>JAZEWT010000001.1:40325953-40356316 GCA_036362905.1 Mordacia mordax
CCGAGCGCCCGTCACGGAGCCGCAGAGACGGGGCCCCGGGCCGCGGCCGCCAATAATAATCATTAAATACGATATTCTGACATTATCGGCCGATAGTGAAGTAAAATGATTTTCAGCTGCACTCACCAAGAGCCAGCATGACAAGTGATGTCCTTGTTCAAACAGAGTAGGATGGACATGAAATTGATCGAGCATCTAACAATATATCTGCTGTTTAGATTTATTTATTTTCAGGATCATCATGGGACACTTTAACAATTGCTGCACAGTTAAGGTATGTGTTTATATTGCTTTCTCGATTATGCCACGTTTAGTTCAATGTTGCCAACGGCAGTTGTAGGTATATAGAATTATGCGCTTAGATTTAGTTAATGGTTATTGTTCATACTCGATACATTTTAAATTGACAAGAATGGTCATGTTGATGCACTATTCATCAAAATTATGAAGTGCAGGAAAATGTGTCTCCCTGGTCTCATTACTGTACACAGGTTAGAGGTTACAGCACAATTAGAGTATTGGGATATCGACCCAGCTCGTATTTTAGAGCTGTTATCCCTTGTGTCGTGTCAATTGCTAATCAAATATATATTTTTAAAACCTCCCTTTAATATTACAATTTTCTACCCGAACATTGTACCTTACATACATGTACAAGAAAAAGTCTTTGGACTTATTTAAGCCATGAGGCCGAGTTAGCGTGAGATTATGTTTGGCCTTTAATCTGCTACGTTTAGTGGATTGACAGCCGATTGCGCATAACACTGGCCTCATTTCTCACATCTCATACAATGGGACCATTTCCGTATATCATCATCATGTTCAGCATTGTTGTTATCAGCATTATCGAAACCTGCTAAATCCTGTATAAGGTCAAGGGGGGCCAGGGCCTATCCCGGCAGGATGCAAGGCGAGGCTATACCCAGGATGTGATGACAATACGTCGCAGGGCACTGGGGACAATTTACTCAACAGGCCAATTAACCAAGGCAGCAGCGTGTCTTTTGGCGGCGGGAGGAAACCGGAGTACCCAAATAAAACCCACGAGGAAATGGAGAGAACACGCAAACTCCACATAGAAAGGCACCCGAGCGCGACTCACTGCGCCACTACGCCACGCACCAATTCAGTTCATAAATCCACCTGTTCTGCCACAACTAATTCTGCACAACCAGCGTGGCACATAGCAGGTGGGTGGACTTAGGCGTTCAGGTTATTTTGTGCTTGACAACAAAAATGGAATCTCATTGGTTGGCAGTGCAAGTGTGCTGACATCATCATGTACTGCCCCAAATATTTCTCAATACTTCCCCAACTATTGATTAGATGCAAAGCTTTATGCAAAATGGAAGTGCACCCATTCCTTGCTGCCCAGGTTAAATGTCCTGACAAAATTTCCCCTAGTACCTTCAGACGTAGCTTGCTTACCCCTACCTGCTGGACAATTGTTAAAACAAGTTACACAACTCAACGGCTCATTACAATTTAAGTATACATTGACTGCGACTGATAAACTGACGCCCGAAAGTGGGTGCAATAAATGTTGCATGCTTCTGATCTAATGTCAGAAAGTTTGCAAATTGCGTAAATGCAAATTCTGCACAGTTTGGTCACCGACACATCTCCACGTTTCAAAAACACAGGGTAGTCCTCAATTCCGTTGGTGATCATCTGCCAATGATTGGAATTCTCCATTAATGTGGCAGGGACCAATATTTAACCCGGCCAATATGAGTTGAAGGGCGGCGCGGTGGCCCAGTGGTTAGCGCAGTCGCCTCACAGCAAGAAGGTCCCGGGTTCGAATGTCTCGGCTCGGGTGCCTTTCTGTGTGGAGTTTGCATGCTCTCCCCGTGTCCGCGTGGGTTTTCGCCGGGCACTCCGGTTTCCTCCCACAGTCCAAAAAGCATGCTGCTACATAGGTTGATTGGCTCACAGGCTAAATTGCCCCGCAGTGCCCGGCGATGGACTGGCGTCTCATCGTCGGTATATCCTTGCCTTGCGCCCTGTGTCTGCCGGGATAGGCTCCGGCTTCACCGTGACCCTGTATAGGACTAAGCGGTTTCAGACAATGAGATGAGAATATGAGTTGAGATAGTGATATATTTATATATATATAGCTTTATAAATATCCTTGCCTTGTGCCCTGTGTCTGTTGAGATTGGCTCTGGCACCCCCTGACTCTGTATGGATGAAGCAGGTGCTGATAACAAAGATGATAATGACGGTCTGTTGCTAATCAAAGCATCCCTTGTTTGCGTGTGCAGCTGAGAATATATTTTAATGGTAATGAAAACAATTGTACTTCTTGAGCGCGTTTCACCCGAGAGTCATAAAGTGCTGCACAGGGATGTGGAGAGAACTGCATGACTCTAGCAGCCGCATTCTGAATGCCAGGGAGAAGTGCTTTGCAATAATCGATTCGTGATGAGATGAAGATATGTATTCGTTTCTCGGCATCGGAGGGTAACAAGATGTTGCACAGGCTGTTGCAGTCTGACTATGTTTCTGATATGGAAATAGGCTACCTTAATCACCTTGTTGATGTGTGTGTCGAAGCTGAGTGAGGAATTAAGAGTCACTCCTAGACTCCAGGCTGCCTTAGCAACTTCAATGGTCTGGTCATCAAGCATCAATTGGATGAGTTCAGCCTTAGCGGTGTTCTGACAAGGAAAACTTCTGTTTTCTCGCCATTTAGTTTCAGGAAATTTGAATTGTGCCAGGCCTTCACAGTTTTAGAAGTCTTAGACTAAAAAACGTCACCTGGCACTATTAAATAAATGAAACAAAACAACTTCATTATTCCCAATAGCATGAGTGAGATAAGTGGTTAAACAAAAGTGTGCACTGAGCCAGTTCCGTTTTTTATATAATGGCAGACTCATAAGGACGCTCGCTGGATATGGAATTGCTTTATAATTACAAGGCATGGCTGCATTTCACTTGGAAGTAATCAAGCGGCTGCTTGGTGCCTTGGTAGTTTGTAAAAAGGAAAGTGTTTTATTTCTCTTTCAACACACAGTAATTAAGTTCCTAATAAACACAGTTAATGTTTATCATCCTAGACGAATTACGTTCGACCGTTACTTGTTAGAGCCTTTTCTAGTGAAGACAATGTTCAACGCACTGATGCGCGTCAGAATGTTCGGGGTGGGCGGAGTTGGGGTGATTCTCGTACCTCACAGCAAGTTATCACCCTTCTGTGTGGAGTTTATACATTCTCTCCCTATTCTGCATGACTATCCTCTGGGTTTTCCAGTTTCTTCCAAGAGCTCTTCAAAGAGTAACAGAAAACCTCACAGCAATTGGTGTTGGCCAAACTTTCCAATGCAGGATCATCCTGAGAAAGACTCTACGGATGAATTATGGATTTTCTATACGAATATGTGCTTCTTGTTATCATTATTGCTTTAAAAAAACATGTTCAATACAGTGTTGCATCGTATGTTTCATGTGCAAGTGGGTTTTTTATTTCCCAAATGGCCACATGAAGTGCCAAGCCTAATTTGGTTTCTTGATATTTGGTTAAACTCCGTGGCTCAGTTACTCATATATTTTCAGTTGCCTTTTATCCTGGTTTAACATTGGGAACTTACAACATTAACGTCATTCACATGCTAGAGGGCATGGCTGCATGCCTATCTACTGGAGAGAGAAGGTCCTGTCGCTGCAAGCTGCGCCGCAGCTGCTGTTAAAGCTTACTTGTCAGCGCAGCCTCTGTGCTGCCGAGTGCAACTCGCCCAGCTGAATGCTGTCTTTGCTTTCCCTGGAACGAGCCACTTAGTCTTTTTTAGAGCTCCATAGAAGCCTTTGTGCAGCCTGCTGTAACAAGGCCTTGAGGACCTGCTGCTCAAATTCAAAGAATGTCTGACAAGGGGCCCACATGTCACTGCGAACAAGTGTCATCTCGTATGTTGCACTTTTAACATATGTGACAGGACTCAACTCTGTGCATGTTAAACAGTTGGCTTTAAATCGTAATTATTATGATTTACTTATCATCAGCCTTGGTCAATCCACTGCTGGATGAAGACCTATTTAAGAAATTGGGAAACATAAAGTCGCGTCGGTTAATGGTGGGGGGTTGACCATACTTCACCATGTTGGTCATTGCCGATTTAGTGAAGGGAACACATTTTTTTTGCCTCATACTCAGTGCCTGATCGGTATGGGTGCCCTTATGCAGTATGGGTCCACAGGACACTCAAGTTTCTCTGAAAATTCAAGAAGTTTCTTTTTTACTGGTATGCCTTTAAAAAAAATCTCTATTGAGACTGACAGAATACCTTCCCAGCGAGTGATACTTTTCCAAATATGTACGCGTTCTTCTGACACCTCCAGCGATGACCTTTTCTGCCGATGCGACCACTTGGATCGGTTTTTTTTTCCATGATGTCCTTTTGGGAATATTGCTGGCTCTGTGAAATTTCACGAGACTATAATCAATATACGGCAAGTAAAGCTTAAATAGGACGTGGAAGTTGTGCAGACAAAAGTTGCACTCATGAAGGACTCAAATCTGGTATCCTCGGTGCAGTCATACAAACATAAAAAAAAACCCTTGCGCTGTTACATATATAGTCTGCAATTTAAGATATAAAATAAAAGCACGTACAAATGAAATGTACGTAGAGTAGCTATCTCTCTATATCTCTACCGGGCAGAGGCGTTGCCTGTGCCAAGCATGTGCCAAGAGGATCATGGAGGCTATGTAGAATTAAAGTTATTCATCCTGGTCAGTCTGTGTCCTCAGACAAAACAGATTTGGACACGTTTAAGAACAGAAAACCCAATAAGAATAGTATTATATTCTACCCATTAAAAATAAAGCATTTGAAAAAATAAATTAAACTGCATTCCACAGTGAAGTTCTGCTGATGAATTATGTAGTGTTTATTATGTTCTGCCGTAATGGATATGTTTGCAGGAGAGGGAACATACTTTCTCATCACAAAATCTGCTGAAATAACTAAAGACAGAATAGTAAATTAGACCTGCAATGCACTTGTCCAATATTCATGATAATACATTCATGAGGCCGGCAGACGTGCTCCATTCAAAGTTTAGTAAATTGGAAAAAATAACTCAAACCTATTTTTTAAGCGCCGTATTACTTGTATGCTCCGCAAAATTTTGCTGGCAAATGCAATGGAGAATCATTACTCCGTGGAATTATAAACCTAGCGAGTATAGAGAGGGCACTGGTCGCATCGCACTCATTCCTCGTGGCTCATCGCTGTTGGTATGAATGATCTATTTTACACTGGAGACTGTGCTTCCTTCTGAAGCGCACACTCTTCTCTGGATATTTGAGAGCATTACTATTTTGCCATGTGGACCGTAAATGTAAGGTGCACAGTCAAGTACAGTAATAATAAACATACACACACAGGCAGCTCTGTATGTGTTGGCGGTGGTGCTGTATAGCGTGCTGTCTAGGCCTCCGAGGTATATTTGTTGGATTGTATGTGTCTGTCACGGACTACATGTTGGTCGGACGCTCCCAACACGAAGAGTTAAAGGTCAGACATGATGACGAATGACATGTCATAACCCAAAAGCACATGGAACGACACAAAACGAGGGCGGAGATAACTATGCTTACAGTGACCTTACTCTGCAAAGGTTGTTTTTTAGGAGTCATGTCAGCATACTATTCCGTAAGTATTTGTACTGTAGCTCTAAAACATAACAAAGGCATAACAAATAATTGTTATGGCAGAGTGTCTCTGTATTCAAACAAGGGTTTTCGCCAATCTTGGCTCTGAGCCAGCTGTGGAAATTAAACATTTCTAGGACATGGGCCAGTTTGTTAAACAGATAATTATAGCACTGGTAACTTTCGACACACTGCTAATAATTGTATTAATCCTCGCAGGCTAAATAGATAGAGGTGTTTCTTACCAGAATTTTAACGAGCTATTTGTCATTTGCAAGTTGGTTGCTAAAACTTTTATTTTGACAAATGTATTTTGACAGCGTGCAATAGTCATTTGCACGGAGTCAACTGAGAAATGGCACTTTAAAAACTGGCTAGCCTTCACATAAAACAGGACACATTTGGTTATGCTGTTTAAAACACAGCAACTTTTCCACGTATATGTGCTCTGTGCTTACATGCACTCTACATTTCAAACAATGTCTTGAAACAACAAACTGGACGGACCTATTTTATACCCTCCGCCACTCATGCTGGCGGGGAGTCTCGGTATATCGGCAGTTGTTTTCTTTGCGCAGCGGGGACCGGGCTAACTTGATCCCGAGATAACCGGACAAAGACGGCAACAGGGTTACAGCGGAGTGTACGAGCATAGGCCCCGTCTGGGGATTGGCTTGAAGGCGCGAGTTCAGAGGTCGACACTCATGGCATTCTCGTGATGGCAGGACATTGATTTGAGCCGAGTTGCATCCGGGCACCTCCGCCCCACACGCCGTCCCACTGGAAAAACCAGCGGGGCTCTCTACAAGACGGGCAAATGAAGGATATCGATGAAGGACGCCCTTGATTTTGATGCTCGGGTTGGTTTTCTTGCTTTTATGCCCGCAGCAGAACGCGTGTGTGTACAAAGCAACGCTTACATGCCAGCATGGATGCCTAATGTTCCTGTTAACTATTTCAGTCCATGTATTGATGGTTTGGTTTTGTGAAGCCTGCTAAAATAACTAACAGTGCACTATAATACTGTCAAACGAGAAGAGCCCATCGTGTCAATTTTATAAGTAAGACTAACTTTCCTGATCATTTATTGAATAATTTAGCTAGGTTTCCTAACATCTCTGAATGTAATTATTTTGTTAAAGGAATTGTGTTCATAATATTATCTAATCGTGGCCTTTTTCCAAATATCATGTCATACACTTTCACTATGCACCCTTTGCGTTTGGGAACATTATGAATGAGAACAATTAAATTTGCAAACTTCATGTGCATATCCACGGCTGCCAATAAGTGAACATACCACACAAGTGAATTAAAGGTCGGTTTGTGACTCATACGCAGGGACGCAGTGATCGTGAACAAAAATACCAAATTTAACCAACCACGTGTAATAGCACGCGTCTTATTTTCATTCCATTCACTTAACCTGCACATCTCATTGTTGTCTTTAAAAAAAATTAACACTCTCGTACTGTATTGTTCATATTGATGTTAATCAGAGTCCTGTCTGTTATACCAAACTGTCTTCATTCTGTTACATAGATAGATGTTTAATATTACAACAGAAAATTACCAGTGAGTTTGCAAGCTCCGGATGCAGGATTCCTGTGAAACAACAAACATTGCAGCTTAGAAGTCGCGAGTCTGCCGACATCTCCTCATTAAAATTCAATTGCTATCCACCGCCAGCAACTTGAAGTTACCAGCGTGAAAAAAAAAGAGTGAAAAAACAAAAAGGTCGTGTCATAGTTGAAATAACAGTCATTCATTGTGAGCTCCGAGATCCTGGGGATGGCGATGATGGAAGGGTTGGGCAGCCTTAAAGGCCAGGCTTGCTGTGCGTGTGTGGCGAAAGAGGGAGAAAAGAAGGACAACAAAAGGAAAATGGAGAAAGGCTTGCCAGTCTGTGGTAATAGAGGAAGGAAATCGGTAATAGCAGGGGTCAAGCCACAGACAGAAATACAGGGGACAGGCGTGACCTGCCGTCAACCCACAAGCTCAAGCCGATGCAAACCAGGGGGCTGCTTGTTTGGAGGATTTTGCATAATTATAGTTCAGAAGCAAGGTTAATTTGTTCAACCTCCTGGCACCGTTGTTATCATTGTTGACGCCGGCGTGATTTCTGATCTGGCTGCTGGAGCGTGATTTCTGCGCTCGCCTCTTTAACAGAAGGCCGCACATCGCGCCAGCACACCAGCGCGCTGCCCACGGTAATTGGTCATCTCTCTTTTGCCAACCGCGTGCCCTGGCCGTGTGTTCGTTACACCGCCAGATGCAGACGCCGTTTGTCTTCGATTGTTAAGCAAATTCGTCCCCATTTTTCTCGGTAGCGGGACATATCTCACTACACGCGCCCTTGGGGTCAAGGCTCAAAAGCCCAAACCGCGACAACAACAAAACTTTGAAAAGAAAGCGTTTCCATAATGAAATGTGCATGGAATCGTGATCGTATCAATCGGCAGATTCGAACATTTCGGTGGCACAAGCCATAGGACTTCTGATGTTTACTTGCAACAAGATAGTACTCAGTTTAGTGATCCGATAACCTCAAATGGCTGAATCAACCCCTCGTATACTCCAACAGTTTGACTGAGTAAAATTTTGAAACAAAGTTGCACAAACTCAAGCCCTAACTGAGGCCCGAATGACCCTTCATAAGCATAAACTCGTAATCCCTGGGCCTAGCCATGGCTCGAGTGTCAATCAGCTTCCTCCTAACGCCTAATCCTAACCCGTACACTAACCCTAAACTCTAATATGGATCCGAATCCTCTGATTGGAAACAGGTTTTCATACATCTGGAGATGATGGTTTGTTTACATTTCAAACAACATGTGTAAATGTGCAAAAAGCACAGTCTTTCTGAGTATTCAAAACCTATTAGCAAATACATTGTGCTCCAACTGTCTGAGATCACATTATTTTACAGACTATTGTGTGCATTTGCAACTTATGTTTTTAAATCCTGCACTATTAGTCTTTTACCAAGGGATTTATCGTTATTTACAGGTTTAAGTTTTATTAGTCCAATGAAATCCATTTTTTGGGTCAGGTCACATAAAAAAATTATAAATTATAAAATAGTGTCGTTTAACCCTCCACCACCCGACACGGCCAATCAGCAAGAGGTTGTCACGTTGAACAGAAGACGCGCCAATTCCTTTACTATCTCAGCACACCGGTGTGTTGAAAAGCGACCCCACAATATTTTACAAAAAATGTATTGTACATTGACGTTTCGCTGACAACAACGTTCAGCATCATCAGGCACCCGGCGCCAGCAACTGGGCGAGCAGATCGAATGGCCCCAAACTGCTTGCGAGTCGGTTTATATAGGGGTTGTGATGTCACCACCCACGTGATCAGGCGCCCCGGTACACAATGGGCAATCTGGTTTATTAGTTGTACAAAGCAGGTGTTTCGGGTTAATTGAGTTATTCAGACAAAGGGTGCTGGCGATGTCTCATAACCCTGGTCATGAGGTGTTGTGCGAGGGATTATGTTGGGCAATGATGTGTGTGCGATGGTTAGTTTGTTAATTGATAATGTGTTTCCAAGCCGCACTTAATTTGTAGCTATCGGAACGATTATAATTGTTCTTATTTTTCTCAATTTCAATTGACTCACGGACCAGTCTTGGCCAGTAGTGGTTAGTTTTAAATAAGATGTCGACATTGTCAAAGTCAATTGTGTGGTTCTTTTGGAAAGCGTGTTCCGCAACTGCCGATATCTGGGTTTGACCATTTTTTATATTTCTTTGGCGGCGATGGACTCGCGTCCCGTCGTCGGGTGTATTCCTGCCTTACGCCCTGTGTTTCCGGGATAGGCTCCGGCTCACCGTGACCCTATATAGGATTAAGCGGTTTCAGATAATGAGATGAGATGAGAATATTTCTTTGGTGTTCTTTTAGGCGTGTGCTAATGTTTCTACCCGTTTGGCCAATATAGCATTTGCCACACGAGCAGTTAATGCGGTAAACTCCCTCTGTGGAGCGTTTTGGTAGTTTATCTTTAACACTAGTTAATGTTCCTGCAATTGTTTGTACTGTGCCAAATCTTACTTTAATTTTTTGTTTTCTAGAATTCTAGCTATTTTATCAGTTACTCTGGCAATATATGGTAGTTTAATTGTTTTAATTACATTATCATCCTCAGTGTCTATGATGTTTGGCCTACTTTTATTAGTTAGAGCTCTTTTTATTTGTGCATTGCTGTAGCCATTGAATTGAAGAGCTTTCTTAACATGTAGAATCTCAGTTTTTAAGCTTTTAGAATCAGATACTATTTTAATTTTGCCCGGTGTATGAGAGTTTTAGCGAGAGCCAATTTCTGTGAGGGGTGATGGTGTGATTGCGCGTTCAAATAAGCGTCGGTGTGTGTGGGTTTACGGTAAACACTGTGTGATATTTTATAATTTGAACTCCGTCTTAACAAGACATCCAGAAATGGAAGTGTGTTATTCACTTCCTTTTCCATGATGATTTGTATCGATGGATGTTGTGAATTGAGATGTTCTGGAAATACATTAAGTGTATCTTTACCGTGCGGCCAGATAACCAATGTGTCATCTACGTATCTAAACCAGTGTGATGGTTTTAGTGTGCTAGTTTCTAAAGCTTTTCCTTCAAAATGTTTCCTGAACAAATTAGCAATAACCGGAGACAGAGGTGAGCCCATTGCTGCTCCTTCTTTTTGTTTATAGAAATGATCGTTCCATAGGAAATAAGTGTTATATTGGTCACGAAAGCCTTCGAATTTATTAGTCCAGTCTTGCATTACTAATATCACTTAATACAGACAATGGGTCAGCTCTTTAAAGAGATAGCATTGCATACCGAGCTCGGGTTTTCATCGGGTACTCCGGTTTCCTTCCACAGTCCAAAGACATGTTGACTAGGTCAATGGTCCTGACTAAATTGCCCCCTGTGCCTGAGAAGTTATAACTTGCTTATCCTCCCCCGTAGGACAACTGTTAAGAAGAGCGACATAGCCCAACGGTTTCTCGTAGCTTAAATTGAAACTGACTCACTCACTGACTCAAAGGACATACTAACGTTCATAACTGCAGGCATGCATGTGCGTACCATGAATGTGCATGCCAAACACACACACACACAAAATCGTATCGCAGATATAGGTTTGCACATTTTAAGCCTCACGGTGAGTTTCCATTTCATCCTCGTGACAGGATAGGGTAAGCAACTTTGAAGTTTAAAATAGAAGCTGCAAGAAAGTACTGTGGATGTAATCAGAAAGAAGAGATTGCGATGGGAAGGACACGCATGTAGGATGATGGAGAGCAGATTACCGAAGCAGAGATTGGAGTGGTATCCGGAGGTCAGCGACCAAGGAGAAGATTCTGTAAAAGCAGTCTTTGGAGGTCGAATGTCGACTGCGCAGTAGCTATGTGCTGAAGCAGAAGCAAGTGATGGCAAGGTGCAATGGGACCAACAGTTTTTGTCATGATGGCATATTGATCTACGATGAAAAAGAAGAAGACATTAAAGCTTGTGGGCTGGAACCACAACGCAATACCGGAATTAAGCCGCACACGTGCGCATTTGCGTTAAGCTCTGTTATAATGTCCTCATAATGTAAAATGAACAGCAATACGTGTGTTAACTTTGCATGTGATCGGGGCACTAATAACGATATTTACTAAATCGCTGTTCACTCGAATGTCACAAAGCACCGCAGAGAGCTGCGGAGAGAACGGCATGTCAATGACAACGTCGCAGGAGATCAAATAAGTACAACAATGACTATAAATCAATGAATGGCATCAAATAATGAATAAAATAATTGTTAAAAACAATTAACGGTGGGAAGATTTTTTCCGGAGCAGGCACAGGTCAACTGCGCCATCATCCAAGCACACAGCAGTGAGCAGCATCAACAGTCCTGGCCAGAAGACTTCAAGGCCTTATGGAACCGCTGAATGGTTTATTGCTTTGTGTTAAGAACGTGCAGGACAAGTACAGCGCTCTGACACGCGTTGCTCTTAAGTGCTTCTTCAGATGAAACAGCATACAGAACATGAATGGCACAACAATCCCATATCGACCAACTGCATAGCTTCGTGATAAAACCACGGACTACACGAAGCCACATTTAAGTTAAGCATAGGGCAATAAACAATTTTAGTCAGTCACTTTTTTGTTTAAGCTGGAAGGAACCGTTATAGCGTAGCTCTCTCTCTAACGGTTGTCCAGCGGGGAGGGGTAAGCAAGTTACAATATCTCAGGGCACCGGGGGGGAAATTTAGTCGGGACAATTCACCAAGGTAAGAATGTCTTTGGACTGTCGGAGGAAAATGGAGAACTTGGCGAAAAATAAACACGGACACGGGAAGAACACGCAAACGCCACTCAGAAAGGTACCCGAGCCGCGTATCGAACCCAGGTGCTTCTTGCTGTAAGGCGGCAGGGCTACTCACCGCAGCACCGTGCTGTAACCTTGTTGGGGGTGAACTAAAACCCCATTGGTTTTACTCACTGGCTGCACCGTTAAAACGCATTCGGCAGTGAAACAAAACATAAAGCAAGACTCTGTGTGATCCGTCATCTCCAGCCGCATCAGTTGTAATGGAAATACAATAATGAATTAGTTGGAAGCTACAGCGTAAATATACTGGCCCTCATTTTAAATATGTCCATAGATATATAACTTTATATATATTTTACAAAACATTCTAAAATCTTGGTTAGGGTATCAGCACAATTATATTAGAATTACTTCTGCTGTATACGTCACGTGTTCATTGCTAAGATGGTTAATTATTAAAATGCCATAATTAATCACTCGTCCTGCAGCTCTCCAACAAACTGTACTATATTTACTGTTTGCCAGAAATGAGGCTTGCAGGGCTTACGTGGAATCCCACTTAAACGTGTATTCTATACAATATACAAACATAATATTTACTAAAACATTATGGTGAATGTTTTACAAAGCAGTTTTTTTTACGAATAGCCGTGTCGAGCGCTCCTCCTCTCTCCTTTGCGACATTTCGTCTGCCACGTTGGAGGCATCCTCAGAGCGTTCTAAGACTGTTTGAAATATGAGTGGCTATCCTATATATGTTCCCTGATGTCAAAGGCAGTTCACTGCCTTGCCTGCATTCCTCAAATCCTTTGTCTCCCTCTCTTCCCAGATCTGTCCTGTGCTTTGCTAGTGTCTCCCAGTGCCCATTGTATTTCCCTCCTCCCACATTTAGTATATCAATTATATGTATTAATTTGCTGTATATTACTTGTATTTTAATGTTTAAATGCAGCCATTAAGCAACATCAAGATAGATATAAGGGCAAAACACTTGCATTTATGCCTTGATAAGTAAAGGTGAACGCAGCTGTGGGGCAGTGGTTAACGCACTGCACTATCATCCCTGTGCCTTAGTTTTAATCCCGATGATGGCGAACATCAGTGGCGAGTGATGTGTGAACCTAAACCTCTCCTACACCCCCACTCCTTTCACCAATGCACACCATCTAGGATGGTAAAGTATGGTCAAACAACCCTGTGACCCACAAAGCATTGGTGGTTTTGCAACGTTTGATTCACAAAGGGCTGTATAATTATTTCTGCTGTTGTATTTTATGCAATTATGCTTTGCATCCAGGTTATATAAGTGTTTGTCGCAGATTTTACTTTGATTGACAATGAGAGGGAGGTTTGATAGCCTTTGCATTAGCAGGTCTTATTTTCTCTCTATCCATATTCATGGCACACAAGCCATAGACTGTCAACCAATCCTGCGTATGCACAAGCACGCTCGCACGAATGTGCGCAAGAACCTAGACCCGCACCAGCTTGCCAGCTTGGAAACACATACACGAACCACATCAAATAACTCAGTCAGCCTTTCCGATTGTATTCAAGCTGGAAGGAACCGTTGAGCTATGTAGCTCCTTTTAACATTTGTACAGCGGGAAGGGATAAGCGAGTTACAACATCTCAGTGCATTGGGGCACTTTAGTCGGGACAGTTAACCAAGGCACTGTAGGGGGAAAACATAATACACGGTGAAAACCCACGCGGACACGTGCAGAACATGCAAACTCAACACAGAAAGGCACCCCGAGGCAGGAATCGAACTAGGGCTCTTCTTTCTGTGAGGCGGCAGTGCTATTCACTGCACTACTCACTACGCTCCCGTGATGCCCCGCAAGTCCTTGGAATCACATACGATTAGATGCTTGCATAAATGTTGGGAAAGGGTTAATTAGGTCTCATCTCATCTCATTATCTGAAACCGCTTAATCCTATATAGGGTCACGGTGAGCCGGAGCCTATCCCGGAAACACAGGGCGCAAGACAGGAATACACCCGACGACGGGACGCCAATCCATCGCCGGGCATTGCGGGACAATTTTAGTCTGCGAGCCAATCAACCTATCCAGGAGCATGCTTTTGGACTGTGGGAGGAAACCGGAGTACCCGGCGAAAACCCACGCGGACACGGGGAGAGCATGCAAACTCCACACAGAAAGGCACCCGAGCCGAGAGATTCGAACCCGGGACCTTCTTGCTGTGAGGCGACAGCGCTAACCACTGGGCCACCGTGCCGCCCGGTTAATTAGGTGTTCGTTTAAACTTTTGGTGAAGAAGGAGGTTGTGGGAGGTGTGAACTTTAGTGACACGAGTCTTGTTAGACCCCCAACAGTTTTGTCGTGGATACTTGTCTCATCTCTTCTCATTGTCAGAAACCGCTTAGTCCTCTACAGGGTCGCGGTGAGCCGTAGCCTATCCCGGCAGACACAGGGCGCAAGGCAGGGATATACCCACGATGGGACGCCAGTCCATCACCGGGCACTGCGGGCAATTTAGTCTGCAAGCCAATTAACCTTTGCAGCGGCATGTTTTTTGGACTGTGGGAGGAAACCGGAATGCCAGGCGAAATTCCACGCGGACACAGGGAGAACATGCAAACTCCACAGAGAGGCACCCAAGCCGAGATTCGAACCCGGGACCTTCTTGCTGTGAGGCGACAGCGCTACGCACTGGGCCATCGTGCCACCCGTGGATACTCGTTTTTCTCGAAATTTCTCACAAAGTTGTCCTTTCAGGCTAGCCGTGTCGAGCGCTCCTCCTCCTCTCTCCGTCGCGACGTTTTGCCTTCCACGTTGTGGAAGAAAGAGAAATGGGAGGCGAATCGTCGCGAAGGAGAGAAGGGAAGAGCTCGACACAGCTATCCTGAAAGAACAGCTTTACAAGCAATTCTCAGGCATCAAGCTGTGAAACGCTGTGTCGATACGCTTGTGTTTCGCTTAACGCTTGCGGATTTACGCGTGTATGCAGCAGGCATATTTCAGAGTTCACTTTCTATTGTAAACTATATTTAGCCTTGATCCACATCCCTCCCAATTGTGCAGAAGCATCGTGTAAGGTTTTGGCTCAGCTCGTATTCTCTGGCAGAATAAGGTCGTTGATAACCGTGACACCACTTTTGTGAATGATTGCAGTGGCCACAGATCACATGGGAATGTCATCCGATATAACCAGCTTTTATGGTTTTCTAATGCATTTCAGGCCCTCCCAACGAGTTGTAAATTTTAAACCAAATGTCAACCACGCCTCCGACTCTCCTCTTTTGCTCGCACAGGAATCCTGCACAAGTATGGTAACAGATACTCGTAGAACATCTTGGTGGAACATGTGGTTCAGCACTTAGAAGAAACAACACACTTTGTGTCTTTAAATATATAAAACGTGGAAATGGTGACTGAAGTAGGTGCATGGACAGAATGCGTTTTGTTTCTGTGTCACAAACGAACCCAACACACCACGTAAGCCTCTCCATGTATCATTGCACCTGTAGTTGTCTGCAGGATCGACGTGTGTCTGTGGAGGATGCTCGTGAAGGACTTTCCTGGACAGTTTGGAGGCAGTCGCCCTCCAACAACAGGGGCTGGAGGAGCGACGCTCACAACAGTGAGCGGAGCGCCGGGCGGTTAAAACTCAGCGAGTTGTCACAGTAGCCAGTCATCTCGGTCAGTCAGCCCATGATGCCTAGGTCTGTCCTGTGACCTCCTGTCAGGAAGCCTTCGACACTTCGCGTGGGCTCAGTGTGCACCTAATCTGGCACAGGCTGTCAGTTTACGTGTGGTGCGACCGCGGGTGTCGCTGTGTGCCCGCGTGTATTATAATAACAATTGCACTTTTAGAGCGCTTTTCACCCGAGGGTCACAATGCGCTGTACAGAGCTGTGGACAGAACGGCATGTCAGTAATTACGACAAATGAACGGCAAATCAACAACAACGTTTTTAAAAATGTATTGCATGTGCAATTAAATGATATATATTACTACACACGTACCTACGTGCGTGTTTGAAGGTTTGTGAGCGGTGTTGCTCTGCGGCCTGACAAGACCCGTGCAATAAAAATAAATAAATCTACGTTGGCAAACAAACGAAGAAGTTGGGGGTGGGGGTGGTTGTCTTGTGGCTGGAGTACGGCGAGAGAGTGACAGCACAACGCACACCCATCGGCCTTACCACAATCGGCACATGTGTCACGGACTGCAGCTGTCAGGGCCCTTTAAACCCAAAACACCGTGGCACTTAATGGGAACAAATCCCCATCTTAAACCTACAGGATGACCGTAGCACTTCACAACGCATAGCGTGGATTCTTTCCGCTTAAGATATTGTTTCGCCATATTCCCTTTCTACCCGATGTGTTCTCCGTACAGGATTTGGGCTGAGTTTCACGCACCCCTGACGTTGGTTCTCAGAGCCTCTTCCAGTTTCATTCCGCGATGGGCCACCACACTCCCGAGGGTTGTGGATAACTTCGCAAAAAACGAAGGCATAATAAATGCTAACGGTTCATGTTTTACGTGCACGCATGTTTGCACGCAATCGTACGTGGTACTGTATGCGTTTGGTGAATTAAACGTCGCCACTCGGGAGACACGGACAGCCGGACGTGGTGCTGGCCACTCTTCCTTCGTCTTGTGTTCCGTGCTGACCTTTATAGGCTCTCACGAATAGCGTTTTACCGTAAGGTTTACTAAGGCTGTACTGGGGTTCTTTGTCTTAGCCAGATAGCCACGGTCCACTGCCCTACCAAACCAGCAACGAGGTCAATTTCGGAGCGCATTTGACATTATTACCTGGTATCACAACTTGTTCTGGACCTCCCCTAGGTGAATTCAGTTTCAAATGAGTACCAAGTGCAAATATTAGCTCCGTGGAATCAACGGCTGGTGGTAGTCAGACCACAACCTGGGCTGCTCTACCAACTCACTAGCGCTCGCTAACAGCACTTTCTACAACAACGGACTGAGGGGATGTGTTTCCACGGTTTTGCAAATATAGGGTATTAATGTATGTACACTACGTATGGATGTGTATAGCAATGCATCACCGCGGTGATTGTACTGCATTATAATGTGACTCTCGGGTGAAAAGCGCTTTATAAATGCAATTATTATTATTAATTGGCATGATAGCATCTGATCTTGCAGGATTTCTATGGGTCAGCTTTACCTAAACCGAGAACTCGATGCAGTGCGTTAACACAATTTAATTGGGGAATTAAAAGCAATGAGGCATGGAGTTGGAAATACCATCCCTCGATGTTCATTGCAGGTAATAGTGGTGCTCACAGGGAGCAACTGTCCCCGACAGTTTATCACAGTAATTTGGGGTTAAGGACATACACACTGTGTGCGTATTCCAATGTCGGAGAAAAGAAAAACAATTAGCAAATTCTTATCACGAAGATGTCCATAAAGTATGAATTTCCATAATGGCATTATGAACAACACAAGCCTGCTTCAGTGTACTTCAAACTGTTTTGCCGGCGTATTAGTCAATTCAGGTTTTCACGGCTCGATGTAGGAGAATTGCAGCAAGAGATGACTCCGACCGCCTGACGATTTCTCCAATGTGGGATGAGGCGAATCGTCGCGGAGGAGGGAGGGGCAGCGCTCGACAAAGCTATCCCGAAAGAACAGCTTTGGAGAGCAATTCTCAAACTCATTAGTCATTCGCTTAGAAACGATTTTTTGCTGAAATGTGGTTCACAAAGAAGGGTGTAGATCGCCTTAGCCCAAACATCCAAAGTGCAGCACAAGTGTGCAGCGTGCACTGGTGCTTAGCGTTTCAAGTTCTGAGAGTGTGGCGCGCATCACGACTGCTGCAACACCAATCAGTGCACCCGAAGTGACAACACATGAGGTTATGTTTAGCTGGTTTATGTCCTATAATTTATTGCTACTATTTGACTTTCAGTTGAACTCTCCTGATGTTGTTGTTGACATGCCGTTTCTTTTTTTCCACAACTCAGATTAGTAAAAAACCCTCCAAAAAACGTAACTGTTGCTGATTATCCATTCTCATGTCGTTGTCTTTGACATGTCGTTCTCTCCGCAGCTCTGTGCAGCGCGTTGTGACCCTCGGGTGAAAGCGCTCTGCAAATGCAATTATTATTATTATCATTTATTGCTTCGGTTTTAGACGCTTACAAACGGGAATGCGTGGATAATAGGCTGCCCAAAAGGCCACACATGGGTCCCAAGCGCCTCTGGAATGCGTTCAACCAGGCCTTCGTTCCTCATAGAATATTTGTGGAGCACGTCCCAGAAATTGGGAAGAACCTCCAGACCTTTGCAAGTTTATGGGACGTGTGTGGAGCTATTAGCTTAAATGTGAAGAACAGCGTTTAGCTCAAATATCCCAAAAGGAACAACACTCCGTAGACATCGTCACGAAACACACTTTGCGGAGCATCGAGATAAGCGTGCATTTCCTAACAATGTGGAAACACCAACTATAAGTTAAACGTAGTGTCTGCTTATCTTCTTTGTTATTTATATTCTCCACAACGGCGTTAGAGATGAGAGTTGACAGATAAATCCATGCAGCGTGAAGCACGTTGTGTATGGAGCAATGCCACAAGTAGTATATATATATTTAAACAATCCTGGACAATTATAGACAGGCACTTAAACTGTGTCACGCACAAGAAAGTACTGTCGCTGTAATTCACAAAAGCAAATCGAATAAGTTCCAAGTCAGCATTTATTTTACAATCCCTGGTAACTCACGACCACAAAAGCACCTTGTGGTTATCGCCGGTACTGCAGCTTTTCAATATTTCAAGTGAGTTTCATGTTTGCGCAGATACCTTTTCCAACGTTGGAGGCGAAACGTTGCGAACGAGAGCGAAGGGGCGCTTGACACGGTCATCCCGAAAGAGCAGCTTTGATGAGAAACCATCATGTCTCTTCGTCAATCCGTTACTCGATGAAATTATCGCCACACTGTTGGTCATGTTGGTTGTTTGCCATTTTTCGCCTCGCTGATCACGGAGTGTATTATGGAGCAGTGTTATGCAATCACAATTCCGTAATCAGGGGCGGCGCAGTGAGTAGCGCTGTCGCCTCCCAGCAAGAAGGACCCTGGTTCGGTTCCCTGCCTTTTCTGTGTGGGAGTTTGCATGTTCTCTCCCCGTGTCTGCGTGAGTTTTTGCCGGGTACTGCGGTTTCTCCCCACCCTCCAAAGGCACGTTGCTGCCGAGGTTAATTTGCCTGCTGAGTAACTTGCCTCCAGTGCCCTGCAATGTACTGGCGTCAAATCCTGGTATAGCCCCTCCTTGCGCCCTCTGTCTGCTGGGATAGGCTCCTGCCCCCTGCGACCCTGCACAGGAATAAGCGGGTACTGATAAACAATGTTTTTTTTATTGTTGATTAGCCGTTCATATGTCGTTGTTGTTGCTGACATAGTGTTCTGTCCACAGCTCTGTGCAGCGCTTTGTAACCATCGGGTGAAAAGTGCTCTAGAAGTGAAATTATTATGTTGATGAATTCTGTAATCAATGCATAATTGTTAAATTATTCTGTGAATGACAGCTACGAATTTATATTGCTTATTTAATTATACCATGATCATACATATGACGACAGCTTGCAGACTCCTTCATCCAGCAGTGGCTATGGCACATACCAAAATCACCACCACAGTTTGAGTTAAATTGACAACTCAAGAGACAAAACAATGAAAAAGTGAATAGATAAGCAAAAAACGTATATAAATATGACGTGCCGTATGTTTTTTTTTATCTTGATTTGCCCTTCATATATCGTTGTTGTTGTATGTGGCATACCGTCCTCTCTGTAGCTCTGTGCAGCGCTTTGTGACCCTCGAGTGAAAAGCGCTATATAAGTGCTATTATTATTATATTTATTAATATGAGCTGATAGTGTTTGTAAAACATTGCGTGAATTAAACATCCTGGTGCGAGGGCGTTACCGGTCTGGCGAGGCAATACAGTGTCACGGTGTTTGTGAGCAGGTCACGTTTATCTCGCTGTCTTAATTTTGACAGTTAATGTGTACCAGATTTATATATATATATAATCGCATAAACCAAGTCGAGGCACAGCTCAGGTGTGTACGTTGATTGCTTTCTCAGGTTACAGGTATTTAAATGTGCGCTGGCAAGCAGCCCCACGCGCTTGCTCGCTGCAATGCTGATGGATAGAGATCCGGGCGAGACGCGGTGCTAAGTCACATTCCTGTTCGCCTGAGTCTCCAGAGGATCGTCCTTGCTTTAACTCGTTTTCCATACACAAAGTCCATGTTGAGACAAAAAAGTTCACGACAGTACGCTTTGTTTCTGCTGGACTTTAACGGATATTGAAGCACGCTTTATTCTGGTTTCCTCCACGAACGTTAATACCCTCCAGTGACAAGCACGATTCTTGTGTTCGTGGCTCGCTGCACATACGTTGGCAATGTCCTCCAAATATAACTGATGTCTCAACTTCAATAGATCCAAATCCACCAGCAAAATAAACTATTGGTTTTTTTGTAAGTTAGAATTTTAAAATAATGTATTGTCCAATAGCAGGTTTATAGCATTAAAAACCCCCGGCTCTGGTGCCAGCCACTGTGTGGGTGGCTCGGCAGTGGGAATCCGAGTCCTGACCAAAGAATTCTAAGCCTGACTTGATTTGTTCATTTGTGTGTTTATATCACCGCAGGATCACTCAATCGTGTGCTAGAGTTAAGGCACAATTGCCTACTTGTTAAAAGTTACATTTTGACGAGTGTGGAGATGCAAAACAACGAGTTTAGCTAATGGCAAGCAACTTCCTCTCTGCCTTTAAAATGAGCGCCGTTTACATTGTATGGCATATCGGAGAACATTAGAAAATGCAGTCTATAAACGCTGGAGCAAACGCGTTTATCGCCATTACTTATTAAGTTTGAGAGCAAAGCCGGTGCACCGCGGTAATTTTAGCATTCAGCGACTCGCAGCGGGAATTACTGTAGGGACGTCTGTTTTATCGTTGAATCATTTCTTTGCTGCCATGGTAAAATGTTGTGCTGCCGCCATGTGAACTGTGCACACGTTGAAGCGCACCATGGCAGCTCCGGTGTTGTAGATTATCCATTGTACCAAGGTCACTATGTTCGTGTTACAGCCTCTCTAATGTTTCTACGGCCAGTGGAAAGTGCGCTGGCTTGGCTCACACACCTGGCCGATCCCATGAGACCATGCTTGTACAGCGGTTCTCCTTCCAGACCAAGTTCATCCCCCCTGGAGTTGAGGACCGATTATCCACCAACGCTTCCAGCCGTGAAGTTAATATGGGTCAACACGGATGCACACACGTGTCCTATTATTTTATGTCACTCACTTAGCTGCTAAGCCACGTAGACAAAAAAACACAAATTGCAAAAGACTAATCAAACATTTTTCGTGAAAATATATCAAGTGAGCACGTGTCTGAATATACATTTGAATAAATATTTGAACTAGTCGGGCGGCAAGGTGGCCCAGTGGTAAGCGCTATCGCCTCACAGCATGAAGGTCCCAGGTTCGAATCTCGGCTTGGGTAGCTTTCTGTGTGGCGTTTGCATGTTCTCCCCGTGTTCCTGTGGGGTTTTGCTGGGCACTCTGTTTTCCTCACACAGTCCAAAAATAAATGCTGCTGCATAGGTTAATTGGCTTGCAGACTAAATTACCCGCAGTGCCCGGTGATGGACTGGTGTCCCATTGTGGGTATATCCCTGCCTTGCACCCTGTGTCTGCCGGGATAGGCTCCGGCTCACCGCGACCCTGTCCAGGACTAAGCTGTTTCTGACAATGGGATAAGATTTCAACTAGTAGCTGTGGAGGGGAGTTAAGCGGAGAATATTTGAAGCTGTTTCTGAGCCAGAGCTGAGTCGTTCCAGGGCTAGCTGGGTCCATGTCCAAATGGTCTTGGGAATGAGAGCCCAAAGCAGGACAACATTGGCGCTATCATGACCACTGCTCTCCACAGTGAGCCCAAAGCATGTTCGACACCATGGCCATCGTTATCACGGGGTCTCCTCACATGGCAGCTTGATACCAAACGCCACATGGCCATGTCTGCGAAGCATTATCAATGCATGCGATCCACCATACAGTGCAATGTTTACCAATGCATGCCATCCGGAGTAAGGTGTAAATTACACAAATAAATTCCGAGAAACCTGTTTTGCGTGTGTCCTATGTAAAACAAAAAAGATTGAATTAAGTATATGGTCTTCGGTAATGTTACTATTTTAGCTTTCTGCGGCCATGGAAAGAACACGCAAACTCCACACAGAAACGCACCCAAACCAGGAATCGAGTTTGTGGGTTTTTGCCAGGTACTCCTGTTTCCTCCCACCGTCCAAAGATACGTTCCTGCCGAGGTTAATTGGTGTGCTGAGTAAATGCCCCCCCCCCGCTCCAAAAGTGTAACCTGTGATATACTGTTGCCATATCCTGGGTATTCTCCTGCCTTGCGCCCTCTGTCGGCCGCGATAGGCTCTGCACCCCCCACCCCCCGCGACCCTGTACAGGATTGAGCGGGTATAGATAATTAATAAATAAATGAATCTTTTTGATCAAGGTTATTATATCTCTCATCTCATTGTCAGAAACCGCTTAGTCCTGTACAGGGTCGCGGTGAGCCGGAGCCTATCCCGGCAGACACAGGGCGCATGGCAGGGATACGCCCATGATGGGGCGCAAGGCAGGGATACGCCCATGATGGGACGCCAGCATTGCGGGCAATTTAGTCTGCAAGCCAATTAACCTATGCAGTAGCATGTTTTTTGGACTGTGGGAGGAAAACGGAGTACCCGGCGAAAACCCACGCGGACATGGGGAGAACATGCAAACTCCACACAGAAAGGCACCCGAGCCGAGAGATTCGAACCCGGGGCCTTCCTTCTTGCTGTGAGGCGACAGCGCTAACCACTGGGCCACTGTGCCGCCCCATGTTATTATATGCCCTTGTATTTTCTTTTATTTGCTTCTCAGGGTGGTGCGGTGGATGTATTTAGTAGCGCTGTTGCCTCACAGCAAGAAGCTCCTGGGCTCGGGTCCCGGTTCGGGTGCTGTTCCGTGTGGAGTTTGCGAGTTCTGTCTCCGCATGTTTGCGTGGGTTTTCGACGGATACTTCGGTTTCCTCCCACTAACCAAAAGCATGCTGCTGCCTAGGTTAATTAGCCTGCTGAGGAAATTGGCCCAAAAAAGTGCCCTGCAATGTACTTGCGCCACATCTTAGGTATACCCCCGCCTTGCGCCTTGTGTCTGCCGGGATAGGCTCTGGCCTCCACGACCCTGACCAGGATTAAGTGGGTACTAACACTGAACTTGCTTCTCAACCAATTACACGAGCAAGCTCGACTTATATTCACGTGATAATACATGACAATTAATTGAAATGCAGGTGGACCTGTATTTTAAACAATAATTTATTACGAAAGCCGAATTATAACATTTTAGATAAATGCTCCGTGAAATATAAGACCAAACTTAAACCATGAAGCGGAGATTTCAAATAACGTTCAAATGTCTTAAAACAGGATGCTGAACACTACGCCTTTAAGTGCGGCAAATAAGTTGTCACTGCCTCCTACCAAAGTGTGTGCAATTTTGAGAAGTACACCTCTCATGCAAGGGTGGATCCAAATACTGGATGTTTTCGGTCGTGCGTGGGTTTTTTAAGCTAAATCAATCTCATCCGATCGCTCTCCTCAGCACAGCCATCACAAAGAAAGCGAGGCATGAAAGCAGCGTGGATTTTGAGAACCCCCCACCCACTCCGCAACCCGGCCCGTGACAAAACCCTCCCATGTCACGGCCATGCGGCACGGTGGTCGCTATCTGCCCTGGAAATCGGATCGGATACTGAGATGGCGGCGTGGGGAAGGTTCTGTGGTTGTCACTGGGCGTCTGCGCTGGCACTGTGCCGAGTGAGCCAGGTGGCAGGTGATTATCCATCTATTCATATCCCGAGCCCCGGCAAGAGGCCACCAATAGTCTGATCACTTTGCATAATGCAGTGTTTCATTTGATCCCACTCCTCGCTCCCCCCACCAAAGGACTTGCAGAAAGTACTTCCCTAGGGAGAAATCTTTTTTTCGTCATTTCTTCATCTGTCCTTTATCTGGATTTATCAGCGGAAGAGCTGCATATGTCAGGCCTGGGTCACTTAATACCTCTCCACAATCTTTGTTTTACATCTCGAGTGAAATTGATAAATGTGGCACGCATTAAAAAGTTCCATTTGGCAGATATAGTGCGTTATATGGGCTTAAAATTGTAGTTTATACTACAGCAATGGAATAAAATTTTCTACTCATGGTAGTGTCTTTTTTTACCAAAATATATTCGGTAAATGTTAAGAGAGTGTGCTTATAAGTACATGGGCATAAAATGTCCACTGGCTATTTACTTAAAATAGGTTTTGTAAACGTCTAATTGGGATAAAATTATACGACAAATTGTAAACTGAACACCTCGTTTAGCTAAGATAGTTAGGGCAAAGTCTCCTGACAAATGTTTATTGAGGCCATATTTAATTAATCCGAGGGTTTCTATAAACCGCACATAACCGCACACACACATTTAATATTTTTCATAAGAAAATAGGCAGATATTGTGAAATCAGAGTAATGCCGAGTAATAACTTAACACACCGATATTGGCCAATGTTTAATTCATGGAGCGTTGATGATAATGTAGGTGTGGTAAAGGATACCTCCTGGAGTTTTAGAATATTTGGTGATGAACGAATCATGTCCACATAGCAACACGAGATGAAGTGCGATATACATGAGACCAAAGGGATTTAGACAAAGGTGATAATTTATGAGGAGGATATTAACATGGAAAAGTTTTAATGATTGATATCTCATCACGTATATAATGGTGCCATTTGTTTCATCTCAGCGACAAAAGATATAAACGTTACGTCCGTACTCCACATCGCTGTGCATATTTTCGAAATTGATATGTACACAATTAGGAAAATGTGTAAAAGACCGAGGATATGCATTAGTCGAATTAAATTCATCCACCTGAGTCTGGCATTAGTGAACTGCCACTCTACTATGTGTGGCGATCGACAGTCTGCAGGCAATGCCTGTCAATTTTAGAAATGTGCACTGAGAATTGCTTTCCAAAGCTGTTCTTTCGGGATAGCCATGTCGAGCATTTGTAAAGCAATTCATCTTTGGTCAGGCATGCAACATCAAAACACTCTGCAGAGATGTCACATGCAAACGAATCAGGCAATAAGAGCAAGCTGACTGGGTACTGAATAATAAATATCTATCTATATGGCATTAGTATTCATTATTATTTATCAGACGCCCTTATCCATGGCGACTTACATCATCATAGAGGCACGAGGTGACCACAGAGGTTGGGGGAAGGCAGCCATGCAGGCGGCCGGCGCCAACACCTGGTAATGCAGTCTAATGGAAATGTGTTATGAGTGCTGTTCATTATTAACATACACATATGGATAGATGTGGGTAGTACACTGGGTTTGGAGTTCGAAATATTTGTGTAAAGGTGGGCCCACACATCCACAACTGAGTCAATAAAATTAACTACGTGTTTTTGCAGTCTCTTGTTGTCTTCATGGGCAATTGGGCTATCTCCTCGCAGTCCTACCTGCCCTTCTCTCTGTCCTTTTCGAGATAGCCACGTTCAGCAGTCATGTTCTCTCCTTCGCAACCTTTCACCACCCACGTTAGAGCCTGCTGATGCGTCCAGAATGGGGGCTTAAACGCTGGGAAGAAGCAAGGAGGAACGCTCGATGCACATTTCCCGAAAGAACGGCTATTGAGAGCAATTCCAATCATACATCGAATCAAGACAAGCGACACCACCACAGTGTCTGTCCACCACTGCTGCGGCCATCAAGTGAGATAGCGTCCATCCTGCGCAATATTCAACGCTTGAAATCCTGGACAGATCGTGGTTTAATTGGCCATTAAACTCCACGTGGTGGAAGCTTCTTCCAAAACGGAATTCAGGCCATCCGCGTGGTGGGAATGGGGCGTGGTGGGAATCGGGCGCAACACACTGGGCAGACTATTCGATGATGATACCATAAAACTCAATGCCTTGTCCAGAGAGACTTTGACTTTTAAGTCCAATTTTATTGCTCCTCCGAGCAAATTTTCCAACAACAAAATATGCAAGAAATGCAATATGCAATATGTACAACTATTTACACCCCGTGACCCGCATCCCCTTAATACAGAGAGAGAGAGAGAGAGTCACTGATTAGGATGACATTAACGTAGGTGAAGAAACAGCTTTGTAACAAATGTCAGCATCCGCAGCTGTGCTCTCACTGAAGGCAAAACGTCCCCATTCACACATTCCCTTGAGTTTTCACATTCATATTGAAAAGAAATACATTGCAAAATCCCTTCTACAAGTTTCTTTTTTATAAGACCATCACTGCAATAACCCCTTTAAGTTCCTATGCTGGGATAAAACGTAATCCAGTCATATTTTTTTATGTATCGATGAGCACTTATAAAAGGTTTGTGGGCTATGTAAGTCCACCGACTATGGGTTTGAGGAGGAGAATGTGAAAGTTAGATCACTTTTGAAATATTTTCATTTCTATTGACTCTTTTTACAATGGGCTCGACTCCTCGCTTTAAACGCCACACATGATCATAGAGCGATTAAATATACCATATTTGCCGCGGGATTCTACGAGAAAAGCTGACAGAAAAGGACTTTCACAGTCTACAATAAGAACTTACATGTTTAGGTGATTGAGTGTTGTGCTAGTGACTTGTAGGAAAGGATTAACCTCAATTTTTGGATTAAACCGTTGTTTCATAATCTGTTCACAATGTTTGCTGCTGACTAACAAGTACCTTGGCAACAGAGCACAGGTCTTATGGACCTGCGTGTCAGGTTGTCATGAAACAGACTCACCAGAGACCATAAAGTGACTCGGTAAACACGCTTTGATATTTATAACAGTAATTTATTAAATACAATTTATAACGGTTGGCACATGTTAAATCTGTCTGAGGGGGAGGAAGGGAGACAAGCCACGTGTTAGCCCGCGCCGACGTGCCAGACACTACGTGCTGTGTCATGATGTTATCGGTGAACTAATTAATGAGTGTTTTTTTTAGTCGTGGGAGAACGTGGAGAAAACCCACGCAGAACACGGGGAGAACACAAACTCCACACGAAAAAAGGTGCCCGAGGTGGGAACCGCACCGCCTCGGACATGACGTTTCTTTCCATGAGGCGCGGACATTACATTTTATTATTACTACTACACTCGTTTACCAGGAAAAACGTCACTGAGTCTCATGACTTTGTCAGGAGCGTTCTGCCAAGATTTTGGAGAAGGGGGTGATGCGTGCTGCCGAAACGAGTAATTTGTGCCGTAACATTTAGAGTGGGGCAACGTTTGGCGGTGATGCCACCACACAATGGTCATTGATGTCACTACTCGGTCTTAAACATGCTCTGCGAAGCAGACGCTCCAAGTTTTTACGATAAATACACAGGCAGCATTAATCAGGGTAGTGGCTTCTGAGTTTAAACTTGAACCTCTGAAAACAAGCAGGGAATCTATCTACGGGCCATTTCACTGCCCCGGAAAATGTAAACATTTGTGTTTGCTTACTAATTCAATCCCGAGTGTGCTGTGTTATAAGGGTACCGAATGTTATTAGCGCAGTGCGTGCACATGTGCAGTTACGAAAGGCACACTTGCAGTTAGCATAGGTTAGTGTACGTGTACCGGTTGCTTTCTAGCTGACCGTACTTCGTATGCAAAGTAAAAATATGCAGAAGACAAGTATACCAACGTGTACATATCCAAAGTGTATCGTAAATTGTGTGAAACAATACCATCCCATGCATGTAATGAGGCCCGTGATGTTACCATCTCACTCCGGCACATGAATGAATCCGATCGCTCCATTTCCTTTGGCTGACGTTCTCTCACTAGCCTGGTCCATTACCCATCGTCCCAACTAGTAATGTGTCTTGCCCAAGCCCGTTTAACTTTCTTAACCGCCAAAACAATGTACCCAGTGGACATGCAAGATTCGAGTGGCTTTTGATTAATCAAATGGTTATCTGTGATTAATCGAATACATTGATCTATTGAGTGTGTGATCTGTGGAGTGAGCGCTGCACGTCCCGCTATGTTTTTATATCTACGTCTGGATTCCGTCCATGGGAATATCTATCTCATCTCATCTCATTGTCTGAAACCGCTTAGTCCTATACAGGGTCACGATGAAGCCGGAGCCTATCCCGGCAGACACAGGGCGCAAGGCAAGGATATACCGACGATGGGACGCCAGTCCATCGCCGGGAATATCTATCAGACCACCCGCAAATCTGAGTGCCAACTTTCCGCAGCTGACCTCATAAATAACTGCCGGTCAATGAGAATCATGACTGTGGCTTAGATAACAAATGGGTCTTTCGTTGTCGATTTTCCGAAGTCGATTTTACAACCCGCCTATTTAATATTGCCCACCATGAAACGCCGGCTAATTATGTACGGCGATGTACAGCATCGCTTGTAGCACACATTATAAATATGCTCTTTTAAAATTATTGGTATTAGGCTGTGAGAACCAAAGTTTTCATGTCGATAAGGAAATTCTTTGTGAACGGAGCACGGGATGTTCAATTCATCACATCTGCTTCTGCCCTGTTGGGAAAAGCCAACAAATGCAGTCTGCTTTAAAGTTGACATGTGTGAATCACTACAACCAGGCATCGGTTCTTCCCTTCAGCAGCTTGAGCCCATTGCCTGCTTGGAGCAGTGGTAAAACAGCGGCTTTGCAAAGGTGCAGCGAACGCAGCTACCTGCATGCATCTGCAGCTACTTCTCGGATTAAGCTTTAATGCTAATCACCGCTCTAATATCCAGGTGGAAAGCATGCAGCTCTCGTCCTAACAAGGAAAACGCGCATTTACGTGAGCTGTCTCTCTACCAGAGCTCCCAGCTACCCACCCACCCACACACCCATCCCCCCATGACCACCAGCCCAAAACATGAAAGACGTCTTCCCTCTGCGTGAAAACAATGATACGCCTTTTCTTGCCATTACGTCCGACGTGCTGCGGGATTCAGTGATGCAAAAAAAAAATCCAAACAATGTAAAAATGAATGTGTAATTTCTCTCTGCACGTTTCCTCTATTGTCAAATCCGCACAGATGTTTCCTGCCCGCATGGCGTCACGATTGCCTCTCTTCTGTGCTCTCGCAGCACAAACACTTCCCTTGTGGTCGCCGCACGCTTAACACATATTGTGTTACCGCGTACCAACGCTGTGGCGCAGCGAGAAGCTCTGCTGCCTCACAGCAAGAAGGTAGCGGGTTAAGTCCCTGGCTCGGGTGCTTTTCTTTGTGGAGTTTGCGTATTCTCCCCATATCCGTGTGGGCTTTCCAGGGGTACCATGGTTTCTGCCCACCGTCTAAAGACACCCTGCTGTCTTGTTTTATTGACCTGGTGAGTAAATTGCCCCCAGTACCCTGGTATGTACTGGCGTCACAACCTAGGTATAGCCCTGCCTTGCGTCCTATGTCTGCGGGAAAGGCTCTGGCTACCCTACGACCCTGTCCAGGATTAAGCAGCTACTGATACTGAACTGAACACTGAATGGAGTGTGTAATCTGTTCAATAGAGCAATCCGAAGGAAGCTCATCCACCTGGACTGATACATATAGAGTTATATAAATATACTTTATTGTCATTCCATCCTTATACAATTACAGTATATAGTGGAACAAAATTACGTTTCTCGTTGTCCCAGTGCATATCGTTAGTGGCACCGCGGTTATGTTTCAGGGTGGGCTCCTTTAAATAAATAATAAATTTGCAAATGCCGCTTACGAGAATTGCTTCGCAAAGCTGGTCTTTCAGGACAGCCATGTGGAGCGCTCCCTCTCTTCCCTTCACGACGTTTCACCTCCCACGTTGGAGGCATCCTCAGGCGAACGCTTGAGCAAGTCTCGTGAACAGCTTTGGAAAGTAATTCTCATATCGATCCGTGAAAACCTAGATCAGTACAAATGCATTTACAATATACCACGCATGCTGCACGAAAACTAAGGAACACTGACTAAACAGCCGTTCACGGTAACTAAATATAGACGGCAGTGGCATATGACATTGGATAAACAACCGAGAACACACCAAGAAGCCACTTCCTCTGTCTACTTTTCTGTCGTTGACTCGTGACACGTACAGAGTGGTTTGGCAGATGTCTACATGAGTAATAGGGCTTATATGCAGTGCCAATGTAGCTGTGGCACCACGACTCGGACCGCAGACTCGTGGCGGCTCGACGATAACGCCACGGCTAGGACCGGCATTCACTCCGCGACCGTTCAGCCAGCGAGCAGAGACTTCTTGACTTTTGATGCTTTATT
>JAZEWT010000001.1:40356530-40367208 GCA_036362905.1 Mordacia mordax
CTCTCGCCGCCACCGCCCTGCGACTCCCGAGTTGCTCTGCCATTTTGCCGTGGTGATTTCCCTCCTCCGCGCCTCGTTTTCGCCATCACCGCCTCTCCCCCCGACCCGCATCGGCCACTGCCCCGCTGGCTCACTCTGCTCGCTGCTCCTCCGCCAGACTCCTCACCGCTGTCCAACCGCCACTCGTCGCAGTCTCCGACGTGAGCCCGCGTCCCACTCTCTGACACCAAAACTGTGGCACCACGACTCGGACCGCAGATTCGTGGCGGCTCGACGATAACGGCACGGCGAGGACCGGCGTTCACTCCGCGACCGTTCAACCAGCGAGCAAAGACTTCTTGACTTTTGATGCTTTATTGAACAGCACGATGTGGGTCCCGGAGCACGATGAACACAGCGAGTAGTCGACTACATGTCGGCGCCCTGATGACTGCTCCGTCTGACCGCCTGATGACCACCTGACCACGCTCCGTCTGACCGATTCCTTATATTTCCCCGCGCCGCCCCCTCTCGCGCCCCCCAGATGACATCATGCATAGTCACGTGTTACAATGAGTCACGTACCACGGGACAATGAGTAAACAACAGGAGCTCTCCAACAGGGGATTACGTAAACCAACAACACAAATTCGACGAATCACGGGTCTCGCAATCGCACTGTCCGCTCGTAAAACTCCAACTCCACATAGCTATTGCCACTCGCTCAGATATGCATTTCTGTGTGGAGTTTGGGTGTTCTCCCCGTGCCCGCGTGGCTTTTCGCCGGTCCTGCACTTTGCTCCCACCCTTAAAATACACGACGCTGTCTCGGTCAATTGGCCTTCTGAGTAAATTTCTCCCAGTGTCCTGCCATGCACTTGCATCACATTCTGAGAATAAACCCCGCCTTCAGCCCTCTGTCGGAATAGGATCCGGAACCCTGCGAATCCATACAGTATTAAGCAAGTTTTGAAAATTATGATTTTTTTGTAAGAAGCCCTGATGAAGTCACTGGTGACAAGGCTGAAGCCAGCTTACCTGACACATTTGAATACGTGCTTTAGTTATTCTAAGTAAAGCAGGATTTAAATCCATTCTCCTACCCAAAAGACATTACGGTGACTTGCAGTTTCTGTGGTCAAGCTGATATTTGCGGGAATGTCAAGCTCGCTATGAGTGGTCAAGCTGATCAAACTACTGCGGCACAGTGACATGCTCTGGTGCGGGTGCACTATGACCTAACACACGTTCAGCGTGGACTGCGAGACACGCTGGCCTCCAGATTTGTCAATGACGAGGAACCCCATCACTACGTGGAAACGTCAGCCACGCGGCTCGCGGTGGGGGTTCTCTTCTGAGCAAGCGCGCTTTCAACTCACAGTACGCGGTTGTGAGCAACTTGAAAACATTTCTCTGTGGCACCTGCGAGATATTATTTCTCCAATATAAAAAAAAACGTTGGCAGTCATACTCTGAAATGTTTAGGCAGGAGCCTAGAGGTACGTTTCAAACCACAGCCGTGTGCCAGCACAAGAAGCCCCTTGCAAGTGTTCTGACAGAAATCAACCTCTCAGTGTTCTTGGTCACCCGATACCTTCAACGTGCTGTGTTTTTCCTCTGCAGTGTCAATATGTGGAAACGAGAAGATAAGGGTAAGTCATCTCCACCAATCAGACAACATAATATGCACATTAACAAGCACTGCACCCAAGGCAGTTTGGATAATTATGTAAACCCTGCGAATTTATGCAACGCTTGCCATGCCCATATTGTGTATAGTGAAACGTAACTGTGCTACTATTGGGAGCACAGCGAGCAAATGTTACTCCTCTCATTGCGAAGAGAAGCGTGATGAAATGTGGGCAGTTGTGTGAATGCCGCTTAATTTCTCACCAATTCCTGATTACTCATCTTCTCTGAAGAGAAAATAATATAATGAATGAAGCGAACATTTTGGATCGGTCAAACCTCCGGATAATAGTAAATATTTGTATGAATTTGTCAAGATGTCTGGACTGCACGTCATATCCATGTAAGAATTACAGAGAAATAAATAATAAATAAACACGTGCATAATAAGATCGGCTGATTGATTCGGTGGCACAAGTGATAGGGAAAGAGGGTTAATCGGAGCGTGTATAAAATCTCAACGTATTTTTTTTATGGCGGCACGGTGGCCAGGTGAGTAACGCTGTCGGCTCACAGCAAGAAGGTCCCAGGTTCGAATCTCGGCTCGGGTGCCTTTCTGTGTGGAGTTTGCATGTTCTCCCCGTGTCCTCGTGGGTTTTCGCTTGGCACTCTGGTTGCCTCCCACAGTCCAAAAAAACATGCTGCTGCATAGGTTAATTGGCTTGCAGACAAAATTGCCCGCAGTGCCTCATGATGGACTGGCGTCCTATCGTGGGTATATCCCTGTCTTGCGCCCTGTATCTGCCAGGATAGGCTCCGGCTCACTGCGACCCTGTACAGGACTAACCAGTTTCTGACAATGAGATGAGTATTTTTTCAACTAACCGTAGCCACACCGAGCCGGTGGTGCGAGCGAACAGCTCAGTTAACAAGGATGTAGCTGTGCTACTGAGAAGTGAAAATGTTGCGGTAGAACCATCGCACATGTGATTACACTGCAAGAAAGAGGCATATGTAGAGAGAGAGAGAGATGCACAAACACATTTTGAGGGACACAGAGAAAACCAGGGTGGCACGGTAGCGTAGTGAGTAGCGCTGCTGCCTCACAGCAAGAAGGTCCCGGGTTCGGATCGTGGCTCCAGTGCCTTTATGTGTGGAGTTTGCATGTTCAATCCACGTGTCCGTTTATGGTTTTCGCGGAGTACTCTGGTTTCCTCCCACCGCCCAAGGACATGCTGTTGTCTAGGCTAATTGGCCTATTGAGTAAATTGCACCCACCCCTCCCCCCCCCCCGAGTGNNNCTGAGTATAGCCCCGCCTTGCGCCCTGTTACGGCCAGGATATGCTCCCCCCCCCCCTCCTGCGACCCTGTACAGTTTATTCGGGTAAAGATACTGAACTAAAGAAATAAAACCAGATATAGAGCAAAAACAATTGTTTGCGCAGGAAAAATTAAATCCTTAATATGTTATATTTAGCTGCGGTGGGCGAAAAGTTGACCCTAAAATGCGAGCAATACAAAACGGTTATTCTGGATTGCGGCGGGCTACTTACGGAAATACAGTGATTAAAAAAATAGTAAAGTGCCTACTTAAGACAAATGTAGCGGTTTTAAATGGAGTTGTCGAGAAGACATTTCCCAAAAAGAATTGCCCTCATATATTGCAGTGTGGCTGCTTAGGGGGCTTTTATCCAGCGGTGGATTGATTATGGTTGATGATGATGATAGTACTAGCTTAACTCCGATGCATTCCCATCCCCTTTTCACGTAGTATTTCAACAAACTGATGAACTATGTATTACCGTATTGTACTTTATCATAAATTCAGGAGAAAAAGGTAAACAGTTTAATATACAATATATAATAGAAGAGTTGTATGTTGTCTGCAATAAGTTGACGTCTCGTATTTAAAAAAATCCGGGCCGATAATTAATTATAACTAAGGAAAACTTGCATTTCAGATTATTAGATATATGTTACTTCTTATGAATCGAAACCACTGACATTGCAATAAGGTGCTCAAGTCACAACCATAACGTCATGAGTTTGTATCCTAGTTACGGGTAATAATAATATTTGTACTTTTAATAATAGCAATAATAATTACACTTCTAGAACGCTTTTCACCCGAGGGTCACAAAGCGCTGCACAGAGTTGTGGAGAGAACGGTATATCAGCAACAAAAACGACATATGAACAGCAAATCAATAACAATAATAGTTTTTTGTACACTCCTCTCCATCGTGCACATGTCCTCTTCGATGTATTTTTAGGATTCATAATCTTTTCATCATCTGTGCGTTCAAGGGATCCCATTGCGATGACTATATTGTTACACGGACATAATAAAACATTTTCCATAGACTTTAATACCACTCATCACCATTAACACAGTACTGCACAATAGTTACCGTGAGCCGAAAGATGAACGTGAATTGAGGCAAAATAAATATCTGACTTCACCAAGTACAAGTGACCTGTCGATGTTTTGGTGATGAAAACTTGTAGTTTTCATTTTTCATCAACATACAGCATCCTGAGCCTAGATACAATGCAGGTTTCAAATAGAACAGAAAAATAATACAATCCTTTTTGGGCCGGATCTGGCAAAAAAAAAAACCGGGTAACCGATGCAGACATTGTAACCTGTTGATTTATTTCAAGTGGTAATGTGTTTTTATTTTTCCTTCTCTCATTTTTCACTTTTTATCTCATAGCATAGGAAGCCCATCACATGAGGGTCAACAACAACTCTTCTGAGATAACACATTTCAAACTTTAATTTTCATATCTTTATTGGTCACTGTTCCGCAGAAAATATATATCACGCTTTGACAATCATGGCTATGGTTTCATCGTTGCACAAATTGGTGCTCTGAGTTTGTTTATTTATCTTTTAATTTGATATATTGCTACGTTGTTCAGTTCGAATGTTTGTTGTATCGCAGCAATCCCACATCCAGAGCTTATAAGCTCACTGGGCTGGGTACTTTTTGTTGGAATAATAAATATCCATCTATCCATTAAGTTTCAACACAAACAACAAATTGTTCAAACGACACATGTTCCTCAACCCTCCTTTCTGGTTGTGTAAAGCTCATGATCTCCTTCTGCCTGTTGCACATCTGCAGAGTCAGCGAGGTGTTTTGCACTGTTGTAGGTTTCTTTATGGCTGGATGCATGATGACTGCTTCCCAAGGCTGCTCTTTCGGGAGAGCAATGTCGAGCACTACCTCTCTCCGTCGCGACGTTTCAGCTCCCACGTTGCAGGCATCGTGTTTTGTTTGCTGTGTGTTCGAGGGAAGATGAGACCTCTTAAACTTTGACCACCCGCTTGCCTCAACATCCGCACTACATGGAATTCGGGACACAGTACTGTCCATTGACTGGCCGGACCATTCAATCAAATCTCAGTGCATGATCTCATATTATCCATGTAGTCTATTAACAAATAACTATTTCATACAGACACGAACAAGAAGGGGTGGCACGGTGGCCCAGTGGGTAATGCTGTTGCCTCACAGCAAGCAGGTCCTGGGTTCGAATCTCGGCTCGGATGCCTTTTTGTGTGGAGTTTGCATGTTCTCCCCATGTCCGCGTGGGTTTTTGCCGGGCACTCCGGTTTCCTCCCACAGTCCAAAAAACATGCTGCTGTATCGGTTAATTGGCTTGTAGACTAAATTGTCCGCAGTGCCTGGTGATGGACTGGCGTCCCATCGTAGGCATATCCCTGCCTTGTGCCCTGTGTCTGCCGGGATAGCCTCCGGCTCACGGCGACCCTGTACAGGACTAAGCGGTTTCTGACAATGAGATGCGATGACTATAATTACTAGAATATAACGAATAACAACTGCTGCGAATACGTTCATAGAAGACGCAGTTGTAGCGGGAAGCAGTTGTTGGAACGCGTGGCGATGCTTGAGATCACTCACAATAGTGAAGGCCGCAATGTTTAAACATAAAATATAATGATTGAGAACCAATTAATAACTGAAAGAATTGAAAGTAATAAAACCGAGGCTACAATAAATTGAATGATTAAGACTGCTGCAAAACACTCAAAAAGTTGTCTTCAAACTGGTGTTTGCAGAGCGGATTTGTTATTGTCTGGCGTTCCTGCTGATGACGTCGCCAGATGATGGTCGGGGTGTTAATATTGTACAATTTGGTGTGTTTTAATCGTTACTGATTACTTTAATGATTAAGGTTAGCGTTTAATTTATGCACGTATTGTTGCTGTAAGTTTATTCGCACTTTGGTTTCATGCGTTGCTGCGTTGGTCATTTCGAACGCTTATTGTCGAACGAATCTCGCCTACCCCTTACGAAAGCTGGTCACTTTCAAGGGGATATTCAAGGGGATATTCAATAGCTATTGAAATGCACACCAGAAAGAAGAAAATAAGCATTTAATTGCCGTGATATAGCACGAGATGTCGCATGGCTGTAGAGTACTGCGAAACTTCAGCATGTCCAGCATATAAATATTTACTTTGCGTGTACTCTTTATTTATTACGCCAATTTCCTATATTGGCACAGAGCAGACAGAGTGAGTCGTGCACAGCAACTCAAACGGATCGTGAACCGCATCTCTGGGCACGCAGGCAGGGGCTGCCCCGGCAGACTCCACGTGGGCTGCAATTACGGCGGGCATGGGCCTGTCAGAGCCGGGGGCTCGTTATTTAAATCAACAAAACTGCTGATGGCTTTGCAAAGCTCTGCTCGAAGTGGTGATGGATTTGCGTCGAAATTACCAGCGGCTGTAACATATCGTGACCTGTAACTTTGTGCTACGGGCATTCTTGTTCTTTAACCAAAGGGCACTGTGAAGAGATAGCGTCCAGGTTGCGAGAAGAAGCTCAGCTGTTGCCCAAATTACACGCGTATCGCAGATAAACATCCTTCCTGCTACAGCGGCAGTTTGGACTACAATATGTTGTTCGGCGTTTGTTAGTCTCTATCTTTCCACTGTTGGGAATATCCCCCTCCCAAGTTTCTTCCATTACATTTAATCCTTAAGATCTTCTTGTTCAGCAATGGCCTCTGAGATGCTTGTGTTGCCGTCCCTCGGTACCCATTCTGTAGATAAATCATCACCTCTCCTGCGGCGTGTCCCTTAAGACGGTCTCGTATAAAAACCAGACGGATTCAGCGCGGCTCCGTTTTCGTATAGGTACAAGGAAACAGTGATCGAACACGATCGGGACACGCGCTGTTTCGTCATTCGCATATCACATTCAAGTTATAGTACATTACAACATTTGCAGCAGAGTTATTGTGTAAGTCACACCTAACAAGGGTCTGTCAGTGTGTTTGCAAACGTATATTCACATTCGCGCTGTCTATCGACATAACGCTGTTTTGTTTTGTATTGCTTACTCATCTCATTGTCAGAAACCGCTTAGTCCTGTACAGGGTCGCGGTGAGCCGGAGCCTATCCCGGCAGACAGAGGGCGCAAGGCAGGGATACACCCACGATGGGACGCCAGTCCATCACCGGGCACTGCGGGCAATTTAGTCTGCAAGCCAATTAACGTGTGAAGCAGCATGTTTTTTGGACTTGGGAGGAAAACGGAGTGCCTGGCGAAAACCCACGCGGACACGGGGAGAACATGCAAACTCCACACAGATAGGCACCCGAGCCGAGATTCGAACCTGGGACCTTCTTGCTGTGAGGCGACAGCGCAACCCACTGGGCCACCGTGCCGCTCCTGTACGCACAATATATTTATCAGTTTTTACACCAATACTATGAGCATCAAGTCCTTGTTAAGAAGCCATTAAATAGTGACTATGCATAGAGATTACCTTTTTAAAAAAAATGGCAACTCATTTATTGAATTGAGCAAAAAGTTTTTTGTTCATTTCCCAAAGAAGCTCAAAGTGAAAGGAAAAGTCGGACATCATGCCATTCACATGTAACAGTCCGAGTTACCCTGAAAGCACGTTGGAGAGACAAATAGATGCGATGTGGAGGGTGGCTGCCCGCCTGCAGTCAGAGGCTGGACGTATATGTAACGCATGCGCCCTGCACATTATGATGAAGGGATAAATATTGTTGTGAGTTCCTATTGGCGGGGTTAAACCACGACGGTGATGTGATTGTTGTAAATAAATAATCTTGAGCAATTTTTAAAGCCTTGAAAAAAAAGTCGCGCATGAGGAATAATCACGTGTAGCGGTTGCTGGCAAGTCAGACCTCCATTCCACGTGTGTGTGTGTGTGCATGATTTACTGCGTGTCAAAACGTGTTGGATTAAATCAGCCGACCATGCCTTTTCTACATCAATCCCACAGTTTGCTGGATGGGTACGGCTTGGCAAAAATATGAACGTCACCAAAGTTTATAAGTTCCGGTATGAAAAAAAAAGTAAAACCCATACGTCACGTTAAAAGCAATGATGTGCTAAACAAGATTTATAACAAGAAGTTTGGTGAGTAAACAGCACGGGGTTTTTTTGTATGCGTCCTCAGGCTTAAAACAAACGCAGGTGTTTTAAATCTCAAGCTTGTAATAACATACAGTTTTCATATCAAAGGACGGTCATCACTGACGTTGATATAAACACATTGTCGGCTTTAATTATGTTAAACATGATGCAATAAGCATGATGCAATAACTTAAAACAGCAAAATAAGAAGTGAAAAACAAGAAAGACATTTGAGAGCAGACATGGTGGTGAAATGTAATGAGAATATATAGTCTACCATTACCGATGTAGGTGTTGTCACTGCTCGATGTCTGATGAGAATTGCTCTCCAAAGCTGTCCTTTCGAGATAGCCATGTGGAATTGTCCTTCTCTCTCCTTGAGTTTTTGAAGATGCCTCCAGCATGAGAGATGAATCGTTGCGAAGGAGATAGGGAGAGTGTTCGACACGGCTTTTCCAACAGAAAGCAATTCTCGGTTTACTGTCAGTTTTAGAAAGGCTTTCTCTCGACACCTTTAGAGATTCCTCTCATGGAGATCCTTTTCGGTAGCACTGGCTTGAGCACGTAATTGCAGCGCTGCACAAGTTATTCTTGCCAATTAATTCTGTTTTGAAATCGGATCGAACTAGACTTTTCAATTAAAATAGGAATTGTACCAGATAGCAAAATTGACCAAGCATAGATGTAAATGTGATCCTAATAGCATCAGGTCAGATCCAGATTGGCAAATCTTTTTTTGGAATCCAATTTTCTAGAATCAATATTGGTTGCAGGAGTCACAGTTCAATTAATTAATCAATCATTCTTTGCCCATTCTGGAGCATTGAAATCAATATAGCATGCATAGATCACAATTTGATTCACAAATACGTTTTCATTAATCAATAAGGCTGATGTAGAATCTATTTAATGGTGGCAGTGGTTTCAATTCGATTCATGAATAATTTTTATTTTCACCATTGCGGGGCCCATAGAATCAGCAAAGTATTGCATGCCTGTAATCTAAAAAAAAGACCGGGTTGGTAATCCCATAAAAAATAAATTCGGGTTGGTAATCCCATAGTTTGCAAAACCTCCAAGTTTCTTTGCTGTGAGATGGTGAGTAAGGAAAGGTCTGCACTACATTGCATCTAGGTTCATGAACTAGAATTTATAGATATTTGAATATCCTCGCTTTGCATACCACAGTTTTGTTCGGGTGTGCCGTTTCATTTCCACATGCAAAGCACTCATTAATTGGTCAGATATGAACATTAGGAGAAAAACCTCCAAAAACACTCTCGCGATTTTTTTGTTGGATGAACGAATAACTGCTATATGAAACACAAACCAATAAAATCACAATTCTGTTGGTATGTTTTACAGTATTGGAAAATGTGAAATATATACGTGTGTTAGACGTGGCTTCCACATAAAACACATGTAAAATGTTAACTCGTCTATTGGCTTCAACGATACATAAAACCGATGCAATCAGACACAAGGTATTGTTAAGTGCAGATTAAAATCTGATTGCTTATTCTCAGAAAATAGCAGGATGCTTGCAAGGATAGCGTCTGTAAATTATATAAAGAACCATGAATTGCCCTTTTGTGTTAATATTTTAAAAGTGTTTTATAAATGTATACAAACCCTCAACCCCCATATCAACCAAATTATGCTGCAGAGTAAGTTAAAATTTAGGGACAGAATCTAGGGGGGGGCAATTTAAACAAAAAGCATTTGCAGGCACCCTTGAGTGTGACGTGAATGTAATTTTTCAACTTAATTTCCCCCTCGTGGACGGGTGGATGGACTTGTCCTGTCTGCGGATCAATGCGCAGATTTTCAATACAAACAATTTCTTCCATTGCTGCTGACAAACACCGATGCCCCATGCTGACCCAGTCCACTTTCAAGGCACTTAAAAACAGCCTCGTCAGAGAATGTCCTTCGGGCCGAGATGAGATGAATGGTAATGCGATGTCAGAGCCTCGGGGTACGCGAGACACACTCCTGCTGTTCCCGGCTCGCGTGCTCGTATGTTAGGGTTGCAACCTCTCAGGCACGAAAAAAGCCAGAACGCATCGTGGGCAGGATATCTCACAGTACCTGGAGAGCGGAGAGCTCGACGTATTGTTTCGCGTATTATTGCAAAAATTGGTAAAAAATCGAGACTTTTAACTGTCCTGGAAAGACGAACAGATTTCCCAGTGTGCCGACCAGGAAAAGAGAAGATTCTGGAAAAGGCAGGACAGGTGGCAATCCTACCCGACGGCAAATTGTGCTTATCCCAAGTGCCGTCACCTCTGGTGATCCCCACCGCTGGCTTTTTTGTTCACGAGCTGAGTGGTTAATTATTTTTTTTTAAATAATTTATTGATGCAATAGCTTATTTGAAACCACTTGAGAGATTGTTACTGACAAATGCCAGACAATCTGAAAGGTAAGCAAAGAAACAAAGACAGATACATGAAGATAAAAGATGGCCACTAATATATCAGAAAACAAGTTTATTTTAGAGGCAAAATACTGTTATAAAACGTGGACCTCGCTGGACACATTGCTAAAGTAGAAATGAATATGACGATTACATGAGGGGGTGGCACGGTGGCCCAGTGGTTAGCGCTGTCGTCTCACAGCAAGAAGGTCCCGGGTTC
>JAZEWT010000001.1:40388285-40411667 GCA_036362905.1 Mordacia mordax
GATGCGCCACCACTCCACACTCACCCACAGCACGCTAACCGCTGCGCCGCCACGCCACACTCACCCACATGTGCGCTAACTGATGCGCCACCACTCCACACTTACCCACAGCGAACCAACCGCTACGCCTCACACCCAGTGCGCTAACCACTGCGGCACCGCTCTCCACACACAATGGCGATACGTTTACCGTACACACGATGAGTGATGTAGACAAACTTTATTCTCCGCCACCGTCCAGTCCATCTCTGGGCTGTCTCTTCCCCCGTGTCTCCTCTTCCTCGTCTGTTGTGTCTGTTTATCGCTGTGTCTCACAAGTCTTCCTGTGTCCCACTTGTCTTCCTGTGTCCCTGCCTTCTCCTATCTATTGGACCCCCGGCGCCCTATGTGTCTGCCTGTGTCTCCGTACTCGCTACAAAAATAGCGGCCGCTTCCTCCTGTGTCTCCACTTGTCTCCCCTCTACATACACGCGCCCGTCTCTAATTCTTCCTCTGTCCCCATGTCCCTCTCTCCCACGTGGCTCATCTGTGAGAGCCTTCCTCTCACTGTCCCCGTGTCTATCCCTCTGCCTCCCCGTGTCTCTCTCTCTCCCCATATATCCAGCGATCGTCTCCCAAACCACCTTTGTCTCTCCCCACACACACGCGGACCGCCTCCTTTTCCCCCTCTCTCCCTCGGAAGCTCCCGAATCTCGTGCTCCCCTCTCCCTTTGTGATTAGTCCAGACTATTGTCAGCATTTCCATTTATTATTGGTCCTCCTGCTTCCCCCCCCCCGTCATCTCCACTCCCTCCAACTGTATCTCTGCTCCTGACTGGTCAGTCCTCCTTCTTTCTTATCATGGCAGATTCGCTGGCTTCAGGCGTGACCGCGCCCGCTGGAACCTGACCCTTGATGGTGCTCCCGAGTGAACCGATTTCCACTCCTTGGGAAAAACCTTGGAAAGTTATCCCTCCTACCGAGGGTCCCGGTCTAAAACCTATAGTCGTGGTCTCGGGGTGCACCAAGGCGGGCCTCTATGCTACATCGTTGGTGGGTGTGGGGTGCATAACAGCCATGGTGGCATTACAGGATGTATTTTACTAGCTGCTCAATAAGACGCAGTTTAAACACAACTGGTGAAGTTTGCAACATCACTCTGTCCATTTTCTTGCTGTATTTCCGGATTCTGCTGATTTGTGTGCATTCCTCGAATTTACAAATGTACCAATTATCCAGCAAACTCTTGTGCTTCATGATTTCGATTCTCTATTGATCAGATGTTGATGGCTGAGATTGGAGAGAGAAGTAGCATTAGTCAAGATAGTTTGCATCAATTTACGGACATTTTGCTGTTACGTGCACTTTGCAACATCACTCAAAATGGGTCTGATATAATTAGATTTAAGGGCGGCGCGGTGGCCCAGTGGTTAGCGCTGACGCCTCACAGCAAGAAGGTCCCGGGTTCGAATCTCTCGGCTCGGGTGCCTTTCTGTGTGGAGTTTGCATGCTCTTCCCGTGTCCGCGTGGGTTTTCGCCGGGTACTCCGGTTTCCTCCCACAGTCCAAAAGCATGCTCCTGGATAGGTTGATTGGCTCGCAGACTAAAATTGTCCCGCAATGCCCGGCGATGGACTGGCGTCCCGTCGTCGGGTGTATTCCTGCCTTACGCCCTGTGTTTCCGGGATAGGCTCCGGCTCACCGTGACCCTATATAGGATTAAGCGGTTTCAGATAATGAGATGAGATGAGCGTTTAAGCAGGTTAATGCATGCATCGTGTTTGGGTGAGTAGCTGCCGCGCATGAACAGATATAATAGGTATTGTGGGCAGTCGAGGGCCTTGTATCAGTAATCCCAAACATGCATCGCTCCACGCTTCTTTTTCACACGTCTCAGCTTCTACTCCATGTTCGCACTTGGACATGTTTCCGATCCATGTCACAGCATGCATGTGTAATGACTCGGAGACGTCGCACAACTTGAGGCGGGTTTATTTCAACACCATATGGGGTAACGACTTAAGGGCTTAACACCGTGGTTAACAGTTAGCAAGGTAACTGGGGCATCTTCAGGGTAATTTTTTTAACCGAGGTCCCACACATCCTTCAGCTCTCTCTCTCCACACGTAGTTCCCCTTACCCAAGGCTTCACCTAAGGCCCAGCCTCCCGTGCCGTCTCCCCCTTAAGTAGGTACCCACGGCTCCACCCCTGGGTCCTCCCTTCTCGCCGCCCTTGGCCGTGGGACCCCGGTCTTGGCCAATGGGGCCTTGTCTGTTGCATGCGCTGGGACCAATCGACTTGAAGGAGGCGAATTTGAAAGAGGCGGGAGACTGGTAACAATTTGAAAGAGTCGGGAAAACGCAGAGGTCCATAATTTAAGTGAATACACATGTGAAGTACTGATGACGGCGATGGACTTGCGTCCCGTCGTCGGGTGTATTCCTGCCTTACGCCCTGTGTTTCCGGGATAGGCTCCGGCTCACCGTGACCCTATATAGGATTAAGCGGTTTCAGATAATGAGATGAGATGAGAAGTACTGATGACAAACATGATAATATTGGCATACGTTTACAAACAATGTTTAATTATCCCATTATTCAGTACTACATGTTGGTACTTTTTGTATGATTTGTTTCAGTTATATAACTTAGTGTAAGCTGCTTTGTTGTCAACTGGAACATTATTGGGGGTTGTGTGTTGCTCAGGTTAGAAGAGCAAGATGTGGCCTTCACATGAACGGATTTTCCTATATATCAAAGGCAAAAGTCAACATTGGATAGGTGCATGTAAGTGCCCAATGTTGGAACTGGCTTTATTTCAATGTCAGCTTTCATGGTGATGTGGTACTAGGAATGCAATGACACAGATTTCTATCTTTAATGTGAACACCCCGAATAAAAAATAATGAACAGAAAATGTCTCCATTCACCTGTCTCTTCACATTAGAAAATAGAGTAGTTCTGCCATTTGCTTTCCAAAACTGTTCTTTTGGGATAGCCGTGTCGAGCACTCCTCCACTCTTCTTTGTGATATTTCACTTCCCATGTTGGAGGCATCCTCCGTATCACTGGGCCCACGTTCACGGGCACAGATGATCAAATATAGGGAGAGAATCAGTGCAGGTTCACAAGGTAGGCTTGCCCTGGGACTTCTTGGGGTGGCTGCGCAGGAGATTAGAGGTACAGCCTTGCCACGCAAAAGATCCAACGAGACGCCAGGCAGTTGCATTAACATAGAATAGATTTAATTACCCCAATGAACTGGTTCCACAATTTGAGTAGTCGTCTAAATAATACGCCCTGTCACCCATGGCGTACTACCGATTGCGTGAATAAACCAACTACGAACGGAAACATACCGTCTAGATTATCTCTCCACCACGCCTTTACTTATAACCCGAATGATCACGCGTGCATGTGCAAGGTGCCTGTATTTTTGTTTAGAGTGGTGACTCAACGGTTAGCACGCTGGGGCAGAATCTCGGCGACCCGAATTCGAATTTCTCTGATGGCCAACACCAGTGACGATTTTATGAACTGGTCCTTGAGCTCCCCTAGGTCGATTCAGGCTCAAATGAGAGCCTAGCGCAGTGTGTAAGCATTTCCACCACTAGGGATACAAAACTGACCGGGTGTGGTACTGGTCACAGTTATGGCTATACGGAGGATCTGTGTATGTAATCATGTAGGTTTTCACGGCTCGATGCGTGAGGATTGCTTCGAAAAGCTGCTCTCTCGGGACAGCCACGTCGATCGCTTCCTCTCTCCACCTCGTGATGTTTCGCCTCACACGTTAAATGCCTCTAACGTGTGAGGCGAAACGTCGCGAGGTGGAGAGAGGAAGCGATCGACGCGGCTGTCCCGAGGGGGCAGCTATTCGAAGCGGATCTGTGTCTGTTTGTGTACTAGTGACTATGTTTGTGCACAGCTATGCAGCAGTCCTTCCGCTCTTATGTGACTATGTGCACGAGCATGAATGTGTTTGCACGGCCTGGCACGGTACTGGCCCAGGAATGTGGAGTTCGCTGGCACGTCTCCACACATAATTGTGTTGGTAATGCGGGCCGGCCACGAATGATCTTCGTCGGCAGTGAGGCGATTCAGGAAGTTGGCCTAGCAGGGATGCGGTGTCGCGGCCGATGCCCAGTCGCTGGCGGCTGTCTCGTGGTGGCGAGCAAAGGGTTTTCACTTCCTTGCTCAAACTGCGCTGGTTGGAGGTCACTACCGCATTTTTTGCCATGCCGCCGCTGGCGTTTGGTCTCACTCCCGGTGGGTTGCTGGCCTCGACAGTTGCTCACGGATGGTAGCGATATGTTTAACACAGCTACAACGCTCCGTCTCAATCCATGTCTCGGTCTCCTGTGCTGCTTTTGTTCTTCTCCAGGGGGGCTCCACTGGCTTACTCATGCCCTCCTTATTTAGATGCCCTAATTATCACAGCCAGATATACACATCACAACTGGCAGAAACCTCCCCAACTTTAAAATTATTATATCAATGTCCATCAAATTGAGTGTCCACATGTTGTTTTCATCCACAATTGTTTGTGCTTGGGCATTAACCGAATTGAGTATCCCCAGGTGTGGAGGCAATTATATATTTTTCATACTCTGTCAATTGGTGTTTTTGCCAGCAGTCACGTACGCACTGTAGGTATTTTTGCCTCATTGAGCACATATGTACAATGTCCTCAGGCCATCTCAGAGGGTTATTGATCAGGGCGGCTCTCCACCTGGGGCTCACCACTTGCCTTTTGTCCTTGTATACTTATATTAAGTCCATTTGTGGAATGTAAATGTGGCATGAGTGTATATACCAAGTCTGGTTTTGATGTGCATATGTGTTCTGTGTATGTAAGAATAACCGAATTGTGAAATTCAGCCCGAATCCGCGACACTCAGGCATTCTGAATGCTTAAGGATGCCTCCAACATGGGAGGTGAAACGTGGAGAATGAGAGATGGGCTTTTGGAAAGCCGTGTAAACCTACATCAGTACAAAGTAATGCTTATCCAACCAACCAGCAGTGCATTATTTGTGTAGCATTGATTCAAGACAACTAAACTCTGGACCTTGTCTTGAATCAATTGGGGTGAAAACATGCACTCCCAAAAGGCCCTGTGGCTGATGGGTTATGTGAGAAATAATATTACGGTTTATATGTAAAAACGACATATTATCTGCTCATTTATTTTGTTATTTATATTCACCACTATGATGCTATAGATTATTTTGATTCCGAATCAGGTGAGATTATAAATTTCAAAAATTGACACGATTTTATCCACGGGAAAAGCCCCACTTGATGTATATAATTCTCGGATAAGCCAAACAGCAGTCTAAGAAGGGGAGAAAAACAGTACATTTGTGCACACGAGAAATAACACCTGGCCAACACTGAGAACTAGGCCCCAAAGAAAGCCGTTTCTGGTGTGGGCCATTTAGTTTAAAGAACAAGGCATCTACTATCAAAGCATTTTTTGCATATTTTGCCTCAAATACGTTTGTTTTTTGCTTATATCTTAATACTTGAATAATCGTCAGAAATGGTAAAACCTTTTCTATTTTTTACATATTTGTACAGGCAAAAAGATACCCATAGACTTAATAGAAAATTAAATATTATTTGGGCAATCACGAACACGTTTTCTAAAATTCGTACGCAGTTTTACGCTGAACACAGTATTATTGTGCATGACTGGCACATATTGCCTCTTCAGTTTTGTCCTTGAGTCATGCCCTGTGTGGAGAATGCAGGGAAATGATTGCACATCATTGAACAGGGCCAAATGAGAACCTATATCTAGCGCTCTCTTGCCAGTGGGAATTACATATATGCTTCATTAAATAACAGCTCGCGAAATGTTAACCACGGGCATTACTGTACATGGAAATTGCACAGAGGCAGCCAAGGTAATAATTAGGTTGCACCTTTGATTCAGTTGATTCAATCGTAAACTCACAATAATGCAGGACTGTGCTCGAGAAAAGCATGCACATTCATAAAACGAGCTCGCAAGGAATAACAAAAAATGACAAACAGCTGCACATGGAAATAATACAAAGCAGCCACTATTTAGAGTAACTTTTCATTCAACCTTTAATTGATATATGTTTTTACAGGCCGTTTAAAAGTAACTTCCTGTTAATTTAAATTATCTTATTTTTGTAGGTTTTTTTTCTTTTTGAATTAAGCTATGCAGTCATTCAAATATGATCTGTGCTACAAGTAATGCATTTGCATTTTAGTCTTTCATTGTTAAAGAACTACATGATCGTGTGATCATTTCATGTGCATTTAAACAATATTATTTGCTGTCCTTATTGCATACTCTAATTAAAGGGATGTGGACTGCTTTGCTTATCAAAAGTGTTCTTGTCCAATGGTCAGAGGTCACATCAGGTCTGACCATGACCCATATCCAATTCCACACAAATAAAATTCAATCTCTGGTTCCTTGGACCTAATTTGGCAATGTTGTTCAATCCCAATCCACTAATAGCGATTGGTTTGTATTTCAGAATCCTAACATAATTGCTCTCAAGAGCTTCTCTTTAGGGATAGCCGTGTCGAGCATTCCTCCTCTTTCCTTCACAACATATCACCTCCCACGTTGAAGGCATCATCTGTCTAATTAATGTTTGAGTGGAAAGTTATGTTTTATACCTGCAGAACACGTGTCTGTTGTGTTCAAAATGCTGCTGTCATGTGAGTGTCTGCAGCTTCATGAGTAATGTAAATTTTCGCACATTTTCAAAGTGTCAATATGGCTTTGTAGATGTCTTATATTTCGCATTCCAAAGTTTTAATGCAGTACTTTTGTATATCTTGTATTTTGCATTCCAAAACCTTAATGTGCTCTTTGTGTTCTAACTCTTGCATTTATTTTGTGTTTTTCATGTCAAGTATTGCAAAGGTATCCTGAGATTAACTGTCAAGCTCGTTTCCACCTGTGGCTATGTTAAGAAATACAAGTCGTGCAGGAGAGGAGGAACACTTGACATGGCAATCCCTAAAGAGCAGCTCTTGGGAGAAATGCTCATATATCAATCTGTGAAAATCTACATCAGCAGATCATAACACATTCAGTGGCTCCTTTCATCGACCCTCCAGTTATCCAGTCTTCCTACTTTCTGCCCCATTAATTCCCTGCCGACCTCCCTATTATCCTTGCATCGGTTACTCTAATTATGTGCAATTTTGCACAAAGAGAAGTAACTTGAAACCGACAGAAAATTAATCCGGTTGCTTGATATCATTTCTGGGTTTGACTCAACCCAGAAGGACCTGGCCGTAGCCTCCTAGAAGTTTAGCATTGCTCCTATTTGCATGACAAACAGAAATAACCTGGGAGCAATGTAAACAATATTTCATCCCATTATCTGCATATATCTGTGTTCCCTGCGTGAACAAAACGAAGTTATTAGCACCGATCAGGGTGAATGATGACATCTTTTGCTATGGTCAGTGATTATACGAAAATGCAATGAATCATATATGTAAATAATAATTTCAAATACTTTATTTTGCATGTGAAAATGCATGTTGCATATAACTGGGAGCCCTGCTGCAACTATTGAGTCTGCATGCTTTACAGTTCCAAAAAATGTATTGACTTGTGAATCACAATCTGACCTGAAATGTGACGCAACATTTTGACAATTCATGGAATTACAGACAGGGTAGACTGTCAAATGCTTACCAAAAATAGATTTAAAAAGTCATTCTTTTTAATTTGTATTTAGCATAAAAAACAATCACGTTAATTATATTCACGTTTTGCAATTCATGTTCGAGCGGTGCTTGTCATTAAAACCTACGTTAGGTGCATTTAAGTAGAATGCTACTATAATTGCAGCCAAAAAAGGTCATTCTTTTCCCCAGCCACGAGTTGGCTGTTCACTGAAGTGATGTGCTGTCGTATAACTCCAGGGGAAGACTGGAGAGCAGGTTAGAGGCTGCTGAACCGAAATTGTGGCACTTGTAATTTTGTCCTGAACTGTGGAAGAAAACTCGTATAAATTAGCAATCGTGGTTTTGAATTTCAATTATGCATGAATAAAGATGAAAAGAAATATAAATATCAAGCTTCTTATTTTAACAGCTACCCTTCTCTATGGCAACATGCTGAGAGCTTTGTTTGAATGAGGATAATGAGCTGAGCTCAAATCATAAACCAAATTTGTTTCTCATTTTTTAAGAATCACTTGTGTCGTGTGCATTAGCCAGTGTTTACACAGTCTTGTTTATTATGGATAAAAACGTACGAACATACTGACGTTACGGAGCAATTAAATTCTTCTTGAATTATTGCCACCATCATTACTTAGTCATAATTATAATTCGAGGCCACTCCTATGCCTTTGGGAGTCTGCTTGCGGAGTTGCGTTTCGCGAACTAGACTTGCAACCCACAGATTGCCAATTCTTTCGCCTGGCACAGAGCAGATAATATCAGGGGCAAGTTTTTTAATTCTCGCCAACCCTGTGCATTACGCAGTATAATTTGGTTATTTGATCAGCAGGTCGTGAGTGGTGAGGAAATGTGTCGGTACTCCCACCATTTCCAAGCTATCTGTTCTGCACAGTGGAGTTATCTCGAGAGCAGCGGTTCCCAACTTGTGATCCGTGGACCATTAGTGGTGCTTGAGGGTGTCTGAGATGGTCTGTGAAATAAATAAAATAATCATTAGAATAACGTGATGGTATAAAACAATAAACTATTAGAAATAAATGTGATGGGTGGCGCGGTGGCGCAGTGGTTAGCGCTGACGCCTCACAGCAAGAAGGTCCCGGGTTCGAGTCTCGGCTCCGGTGCCTTTCTGTGTGGAGTTTGCATGCTCTCCCCGTGTCCGCGTGGGTTTTCGCCGGGTACTCCGGTTTCCTCCCACAGTCCAAAAGCATGCTCCTGGATAGGTTGATTGGCTCGCAGACTAAAATTGTCCCGCAATGCCTGGCGATGGACCGGCGTCCCGTCGTCGGGTGTATTCCTGCCTTGCGCCCTGTGTTTCTGGGATAGGCTCCAGCTTCACCGTGACCCTATATAGGATTAAGCGGTTTCAGATAATGAGATGAGATGAGAGATGAGAAATAGCTGTGATATATAAGATTGATTCCCATTAGCTATTGCCTGTGTAATAAAAATATGTTATACGGATTGTGTACGTTATAGTCCACAAAAGCATTTGATGACGATCTAGTGGTCCGCATATAAAACAAGGTTAGGGAACTTCTACTCTAGAGAGGGTCCTGAAGAGGAGGCCCTTCCACGAGCAGTAGTGTGTGCAAGAAATTGCTCTTTTACCTTCCCTTTACCTTTGCAAAGTGTGTTCCATTCTGAACCCATTTATTCATTATCACGACCCGCTTAATCCTGTACAGGGTAGCGGGGGGCCAGCCTATCCCGACAGACAGGGTGCAAGACAGGGTTATACCCGGGATAGAACGCCAGTCCACTGATGGGTACTGGGGGCAATTTGTCAGCAGGGCAATTAACCTAGGCCACATGTCTTTCGACTGCGGAAAGAAACCGGAGCACCTGGAAAAAAGCCACGTGGACACGCGGAGAACATGAAAACTCCACACATATAGGCACCTGAACCTGTAATTGAACCATATTTTTGCTGTGATGCAGCAGCGTAACTCAATACGCCACCGTGCCGTTCATTCTGAACCCCTTGGGGGGGCCATATATAACAACCTGTTGTCACTGAAGAGAAATTATCCTATAGTTGATGAAGTTCACAACGGCGGAGGTCACAAGACAATAGTTTCAGGATGGCCAGCAGTGGGGAGGGGGGAGGGTAGCCATAATGCTATGTTGTTATTGTGGGCCTCCAGGATAGCTTGGCCCTGTGCCACGGCGTTACCTGATTTAATATAATCCAGCCTTCCGGGCAGGATCACCAGATTTCCCCAAGATGCAATGTGTATAATATTTCCCCCTACCGTTGATTGCTCTCCAATAAATTCATTTTCCGAAGAAGCTGAAGAGGCTCTGACATCATGTGGGGCAGAAAATATGACGTCATGTCGATCAGCATGGCGTACAACTCGAAAAGAAAACCGCACAAAGACATGTAGCGGTACGTACTCGCTTGTATATAAGGTTTGTTTTTAAATTATGTTATATTTTCTAATGTATATGTATTGTGTTATATATTTAACCATATATATGATGCTCCTCTAATTAAAGGTCATTGACTCTTCCAAATTTCTGACTCAGGTTCCTTTCATTAAAAACTTTCTTCAGTGTAATAGTTTGTATAATAACGAGTTTAGCCAAAGAACATCAGCACAAACGTCTATTCACACTGAAGCTCTGTTTTCATGAAATTCATCTGAGGAAACACGTCTAGGATTGTGACCTCTGAGGTACAATACAAACTGGGAGATATCATTTTATGAAGAATCTCACGTGCATGGCAGGGAGGAGAACTGCATGCAAATGCATTGTCATGAGAGGTGAATTATTGTCCAAGTGACAATAAAATAGACTTTTAATTCTCTCGAAAGGCTGATAGATTTTCCAGGACAGCTACCACTGTACATCGGGGCACTGGCAGCAACCCTAAGAATACCACATCCTCTTTCCACCATATATTAAAAAAAAACTGCAATGGAGATGCGGTGTGGTGGTAGAAAGGTGGATTATACTAAGATGTCAGCATCATTCACCAATCATGTTAGCCATGGCCTGTAATAAAACTCAGGTCACAGTACGTTAACCACCGTGCGCTTCTCTATCACGCCTGTTGTTTTAGCAGCATATTTGACGCATTCACTTTGCACGCCTTCATTTGTTGTACAAAGAGTTGCACAACTGGGACTGCGGTTTGCTGCAGGACAAAAAGACCAGAATGCAACGAAAGATGTAATGAAGTGATGGAATCGGTAGATTGCTCTCATCACAAACCTACAAAGGTCATTTAACAGCACACGTCGTGGTGTTTTTTCACAAGAAAGCACACGCTCTTCAATTACTTGTACAACTAGGATGCTGTTGTGAGAAACGTAGAAACGTGAAACGATTTACTTACCAGCTTGTATAGTGAATAAAGCCATCTACCACGTCCGTATGAGGTAGCAAATATTCTACTGTTCTGCTAAAGGGTGCAGACCACAGTGTAATGTTTGCGCTGACATTTAAACAAATTTAACCAACCACAACTGGCCTTCATTAACGTGTTCGTGCTATTTATATGTGGAAAATCGTTTTCATCTGCTAAATCGACTTTGCTGTTACAAAACTGCTAGGCAACGTATTTGATGGTGGAAACACTAAGTTAGCTCCAGTTAATGTTATTTGTCAGTAAATGCTTCTAAGATGTAAATCAGGACCAGTGTGTAATAACATTCCACTAGTTCAATGACAAGGTTGCTCGGGATACACCAGCTTACCTTCCCTATTGATAATACATTTGTTAACAAATAATTTATGGATATTGTACCGATCAAAGTCAGGATACACGAGACCACAAAGACACGACAGTGCCCTTAGACGTTAGTGCATGCAGCTCTGTGGGTAATTTTTACACGAATTATCCTATATATTCAACTAAACGTCAATTGATCCTGTATCTACCTCTGGTATAATTCCTAATAAAGGTCGAAGAACAAACATAACATGCTCAGAATCTCACTCGCCGTGATGACAGAAGACCGTTTCATGTACGCAAAATTGTCCAACGTAATAATGTTGAATGAAAAAATTTTAAACACTGGTAAATTGCGACTGTTATGGTGACACACCTCAGCAGCTGAGTGGTCTCTCAGCAGTCCTTTTTTTGTTCCTTGTTTCACAACCCCCCCCCCACACACTTGTGATCCTAAGCCACCGTGCCTCTAGCAGACACATCTGCGAAGCGTGGACGTGGGGGTAGGGAGCAGGGTGAATAGGATTTCGCGGAACGGTCCAGACAAGTTCATCCAACACGCCAGGGTCCGTGCCATCTGTCGAGCTCAGGGCAGAGTGCCGGCCGGCGGGGGAGGGGGAGTTGTGGAAACACTGTGGGTTGGTGGCACTCTGAAAGTAATTGCTGTTAATTGACGGAAGGAGACATTCGATGAGCGGGATAATACCTGGTGTATATGGACAACATTTACTTGCTTGATTACGGTTCATTTTAAAGTCCTTTGAACGTCGCGGGCTGATGTGTGCTGCCGCTGACTGCTCGCCATGGTGATGTTGGCTTTGTTAATCTGCTGTTGTGTCGCGTAAGCACCTAGTTTAAGCGCACCGCACCGATCACGACACCGAGACTGATTGCATTATTTTGGCGCTTGCGTAGGAGTACATTGCACAGTGATGGAAAGCAGGATTTCGTTCAGAAAAGACAAATATGGCCCCATTGCTCATGGGGACCTTCATACGTATGAACCGATGGACTGAAAGCTCGGTCTTTTCAAAATGGGTTTTAAAGCTGTTTGCCCTTTATGGAATAAAACAAGGACACTGTAATGCATCAAAGGGACTCTTTACAAGTCAATACTTCAGCGGTGACTGCAATTTGAAGTTATGAAAAGTAACGATTTTAATGGTTATTCACTACAACAGCTTGTGTTCATAAAACACAATCGAACATGAAATATGCACAGACTTCAAAAAAGCTATTTGCTGTATAGAGTATTTGCAAAACATCACATTTATGTACTGTAGCCTATAATACATATATGTTGTTTTACTGTGTTAATAATACAACATAGTAATTTAATAATACGTCACAATAATTTAATAATGCGACATAATAAAGCACACAACCAAGCCATTTCAGGTCTGTATTCAATGCGATACTCAGCATGCAAAACGAACAAATATCTCAGTGTATAGAGGATGCTGCAGACTGCAGGTACAGTGCAGCTGACTTTGAAGGAAATTCAAATGTCTGGTTCAGTTGGCAGCCTTCCCTTCGCGTGTTCAGCCTCTGAAATGAAATGTATGCAAATGCAAATCGCGTTGCCCTCTATAACCACCCATTCATTCCACTCTACATCGCTTTCCACATGCCTAGCCCTAGAACACGCCTTTCATACTTCAAAGTGTCTACTTCCAAAAGCGGAATCCACGTGGGCTATTTAATTTCCTATTCACCGCCTTTGCCGGGCCTGCATTTGTCCGAGCCCTGGTGGTGCAGTTGCCACAAAATGCGGGTGTACCCACTTAAAAGTTCAAATTTCAGAGCTTGCAGTCCAGCAAGACGTTGGGTTCGAGTAGGAGAGCCGTTTCAGCATCGAAGCGTACTGTATGTGCACACTTCGGAGAGGAATGCAAACGATAAGTCAGCTTGCCAGTGCTCAAATATCCACGGGAGCCTAATGTGTTTCGCAGTCCGCCGGTACTTTGGAGTGTGCAGCGCAGCACAGAACCATCACAAATCAATCGTAAAGATATTTTACTGGCTCACACCACATCTGCTTCCTCAAAACGAGTATGCGGTTGGAAGTCTATCCATTTGCCAATTTACTGAGCTTGAACAAATTAAGGGCAGGACATGCGTCTGGGTCAGGCTGAAGAGTCTTCTCAAAATATCTTTTATCAGTGATCAACAATACATCCCATATTTGAAATTATTAAAATATTGCATTAATTAGGCAACTGTACATTTTAACTCGTGGTTGATGTTATTTAGTACAATTACATTTTTAATTAATATATTACATTTGTAAAATCCATTGAGAAAGGATGGTGGTGCAGTACAGTCTCTCATCTCATCTCATTATCTGAAACCGCTTAATCCTATACAGGGTCACGGTGAGCCGGAGCCTATCCCGGAAACACAGGGCGTAAGGCAGGAATACACCCGACGACGGGACGCCAGTCCATCGCCGTGCAGTACAGTCATTGGTGCTATCCCTGGCTCAGTGCCTTTTTGTGTGGCGTTTGCACGTTCTTCTCGTGTCCGCGTGGGTTTTCACCAGGCACTCCGTTTATCTCCTACCCTCCAAAAAAATCCCCCCAATGCCCTGCGATGGACTGGCATCCTATCCAGGGTGTCCAATTCACAAATACATAACAGGTTCATATTTAAGCTAGATATTTAATTGACAGTGATATTTGACAGCAGGTTTATGGTATGATAGTACTCAATAGGAGCTAGGATAACAGACATATTTTTTTTTTATAACCACAGGAGCAATTACATTGCTTTTTGGCCCAACTGCAATACATGAAAATATCCTTTAAAACATTTAATTGCCGTAATAATGTACTAGGTGCTTTGGAAACACATGCATATAGAGTATTGGGAGATAAGAAGAGTGTATATTGTCCTAGGGGTGCAAGTTATAACTTGTTCTCCCACGCTGTGCTATACTGAAATTTCAATAAGTGTTTTTGAAAAATATCAACTCTCAAACAAACGTAAACACCCACCCGCATCTAGATCTCAGCAATAATAACCATGATGCAACACTTCGTTTCATTAAGTATATTTCCTGAGCAAAATAAATGAAATGACACAATTACCAGTTTGCAACGATGAACTATTTTGGAAATAAGAAAGAGAATGCAGGTAGATTGCCAAATAATTGAGATTACATTTTCCATATAAATAGCACATTACTACAGTTTATGACAAAAAAGTGTAGTGATACTGTTTGATATGCTGCACTTGAGGTTATATTATATGGTTCTATGCGATGTGGAGATTACACGATTTCAAGGACATTTGAGCACTCTGTGGTTTTATATTTTATAGTATCCTGGGGTGTTGAAAAACCAGTCAGGGGTCCTCAACACTGTAGTGTTAATTATTTAGAGTTACTTATATTTGAATGTTCGACAGTACTCTCTGATCTTACGTCGTTAACGTCGTGTATACACAATTGTGTATTGGTATAATTTTGATGCCATTTGGTTCATATATATATATAATTGGGAGTGAATCCTAATTATTTGAGTGCCAGCTTTCATCATTCCTTTATGCAAGCCATGTGACAAAGAATACGTGCATAACGCCTGGCCTCCATGAACAGCCATAGTTAACACACACATCATGTGCACACACGGAATGAAAGGTGATGTCATACAAATTGGTATATGGTACAAGCATCTTTTGACAGCCTGCAGCAGCTTTATGTGCAATATCAATACAGTATTTGAAAGTAAAAGCTGTAATCTGCAATTGCCTCAGATATATTGCAATTCATACATTGATGTAAAATAATATGAAAGGATGGATAATGTTCCAATTTGAAGGGATTATTTACGTGATTATTTTTTTCCCAACATGCTACATTATACGTACATCGCATTAAATTGGGGAAATGCATCTTGTGACACACATCGCATATTTGTTTTTAGAAAATGCAAGCAGTTTGAAGACTCATGCACTGAATAATATAAGCCTGGGCCTTTTTTAAGGTCTACATTTTAAGCCTTCTCAGAGTCGTGTGCAATACTGTTTGAATTTACAAATTCCATTTCAATTCCACGGCAGTGCAGTGAATGGCATACATAAAGGAAAACTGTTTTTGTTCTAAGAGGACTCACCCTACATCAAGTGCACTCTCTTGTTTAGACCATTACAAAATCCAATAGAGCCCTCAAACTCAAAACTGCTTGCACCTTTCCCCACTTGGTAGGCTCTAGATTTAAATCGCAGAACAAAAAGAAGTCAACTTTTATAAATGGCATAAAACTACTTTATTCAAATAAAGCAATAAGAAGAAAATAACAATACAAGTGTATGATGTTTATTGTGTGCACCCTTGCATAATATGCCAACTTACTGATTAGCTAAGATAATGAACTCGTAATTACAGTTCTCTTTGTAATTTACGCTTCAAACTAAATTGTAATACAAATGACGTTAACTTTTCACTGGCACTTATAACATTACTTCAGCATAAGTTTACTGTAGCATTCAAAGTTTTAAAAACAGCAAACAATATTAGCAATTACTAATTATTACTCATGTAACGTTGTAATAACGTAGGTTTCACGGCTCGATGCACATGATTGCTTCGAAAAGCTGCTCTCTCGGCATAGCTGCTCTCTCGGCATAGCTGCTCTCTCGGCATAGCTGCTCTGCCGGCATAGCCGAGAGAACCGTGTGAGGCTTGAGGTTTGCCTCACGTTAGAGGTTGCGCCTGAGGATGCCTCTCACGTATGAGGCGAAACGTCGCGAGGATGGAGAGAGGGAGCGATCGACGTGGCTATCCTGAGAGAGCAGCTTTTCGAAGCAATCATCATGTAACGTTGTCAATCATTTTCTGACTAAAGGCCTCCTCGTGCTATAAGTTTCGTGGTTTGTTCAACCATCCTCAACCACGCTGATTAGTGTGGGTTAGTGAAAGGGGGACCGAGGCCCAGGACTACTCTAGATATCACTCGACATTAATGTTAGCCGCTGGATAACTGTTTAAAAAGCGACATACCTCAAAAGTTCCTTCCAGCTTAAAAATCGACTGACTTAGCCATAGGGAGGAATTACACTCACGTCATTAAGTTAAAAGCAAAATGCGCTAATCACTGCCACTGCTTCTATGACTCTATCACCAATGCTAATTTTTATTAACAAAGCAAACAAAAAGCCACTTTTTTTGTTGTAATTTACAATTATTATGGATCCGGCGATGGACTGGCGTCCCATCGTCGGTATATCCTTGCCTTGCGCCCTGTGTCTGCCGGGATAGGCTCCGACTTCACCGTGACCCTGTATAGGACTAAGCGGTTTCAGACAATGAGATGAGAATTATTATGGATGAATGATTAGACAAGGCTCAAGTCTAATCTGGGAGTTTCTAACCGAGGCCACAGCTTGTCAGTGTCCATTGCACCGAGGTCAGCTAACTCTGTTTACAAGCAAACATTACACAAATATGACTTGATTAAACAAACTATTGTTAATTTAAAAAAAGTTGTTTATATAATGCACGGAGCATGCGAAAGGGCTTATAATGCTCGCTTTTTTCAGTACATATGAAAATACTGGATGTGCTAGGCATCGATTCAAAAGCTATGTTGTTAGCATTTGCAAGGACCTTACGTTACCGATCTATTTATAATTTAAATATTAGTAAGAATTAACTTACATACTTTGATTAATTTTGGTCATTTTGTATAATGCAACACATATAGCATAGCTGATGTTTGCCCAGCAAAATTACAGGGGTGACTTGTTAATGCATTTCCTGTTCCTGTCGTCTAAGTAACACAATTTGGGCATCATAGTAAGTTTGCTTAATAAACCTCCCAATTCTGCTTTCCCGCCTGGCACAGACCCAGGGTAATTACAACACTATTAGGCTCGAAATAATCGTGGCATATCTTGGGACTCTGTTGGGAAAGGCTGACAGTACAGGTCACAAAACATGACCTTTTCCAATCCCACATGAAAAGAGAATTGAAATTAATTAGATTCTCCACACACTCCAAGGAACATCAGAGCAAATTAAAGTCCCACTCCAGGACTACAACTACACAATTCTCAAATGTGATGAAAGCCATGCATAATTTAAACAAAACTCTGAATTTCAAAACAGATCTGTCCATATTATCTTACTGAGTAATCATTTGATCTTGCACAATTATATGCAGTAATGTATATGGCATACTTAAAATAGGAGTAAATACTTTAACCAATCAAATACAACACACCACCCCCTCCCACCTCCTCACGGAAACTCCAGGGTAATGCAAACATCCATATGATGTACAAGACATGCCTATTTTAAGCAGTAAGCTATTTAATGCAGTACGTTTTAAATCCTTAACATAAGTTTGAAGCACGAAAATTCGAAACAGACACATCAACGGGCACACTCACTGTTTTGTGAGAACTAAGGAAACGTTTAATCCGAGAAGCACTTCTCATACATTATAACTATCTACTTGTTCCAAGATAAAGAGGCGAGCAAGATTGCATAATTTTTGTGGCTAGTGTTTTACTTGCCCATACTTTTAGGAACACCACTGCTCCTGCCCCCCCTCTACAAGTAAAAGGCTGCATTCAAATTGAAAAGCCTTCTGGAGAGAGAGACCAACTGCAGCTGTTGCCATGGTAAAGCTTTTGGCCCGAGTTTGATTGAGGGGGTCCTCTACGCAGAGCACCGCTCTCTGAAGTTTGAGCGGCCATTTCCTGGTGTGTCTCAAACAGACGAGGCTCCAAGATGTTTCTTTTTTTCTCGTCCTTGTTCGGTTGATGAGTTGACAGTTTAAATTGGAAATGGCTCAATAAGTTTGGAATTCAAGAGCTGCACTCAAATGAAATGTTTTTTTCTTCCCATGGAAGACACAAAATAACCACCCAGTACTATCACCTTATACGATAAGCAGCTGCTCTGACCAATCACTTCCAGACCAACTAGTTCTAAGTATTGACCTTGTAGTATGGCAGTTATTCAAGTCACATCATCTTCCAAGTACACACACACATCACGGGCAAATGGTGGGAAATACAGCGGTGGATAAGAGCAGCAGAATGCCCCCGCTGATAAAGTGTCAAGTTCTAGCAAAGTCACGTTTATTTTCATTCCTCATTGCCTCCGAGTAAACAATCAGCCTTGCTTTGTGCTTCATCGCTGCCGTGACATCGGCCAACATAGCATGGAGGTCAGGTTGCTCTCACTCATTCGCGAGAGGACAAAGGCAATGTAATGTTGGCTATGTCTGCCAGAAGCATGATAAGGGTTTTGCTGATCGGTCAAAGGACTAACAAGTGTACGATATAGCGCTGGCCTTGGTAAAATAAGATATGTGACAAAAATTATTTCTAAAAAATATGCATAAAATAACAACGTTACAATGCTGGATTGTGTTTAGAAAATATTTTACTTTAATAACATTCAAACATGACGGAACATTGGCAGCATGGTAATACTTTAAACGAAACCAAGCATATTAGCCTATAGTGCCAAACAATCTTAGTTCTATTTACTCTATATAAAATCATTAGTGTACATCCTCATTTCCAGGCTAAGGATACATTTATTCCAAAACACGTGCTTATTTTATGGCTCTGAGCATTTATGTGGCTGGATAAGCACAAACTGTGTCTCTCCATTACCAGGAAGCTCACTCATAAACTGTTTGGCTCAAGATATCCCCTCTAGCCACTGGCAGAATAAGAAAAGAAAAGGATATGTTGCTTGAATGATTGCGGTAAGTACATCAGACAATTCTAGACATACTTTGAAATAAAAAAAAACATTTGAAACCTAACCTTTTGAAGTCTGCATGCTGACAATTTCATGATTTTTATTTAATCACTAAAAATAAATTTGAAGTGAAACGTTTGTAAAGTATTTTTCAAAAGGAATGCATGTTACATATAAATGTGTGTGATCAACACAATGATATAACAGAGCAGAATAGTAAAGTAGGCAAATCGGTTTTCTCTTTTCATTGAGCATTATAGAGAGGATATTTTTGATTTGTACTTTTTAAGCTTTGCGTGAGTAAAATACAATTTAATCTCCAGACTTTTAAAAAGACAAAAGTGTTTATTTATCCTGGCAATCAGCACTCATTTCTTTATTCCCCACAGGCATAAGCCAATCTTCCCAGCATTCCCTTTAAAAAGCACTTTTACCATGACCTTTGACTCCGGCCACATGACCCACGCCATCCAAGGACGGGGTCAGTAAAGTCAGCAGTGACAAGATGCATGAGGAATGACTTTGGGATGTCATCTGTGATTACATTTTCCTTGTCAAAGCCGAAAACCAATTGCATCAGGACAATCTGGCGATCAACACATGGCTGTCTTGCTGCTCATAACATCACACATTGCTTTGCTTCCACCTCTGTTTTCAGTCAGGTGTGATGGCATAGAGTAAAATGTCAGTGACATTTGGTACTGAGGTTGATGTACAGGTTAAAAGAGAAACGTTATAACATTGCTGTGAAGAAGGACCATTGTCTGAAACAGCCTTTTACTCTCTGCGGGTATAGCCTTTGGTTTACAAGATGATACTGTATATGTTTGTGGTCATGGTGTGTAAAGTTGCCCTTGATAAGATGCAAAATGAAAATGTAAGAGTCGCGTGTTAAAATTCTTAATATACTTAATTGCACTACTAGTTGCAAATTATAATTAAATGTATTCACGCCTATGAATTATTGTGATTACACTTGCTAAGCCTATTTTTTCAAGTTGGTCCTGCCAAGTTTTTGCAATTGCGCGCAATGGTTCGATGTGTTATTCCAAATAAGTAATTTGGAGGTCATTTTCAGCAAAGGGATACTTGGTGAATATCAGCTACAATGTTTTTTTCAGCTATGGCAAGAAACTGTAGAAGCTAGAGGAAACCGATGCATAACAGGGAGGGAACATACAAAGGTGCTCGAATCAGGAATCGCACCCTCTGACTTCTTTCTGCGAGGTAATGGTTTACCACTGTTATCCAAACGATCAATAACGCTAATACTGGCTCTCAGCATGGGAATGTGGAATTACTGCCATTGGTTCAAGACCACTAACAGAGAACAGAGCCACCCCTTTGTTCACTTGAAGAGACACTTTTACTTAACTATGCCAAGTGTCTTTAACACCTGTTTGCGTATCACAGATGTCCTTTTGTGGCCACACCTTGGAAATCAATTACTGTTAAAGAATGTCTATGCCTAAATATCGAGGCAATGGTGAAAGGGAGCGAAAAGAGATGAGCGAATGGTGCTGCAAACGCAAAAGTGTGGGCAGGGTAAGGAGGGAAGGTGGTCAAACGACACGCGGTTGTTAAAAATATAATTTGAGATTGTTATGTTTGTAGGCACATAAACGGTAATGACATTCATTGTTTCATTGTGAATGCTGTATTTGGATTTATTCACATTCCATGGTCTTGTTGCATCGTACTATGGACAGAAAAGTCAAATGAATGTCAAACTGTTTACTACTTACCATTGTAAAAAAAAATACACCCTTAAACTTTTAACACGTGTTGCTAAATGTTGGATTTAGCTTAAAATGTGTTTTGGTTATAAAATGTCTTATACCTTAGAAAGTTTACACGAAGCATTTTGTGGAAATGTTATGTTTTAAATTTCAGAACTTGGATAATAGTTCACCAGGAAAGTTGTATTTCAACATTTAAAATGTGTTACTCTTGATGGTAAATACAATTGGAAAGTGTGTATTAACTTTCTGAAACAAAACGTGATCCATTGGTGCTCAAAAATTAACAACTATTGCAAACGACAGGATGGCACATTGGTAACATGAACACCTCCCAAAAAGTCGTGCCTGAGTGAGGGCTGTTCGATTCTTACTTCGGGCACCTGTCCATATGTTAATAATAATAATTTCATTTCTAGAGCGATTTTTACCCGAGGGTCACAGACCTCTATACACAGCTGCGGAGAAAACGGCATGTCAGCAACAACAACGACATAAGAACAGCAAATCAGCAACAATAGCTTTTTTTTAGTTTTTTTTTTTTTACAAATCCGAGCTGTGGAGAGAACGGCATGTCAATAGCAACATCAGGACAGTTCAACTTAAAGTCAAATAGTATTGTTGTTTGTGTGTTCTCCCCTGCTGTGCATGGGTTTATTTCGGTTTCCTCCCACAACAACAAAATCCCAACTCATTCATTAATTAGCCGATACCATATTAGCATACAGGACGCAGTGTCCGATATACCAGTTGGCGTCAGCTGACTTACGTGGCTGCCTCTCCCCACCTATCTGCAGCTTTGTGCAGCACTTTTCTGAGTCATGTTCAATTCAAGACGTGATAGATATGAGATTAAGAAATATTGAAAGGTAGCACACGTTAGCTGCACAGTTGATGATAGATGTTTATTATTACAGCAGAGACATACCCAGTGGGCTTGCAAGCTTTTTGCGGGATTCCTGCGACACAACAAACACGTGAGTAAAAAAACAACCTAAATAAGACTATAAAAGTAACAAATTAACCAAACAAAATAAAAAAAACAACAAAAATACCATTTGGGTATTTGTGATAGTTAAAGCAAATGCATTAAAAAATGCATCCTTTACTTGTAGAATGTTAAGACTTTCACAGGTGAAATAAAAACGCGCTGTGATGCACTACGAAACTGAATGTTAATGAACTATGATCGATCATTTTGGACATTTAAATCCCTCTAAGAGGTCAGCGCAATTATAAATCGTAGTCCGCTTAGGCAGCCAGCCAGCCTGTGTTTTCATGCGCGAGCCAATAAAAACGCGGGCCCATGACGTTTGACCCCGCCCCCTTCATTAGCGTTCAGCCAATGAGGCGTGAGCGCACGGTGCTTGTACGTGGTGGGAATTTCAACGAGAGTGGGGACGGCGCCACGGACGAGGGGGGGGGAGGAGGTGATCTAAGGTAAATGGCTATCGTCACGTTAAAGGGGGGTTATTTATTCCTCTCCCCGCCGAACGTCTCATTACAAATCCGGTGAAAGTAATGCATTGAAGAGTGCGGAAGGGATTGACCATAGGCTGACGGACCTAATGACTGCGAAAACAAACTTGTTACGCCCTCTGTATATACATCTGTCAATGCTGAATGACGAATAGAGGCAACGTTTTTATTTTGTAAAGTGCGTTGAGACGCTATTGTGATACTGCCTCGTCTCCCAGCGAAGACAAAGATCTCCCGATTAGCTTACATAGACTGGGATCGAGATAATGTTAAAGAGCACCCGCAGAGGCCGACACGGCCCCCGAGGAGGGGGGTGAGTGGCTCACCCCCCCCGGCCCGGCCGCCTTTGTCTCCCTGGTTGGTGGCGCTGTTTACACACCCGCACCAGGTATCCATTTGAGGCCGAGTCTACCTGGGGGGGGGGGGGTAGTGATCTCGGAACCTGTTCATAAAATCTGGCTCCAGGCGCAACGCGAGCGCTCCCCAGCACTGGGTTAACTGCACGCCACCATCGTGGCCCTCCTCGCCGTTAACCGGCGCGGACGTGACATCATAATAATAAGGGTAAGGTTTTAATATATGTAAATTGGGCTCTTGGAGTGGGTTCTTGTTGTTTCGCAACACATAACCAGCTGCAATTCGGCTCACGTTGACCGCCGCGTACAGTGCTACTGGACAAATTGACAACGCCGTGTAATGCGGACGTGCATTCTTGCTAGCGTTGCTATTAATAAAGGGGCTCACAAAGAGCGTGTTGTTAATCCGCCGAAGCAGCTGGCTTTGCTGTACCTCGCGCCTGCGACCTTAACAAGTGGAGCGAAACGGACCCCCCCCCCTACCCCGCGCCTCCTCCTGCTCCCGCTCGCTTGCCCCGCTCTCGTATCAATGCAATTCTTCGAAAGTGAAGAGACGAGAAGCGGCGCGGAACCAACAAGCGCGCAACAGCTTGTTTCCCCCTCCGACCGGACCGATAGGACCTGTTCCGCGACGTCACGCTCGACAACTACATCCGGGCTCGCCGCTCATAAATATAAACAAGCGCGCCTCATGAATATTCAAATTTGAATCTTTAATATTTGACGAAAGAG
>JAZEWT010000001.1:40411704-40429843 GCA_036362905.1 Mordacia mordax
CGACGGGGCGCCGCGTGTTGCGGTGGGGGAACGTGGACGAGTTAGTGTCTTGGTTGGCGAGCGGTGTTGCGGCGGTTAATGCGCTGCAGTTAATAACCCTTGCAAGCAGAGTTCGATCCTCGCTCACGATCAATAAATAGTGACGATTTTATGGCCGGTCCGAGGCCTTCAGTCGACTCAGGTTCAGATGAGTGCGCGGTGCGATATAAGGAAAGACAAATCGTCACGAGGGGAGACGAAGACGGCCGTGCGTGAGGTGCAGGCCAGCTCCATCCGTGTGAATGGTTCCCCTCCCTCGCCCCGAATCGCGTTGGAGGCTATCCGGGCTACCTTTGTCTGCCCCCCCCCTCCCCCGTAGGCGTGTCTCGGCGGAGTGTGTGGGCGTGTCCTGGAGGCGGTGTGGGCGTGGCGGCGTGAGGGGGCGGGGGGGATAAGGGGCGTGTCTACCGCGCGCCGTCCAACGGGAGCGCGCGCGCGCGCGCGAGCGCGGGGTGGGGGGGCGGCGCGCGCTCGAGTCGCCTGGGCGCACGCGGCGCCGGGGGTCGGCAGTCGCGAGCGGGTGTGCGCGGGGTCGCTTTGCGGCGGCGCTTGCGGACTCACGAAGCCAGGCGCCGCCGCCGACAGCAGTAGCAGCAGCAACAACTGTTGTGTGTGGTTTTTTTTGTTTGTTAACCGGCGACACTTAACCCGATTGTTACAACTGTCGGCCTGAGATGTGGCGAGACGGAGGCGGCGTTTAAACCGAATTGTGGAGCGACGAGGACAATCGCCCGCGAGAGGGACCGAGGTGGCCGCTTTGTGTTAAAATCTGCACGCGGGCGAGGTTCCTGCCGCTCCGTTAAACCACAAAGCGCAGTCGCCACTGCTGCTCTTCCAAGTTAATTTTATCAATTTTCTTTTTCTTTTAAATTGTTTCATTTTGGTCGTGTTTTTGAGTCCTTGGCTTGAATTAAGATCTGTGGTTGCGAAGAGTAACCCGCTCCGCATACAACAGTTCGGTCGGTCTTACAGGGACGGGCAAAGTGCACCGTTGCCCGGGCAAGAGGAAAGAGAGGGGGGGGGCATCGGTGGCCCCTGCGGGGTTCAGCCCCCCTGCTGCTGCCTCCAGCTGCTACAGCCTCTTACTGCTCACTGTCCCAGTGCCAGCTGGTGCTGCAACCTAGTGGTGCTCAGTGGTTGCTGCTGTTGCTGGCTGGTGGTTCCAGGCGTACCTGGAACGACTGTCGGTTCCTCCTCGGACCATGATGTCGCAGGGCCCCCCCCAGAGGACGCGCCGGTCCGGCGTGGTTGCCCCAGCCGGTGGCTCGTGCTCGCCCATCCCGCCAGGCGCGGGCGGCCCGAGCCGGCCGCAACCGCTGCGAGCCACGGTGCCCTTCCAACTGAAGCACGGATCACCGACCCGCGGCACCGCGCACTCCTCCGCGACCGCCTCTGCGTCCTCTTCGTCGTCCTCCTCGCCCTCCGCCTCGGCTCCGTCCCCAGCGCAGCCCCAGCTTCCTCCGTCCGCCGCGCAGTCTCCGGCCGCCGCGGCGTGTTCGCCTACTCCCGTGTCAGGGCCGCAGGCTACCTTGGCGTGGGGGCCCGCCGAGCACGGGCGGCTGAGGCCCCGACGCTCGCCAGAGCACAGGGACTCACCAGAGAGGCGCAGCCCCAGCTCTCCCGTGTGTAAAGGTAGGCTGGGGAGGCGTCTGTTCGTGCCACCCGGCCCACCAGCGGCCATCGCCACCACGAGGCCAAGCAAACACCGCTGTCCACATGTCCCCATCAGCAAACCTTCCGGACAACTAGCCTGGCAGCAGCAACTGCTGCTGGCTCCAAGCGCGAGCGGCGGCACTCGCAAACCTTGGCAGGCACTGTGGCTCCTACAGTACCCACCAAAGACAAAGATCCCCCATATAGCCTTAACAGACTGGAAGGTCAAGTGCCGTTAGCGAGCACCGATGAAGGTCGACATGGCGCAGAAGGAGGTGGGTGACCAGCACCACGCTCGGCAGCCTTTGTCTCCTTAGTTGCAATGCTTTCACACTGAACTAAGTACTCATTTGAGGCTGAGTCGACCTATTATACCCACCAACACCATCACCACCCCTCCAAACTCTTATCTTTAGCGACCATTAACCACCAAGCAGACCCCACCACGCGAATTCCATCTAATCCACGCACAAACAGCCATAAACAATCGCCCCAAACCACAAGCAAGCTTCGCAACACCACCCCTATCCCAACAGCCATTATCAACCTCAAGCACAGCCCCACGGATAGCAATCCTGCTACTAACCCCCAAAACACATCCAAACCAGCACCAGTGCTCTGGTCCGCTGCTCTAGGATTAGTGCTGACGGTGTTATGTGTAGTACGGTGCACACGTGTGCACCGTACTACACATGAATGACGCCTTACATCGGTAAGGTTTTCACGGCTCTGGCGCACGGGGTTGCTTTCCAAAGCTCTGAAATAACAGTTGCATGTATAGATAGAAACGTCGCGACGGAGGGAGGCGGAGCGCTCAACACGGCGATCTCGAGAGAACAGCCTTGGGAGAGCAGTTTTAACCAGACATGTTTTGTAACCACGCACGGGTTTGCTCGGCGTTGGTTGTGCACTCGTACACCTCGGGCGTTTCGCGCACGGGTTGTACACGCAAGATACTCGAACAGTACCGTGACGCTCGACTGCTGTGCGTGTACTGTAGAAAGTGCGTGGTGTAAAGTCGGGGTAATTAAAACGCGTGCTGAACTCGCAGCCATCCATTTGTCACGCTGGAGGCAGGCGTACGTGCCACCTATAAAACGTGCGCGCGTTAACGGGGGCATGGGGGCTGCGTGCATGTGTGGTGCATACAGAACACCTGGCGGATAGCCTGCGCCAGTGATACGTGCATGCACCAGCGTACAGTTAACGCGTACACTCCTACACGTGTACACCTGAATCCATGGTTACACTTCGAGGCCATGCCTGCCTATAATCCCTGCGTACAAAGCTGCAAGAGTTGGGGAGGGGGGGGGTCCCCATTACGTCCTACGCCTCCAGTAGAACTCATTTGCCGGCAGCGTAAAGCATTGAACATTTGGCGCTGGGCCCAGGTAGCCCAGGTGTTGGGAGGGAGTCTGGTGGGGTCACACGGGGGGTTGTAAGATATTCGCTTGGGGGGGGGGTTAGGTAGGCCGACGTGCTTGGGTTTTTGTCCGCGGTGTATGTTGTTTTGGAGGGGATGGGGAGTAGGGGTTAGAAGCTGGTGGTTCTGCTGGTATTGAATGAATGAAGACGTGTGCTAAATGGGCCTCCTCGCGTTATCTGTTAACTGAGCTGTGTCGAGAGGGCATCGTGCTTTGTGTGCTCTGCTCACGTGTGCCCACCGTGAAGCCAGGCTTGAGCCAAGAAGCTTTGTTTTCGTTACGCCCAAGCCCCCGTTTGTTTAAGCGCTCCTTTGCCTAATACAACGCTTAAAGACTGCTAGCTGCTGGTGTGCCGTGCGTGCGTGTTAGCCTGCTGGTATGACGCATTGTTCTCTTGACTGGCCTCACCGCTAGGTTAAACGCAGCATGTTGTGGGTAGCGAGTATGTAAACATGTTTGCATAGCTCAGGTTCGTTCCACTAAAGATCTAATCCGACAAACGGATGAAGAACGTGAGTTTGTAGTTCTCTCACGCGTATATGCGGAATATGCAGATGTGTAGAATCCACTCCGTTTCTAACAAGAATTGGCAGTAACGGGTTGGTGTAGGTGGAATCTCCTGGTTTGGATATCACGCCCCCCCCCCCATGGATGCGCTAACCATCCATGGGGGGGGGGGGGTGTGACTGCACGACCATTGTTGTTTTATTTACGGTAACATTGTTTATTTAAACCAGGTGAGAGGGCTCAGCATTTTGCAGTGGTTGTTTTTTTTCCTCCGGACTTGCCACTTTGGCCGCGGTGAGAGGCGCGTTTCAACCCGCCACTGGGTCTCTTGAGTGCCGCTGTGACATTAATCTGTTCGCACGGTGACACATTTGCACTTGCAAATAAACGAGCAATTAAACGAAAGCCAAACGGCGCCCGAGGATTCGGTCCTGCAAGCGGCATATTATATTTGAGCAGGAAGGAACCCCAAGCATGCCCCCGTGAGTGATTGCAATCAGCTGCAAATAAGCAGCATGTGTTAATGGTCGGCGGCGGATATTGCACAAATCGCATGCCACGCTTGCTGCAAGCGTAGTGGTGGGTGCAAGTTCATCTGCAGTGGACGGCAGCCAAATCGTGAATGGTTTGCTTTTCGTGCCCTCGCTGAGTTGCCTTTATGAAGGAATTAATGACAGAGAATGAATGGCATATGACACAAGTAACTTTACTGATTCCCATTTTTTTACTACACTGTTTTGCTGCAATTTTATCATGTGTTTATTATTGCATACCGTTGAATAAAATATGAAGCTATCAAAAGTAGTGAACCAGACTAATCACGTAAAAAATTCAATTTTTGACTACATAGACTCAACGAAGCAATTCTGTCGGTCATGTATTAAATCTCTAATTCCACACACGTTTGGAATGTTGCATTTACCGGCCACATCGTTGATGTCAGAGGATCCTTATAAAACTGAGGTACAATTTAAAATTGGCTCTGTGGGAATTGCTCAACATTATCCTACATATGTCTGCAACTACCCACTCGTGGCACACTAAACGTTATCTGAATATCTATACAACATTAACATCATTGATTAAACTTAGCATGTTAACAGCATTCCATGAAGCAATGCATATTTTCCCATAAACATGTGGTACATGTATGGATCAGTTTGAACTATTATCACTTTTTCAACTTATACCTTGCTTATGTAAGTAACAATGTTTTCAGAACCTTTTGTTTTCAAAATGAAACATTAAAATTTCAACTTTATAATAACGAAATGTGTGTTTTTGGCTGTCCTTCATAACCACTCTTGTGATTTGCTTTGGCTCAGATAATGTAAAACTAATGTTTGGCCTCATCTCGCCCACTGTAATAATACTAAAGTATAAATATACAGATCCAAGCTGGAATAGAAATAGTTGTCCTCTAAAACACGTAAAATGGTAGATCTAAATCAACTCAACATGTCATATATAGTCCAATATGCTACATTTGTAAAAATGTTAGGTTAAGTTTAGGATGCAACATTTGTTAGCAATTTATACAGCCTGCTTTTCTCAAGTGGAGACTGTCCATTTTGTGCATTCCTCCCTCCATTGTGATGTGAAAGCAAATGGCCTACGTTTAAAGGAGTCAAAACACACCGTCTATAAACAATTCATGTATTGAGTAAAGTAACAGTTGGAGCGCACGACTTCCCTCCGGCAGGGTGTACCGCCGATGAAAGTTGTTGAGTGTTCGCGTGCTGCTACTGGGGCCAAGGCTTTTGTGGTATCTTGGAAGCCATTTTGCTTTCAACATCATCGATTCATGCAAAGAATTTTGATTATGGCATGAAGAAAATGGGAAATCTAAAACTGTACGTGCTATAGTCGCATTTTTCTGTTTTCACTATTTTGCCATGTATGTCTTAGAAAATGCCATTTCCATATGATATGCCAAGTACAGTAACATTTAAATGCATTGGGTCAGAATTGCACCGTGATATGTGATGAATTTTTCCACGCCTGTTGTTTTTTTTTGTAATGTATACATACAACATGGTGCAGTTGACTCCGTATGAAAAATTTAATGACGCATTGTATGTTTTGGCCTCTTGGCCCTGTTGTAGAGTGACTGCTCTCTTGCCATTATTAGTCACCTGCAGGGAACCACTAATGGCAATGTAATACGTTGTCATGAAGTTGTCTTAGCAGTTGGCTTTATTTCGGCAGATTTATTGCAGAACTGGGCACGGAATAGTGGCAGTGGTTAGCGACTTGTGCTTGAACACAGTGACCTGTCTTTTATTTCCACACCACAACTGGCATGTGGTGTTATCTGAACCTGTTCTGTGTGTCACCTTTACTAAACCACAATGACCTGCATAGTGAAGTAGGCTCAAATAGCCCCCATATTAACGGTTGTGGGGTGGCCTTTATCTAGCAGTTTTTTTTAATGAAGCGCGGTACATTACTGCAGAGCAATAAATTGTGCAAAACTGCGATGAGAAGTAGGAAATGGAAATCAGATGTCTTTAAAATTATTCGAATGAGTGCATTGATACATTTCATGTAATATCACATTTTAATTTGTGACATAAAATTTGTGTGTTTTTACAGTTGAAAAGAACAAGTTTCAGCACGCGCCTTCGCACATTAGACGCACGTCCTCGCTGGACACTATCACGGGTCCCTACCTCACAGGACAGTGGCCACGTGAGCTGCCTGGAAGGGGCTCCCCTTGCATGCGGGACAAGTCTACACAGGTGAGTCCATTGCCTCCCAGCAGTCATACTCCCCTCTCCAAGCTATCAAAGCTTTCAGCAGCTCTCAGGCCTTTGAAACTTGCTCAAGAACATACCTTTCTTTTAAGGGCAAAAATGAAAGCACTACGGAATAGATATTTTATGAATTGAGCCAGTTTCACTTACATTTGAAGATGTTGAAGCGTTGGTTTTATTGCTGCTTTATGGCAACTATTTTAAAGGGTAGCGAGGTCAATTATTTGCATGAGAAATATTGCATCCATTCTAACTTGCAATACCTCCAACGCAGAAAAAAACTGCTAAATCCTTAATGTAATCATGCTGAAGCCTCCCACAGCTTATCAAGAGCATGCCAGACCTTTGTAGTGTTTGGGCAAGATTGGCAAAAAAACACCATCAAAGAAATCCATTTAATAAAAACGGAGAAGTTCTGGTAGTTAGCAATATGATTAGTCTGCCTACATTGGAACGCATGCTCGTGGCTGTACGTCCATGTATGTGTGGGAGTAACCTTGCTTGCCCAGAATGCAGTGTTGCAATCACTCACTTTTAACGCACTACATTTCAGTTTTTATATGCATGTTTGTTTGGTGTTCTACCCTTCTCACCTCGCTTATTCCAATGATGTCCCAGTTTAATTCAGCACTTAAGAAATGCAAATATTAGAATTATAATTTTCTATATAATTGAGAAAGATTTGAGTCTTGTCATGAGGTCCATAGTTTGTATATGTAGCAATGGTCAAGTCAAGAATGAGTCCTGTACTTACCCAGTGTTTCCTAACACATTGCTATAACTGATTGTGGGAAATGGCCATGGCTAGTAATGGAATGGGAGTAAAAGGATGGAACCCATCCGAGAGGACATCTGCTGAGGAGGTGAAGTGATGAAATTAGTTGTGCCAATTATGGATGTATTATTACTATGGCAGGATCGTGAGACATGCCGGCGCCTTGGCAAATCTTTATCCATCAGTAAATTAATTATGGTTGGTCATGTGTGTGTATGGCTGCCTGTGTTCGCATAGGGAGCCGTGGTGTAGTGGTTAGCCCACTGCGCTACGAACCTGTTGACCCAAGTTCAAATCCGGCGCATGGCAAACAACAGTGACGATTTTTTTTTAACCGGTCCTGAGTCTAACTTAGACCGACTCAGGCTTAAATGAGTACATGGTGCCGTGTGCAAACATTGTCACTAAGGAGACAAAGGCGGCTGGGCGTGTTGCTGGCCGCACACCCCCTCGTGTGCCTTGCTGGCCTTCATCGGTGCTTGCAAACTGCACTTGACCCTACAGTCTTAAGGCTATACGGGGAAATTTGTCTTTGTGTTGGCATGTGGATGTGCACGTGTATTTCTACTATTGATGCTGTTATGTACAGAATACATTTCTGACAATAGTGTCCGTCCATCCTTATGCTCAAAGTTATTCAGCCTAGAAATCCCCAAACAAGAGGAGGAGTGATAGACGTGGCTATCGCAAAAGAGCAGCTTTTAAAAGCAATCATGCATCGGGTCCTGAAAACCTACAGTAGTAAAATGGAGGCTGTGCTTAGTGGACTCTTATCAGATGCGTCTTAGTTTCCGTTTCATTTCGCACAAATTAACCCAAATTGCTGGTTGTGTATTTATCTCTAAAATGTAATAATAATTGCACTTCTAGAGTGCCTCTCACCCGAGGGTCACACAGAGCTGTGGAGAGAACTGCATTCCAAGAAAAACGACACATGAATGGCACATCAACAACTATTTTTAGAGGACATGAAATAAGCTTCGAAAAGCTGCTGTCTCGGGACAGCCGCGTCGATCGCTCCCTCTCCTCTCCTTGCGACGTTTCGCCTCACACGTTAGAGGCATCATCAGGCGCAGTATGTGTGTGTAGTGCCTGTTGCTCCTTTATATATGTGGGTACTATGTATGTGTCGAGTCATCTTTTGTTGTGTGGGGTCTACATCTGAATCACATTAACACTAATCTCCTGAGGATGCCTCTAACGTGTTAGGCGAAACGTCACGAGGAGAGGGAGCGATCGACGCGGCTGTCCCGAGAGAGCAGCTTTTTCGAAACAATCATCATGCATCGAGCCGTGAAAACCTACATCATTACGTAAAATAAGCAATAAAAAAAGAACTGTTCAACAAACGAAGGAAGAAATAAGTGTTCTTGAGCAGGTACAAGTTAGCAGTGAGTCATCATCCCAGCACAACAGTGAGCCGCATTAACAGTTCTAGCCAGAGGAGTTGAAAGCCTCACAAAACAAGTGAGTGTTGAGACGGGATTTGAAGATGCCCAGGGACTCAGCTTACAGAATCCCCAATGGAAGGTCGTTCGAAAGTCTGGGAGCAACGCACGAGCAGCCTTTGTCATGCATCGATGGAGGTGCGATCTAGGCACATAGAGTAAGCCTGTATTGGAGGGTCGAAGTTGTCATTAAGGAGGGTGCCTGAAGTAGGTCCCATGTGTTTTGAAGCGAAATTTTATTGATGTATAATAGCAAGAAATAAAAAACGAAACAAATAAAACCAGAATTACTAGAATATAACGATTCACACTGTTTCGAATATATTCAGAAATATTTGTAAAACACATATATTTGATGTTTAATACAGCAGTGATTCTAATAGCGGCAAACATGCTGCCTGCACGTATTGCAAATGTTTGAAACAACAAAGCTGTCTATTTCCTATAAACCTTATTTGAGAATGCTTCTAGTGACTAATGTTTATAAAAATAATTGCATTTCTGGAGTGCTTATCACCCGAGGGTCACAAAGCGCTGCACAGAGACTCACGCTCTTGATGTCAGGTGTCATAGTTGTAAGGATTACCTTCACGTGTAAGATACTTAACACCTGACCAAAAAGCGGTTAAAGAAAAGCATGCATCTATCTCCACGTGTGGATGATTGTGAAAGGTCAATAGTAAGGTCGCTATTAAGGTCATGGACCCAATCGCTCAGGTGCAAAGCATTAGTGTGCATGACTACAGTGGTTAATCCCGGACGAGTATGCTTTTATAATATAATTTCATAGTTCATACAAGACAGCGTTTTTTTCATTCAGAAAAAAATGCTACAACCGCGTAGAAATGTCGTTTTAAGTTGCTTCAGAAACACATTTCTGATGGTATTTGTGGATTATATTTAAGTCACCAGAACATTATTGTACAAAACCTGGTCAAGACATTTTTACTGCAAACAAAATCCTATCGGGTTCACACCTCCATATTTACAATTACCATTTTGATTGCCTAGTTTAAATATTTCCTTAGTAATTAGTAATTAACTCATTACTTTGTGATCATGCACCACTGCACATATTTTTTCATTTGCAGTATCTTGGGGAGCTCTGTATTGGAGCTATTAATTCATTGTAAGTGAATTTGTGTTTTTTGTTATTAGCTTCTACCGTGGAGGAAATCTATTAAATATTGTTGCATTGTTATACATGCCCATACAGTGCATTTTATTTCTCTACATATTACATTCAAAATCACAATATTCCCTCGACCGCAATTTTGGCATCGAATTAAAACTTATGGAGGTGTTCAATAACCATGTAACATTTTAACGCTCAAATGTTTGCAGTTTGACCCAACATGTATTTTAATGTCCATAATGAAGACAATACGACGAAGGTCACATTTAAACAAATGCATAATTTACGTAATTGTCCTCACACCCATTGCAACCTATTGTTAAAAAAAAAACAATAAGCACGTGCCCTACAGTGATCGTGTTCACATGTTGTAACGTTATTCTGGCGTCTCTTGTTGATGACGTTTTGTGCTGACATAACTGATTTAACCTGCATTTCTTTCCGATGTCCTTTTGGGAAATATTGCTGCTGGCTCTAAAGGTTCGAAAGAGTAATCAATATGTTGAAAGTAAAGCTGAAGTAAAACATAAAAGCCTTAGTGTTGTGCATATAAAATGTATGCTTATAAATAAACGATTATAACCGAGTACCCCTCGTGGGGACATATATACCGAAATAAACTTCCTCATTAATATATGTATTATGTTTTGGGATCTGCCTAAATGCATATTGCTAAATTTGCGCACTAGCATTAACCAGTGCATTCCCTTTTCATCCATTGTAGCATTTATCACTGTCGTAAACAGCAATTCGTGTTACTGTAGTAGTCATTTGCTGGAGAAGTTATGATTGCTGTCATTATTCTAGTAAACTGCAGCTACAATGTTGACGTAGTGTTAATGGATGTTAGTGGTTGTAATTATAAATGGGCTATCCAATTAAGTAATCGGTTGCCGGATTGAATGGATAACAAATATTTTTGTAAAGTCTCCTTTGTTCCAATTATGTGTTCGAAAGAAATGGGCAGGGCTTAGTGATGGCATTGCCATATCAACCACTTGTGACTTGTAGTAGGTTTTGGTTACAAAAGTTAATGGATGATAATTATTTGTCAGTTGATTGACCGTCCTTGCTCCAGATAAGGGGTTCTCAACCTTTTGCATATCTATACTCACTTGGATATGGTCTGCATGGACCACTGGATGGTGCTTGCGACCCACTGATGGGTCACGACCCAACGGTTGTGAATAGTGGCTATACATTGCTATGAAAAGCTACAGTATGTCTGCAATTGTTCCTTGCTATATTAGTTTTAATAATTATCACTGCATTACATTTAAATGAGAACAATTGTCATCATTAATGTAGTAAATTGAGATTACAGTAGTTAATTACTCTAGAAGCAATTAAATAATATGAACAATTTGATTAAGGAAGTTGAAGCAAATATTGTCAGACATTTCATTTCAAAACTGTTGGTAACTGAAAGTTTCCAAATTCTCATATAGACCGTGCTTAGGATTATCAAAGCAGTTAATCACTATCATAGCTTGCTTTGATAGGTAATCTTTCGGAGTGCTTTACATGCACAGTATGTTACTTTCACCACGGGTAGTTTAAGGAACAACGTCCTGGACCTTTGAGAGAATTTTGGCGTGGAGACTGGACACAGCCTTGATATCTGACGAGTGCATTGAAGAGAGTTTAGTGGGATTGAGGGGGAGAGATGGGTGGAAGCAAGCCCCTGGAGGATCTTGATGGTGGTGAGTGTGATATGAAAACTCACCTGGGATTGGATTAGAAGCCAGTCAAGAAATCGCAGTGTTGCTGTGGCTTCATTTCATTTAAGGGCATGGTTAAGGAGTTGGTATATTCTGAATGCGATGGAGGCAAAAATAATACTTGCGTGAGTAACTTGTTTCAAAACGTTTATGGTTGCAGGCACTCCATTTAATAACCGCCACACCAAGTTGCCTAAGTCAACTTTAAGCAACTCATCAAAGTTATGATAGCGTGCAAAACGCCCCAACCGTTGTTATGTGGTTGCCTTGTGACAACGGTAACCATGTTATATATGCAGTATTGTGATTATTTTTACTCAATTTGTGTCGAATGTTGAATCTCTTTAATTCGCTATTTATTGTCTCTCATTACATTATTAAATTTCTGTAATAGATTTAGTACAGTTTTCGTGCATCTCTGTGCCAGAAAAACAATTCCACAATAAAAAGGGCTATACAGTATATACATCTGTAATTAATGCTGGCTGAAGGCATAATACTTGGTTGCAAATAACTTGCGCAGTATGGTGGTGCAATGAGTAGTGGTGGTACCACCTCACAACAAAAGACCGAGATTCTCATCCTAGTTTGGGTGACTTTCTATACGCAGTTTGCATCTTCTCCTCATGTCTTGTGTAGGTTTTCGCTGTGTTTTCCAGTTCCCCCCAGAGTCCAAAGAAATGCTTCCCAGGTTAATTGTCCTGCTAACTTATTTGCCCCAAGTGTGATGTGATGAATTGGCATCCCATCCTGAACATGCCTTGTGCCCTGTGTCTTTTGGGATGGGCTCCGGCCTCCAGCAAACTGCTACAGGATTTAGTGGGTAGTGATAATGATGCTAAGAACTAGAGGGCTGTAATTAAATGATAACATTTCACCTTTGATGTTTGCAACGTTTCACCTCCAACGTGGGAGGTGAAACGTCTCCAAGGAGAGATGGACACTTTATACGGCTATCCCAAAAGAGCCACATTAGAAGCAAACATCATACATTGAGCCCTGCAAACGTCCATCAGTAAATTGTGCCTGTATACATCCTCCACCGCATTTTGCGCATGGAATAGTGAGTCGCCTAATAAAACCGCAGTAATAATCTAGTTACTAGATGCCCTTTGTTCTCCAGTGCTCCCTCAGGCCATAATATACACGGAAAGCTTACACTTGCAATGGTTTGGTTATGTCTCATTGTGCTGGTAATAACACAGCATAAAATAAAAGGATGTGTAGAAAATGCCATTGTACGGTTTAACAGGCTTTCCCTCTTGCGCTCGTGTTAATTAAAAGTGGTAGAACATGTTTTGATCATAGTACAAAGTTGAATCTTGAAGTATTGCATTAAAAATCACATTAACAGAAGCAATTTGTTTTTTTTTTCCCAGACCAGCATTTCATCAGTCTAATACTAAAAGTATGGCCACTTACTTAAAAGTCAATTATTTTTTTTTGCCACATTTATTCTTAGATATACAGTTTTTCCCTTCCAATTATTTGTAAACATTGAAAATCTTTCAAGCATTTTGCCTGTTTTGGGTATAAGATTAAATTATTTGTTTTGCACTGTGTATTTCATGTAATCTACACAAAGCTGTAATTTCACCATTGATTTGATATGAAATTACAATCGTGTTTCATTATAAGACGTTGTTATAAATGTCAGATATGCTGATATCTTTTTTTTAATCACTTTGTACATCTAGCTAGACACTGTTTACATTTAACTGTTTTAGGTGCTTAGACCATGGATAGCTGAAAGTAAAATTTAATTAACAGGTTGAGCATGGTAGGGGTATTTATTCCTGTATGTAAATTGTATAAATATATACTACGGGAACCATTTTCTTCACTGCCTACTCTCATTGTTTTTCTTAGCATAATTGTCTGTGCCTATGCTTGAAGTCCTCATTATCAGTTCCCGCTTAACCCGTACAGGGTCGCGGGGTGCCAGAGCCTATCCTGGCAGACAGTTGGCACAAGGTGTAACTGCACCTAGGATGTGATGCCAGTACATTGGACGGCACTGGGGGGCAATTATCTCAGCAGGCCAATTTATCCAGGCAACAGCGTGTCTTTAGATGGTGGGAAAAAACTGGAGTACCCGGCAAAAGCCCACACGGATACGGGGAGAACACGCAAACTCCACAGAGAAACAACTTGAACTCTTAAGCCAAATAAATGTACAGATTCTCTGCAGATGTACCAGTAAGCAATGATACTTCAAAGCTTACTGCTGTGTCTTGCTGTGGTTAGCAGTTATTGTTGGGTTTTTTGAGACCATGGTAGAATTTTATGAGTTTTTGCAGAATCCAGAACCTTGAGAAATATATTTTATCCTTCAACACTAGTGGCCGTTAAGCCTAGTACATATCTGTCAGCAACTATTGTACTAATTCACCTTACCTTGCTGGTAATGTTGTAATTTGTATCGCCTCTTCCTGTGTTGGTGCATTGAACATTTTTGGCAGCCTTTTCTGGTGTTTTTGAGGCATGTTCTTTCTCAACCTAATGCTTTTTCCAGCTTAGATCGGCCTTTGTGCGTGCTGTTGACATGCTTGGTCGGAGCATCCACAGTCACTGTGGTTGTCATGAAAAAGTGATACTAAAACATGACTTTTGAACAACTGCCAAGTACACCACCCCTACTTTATTAAACGTGAGCTCTGTCCAAATATTACTTTACCAGAGGCTTTTAAATAAAGTGTTTGATTAAATATTTCTATCATATTATGATAGGTTTTTTTTAAACATTTGCATTGCTTGAACAAGTATAATAATAATTGCATTTCTAGGGCGCCAATCACCCAAGGGTCACAAAGCGCCGCACAGAGCTGTTGTATTTTAAGATCTTAACGCCTGTATAATTGCCAGAAATTGTAAAACCTCTCATCTTGTTTACATATGTATAGTGGCAAAAGCACCCATAGTTTAAAATCAAGCTTATTTGAATAAGAATCTAGTCAAGGTGACATTCTTTAGTATACCGAGGTTATAATGATATTTTGAAGGAACTTTGCAGATTTGTAGTTGGAAGCAAAAACTAACAAAAAAAATTCTCAAGTAAATAAAAAAATAAAATGCTCATACAGAGGTCTGCTTTGGCATTCACTATATTTTTTTTAAAAGCTACTACTTTGTATTGCACTTATAATGTTCCCTGGTTCCCTCTGCCTTAACCCACTTATGCATTAGTGCCATATGGATAGCATTTTGGTGTGCAGGGAACTATCTTTTTTTCCCGATAACTATGCATACTTCTCATAGTACAACACGTTTGAGTGTTACACATATCCAAAAGAGTTTGTTTTTATGTCCATTGAAGCAGCTTTCTGTTTTTGGCATGTGCACATCAAGGTGCCACTGCATGCCCATAGAAAGTGTTGCCCGTTTGCCAGGCACATGGCATTCATGCTGCCTGAGTTTGCTGTTCTGTTTCTCAGGCTGTAATAATGTTAAATTACTATGGCTTATATGTGTTCAAATATGTTGCATATAAAACCGATGCATTCAGTTTTAAATGTTTCTTCATAAATTGGCTATAATGATTGTGCACAATGTTCTGCATACATTTGACCAAAATGTGATCAGATCTTCATGTACGTCTTTATCATGAATATAACCTAATTAAAGAAATAGCACACAAACATCTACGTTTTCATATATTGAGCAAAATGATGCAACATTACATTTCTTGCAGCTCTCTGCAGCGCTTTGTGACCCTCGGGTGAAAAGCGCTCTATGAATGCAATTATTGTAGTTATTATTTCTTTTTGGAAATAGCATGTGAACTTCTAGGTTAATCAGCTAAATTAAGGGTGCAATTAGAGTCCATGTATTGCAATCATTGGAATGACATTCCAGAGTTAGTTTGGGTGACCCTACCGTATATGCAAAACATAAGCTTTGGATGTCACCATCAGAGTAAGGTCTCCACACAGGTTTGTAAAATTGTGTCACGCCTCGATCAAAAGAGATTTCTGAGCACCTCATAAGAAGAGTTGTCAATGTTGGGCTTCAATCAACTGTTACGCAGTGTACAAATGGAGAAGTTCCACATACCATCTTTTCAAGAGTGGTAGTCCAGTGATGATCACTCGAAAAGCAAGGCGTACAATAATCCAGGTCACAGAGAACCCCAGGGTAACATCGAAGGATCTGCAGGCCACTCTTGCTTTGGCTAATGTCAGTGTTCATGAGTCCACCATCACAAAAATACATGCAGCAAAGAGGAAAACACTGCTCTCCAAGAACGTTGTCACCTCTCTCAATTTTGCCAAAGACCACCTGGAAGATCGAAAAGGCTACTGGAAGAATGTTCTGTGGTCAATTAGTCGAAAATTTTTGGCTTAAATGAGAAACGTTCTGTTTGGTGAAAACCAAACACGACATGCCAGCATAAGAACCTCACCCCACGCATGAAGCATGGTGGTGGGAATATCATGATTTGGGGCTGCTTTTCTGCTTCAAGACCTGGACGGCTTGCAATCATTGATGGAACCATGAATTATCTTATTGTACCTGAAAAGTTTACAGGAGAATGTCAGGGCATCCATCCGTAAGCTGAAGCTTAAAATAAAGTTGGTCATGCAGCAATACAACAATCCTAAACTTAAAAGTAAATATACAACGGAATGGCTGAAGCAGAAGAGATTTTGTGTTTTTTGGGTAGCCAAGTCAAAGTCCAGACCGTAACCCAATTAAAATGTTGTGGCTGAACCAAAGTGTGCAGTTAACGCATATATCTCGTAGTTTAACCAGTTCTGAAAGGACAAATGGGCCAAAATTCTTTGAAGTTTATATGCGGGACTGATCAACAGTTACATTAAACGTTTGGTTGAAGGAATTGCTTCTCAATGGGTTGCCAACACTTACTGAATAGGTAGGTTTACGTACTTTTTTCAACAGGTATATTGAATTTTGGATCATTTTGATCGGCAAGTAAATGAAAAAATAGTTTCGTGTTCTATTTAATCAGGTTTTCTTTATTATTGACTTAGATTAAAACATAATATTTCGGTCAAATTAATGCGGAAATACACAACATTTTAAATGGTTAACAAACTGTTTAACACCACTGTAATGCATGATGTTATCCGATTGCAGTAACATGCATGGTAAGCATGCTTGAAGCATGCTGCAGTGACCATTCTCCAGCACTTAGCTCTCTTGACAACCACGAGTCATTGATGTAATTTCCACATTCCTGTGGCAGAAATCAATCATAGAAGTCGTATCCATTTTGGCTAGGATGGAAATTCTGTTGCCTTAACCCCTGACCAGTATTTGAATCAATCTAATTATTTTAGGTTGAGTGTTGGCACCACATGACATTTTCTGTATTGTCTGCAAGTTTGGCATTAACATCCTATAACGAAACATCCTCATGGTTTGTCTTCTGTGTGAATTCCAGACTGGAATGCAAAACGAGGCACACGTACTCAATTACCAACCCTGCAGAAATAAACTTGTCGTTAGCACTCATTTATTGATTATGGTCTTTAAACTGGGTTTTTATAAGTCTGTAATACATGCAGGCACACCCCCGCGTCTATCCAACTACAGTGTCTGTTCCGTGTTAGGGTCTTGAGATATATAATTGCATGCATGTGAAGGTAAATAGAGATACAGTTGTCTGAAAGGACAGAGTAGGAGCATTGTGAACTAACCACTAATCTCTTCCCTTAGAAAAAGAGAATTACACGTATTATCAAATAGCTCTGGTGTAGCAGTGAGCTGGTCGTAAAAACGTTTGTGACCATGTGGAGTGTCTTGTCTTGTAATGTTAGCTGTTGGCCTTGTGTAAAGGCTTTTTCAAGCCTCACAGTTATAATGCAATACTTGTGCTGTTGTGAAATAGACCAATGTTAAAAATATAATTCTCAATTTAGCATATATTGTTATGTACAAAATACTGGTATCTGTGCATCTATAATAAGTGAAATGTTAAACTGGCTGAGTTGTTGTAAGTATAGATTGCTTACTTTCAAGGTCATGCATCAAAACCAATGTTTTGTTAATATGCACACACCAGCTTTCAGAACGGTAAAATTGGCATGCAAACCTAGGTGCCAGGTAAAATGATTTTCTTCTTGGGTTAAAATATTATTTTTAGCAAATGAAATGTTTTTTTTTATTTTGAATTTTTATGTTTTTAATTAATTTCCAAACACGAAAGGCACAGAGTAGGCGACAGATTGACATGGCTGAGGGCATGGGTTCACCGATTGCATCAGTCTGCCATGCACTCCGCTTGTCAGTACCCTGTGCTCAGGTTTATAGAGGTTTTACTTCAGTGCGTGGTGGTAGGGAGCGGTGTCGTAGCGGTCACTGCACTGTGCCATAAACCAGGCCACTCTTGTTCGATTCCCGCTCACGGCCAAGACAAGCGACGATTTTTCTGGGCCCTCTCCTCGGTCGACTTGGCCTCAAATGAGTGCCTGGTGCAGTGTGCAGACATCACCACTAGGGAGACAACGGCGGCCAGGCGTGGTGCTGGCCACCTTGTCTGCCGTGCGGGCCTTAATAGGTACTCATGCTACGAAGGTGTGCAGCTGGCACCTTGCCTGGTGAAACGGCAGAAGAGGCATATGGCCATGACTGTGCCCCTGCCCCAACGGGGTCCACTCTTTGCCTACCCTGTCTGCAATAGCCCACGTGCATCGGTATATACGGTCACTAGAACACTCA
>JAZEWT010000001.1:40431742-40445365 GCA_036362905.1 Mordacia mordax
GATGGTACAATGAGTAGCGCTGCTGCCTCACAGCAAGAAGGGCCCAGGTTTTGTTCCCGGCTGGGGTGCCTCCCTCTGTGGCATATGCATGTTCTCCCCGTGTCTGCGTAGGTTTTCGCTGGGTGCTCTGGTTTATTCCCACCATTCAAATACATGCTGCTACCTACTTTAATTGTGCTATGGAGTAAATTGTCCCAAAATTTGACCTGCGCACATCCGAGGTGCAGCCCCACCTTGTGCCTTTTGTCTGCCGGGATAGGCTCTAGGTCCCCACGGCCCTCTACAGGATGAAGTAGGTACTGATACTGAACTTGATATATGGATAACTGTTCTGTGCATTTAGGTGTGACGTGTAACAGCTTTATTCTGTTCGGCTATTCAAAGATTGTAATTATGGTTGCAGTCATATAGCCAGGTGTTGCAGTGCAGAGGAGGAAGTGGGTGGTATGGGCCAAAAGAGATGTGGAGTAAATCATGCAGATTTTTTCATGACAACATTTCGATGTGTAGGGCACCAAACGTTATGTGTAAACTATGCAGTGTTTAGGCATTTCCTGTGTTTTTTACGACGCCATTGGATATATGCTTGAATCCTGATAATTTGGCTTCAGGTGTTATTTTGCAGCAATGCCAATTTCAAATTAAAACCACATCTTGGCAGGTTCTTCCATTAGCGTTTGCGTACTTTGTCTGCACAATATCATCACGGAGAAACTTCGCCACCCTAACCCTTCCCATACATAAGCCACACACACAGCAGCCACTATGGTGCGAAAGCGTCACTCGTGTGATTGTAGTCCCGCGAAAGGCGATACACGTTGGTTTCGTACTGTGCATTGATTGCTAAGTTTTTAATGTACGTTTGTTCGATGTTAAAACACCAAGCATATCTATGGTTAGATAACTGCCGCTATTCTTAATGTTTTAGACTCCCAGTTCTTGGACGAAAGATTCTTCTGAGAAGAAAAAAGGCTCCCACAAACGTTCTGCATCGTGGGGAACTTCAGACCAATTGAAAGAGGTATGCAATTATGATGAATCATGTATTTCTTATTATCCATTGTGTTTTTTAACTAATCAAGTAAAAGACTAATAGGTAAACATCCTATTTTACTCTTATAAATAATAGTTTAAAATTGTGAAATGATTTGCTGCTTCATTAGCCAAATAAGTTATTTCCCTAGTTAGGCTCATGCTTATTTATAAACTGCTGGTGATATGCCTAAGTCTGAAACTGGGCTGTGCAAAACTGATTGCTATATAGTACAGTAAATTATAAGCAGATGATGTCTCGCACACTCAGATAAAGTGTGACTGTCTAGAAATTAATTAGTCTTGGCACTCATCAGCGGTTTCAATAGTCATGTCTTTAAGTTTGAGTTTAAAAGTTAATTGCATATTGTGAAATTATTGTCTGCGTTTTTGAGCAGCATGTTAGTCTACTGTTGGGTCTATAATAATTGTGCACACTATCAGTGTAAATGGTGCTTTTGGCTGTTTAATTAATGTTAATGTCACCTATTAAAATGTTACCGCACGTACATTTTACAAGTTTGCATTGAATCCGATAAGTGGTCTGCCGTACACATATTAATGCACTGCGTTGTAGAGTTTGTTCCTTTAATTGCTTTGTGTTAAGATTTTCTTCACCGGATTATTGTTTATTTTTTGTTAGAAAATATGACGAAAAAAAGACATTACAAATACCCTTTAAAATTGTTATTATTTTACAAATACGATTTGTATATATGTCATGAACATATAATGTTTTCTAATTAACCTTTGCCCTAACTACATTATTTGTGTTTGACAGTGCTAATTTTTGCATGTTGGGTTTTTTTGTTAATATTCTGATAATATAAGACTGAAATGTTTGCCAACTAAATTGATATTGTCTTACGAATTACAAAGTAGAATTGGCTTATCACAGGGAAGCTTTTTATTTGTGGTTTTATTAAGTGTTCTTAAATGAGCACTCTAGCATATCATAAGTTCTCTATGGAATATGCCTTCAGTGCCCTGCAATGTACTAGCGTCATACCTTGGGTATAGCCCTGCCTTGCGCCCTCTGTCAGGATGTACTCCAGCTCCCCACGACCCTGTACAGGATTAAGCGGGTATTGATAATAATGACGACATGTTATTCCATCAGTTTATTGTTTTCTTGACCGATGACCTTCTGGTTCTGAAACCCAAAGTGTTAATTTGTCCACATGATATTGGTCTCGAAAGCAAGTAAGCTGATGGAATCCCGTTGTTAAAATTTTAAGTGAAGAATGTGATTTCAAAGTAATCGATTGCAATATACGACGTAACTACTACAACTTTATTAATTATAACTTTATTGTAGGTCGTTAAATGTGCGAGTTATGCTCAAGAGGTGACTTAGTATGACAACAATCGTTTGATGCATGTTTGAGCCCGTTGATGGAGTTTGATGGTTCGCATATTATATGTGGTGCGAACACGTGATGCTCTGTTCCTCCCCCTCCTACTTCCACAGTAAAAGTATTTCGCATCGGTGTAAAATTAATGGAATTACACATGTTGCGCATCTCCACTTTCGGCAATCTGGGTTCATAACAAACGAGTTTAATAAAAAAAAATTAACAAAACTAGTGGTTCAACATTCTGGTAGGTTTTTGTACTTCTGCATTGGCTGTGGTGGAGAAGAACAATAAAAAAACATTTGTGAATAAAACTGTCCAAAACGGAAATTATATAAAACAAACAATGTTTTGTCAATTTTGTGTCACGAACAAGGGTCACCACCTAAAGCATGTTCTTTGATATATTTTTAATTGTTGTTAATTTGCATTGCAACTGCTTGCCTTGCAATTGAGACCAAGACGACAGCACGAGGCATTCTGGCTGTAGAGCTAGATATAACTGTGGACAAACATATTAGTGTGTCCTTGCTTTGATCCTACGTTAGTGGGATTAAGATGGGCAAAAGGGCTTGTAATCCCTACATAATATTGGGTAATATTAAGAAAGTATTCACAATGATGACCACAATGACCATTTTATCTGTCATTTTATCTCGCAGCATGACCAAGTTTATGTTTTAGTTTGCTATCTTCATAAGGTTGACTTTAAACAGCTTTTGACTGTAAAATAGGTGCGTCATATAGGTAAGAAATATAAGATTACAACAGGTTTTACCGTATCTGGCGATTATGCAGGTGTTAAGATTTTAACACCTGCAGAACTGCCAGGCAATTATGCAGTTGTTCAGATCCCAAACACCAAAATAGACACATTTTGCAATGCGTCCAGTTTGCAAAAGCCACACATACTAGTGGCAAAGTATGCAAACAGGTAGCTTGATAACCTATGCATTGTCCTTCAGCTGACCGACCTTCACCTGGCAGTGGCTTCCTTTTGAGCCTATTTGCCGGTGTCAGCCATTGCCAAAAGGCAGTCAGCTCAGGACAACGCAGTATCAATGCCTTATAGCTTAGGTGGAGCTGTTAACGCTATGGGTACTTTTTTTGTCAGTATACATATATACACCTGCATAATCGCCAGATACGGTTAAACCTGTTGTAATCTTATATATGCTGGCAAAAAAGTACCCGTAGCGTTAACAGCTCCACCTAAGCTACTGCTGAGGTAAATCAATTTAAACATATTTTTCCTTCTGATAACATAACAGTGTGCGCCCATTCTCATGGGCTTTTCCTGTGTGAGCACATTTTGGCTTCTGTTTATTCCTTTCATAATAATAATAATAATTGCACTTCTAGAGCGCTTTTCACCCGAGGGTCACAAAGCACTGCACATAGCTGTGGAGAGAGGGGCATGTCGTCAACAACAACAACAGAACAGCAAATTAACAACGTTTTTTGTTACAAATTTGAGCTGTGGAGAGAATGGCATGTCAACAGTAACATCAGGACAGTTCAAATGAAAGTCAAATAATGGGTATAATTTATAGAAGCTTGTATTTTCATATAATAAAGTCATTAAATCTGATTATTTATAATAATTCAAATGACACACATACAATTTAACCGAATGTTTTTAGATTAACTGAGATTTTAAGTGTCAAAAACTGTATTTTCACTCTTTCAAAAATACATTTCTAAAATATGCACTCCATGTTGCCCAGAGCAATGAGGGCCGCATTTATGCTTTTGTCCAAAAAAATACACTACTTATAAAATGCTTTAAAATGCTGTCTATCTCAGCATGGTGGAGGATTATCGCAGCATAATTGTTCCATTAAATTTTTACCATGTGGTGAATTTTGATAAGTCTGGAAAGTATGCAAAACAAAAACTGCATGCGTTTATTTATTTTCTGGTCTTGGTGTACTTCATCATCATCAAAACCACATATGCCGAGTTTGTTGACAACATGGCTGGGTTCGTGCCTGTAAAAATAATCACAATTGGCCTGAATAAGTGATAACAGTGTGTGAGAATGAGATGGCTGACATTGCATTTGATAAACAAGCAGAAGGCTTGCTTTTGTGTGCATGAGTTTACACTTCTAACAGTTATTTTGCCAGACTTATGAACATTGTCTCTGAAAAGAACACATCATATTTACATGCTGCATCTGCTGTGGTGATAAATTCTAAGATAAAATGTGCAAGAACTTGATTCATTCTTCCTGCTATAAAGATGTCAGCAGCATTGTTATCTTTCTAAAATATATGCTTAAAATGCCGGCGATGAACTGGCGTCCCGTCGTCGGGTGTATTCCTGCCTTACGCCCTGTGTTTCTGGGATAGGCTCCGGCTCACCGTGACCCTATATAGGATTAAGCGGTTTCAGATAATGAGATGAGATGAGATGCTTAAAATGTTGGGTAATATTAAGAAAGTATCACACAATAATCGATATAACAAAAGTACACTAAAATGATTTAAGGAAGCCCGATTGCTGATGAGACGCTGGATTTCAAAACCAGTCGAGTATGCGTGCATTGAACCGATGCGACTTAAAGTATGCCCTCCCAGATGGCCACAGCTGGTGGGATGTGGAAATACCTTCATATTAAGGGACACATATGTGAAGGAGGCATGTTGTTGGAATATTTATTTTGTTACGTAAAAATATAACCATTTGTTGGTGCTTGAAAACGTGTTTTTTGCGTGCAGTGTGTGTGCACGTATTTTCTATACGTTTATTAATTTGTGGCAACGTTTGTTATTGGAAACGGTGTAGTGAACAAGTAATCCCTTTATTGAGCAATGGGGAGTAACTAATGCATAGCTTGTTGTTCCTAACAAACTGTAAAAAAAACTGCTTCCCGGCTAAAGTAAGACCCCTTGGTATCCCAGTGTTTGATTTACACGCCTGACACTGCTGTGTGTGGAATGTGTTATCTGCTGGCAGATTGCTAAGCTCCGACAGCATCTGCAAAGAAGCAAAAAGAGCAGCAAGCACCAGCGAGACAAGGAGAGGCATTCACCCCTTCATGGAAACCACGCGGCCATCCACCCAGCACAGGTATACAGGCGTCTCCCTTGTTTCTCTTTTTCTTTTGTGTTCGGCACTGCTGTACAACGTCGTAGGTAAGCCATTGCGTTTTGTTGGCTATGACGAGGCCACAGAAGGCTTATCAGGATAAAAGAATGATGTTACCCCCCCCCATTACAAACGCTTGAGTTCTGCATGTCTCATCTCATTGTCAGAAACTGCTTAGTCCTGTACAGGGTTGCGGTGAGCCGGAGACTATGCTGGCAGACACAGGGCGCAAGGCAAGGATATACCCCTCGATGGGACGCCAGTCCATAACCGGGCAATGTGGACAATTTAGTCTGCAAGCCAATTAACCTATGCAGCAGCATGTTTTTTGGACTGTGGGAGGAAACCGGAGTGCCTGGCAAAAACCCACGCTGACACGGGGAGAACATGCAAACTCCACACAGAAAGGCACCCGAGCCGAGATTCGAACCCGCGACCTTGCTGTGAGGCGACAGCGCTACCCACTGGACCACCGTGCCGCCCCATTCTACAAGTCAAAAAGTTGAATTCAAGTGGACGTTGTGAAATAATGCATGCTGAGTTGCACTTTGATTATTGTAAGATTTGTTTATGCTCTTTTGCATTATGAAAGTAGCACAAGTATGATGAAGTACAGTTTATCCCACTTGTTATGGTAATGTCCAGTGATGTTGCATGTCTACTCTCAAGTGAGATGAAATCCCAGTCAGATATTACAAAGCAAATCATGAACCACACTCATAAAATGTGGGGCATTCCCATGTAAGAAGTTATTTAAATACACCTGGGTGTGTGTGTGGCATGTGTGCATCTTCTGCGTGTTTAACCAAGAGGCAGGTATTTTCACGTGTACGTGGTGAAGTATAACAGCTTTCCAAGCTCATTGTAAAGGTTTTGTTGAGATGCGCAGAAAATTTGAAGCAAACACCCCCCCCATTCCCAGGTACTTGCTAGAAAAAGGCGTAGTGTTGTTCTATTATATTATTTGCATTTCTAGAGCGCTTTTCACCCGAGGGTCACAAAGCGCTGCACAGAGCTGCGGATCCTAGACGTGTAACTAATAATAATAATTGCATTTCCAGAGCGCTTTTCACCCGAGGGTCACAAAGCGCCCCACAGAGCTGCGGAGAGAACAGCACGCCAATAACAACGGCACCAGAATGGAAAATCAGTAGCAACAACATTTTTTGGGTGCTTTTAAAAATATTTTTTATTATTTTTGATGCAGGGCATGTGCTTCAGAATAATTTCCATGTCATGCTTATGTGACTCTGCATCATAGCACAGAGCACACAGAGGATTTCTCTGCAATGGGAAATCTTTCCAGTGACCATTGCCATGATGGTGCTTCTGTTATTGCATATGATAATAATTGTATTTATAGAGCGCTTTTCACCCAAAAGTCACAAAGCACCTCACAGAGTTGCGGAGAGAACAGCACATCAACAACAACGGCACCAGAATGGAAAATCAACAGCAACAACATTTCTTGGGGGGTTTTTTTATATACACAGCGTTGCAGAACAACAGGCAAATGTGAAATTGTTGGTAATAACAGGAGTTATGCTATATATTGTAGTTGAGTGGTATGCTATTTAAACTACTGTGACATTAAACCACTGTTATAAAATGTTACTAAAGAGATGCAAAGGCTTTTCATCCGTTCTGAATGAAAAGCTTGTGCCCATGCCTTGGAAAGTGTTGTTAAAGGTATACTTATGGTCCACATGCATATGCACGTGATTTGGCCAAATAGTATAGATACATAATTGTCAAACCTGGCAGTGTATTTTTTGTTACCAATTTCAAACCTTTTTACTGCTAATTAATTGTCAAATATAAAATTGCATCAATAATCGTTTACTTGTTGCCGATTTGCCATTCTTATCGCGTTGTTGATATGCCATTCTCTCCGTGGCTCTGTGCGGCGCTTTGTAACGCACAGAGCCACAGATGATGTGGCTCTGCGTCACAATCTAGAAATTCATTTATTATAATTATTGTATGATAAATGTTACATTAAACCATTTTCCAATATATGTATTATCAACACTGATAATTTTGCATTTAAAAATTGTAGTTGAACGTATGATCATATTTTACATGTTGTTCTGCAACGATGTGTTTATTTGTAAAAACCCAAAAAATTGTTATTGTTGCTGATTTTCCGTTCTAGTACTGTTGTTGTTGATGTGCCCATTCTCTCCGCAGCTCTGTGCAGCACTTTGTGACCATCGGATGAAAGTGCTCTATAAGTGCAATTATTATTATTACTTCTAAAAGCTTGGAATTGGCGAGTTAGTTTCAAACACTGATATGCTATAAATTGGTTTAACAATTACCATCATATTGCTTAACTTAGTTGGGTTGCAAAGTCCATAGATGAACAGTATTCATATTATTTGCAAAATGACCTGCATTAAGTCAAACAAGCAAACTGTCAATTTTCAATGAACGTTATGTATATTCAGCAATAAACATTGTGTTTATGGGTTCCCCTGAGTATTATTTGTAAAATTTAGGTAATGATATATTCAAAATTATATAATTGTTAATAAACTTTTCATAGCCACAGGTTGGCCCAGTGGTTAGCGCTGTCGCCTCACAGCAAGAAGGTCCCGGGTTCGAATCTCTCGACTCGGGTGCCTTTCTGTGTGGAGTTTGCATGCTCTCCCCGTGTCCGCGTGGGTTTTCGCCGGGCACTCCGGTTTCCTCCCACAGTCCAAAAAGCATGCTGCTACATAGGTTGATTGGCTCGCAGGCTAAATTGCCCTGCAGTGCCCGGCGATGGACTGGCGTCCCATCGTCGGTATATCCTTGCCTTGCGCCCTGTGTCTGCCGGGATAGGCTCCGGCTTCACCGTGACCCTGTAAAGGACTAAGCGGTTTCAGACAATGAGATGAGATGAGGTTCTGCTAGTTATTTTACATATTGATCTACATTGTCAACTACTGTAAAAAGACGTAATCACATACTGTATCACTAGATATTGGCATGGGGTATATATAGCAGACTTTTTTTTTACCTAACTGGAATCTCATTTGAAGGGCGTCTGCATCGTGTAATGACGACAGGTGGAATGACATTGAGCAGAGCAGGTCCATGATCAGTTTTACAAGCTGTGCGAGAAGTTGGTTGGAGGCGTTGACTTCGCGTGGCACGAGCACATTTCCGCGCTTGTTGCAGACGTTCACAGTTCAAAACTAACAGCTGCCCTCGTTATTACTGCCGGTGTATTAACCATGAAATACACACCATCTGCTTCACAGTGGATGTTAAACATTTCTATGACCTCATTCGCAGGAGTAGGTCGTTGGTTTTTGGTGCCAGTCAGTTTTTGCCAAATTTGAATGATCCGCTAATTACACATTTGGGATTATGCAGTGTGACCATTGCCCCCCCTTCCCCCTATTATGAGACCTTCGCAAGACCTTCCTGAAAAATGTATGACTCAAATTCTATATAATTGTCGTAATAAAAAAGTGTCCTCATTGTATATGTGATGCACATTTTAATTATTTCTACAGTGATATTTTACTAATATACATCGTATTAGATTAAAATTAGAACTGCTTCATTTACATATGTCTTTGTGCTAAGCTCACTTATATATATGCTGTTTAGCATAAAGACAATCGCACAGTGTAACGACATCACGTGTTATACACATTTATACATCTCGCCAGATTTGTCAATATAAACAGGAATGTGCTTTGACATTAACACATTGCTTACATTTACACTGGTGTTTGCTTTTACACCATTCTTGGCATGACGAGATATCGAGCAGTTTGAAATTTGACAAAACCTTAACTGCTGTGAACTCAGCTCTACTGGAAGGCTCACGAGAATATAAACGCTTTTACTTATAAACACCTGTATTCAATTTTACATACAGATGGAGTTCTTAGCTGTCGTTTAGTTGAATACCCTTCGGTTACAAAAAATCTCCGAGTTATGAGGCTAGAATGTTAACCAAATTCCTTGAATATAAGCCAAAGCAAAGCCACGTGTGACTCTTTTCATCTTTATTAATTGTAAGCCTTTTCAACTATTTTTTTTTACATGTCAAAGTTTTATCCTGTAGCATTTCGTATTGATTTATTTGACACGTTCTCCATTGTGAGCCACATATGTTGTAAATACTGACATTAGCCTACTGTCGAATAGTACAACTGTATGCCTTATGCATCATATTCGTTAGATGGTCGTATATATTGCTTGATAATGTGTCAATGTAGGATGTGGTAACATATATAAAAGTACAAAGGCTCACGAAATCTGTACAATGGAGCAAGTGTTTATATAGTATACATGTATATCCATATTGAAGGTACCGGGTTTGAAGCCTTCACAAACAGAATTGCTTATCTCCACAACACCAAGGCTTTTATGTCTTATTTGAGTTACACTTCCCACTCATTGATTTATCTTTGGAAACGTTGCTGTGGTGCAGTGAGTAGCACTATTGCCTCTCGGCGCGAAGGATCCGGGTTCGATCCTGGCTCGGGTGCCTTTCTGTGTGGCCTTTGCGTGTTCTCCCCAGGTCTCCGTGGGTTTTTGCTGGGTACTCCCACCATCCAAATGCATACTACTGACTAGGTTAATTGGTCTCCTGGGTAAATTCCGCCCCCCCCCCCGTGCCCTGCTATGTACTGGCATCACATCCTGGGTGTAACCTGCCTTGCACCCTCTATCGGGATAAGCATCGGCTCCCCCCCCTGCGACTCTGTATAGGATTAAGCAGGTATTGATAATGATGATGAACTTCAGAGAGCCAGCATATTCCCAAAAGGACTACCTGACGGAATCCAGATCACAGCAGTCATGTTATCAGAAAACATCAACGAGAGACGTCATCAACGTGTTCTTTGGAACAAAGTTGCCCGTAAGGCAGCTAATCTGTTAGTTATTAATAACAATGATTGTATTAAAAGTAGCTGGTAATTGTAAATGAAAAATAAAAATGGTATTTTATTGCCTCGTGGTTGGCTGCTTTGGGATCAATCTATGCAGATAGGTGTTTGTTATTACAGCAGAATTTACACGGTGAGCTTACAGGCTCTAGATGCGAAATTCCTGTGGCACAACGAAGGTCTCATTTGTGATTCTGCCATGGTGGAATGGTTGGCACATTGGACTTTCAATCCCGCAGAATCTGGTTTGAGTGAATCTCTTTGCTCGGCAGTCTATACATTCGTACAGTGGGGCAGGTTTATTAATTATCCCCACCTCTATCCATACAGAACTTTAAGTAGGGTACATCACATTTAGTCATTTGGCAAGTCGCTCATGATTGGGTAGAGTGTAGTTACTGGCACCTTTTTCACAACGTCTGGCTAGCATGGAAAAGTAAACCAATGCCCCCTCTAGAGACACTGTTTTGAGCTCCTGCTGGTGGAGGGCCTTCTGCTGCTTGCGTGAGCAAGTAATTTCTAGGGACGCACCTTTACTTTTGAATTGTCTGAGATTTGCTTGCCTGATCAGCTTTCACGCATGAAAAAGTATTATATAGCTTTGACTGTTATGCAACGTGGCTGTTTTTCATCCAATTAGTTTTAAATGAACAGATGCTTTTATATATTTTCAGGCAGTATTAATACGTAAAATAATATAGGTAGATGTGGAAGTTCACAATTTAAATATTAGATCTATATTGTAAAAAAGCGTTTTTACTTATCACTACACAATATGGTAGAATTACCTCTCCCATTATTGTTATCACTTTGCACAGGTATCTATTTCGAGGGCCATTCCAATCCCAGTGACGAACATTGCCTACGCCCGTACATCTCTGCCACGGATGAAGAACAGTGTAGAAGGAGTCAACCAGGAGATCGAGCGCATGTTCATCAGCGAAGACAGAGATAAAGATGACACCCTCAGGGTAAACTTGCGTTGTGAATTCTCTGTGTTTATTCCTGTACCATAGTTGTTTTTCTGATACGTTTTCAGATTGTCGCGTGTCACATGACATGATTAAAGGCATTTCTCAGTTTTTGAAGTAGCTTCCAGGATACGAAAGGAAATGCAAGGCATTGTGCTGAATAACACAGCGCAACCCGAGGATCCATTGTTAAGTCATATAGCACAACCTCGCAAAGATACACAATTAGGATGTTGCTACCGAATTGTCGATGGAAATGCACGTGATCGCCAAAGATATTAGCACCATGTAAACAAAAAACTTTTATTACCGATCATTCTATATTGGTGACATTGCTAAAGTAACTTTTGAGAAGCTAATTACATGGTGGCACACATACTATAGGCCTTGGAAAACATAACTGAGCCATTGGCTGTTAAATGTAAAATCATTAAATTTGGAAATGTGTATTTGTACAAAAAGACTGGGCTGATCAGGTTACTCAAATAAGGTCAGGGTGAAATAGCAAGTTCTCTGATTACCGTGCAATGTCATACTTGCCTTATCTTACCGTTTGGGGTTTTGGACATCTGCCATTTCATTGTAAGTATATTGCCCTTGGAATAAGTTTTGCTGATTAAACATTCATCAACTATCCAGCAGAACAAATTTTTGTTCTTGTAGGTTTTCATGACTATGTATGAGAATTGCTTCAGAAGTCTGGCGATGCATTTAACGTGGGGGGGAAACGTTGCAAGAGAGATAAGAGGAACACTCGACACAGCTATCGTGAAAGAGCAGCTCTGCAGAGCAATTTGCAGCAGAAGAAATTGCCGTGGTTGTGGTTTTCTCAGAGTTGGCGGTCTTCGAAACCCTGTAATTTTGTGATTTTCCTCCAGCCGTGCGAAAGCGTGGACGGGCGCCGTGCTCCCGTTCCAAGCCAGCAGCGCAGCGTGGACACGCAGACGCCCTCAGGGCCCCAGTGCAGCCGTGAGAGCACTAGCACTAGCACAAGCAGCAGCAGCAGCGACAGCCGCTCGCACTCGGTGTCTCCAAATGTTGCCGTCGCAACGGATAACAATAACTACAGCCCTTGCTGCACCGACGAGCTCCTGGCAGAGTGCAAAGAAAAAGGTGAGCACGAAATAACTGCACGAGTGTAAATAATATCTGGTGAAGGGGTTTGGTTGTTACGATGAACCCCCGAGCTAGGTCACCTGGAGCACAGCGCTCCTGCTCGGGTCTCCCTTGACGAATAGGTCTGGGGGCAGGTTCCAGACATAATAATCCGAAGACCATCCGACTTAAGGAGGTTGATGAGGAAGGGCGTCTGGCTATAGAAGTCTGCTTCAATTTCCCTACCGTTGGCAACCAGCTTAACAAGGCTAACCTGGGTAACGGCTGTTCAAACCTGCAACAACGTTTGGGTGCATTACGCTTAGGCATTGAAACATCCGTTTTTTTTAAGTCACTGCGACACTGTTGTAAGCAAAAAAAATGTTCCGTCTTAATATAAAAATCGTCTACCGACATTTTAGATTTTCACACCAATGTTATTGCAACACATTTTGTTTAAGTAAGCAAATGCTCCACTGGTTTTGACCTCGTGGGTCTCATCAGGAGGGGTTGTTAAACAAACACTGCTTGGTTGCTAGATGTTATTGAAAATAACATGCTATTAAACAGTTGGTCACTGTTAAATACAAAAAGTCATGTTACCCACAAACTCCCTGTACTGGAGTACTATGGGTAAAAGCATTGTATATTAGTATTCAGTTGGTATGTTAGTTCAGGTTTTTTGGTTATTGGTAATGTTTGCTTTATATAATTGTAGTTCTTAAAATGGATACCATGCATTGTATGCTCTACTAGAATTGAGTTAAATGTGGAGTTTTTTTTTAACTAGTGTGTTTTTGAGGTGATGAGCAAGCTATATGCAGATGAACCATTGGGTAAACAAGATATCCGTGTCAGATTATAATCACTCAAACCATCAGCTGCAGATGGAATAGGGAAGACTCGTAAGATATTTAAATTATAGAAAATTTTTGTAATGAAACAATTGCAGGCACGTATAGTTATATTGTTTATTTTAGGTAAAGCCGAGCTATGGAAACATTGATGTTTAAAATGTAATTGTCAAGAAAAAAATCTTCATTACCAAGGTTGTGTGAAATCATGCAATGTGGTATCTTCCCGTCGTGTGGCTATGTTACTTGCAATTAGCAGCCGTGGGCGGCGCGGTGGCCCAGTGGTTAGCGCTGACGCCTCACAGCAAGAAGGTCCCGGGTTCGAATC
>JAZEWT010000001.1:40445436-40455494 GCA_036362905.1 Mordacia mordax
ACCCTATATAGGATTAAGCGGTTTCAGATAATGAGATGAGACTTTCTTTGACACCCACAGTGTTTGAGGTGTTTCACCGACATTCACGCCTCATGTTTATTTTTTCATCTAGTTGTACGAAATTGTGGGAGTGTAATGTAAATATAGATGTAATAGTTGACTCGCCCATTATTTATCTTCCTCTACACTCGTTTGTTAATTTTCTTTGTTTGGCATATGTTTTTCAAAGCTTATGCATGCTTTTAACATACAGCTCTTTTGTAATGTAAAGTCTTGGTAACAATATTTACTTTGCAACGCATTCATTTGATATATAGGCGATGATGCAGTGTATGCTATCTGCCACTTATTAAAGACGCTACAGGGTCTTTTATCAAGCTGCATTTCAGAAAATGACAGGATTTGGCATTTCCTTGCATGTCCCAAGTTTAAGTAGACACCGAAAACATGACTCTTTGGAGCCTTGCTTGACAGGCCACGGTGACTATGCAGCTGTCCGGGCGCTTTTATCGGGATGGCGAGTCATAGCCATCGCATATCTTTCCCACCCTAGGAAATATTGAGAACAGAGCCTTCAAAGGAAAGGGCAGAGGGAGAATGTTATTTGGGTCATCAAGTAAGAACAGACATCCTCAAGTGGTCATGGATTGAGGACGCTCCTGTAGTTTACTGTTAATGGCATTTCAGTGCTATATCTAAGCATATATTTGATGGTTGCATGATTCGAATTCATTTCCTGTGGATCCACTATGAATAATTCCTGGAAGAATCACAGTTTTGATGTCGGTGATTAAAAGAGTGTAAAAATCCATAAATGGGCTTCCTGCCTTCCCTGAATGCCACATTGGAATCGGTATGGAACCAGGCCAATTCCACACACTATGCATACATTTTGGAGCTGGGTATTAGTTATGGTGGTTCACATAGAGCGTGATCATTGTGTTCATCCCCATGATGGTCCTAATGAGATGTTCACTGGTGCCCATTGATAGTCCTGTTAGCCTGATTAGTAGTCCAGGAGGTATGTCTAAACGGTAGATCTGGTGGTCTTGGTGGTTGTCCCTGTGGTCAGCGGCAATAACCAGCCAGTCAATATCAAACCTAATCATCCCTGAAACTATTGTATAAACATTGGCCATTTATTTTAGTGTAGATTCTACTTTGACATCCGGGCCCATTATGAGCCCAACCTTCCTGCTCGAATGCCATGCCCGACAATATACAGCTATCCACCCGTTCAAATTTCATTTAATTTCAAACATTGTATTGTGATTTCGGGTTAGGAATCTTGAGACCTTCCCCGCTCTAATAGGCACAAGTATGCAAATAGCAATTGCTCGCTGTATATCATGCGAAACTAATAAGAAACACCACCAAATCGTTGACTTCCAGCCATAATCTCCACCCATACTGCTGTAGCTTGCCCTCAAACCAATGAGATGGCATACTAGGCAATTGGTAAACAGGGCCAAAAAAATCTGTGCTTCTGTGGTGTCTCTCTTTACAGATACCCTAGCTACACCCTTGAATCTAGCAATCTCTATTGGGTCCCTACAATAGTATGTTCTCAAAAGCATTTGCAGCCCAATATATTTACATTATATTTATATGCGGGTTACCGCCATCCTGTAATTGCAACTTAAGAGTATACATTCTGTGTTGATAATCTTAGTGTCTTCTAACAAGCTGCAGTGTGGGGTGGTAGATGGCACAATTTGGTAAGTGCAGTGATAAAAGGCGGTTGGAGAGTGGTTGTAGAAAAATTAGGTTCAGGAGTGATAGGAAATCCTCTTTGAAAGAACGTGTGACCAACGAATCAGCCAAGTAAATAAATAAAAGGTTTCGCACAATAGAAACTGGTAAGTCCTTTACTTCCCTTGTAATAGAATAGACTGTTGTGTCTGTCAGGCTACGTCGACATTATCAACATGCAGTCTTGTAATTGGACTTTAACATATTTGGTTCCATTAATCTTACAAATAGAATTGTTAAAGGAATGGACATTTGGGTATGAGCAGGGCCTATTCAGAGGGGGAAGTGAGAGCAAAAACCTACTTTTGGTGGAATGTGGAGCCTGGGAAGCCCAAGTAAAAGGCATCCGCTTTTGTGCATCTGAAATTAATCGCAGTTGTGTTAACATAATATGTATTGACTTTGCAGAGAATGGCGACAGCTCTCCACTCCCTAAATATGCCACGTCGCCCAAACCTAACAACAGCTACATGTTTAAACGGGAGCCACCCGAGGGCTGTGAGAAAGTAAAAGTATTTGAAGAAACTTTGTAAGTACCGCACCTGATGCATTTCTTTTTTTTTATTATTGTCATTTGAAAACGTTATTCTTGAATGTTGATTAAATGTTTCCTTCTGATGAATATTAATCCACCGTTTTTTTGAAAAAAACCCCCACAATCTCCCCTTCTGCAGTCTTCCAAATTTATAATATCATCAATGGCATGTCATGAAAAATGTTGTTTCGTGAGATAAAAAAAAAGTTTTTAATGTATGCCATCATGGCCAAGAAATATTTCCCAACCATTCCTATACCCATGAGAAGGCCAATGGGTAATTTAAAAAATCCATTATGCAATTTAATACATAGGCAGCGTTTTGCAAGCTGATTTGCACGGGGTTTAATTTAGCTTTTGCAATTGTGCAAAAACTGTGCCTCAATTAGGCGGTGATCTTGCTTGTCGTTTTATTTCCTGTGCACTCCAATAAAATTATGCGCACTTTGCCAAACTGAATAAGAAAAGAAATCCAATTATATTTTTTGAAAAGTAATGAAAATTAGTTACTTTTTTGTAAAATTCTCAATACAGCTAAATGTATTGCATATATATTCACAAAGCAATACATTGGTGAAATATGAGAGAATATAAAAGATAACTTTGTTTATGTACATATGCCTAACTGTATGCAAATATCTTTATATGTAATGTGCTGTACACACACTTGACGATGGCATGCAAATGTGTGCATTTTCCCTGCAGACCTAAACAACTTGGTGAGATTCCAACGTTTTACGGCCCAGACAAAAACAAGGTGAACTTCATACCGAAGAGCAGCTCTGCGTTTTGCCCCGTCAGCATTATGAAACCACTACTTTTCACCCCAGAACTGGCCATAAAGGGTTTCCCTAGCTTGGGATCCATGCCGATCACGGGAGGTTCGGCCACGATGGTAGTGGTGGCGGCGCACGCTGCATCCATGTCCCAGGCAATGCTGACGGCACAGCTCCTGGATGAGAGCGGTTTCAGCAGCACCAACAGCAACCTCAATGCAAATGGGTTAAACAGCAGGGTAAGCCCTGCCAGTCAAACGCCGCAGCAACAACAGTGTGGCTCCTCGCTCGCAGTCCCAGGAACCACGCTTGTCTGATGCGGAGCTGGTCTCCGCACGCGCACCTTCGCAGCCGTACTGGCGCACACACATACACTCCCCTTTTCGGAGGCATTACTTGTGACTTGTCTCAAAGCTCTTGGCCACTGCAAACATGCACAAAATAACAATAATAAACTTTCTTAACTGGAAAATGTATAACATAGGCTGCCGCGCAGTATGGTACATGCCGTGTAAGGTTTTTTTTTGCTAAGCAATTGCACAAAATGTGTGCTTCAGTACCATTGTAAACCAATATACTGGTTTTCTTTGTGTCATTGCGTTTTGGGGCTAAAAGGTTGAGATTAAGTTTTGACCATTTGGTATGGTTTTGCAAGAAAGAACTACCCAAAGTTGCATGTGAATAGGTCAAACAATGTAATGTTGTGAAAGTATGTGTTTTACCTAATGTAATGCAGTCTCAGTAATTTCTTCAGACCCTTGGCTGAGCCCAACTGGCGATATACTAATTGTTGTAACTCAGGTAACTTTCACTGAAGCGTGTTTGCAGTGGGTATTAAGGACAGAGCAATAAAGTAAGATTAGAAAATAACATGTAAAGAGAAGAAGTAAAAAAGATAAAATTAGCAAATGGGTGATGAAGTGCTGCAGGATGAACAGTCAGGTGTTCCCACGTTGCCTTTCATTAATACATTTGTTTTATAAGATTATCTCCCAACGAGGACTCCAAGGAAATTGATCTACAGTGGCCAGAAATACTTGGAAGAGAAATCTACTGTGTGATGTATAACATCAGTCTAGTGATTCATGCTTAGACACTGGTATTATAATGCTATTTCCTGCCGTTGTGTTAATGCGTGTTAAAAGTTGTGTGTTTTAGTATTAAACTGTTTAGTGGTTTCCAAATGTACAACATTCCATGTTAAAGGATTAAAAAAACATTCCTTGTTGGTTTGCAAAAAAGAAAAAAATCTCAAAAAAATCACATCCCCAGTTTTTAATGACCTTTACTCTCCAAATCTTTCCTTGTATAATCATCCAAATCTTTACAAAATCCTCTTTCTATATGCGTTTGAATGCTGTTCGTTGTATTTTTCTGAAATGAAATATCTATTTTATAATGTTATAAAATCATTCCTTGCTTCATACACTTATTGCAGGCCACGGCTTTAGTATTGCTCTTTCAGTCACGGTGCTGTGCCTGTTAAATGTGTTAGGGTTTGTTTCTCTTCCCATGTTCATTTTGTTTCATTTAACAGTTTACTTTATCAAAGCATGCTCTTTCTGATTGCTTAGGGCTGTATTTATGGATTTTATTTATGGCAGGTAGTTCAAGTAAAACCCAACTTGATGTATCCTGAAAAGACATTTCATGGCTTGTGGGTGATTAGATGGACTCTTTGAAAGTTGCAAACTGGTTATGGATTTGAAAGTAAACAATAAAAGTGTTATGAAATGTTTTGACAGTTTGGTTATTTGGAAGATTTATGTTTTCAATAAAAACAGATCTGTTTGCATTAATTTCGATTTTTAAGATTTGAGGGATGTAAAATTGACCTGAGATTTTTTTTATTCTGCCCAAAATTTTACATAACTCGATTGATTTTTTTAATGACTACAATTGTAATTTCAGGATTTAATGCATTTCAAATTAACATTTTACTGCCCCCCATTGGCCTCTGACCTTCCCAGCACAAGCTCATCAGTACAAATCTCCGTAGAGGTTAAGTCTGTCACGCCACACTGCTCTCTGCCCATTAATATGTTGGGACATTCTTGGCTTTATAGTTTGTGCAGTGGCTACTTTTAATATATCTTAAGTATAATTAGACACCACTGGTGAAGTACATAGCATTGTTATAACAAAGGCTATGATGATAATTGCTTTTTGAGAGCGCTTTTCATCCGAGGGTCACAAAGCGCTGCACACAGCTGTGGATGGAATCGCATGTCAACATCAGGACAGTTCAACTGAAAGTCAAATAGTAGCAATAAATTATAGGACAAAGTAAGCTGAAGAAAAAAATAAAAATATTCTTCAACAAACAAGGAAAGAATAAATATTCTCGAGCAGGCGCAGGTCGGCAGAAAGCCATCGTCTAAGCACGACAACATTGAACCGCATCAACAGCCCAAGCCAGAGGGCTTTAAGGCCTTACGGAACAAGTGAGTCTTGAGACGGTATTTAAAGATGCCCAGGGACTCAGTTGACCGAATCTCCAATGGAAGGGCATTCCGGAGTCTGGTAGCAGTGCTCGAAAAGGCTCTGTTACCCATCGAATGGAGGTGCTTTCTGGGCACAGATAAGCCCGTATTGGGAGGATCGAAGTTGTGTTGAGGGTGCCTGTAGTAGGTCACGGATGTATGTTGAAACAGCGCCAGTGAGAGCCTTGTAGGTGAGAAGGAAGATCTTGAGTTTAATTCTGTATTTAACTGGTAACCAGTGGAGAGACATCAGTACTGGGGATGTATGATCGTGGATGGGTGTGCGAGTGAGGACTCGAGCAGCCGCATTCTGCACACGTTCGAGACGATTGATCAGGTAGGCAGGGGTGCCAGGGAGGAGTGCATTGCAGTAATCGATTTGTGAGGAGATGATGTGTATTAGTTTCTCAGCATCAGCGAGAGACAGGATGTTGCGCAGTCTGGATATATTTCTGAGATGATAATGGGCTACCTTCGTCACCTTGTTGATATATGTCTCGAAGCTGAGTGAGGAATCAAGAGTCACACCTAGAATCCGGACTGCCTGAGCAACTTCAAAGGTCTAGTCGTCAAGCATCAATTGGATGGGTTCAGCCTTTGACAATTGGTGCAGGGTTCTGACAAGCAAAACTTCTGTTTAGTCGCCTTTTAGTTTGAGGATATTTGAATTGAGCCAGACCTTCACAGTTAACAGTGAGGACAACATGCAAAGACCAGACGCATTGTTGGATGGTTTTGCATGGATATAGATTTGGATGTCATTGGCATAGCAATGGTAGCTGAGATTGAGGCTGTGCAGGATATGGCCAAGTGTATGTAGATGCTGAAGAGTGGTTGGCCGAGAACTGAACCCTGGGGAACTCCAAACAAAAAAATGGTCGGAGCTCAACCAATGCAGGGCACAGATAAAGACCCCTATGCTCTCTAGTCGCTCACGCAAGATCGGGTGGTCAACGGTATCAAAGGCAGTGCTCAGGTCCAGAAGAACAATAATACTTGGCAGGCCTTCATTAGCAGCGACGAGTAGGTAATCAACTACTTTCACCACAGCAATTTCAGTACTATGGCCGAATCTGAACCCAGACTTGAAGAGATTGAGGAGGTCCTTGTTAAGAACGTGTTTATAGAGTTGCACGGCGACGGCACGTTCAAGGACCTTATCCAGAAATGGTAGATTTGAGATGGGGCGATAATTATCAGAGATGTTTTTGGCCGAGATCTGGTAACTAATGAATAGACATCGGATTCCATTAACTTAAAACATTCCAGGAGTTTTGAGATCAAGGGAAGGAACATTAGTTGATGTATTGGTTGGTGGTATTAACTGAGGAGAGATACGGTGGGCTTTGGTTTTGTCTGAGAAACACTGAATCAACTGATTCGCCTGATCTTTATTAATGAAAAGTGAGCGTGAGTGACTTGTAGGATGAAGGAACCGATTAATGGTCGAGTAGAGGATCTTGGCTTTGTCACAGGTATCAGCCAGAATGCTGGAAAAGTGGTTTGTACGGGCGTAATCAAGTGCCTTTCGGTAGCGATTTAGCTGGTCCTTAAAGATTTGAGCATGAACGTTGAGGCCAGATTTTCTCCATTGATCAAACTATTGCAGGGTGAAGGCCTCCCTATGCCAAAGCCACTATGCATGATACTACGAAGCAACAAACTATGCTACCAATACAATATATTACCGAGAATATATAAATGGATTTCATAAAAATGTCAGTCTTGTAGTATTGCATGTTAAATGCGTTTTGAGCAAACATATTTCATATATATGTTATAGCTAACAACTTGCGCATCTTCATGTTTAAATCTGTTGAATTTTTTGAGGGTAGCACGGTGGCCTAGTGAGTAGCGCTGTCGCCTCAGCAAGAAGGACCCGGGTTCGAATCTCGGCTCGGGTGCCTTTCTGTGTGGAATTTCCATGTTCTCCCGTGTCCGCGTGGGTTTTTGCTGGGCACTCCGGCTTCCTCCCACAGCCCAAAAAACATGCTGCTGCATAAGTTAATTGGCTTGCAGGCTAAATTTCCCTCAGTGCCCGGTGATGGACTGGCGTCCCATCATAGGTATATCCCTGCATTGCGCCCTGTGTCTGCCGGGATAGGCTCCGGCTCACTGCGACCTTGTATAGGATTGAGTGGTTTCTGATAATGAGATGAGATGAATTTTTTGAAATGCCATAGAGACTGCACTTTCTGATTTCTTTGGATGGTGCAAACGTTAACGTTTCTAAAGCACTGAACTTTTAAGAAATATATAGCATTTTTAATGTACGGCAGGTCTTATCTTTTGGAACGCTGGAAAAAAATCTATTCCACCATTCTGATTGAGGAAAGCATGGTCAACCCTTCGCCTGAACCTAATCGGCTGCTACATGTATTCAGATAAGAGCAGCTAGCTTAATAAATTAGGAAAGTCCACAACCACAGGAAATCAACACAACTATCTACGAGTCGTGCATTTCTACCATATGTACATTGCGGCTGGGAATGTGCTATATATTTTTTAAATGCATGCGGTTTTCTACGAACAAGTATATTACATTATTTTAATATATTCTTAAACATTTCACAAACGTTGGGAAAGAAACATGACATTGCACAATCATATAAAGCTACATTTAGTCTTGTGGTAGATTGGCATTCCAAATAAAATTGGTGAAATGCCTATAAACAAACAATTCATTGCTGTATTGACACGGTGCCATAGCAAAAGGTTAACTAATTTTCCCAAGTGGCACGGCATTTATGAAGTGGAAATATTTTTCGCGTAACTTTAGAAACCGCACACAGTAATGACGCGCTAGTAAATTGTATCATTGATATGTTGCAATACACGAGCAAGTACCATGAACAATTTCAGCTCCCACATTGCTTCACATAGAATTTAGTAATCCAAAAGCTGGCATAACCTGAGTAGGACTTGAATCTACCAGACAAGTGAACCCAATTCTCTTCTTGGCCAAATCTGTTGGAAGAACTAGATCGGACAATTTTAGGCTCTGACAGCTGAGTAAAGGTGTGGCAAATAATATGTCCTTGCGAGACAGAATTCATACCTCTGCTCCTAAAGCTGGCAGATCTGAAATTTTCGAAGTAGTCTTTAAACCAAAAGGGATCTTCCCTGGGTGGGGTGATACCGTATCGCTTGCAAATGATATCCTGAGAATGCTCGTATACCAGAAAGTAGCTGGATCTCTCAATCTTGTCATGAACTGGTCTCAATAGCGAGGTCTTGATATTTAGTAGCAGAGTGACTAAGTTAGAAGTATGTGACAAGAGAGCGATACAGAGAGAACAGATATAACACAATGTGCACCACCACAACTAATAAACTGTGATTCATCACAAGACTTGTAATTGTAAGACTGCACATGATAACGCTCAATACAAGGTGCTCCTGAAAAATAGTATGTAGTCAGGTTTTTTTTCCTGAAATAAAATACAAAACATTACTGTATTAGAATTTATGGTATATGGTACTGGGGTAACAAGGCTTTCAAATATCCTTAGGCACGTGTCTCTTGCCATTTGGCATGCCAAGTGTTGGCACCAAGACTTGCTCGCTTAACCATGCCATCCGACTCACAGCCCTGGCGAATCTGCTACATCTATTATTAATCACAGATGTGAATAGGATGGCACAAACGCTGCACAAATCAGTCTATGCCTATTAACGGGACATACAAAGGGATGGCATGTTTTTGATCTCACAATGGGTACATTTGCAATATTCAAGGCCAAGAAGGGCACGCGGCGACAGAATAACCTGCATTGAATGAATCTCCCCCACGTGGAAGATGGGAAGAGGATGGACAAAGTCTGTGAACGCCCTCCCAAAGGCGGTGCAGAGGATTACCGGTTCTTACGCCACGCTTGTGGAAGGAATTGCCCTTATTTGTGCCTGACTCATGGAATGCTGAAAATTATAAAGCAACGTTAAAGGAACTCCTTTATAAACTTGCGTTTGGATATTAATTTCGTTAAGCTTATGTTGGTGTACTTGCTGTATGCTAATATATTAATATTATTGCTTCTTATTATATTTGTTACCTTGTAAGACGCCTTCTCATCTCATCTCATTATCTGAAACCGCTTAATCCTATATAGGGTCAGTAAGACGCCTTGTATTTAGCAAAAGGTGTACCTATTGAATTTAATACATTATTCTTATTAATTTCTGCAGGTTCTTGGTTAAGTGAGCAGATTTATTCATCTGAACAGACTGGATGTGGTGAGGGTAGAATGTTACTTACGTCAAGATGATGCAGCGTTGGTGGAGGTCCCAGTCACTTGTTGTCCTTGCTTGGAAGCCAAATTCGGGGCAAAGCAGCCTCACTGCTTAGATGAGTGTTTAATTTTCAGAGGCGTAACTGTCTATTGGTCGTTAGCTGGAGACATCTCATCTGAAACTGCTTAATCCTATATAGGGTCACGGTGAAGCCAGAGCCTATCCCGGAAACATAGGGCGTAAGGCAGGAATACACCCGACGACGGGACGCCGGTCCATCGC
>JAZEWT010000001.1:40523177-40534195 GCA_036362905.1 Mordacia mordax
CAAAAATATCTAAAAAGTACAATTTTTTTCCAAGTTTCTTAGATATATTATTCATGCTGTTATTTATAATCATTATCCAGTACCGATAATGCTTCTTGCAATTCACTGCCGATATGTTTATAATCGCGCAGCGTCACTCAATTTGGTGTCTCTTAGCAAAATAGCTGACAGCTTCAAAGCAAATTGAATGAAAATCGTCCAGCCCTTGGGGTAAGGTGACATAAGCGTCTGGTATTATTTTCAAAGGCATTTGACCATAGATGGAAATTTAATATCTTGTTAGTTTGCTTTTAAGGCTGGTCAGACAACTTACAGGCCACCTTTGTAGTTTTTTTCACGATTGAAAAAAATATATAAAAATTTAACATGCACTAGCTGCAGTACATGAAGTGAGATTTCGTTTTGTTTATTATAAACAGGTAGAATTGACAAATGTGAAAACTGGCAAACGTTGCTAAAAATAATAATAATATTTACATTTCTATAACGCTTTTCACCCAAGGGTCGCAAACCGGTGCACACTGCTTTTGAGAGAATGGCATGTCAATAACAGAGTAGATCAATTAATTAAAATAATGATTATAAGTCAATGAAGAACATGAAACAACAAATAAAATTACGGTCAAAGAAATAAAGGAAGGAAAAAGCGCTCCTGAGGAACACAGGTCAACAGCGCGCCATCATCCAAGCACACAGTAGTGAGCAGCATCAACAGTTCTAGCCAAAGGACTTCAGGGCTTTATGGAACAAGTTAGTCTTGAGACGGGATTTGAAGATTCTCCAGAGACTCAGCTGTCGAACCTGGTTATTACATCGGTGAAGGAGCACTGTTCAAAGTCAGTGTGTCACCGTCCAAATCGGTAACGTTGGGCACTCTCACCGTTGGCAGCAATTCATTTACTGGTGGAAATTTCACGTTGAAGGAATAACAGTCAGAAGAGGGAACACGCCGGACAGGCTGATTATCACAGATATGTGATGATGCAGAGGAATAAAAACTGAATTTTAGCTGCGGCTTGGCGATGACTTGGGCAAGCTTTCATCAGCCCCTAAAATAAAGGCCGAAGAAGATCTAAAACATTATATCAGATTTGGCCAAGAGCATCTTAAAGTAAGCCCTGTGTTCCCACCATGCTCCCTATTCAATACCCAGAACTATTGATGTTGCTTTCATGTGGCCAGTAATGAAAATACATTATGTGAGTGCGAAGTCACATATTCCATTGCTTTTGTGGTGCTAAGCCTTGCGTCGTTGCAGAATTGGTGCATCCCGACGCCCGTGCCGTGGAAGAGTGTCGATCTCGGGCAGCAGTGGTCTGATTGGGCAGGGCTACGGTTCAGTGCTGATTGGCGGAGGGTGTTGCTACGGGTGTTGAGGGGAGAAAGGAAGAAGGCGAGATCCCCTGAGGTCGTAAACAACCCTGATGACATGCCGTCGAACCTTCTGGAAGGTCTGGGGGGTATATAAGGGGACGTGCAGAAGCTATAGGGAGAGTCGTGTGGGAAGCTGTCTGCTGAGCGATGGTCATGTAGGGTGAGGTGAATCGTTTGCGCACAAAGCACGGGGTATAGTGTGTTAGTGAGATTGGTCATCGTGTCGCCGCTTGTGCGGTCGTTATGTTGCTGGAATATAGTAGATAGGGTGTTAACAAAGTGCTGGAATGAGAGAAGTCTCCCGTCCTCTTGCTGGTGTGGCTGCCGCGTGTGTGGAGGAAGAGAATGGCGTCTCCGCCGTTTAGCGCGCAGCGTCGGGACCATGAGGGAACGTCAACGGGTGGGCCGGCTGGTGATGTTGGGACCGGCCCATTGGTGTGCCCTCACACTTGGTGGCTGCAGTCGCTCTAACATAGTCTAATATACCTTTGTGCTTTTCACATTATTCATAATCAATACCTGCTTAAGCCTGTAGAGGGTTGCAGGTGGGCTGCATGTGATGCCAGTACATCGCAGGGCACACTTTTTTGGGGGGCAATTTACTCAGCAGGCCAATTGACTTTGGCAGCAGCGTGTCTTTGGACGGTGGGAGTAAACCGGAATACCTGTCGAAAACCCACGCGGACACGGGGATAGAGAACGCGCAAACTCGACCCGAGCCGGTAATCGAACCAGGGCCCTTCTTGCTGTGAGGCGACAGCGCTACTCACTGCACCACCGTGCCTCCCGATTTTCCAATTACCCATTACGCAATGTGTACACCTACAGGGTGCGACACAAGTCACTTGACTTATTTGATACGCCAACAGGTCGAGACGTTGAATAATAACAGAGAACGAACGGTGCATTGAACGTGAGGGGAGAGCACATTGAAAAGTTCTGTAACAACCAATAAACATCATGCCTTACGTAGTGATTTCACGATTCCTAGTAAAGCGACTTGTGCTGCACACTATATGAGCACAGGGATTTTGACGAAGATGGACCATTGGCACCCCAGCTCTATACATAATACCGCAAAATATCCTGATCAGTGCTCAAATTATTATAAGTCAGCTGAATGGCATACGGCGCACACAGCTGTGTGGCACATGGGTTCTTTACACTGCAGTTCACTGTTGCAAACGACAAATGTGTCTGTGTGTGCGTTGATTCTTGAGTGTATTGATTCGAGTGGGGGGCCTTGCGGAGCGTTGCCTGCAACGGTGTCGAGTTGCCTCGTTTAATTCCTCGCAAAAAAATATCCAGCTCGCTGCACGCTCGCCCATTTTAACAACGTGATTATCGAGTCGTCACAGTGGATGCGGTAATGAATAGTGTGGTGTTGAAGGTTCTTTGTACACCGCTGCCACGTGTGTACATTGCTCTAAGAAGATACAATTTGTATGCGCTTCTCGAAGTACTCTGTGGTCGTGCTCATCCTCACGTTGCTCACCCTAACAATTTAAGTTGCCCGTTCATTTAATGCAACGTTAAATTAAAAAAAAAAATTTAGAAGCGAGATACAGTAATTGCAGAATTATAAATGAGCTGTGAATGGTTTAAATAAAATATGCATTCATGTGCATGGCGAGTAACCTAGCTTGTGCTTTAATGTTCGGCTAAATAGAGGTTGACTTGTATTTGTGGTATCTACACAATGTGTCACTTTGTTGCAACATCATTCTCTTGGCCTTTGTCTCCCAGCTACAAAGAACCCGACAATTAGTTTCCACGGGCCTGCCTCAGCTACTTGATTAATCGCACTCATGATGCGGCAGAGGCGACTTTCCTCCACTTTTGTGAAACAAACTATATTTTATTGGTGCAGCTCTGGGCTATGCCAGCCCAACACCATGATTCACAAACGTTGAAGTGAGGCCAAGCGACTGGCGTGGGAGAACATGCATCATAGATGTTGGCGGATAAAAGAAAACAAAGAAGACAATCTATTAAAGTTGCTTTTTAAAATTTACATCGTTTATTTACAGCAATGTTTTTTTATACAAATGATGGTGGCAGATAAAGCTAAGGGTCCCTCCCCGTTTCCCAGTACAGGAGCTAGAACAATACAGCATAGCTAAGACACAAGTTGTGCACAGCCTGCTGAACTAATCCTAGAGATTAACTAATCCTAAAACTCTTGTTACAAAGGGTGGGCAGGCCTATGGCGATGCATTTATGATTACTCAGACCCACTTACAAAGTGACGGAGATGGACTGACCTAATTCTGGTAGTCAGCCTAGTCTGCAAAAAATAGGTAATAGAGTTAAGGCAGCTGTACCTGAATAATATTTAATTTCACTCAGTTTCTCCTGTTTTTTTTTACTAGCAGTCTCAGAGTCACCGAGGACTAGATGTCGTTAAATTAACTACAGATGACCAAGCGAAACCTGAATTCACATGAGAAATAATTTATTTCGCCAAGATCCTACGCGTGTAAACATGAAGACCATGTCCTGCTTTTACCAGTTGACCACAGATATGACATATATTTGTTATGAAATCATTTCATATTTAGAAGATTAAATATAAAATAAACTATCCAGTATACATGCATTCGTGAGCAAATCCAATTCCTTGCGCGTCAGAGGCTGCTGAAAAGCCATGTTGTCAGTAGAGGGCAGTGTGCAGAAAAATAAATGTTGTACAGTACCATGTTCCAACAAATGTTTCCCCATGTTTATCAATCCATATTGATGGCATGGTGAAGTATGATGCAACCCCCTCCCCGCGACCTACACAGCATTATTAATCCATTGCTCTTATCCAGCAGTGGATCGATGATGTCTCTCCAAATGTGCATTGTTTTCAGCCGTCTCTTCTGCTGTAGTTTGCTTTGTCACCTCAAGGATGTTACAAAGCATGTTTGACTTGACATGGGGTTAAAGATCGGATGAGATTTTTCAAATGTATGCGTGATCACACCCCTGTGTGCACTGTTGGATGTACGGAGGCCGACTTAAGTTGACACTGGGATGTTGGTCTGGGAACTCGATTAAAAAAGGGCCTACTCCCACACTATCAATTTCTTTGCTGCTCAAGGGCAAACATGTGAGGCATAAATGATTATCTATCGAGCCATTAACGAACACACGGTCGTAAGTCCAATCCTGTTCTGAAACCTACAATTATGTACGTTGAGAAATTACGTAAATAAAAAAATAACGATAATCAGATTGTTTACTGTTTTGAATTGCACTGCGGACCTCGCCTGATTTAATAACCAGATACAATAAGTTTTCTAAACATGCGGGTGCCAGACGAAGCAATATGATATTTTATCCTTTTGGTGCCCCTTGCATATACAGTATTTATACGGGTTTGTAAACGTTTATGTAAAAAACTTATTGATTTTCAGCAATACCTCATACGTGTTTAAGCTATTAATGTAGCTACAAACAATACAAATAAAGGATTCAGTTTTCGGTCAAACCAACGTTTTATTTTTTTGCCAGTGGTTTAAATGATTTCTATAATATAAGTCCGGAAGAGCCATGCCAGCGTTACGTATATCAATGCGCTGCGGTAGATCGCTGTCCAATGCTAATGTTGGCATGGTGAAATTTGAAGAGTATAACAAAGCCAAACATATGCGCCTGTATTGTGTAAACATTCCATATATCGTCGTGGTGTTTTTGTTGCGTGCTACCTAACACAGCAGGCAATTACAGGAATTCTCATGCGGTTTTCCCACTGCTTATTTTTCATTATCTCCGTATTCTGGTCAAATGACTGAGCCGTCAATGATTATTTTTTACTACTGCAGTGCTTGATAGCAAGGTTATCTCTCCGTAATCTTTTTTCCAGCGCACACGCGTGAGAAATATATTCCACAGCACGTGGCACATTGTAGGTGGCTTGACATTTCCGAGTTACGTCCTCAATTTTGTCACTGCTCAGCTACAAGTGTGCCACCCTCACATTCACGCTAAACGTGGAGCAAGCAGGACCAAAACTTCACGTGGTATTGGTCGTTTCCACTATTGGCGTAATATTATACACTATATCGTATCCACAAGGCCTTAAAATATAGCACGGTATTTTCGGCTGGTTTTAAAAATGTAACGTAGTGCAAATGGAAACAAAGTGTTAGATCATCTTCTTCACAAACTCCAGTCCTCGCGCTCTACCCACGCCACGTTTACTGTTCAGCCAAATTTGCTCCCCATTCAAATTCGTATACATACTTGCAACACATCTACACACGTGATACTGGGATACCAATTTTAATTGGAATCGGCTCTATTCACGCGAAAAGCGTTAATTGCTTAGGACACCGCGTGGGACGTGCAGCATGTAATTTATACATTTGTATTTGAACAGGGAGTAGATTGGTAAACGTGGAAAGACGTGGGTGGTTGCCAGGAATGGCGTTTGGCAAATGCTGCACTAGGGGGAATTCTTATCAAACTTCTGCCCAGAAAACAGAATAGGTCCCCTGCCCTAATAATGTGGGTGCTCAAATAATAATAATAAACGAACATGTTTGACCAACTTTTCATAAAGCGGGTATAATTGTGTGCAAATTGGGCATCTGCGTAGCGGAATAAGCCGTGGGCAAAGCCATCATTGTAAAAACCGAGGGAGCCCGGTGAATTGTCTCCTTTTAAGTGAGGACATGTTATTGACGTTGGAAACTAATATTACGTTCATATCACGTTGTGCCTTATTGAAACTTTTTCAGATTAAGATAATTAAGCGCAACTAGATTTTTAATCCTAGTTGCGCTGTTAGCCAAGTATTCCTCAGAAGACGTCTTTATTTCAATGCGCTCACACCTGGTTCTTAAAATAGCGATTTAGGTTTACGTTAGAAATACTACTACGACTGCTATACTGTGACTATTGTGATTGACTAGCAACGGGGCTTTTAAGCTCCTACACCTGGTCGCTTGTAGCAGTCCATCAGCCTGTGCTTCCGGAGAATGACGGAGCCAGGTTTGATGAGGCTGGGCAGCTGGACACTTACAATTGCCACCAGGTCTCACTCAGTGCCTCGACTGTCATTTGGAAATGTAGAATTTACACATGTACATAACGAACTGGGAGCAACACGTTTTCTCAAAGTATTTTTATTGTCAAGTTTTAAACTTTAGTGGTAACGACCAAAAAAATGCTTTTAGTGCCATGTAATTGTACCTCACCCATTTTATGCAAGACATGTGCTGGTTAGAATAGTTAGAAAGAAAAACATTTACATTCCTATCACTGCGACGAGCAGGTTTTTAACCCTTACCGAAAAACACCATCGCGTTAGTCAGACACACGGTACAGTATATATATACACACACACACAAGTGCACGGCGATACTCCCAGCAGCAATTTTAAATCCACATATAATTAATAAGTTACACTTGGAAATACAGTAGTACAGCACAATTTTCGTAAAGCTAAATATCATCAAAGGAGCTTTTTTTAATTCTAAAAAAAAGAATATGTACAATACAGTTTTCAGACAGCTTAAATGCTGTGGATTATTAGTGCCTTATTCGTTCCTAAGCAGCAAGCTACAGTACCATGCATTGTGCTCAGAGAGAAAATCTGCTTAAACATTGTAGAATTGGTATTGGAACCATTGACTTTTCCAGTATATTCTTTCCAGTGCATGAGTTAGTGGAGCGACGGTTGATATACTAGCCAGGCTTTGTGCACTTTACACAGAACCTGGGGGTGATATGCCTCATGTTACGTTTGCTCTGCCCTCAGGGGGTTCCCCTCTACATCCCCCCCCTCCCCCCCATCATCACACCTTTTTTCCACGGGACACATCCGAGCTGGGCCAGAACAGGCCCCAATGGTACATTTTCCCACTGTTGTTTTTTTAGAGCCGTGCCAGATTTTAAGTGTGATATGCTGGCCTCACAAGGCATCTGAGTCTGGCACAGGACCAACTGGGACCGCCATTGGGACTGAATTATACATTCAGTGCATATGGCATCAGCAGCATGGTTTAGCTACTACGATGGAATGACAACATGGTGTCTCCTGAGCTATGCTGGAATGACTTCGCACGGCCCTGGTATAGCTGTGTCAGTGGAAAAGACGTACATCTGTTTACAGTTAGCTCATACGCAATCAGTATTCAGGTCCGCCGTTGTTCCAGGTGCTGTTTCCATCAAAATCTGGACTCATATACCAAACTCCACCAGCGAGTCCCGACTTCATTATCCGCGGATTTTCCAGGGAAGAGCATTCGCGTCCAGTGTCTCGTCGTGCCGCACGATTTCCACCGACGACTTGTCATCGCTTTTTGTCCCCCTGTAACTGACGTTGCGGAAGGTGGACGTTGTGGGTCTGTACAATGGATTTGTGCTCTGGACAGGGGATGATGAGGGAAGAGGAGAAGATGGGATGGGAGTCTTAGAACACATTCATATCATCGTCGAATTGGTTGTGTTTTGTCACCGTACCTAAAGAATGCTTTTTTTCTCCTCTCATAAAACTCATCTCATCTCATTACCTGAAACCGCTTAATCCTATATAGGGTCACGGTGAGCCGGAGCCTATCCCGGAAACACAGGGCGTAAGGCAGGAATACACCCGACGACGGGACGCCAGTCCATCGCCGGGCATTGCGGGACAATTTTGTCTGCGAGCCAATCAACCTATCCAGGAGCATGCTCTTGGACTGTGGGAGGAAACCGGAGTACCCGGCGAAAACCCACGCGGACACGGGGAGAGCATGCAAACTCCACACAGAAAGGCACCCGAGCCGAGAGATTCGAACCCGAGACCTTCTTGCTGTGAGGCGTCAGCGCTAACCACTGGGCCACCGCGCCGCCCCTCATAAAACTAATACGTTGAAAATTTCGTCGACTGATCAGATTGACTGTCTATAATCGTTACCGCTGTTTCAAAATTATACCGAGTGGAATTACTGTGAGTGTTTAATGCTAATTTGTTTGGAAAGTAAATTGAAGGATAAGCTGAGGTAAAAACGAAGTATTTTAAACAACGGTCAGAGTAATTACAAATATTTTCATTTGCAATATTCGTCATCATGTCTCCTTTATAGACCTTGACATTTCTGAGACATGAGTCTTGCTCCTGGTATTGCTGGGCATAATAACTTAAGCAAAGTCCCCCTGAACAGCTCAAAGGAACCAAGCTTAATATAAAAAATAGGGACTATTAAATCTAAGCCCAAATGCAAATCCTGATAGAATCTAAGAAGCTAATTAATAAAAAAAATCAAATGCTTGTCATCTTTCAACATGTCGATTTGTACCTGTATTTTTATTGCTCTCTATTGCTCTTCTTTGTTGAATTGCTCTTCTTTATTCTACCAGGATTCAATAAATGAAAGGGTTGGCACACCAAAACTGTTTCGCTTATGGCTCCCACTGGGCTAACAGCACCACTGTTACTTGGCTCAGACACAGGCCTTGGCGACCAAACAACGATGATAATAAACGCTCTTACCATTCCCCAGCGGGCATGCGAGCGATCCTCCTGGAACTTGGCAAACTCCCGCCGGTCGTGGATGGTGACCAGCATCTTCCACAAGAGCAGGCCAATGACGCCAATAATCACCACCCCCACAGTGACACCGAAGATGATCCCCATGACGGAGGGAGGATCATGACAATCTGTGCCGAGGAGAGAGAGTCCACAGTCACGGATGCTAAACGAGGACTGAGCTGAAATACGAAGGAATCAATCAACGTGCATAGGTAAAAAATAAAACTGCTGAACGTTGAAAAATAACACATTTGTTGCACATGTTATATAATTTTACAATCGACATCTGATAGCAATTAAAGTTTGTTCAGTGAGGAATATACGCCTCAATCTAATTTGCCTTATTTCTAGTCCTGCGTAGCAAGTGCTCATCTTCTCATCTCATCTCATTGTCAGAAACCGCTTAGTCATGTACAGGGTCGTGGTGACCGGAGCCTATCCCGGCAAACACAGGGCGCAAGGCAGGGATATACCCTCGATGGGACGTCGGTCCATCACCGGGCACTGCGGGCAATTTTGTCTGCAAGCCATTAACCTATGCGGCAGCATGTTTTTTGGACTGTGGGAGGAAACTGGAGTGCCCAGCAAAAACCCACGCGGACACGGGGAGAACATGCAAACTCCACACAGGAAGGCACCCGAGCCGAGATTCGAACCCGGGACCTTCTTACTGTGAGGTTATAGCGCTACCCTCTGGGCCACCGTGCCGCCCTGTTCATCTGTGTAATTTACTATCTGTGTGAACATCCACCTAATTTGAGATCAAATTATCCAACTACATTTCAATTCTCACGGCTGCAAATCAGGTGCTAAAACCATTAGGGGCATTCATTGTAACTGTTTAACCATGCTAAGCAGGCAGTAGGTTCAGAATGCCTTGTGGAAATCATCACAAAAATCATCATGCGTGGAGCCGTGAAAACCTACATAATTACAAAAATCAAAATGAGCAACGTTGACATTGTAATGCGGAACATTCAGCCAATTACTCGACACTTCAGCAGTGCCTTTATATATACTGAACACAATTAAAAGCCAATTAAATTATCGATCTTTCCAGAACAACCACTATTACAGAACGAAATGCATTTTACGGAGCTGTTTTATTTAAGCAAATAACATTGGTGGTGTGGTGACACTTTTGGCACTGAATCAAATGTCAAAGTTTGTCATAGTGCTATTTGTACTCCCCCTGAGCAAATAAGGTTGCTGTGTTTGTGGTCAGAAGCTCCGTGCCCTCCAGATGTAGAGATTAAATTCTCATTTCACTGGAGTCCTCCTACTCCCAACGTCTCTGCCTGTTGCAGGAACAATGCTGTACTGTACACGTAAGCCTCCATTTAACATAACGTGTAAACTATATCAAAGATCTTTAAACAAAATATATGTTTAAATAAACCATCTCACAGCAACCTGCATTCCAAATCGATTGGGCCACACTCTGTCGCCTGTTATTCGAAGATGGGACGGTAAATATCGGATGATATTAAACATCCACAAAATAAGCAATGCTGCATAGTATCACGGGCAACAAATTGCGCGTTATGGTTATTGTGCTTTAAAACCAGTAAAAGTAAGATTGAAGCGCGTGTCAGGTTACACATTTCACCGTAACTCTCGCGAACAATTACAGAGAGCTCCTGCGTTGTGACAGAGCACTCCATCATTCTCATTCCGTGAATAGAGACCCCGCTCGCTCGCACTCACCATGAGGCTACTGCAACAAGAATGCGAAAGCTTCCAAAAAAAACGGCCGACACTTTCAGTCGGTTGCATTAATGCAGCGTGACGTTTTGGTTCGATCACAGTATTTTGACGATCGCTTCGAAAAGCTGCTCGTTCGGGATAGCCGCGTTAATCGCTCCCTCTCTCTACAAAGTATTTTGTCATCACCGTAATGAGACGTGTCTAATATTTCTGCATATTCTCACGTCTAAGATGCTGAAAGTGACTTTTTTTTTCTAATTGGCCCAAACATAAGCTATTTATTGTCCGACTTCCATTCAGTAGAATGCGTTAACGCTGCTGATTACAAAATGTGTAAATGTGGCATTAATGCAGGCTTTCATACTGGCGCCGCTGTAGCAGAGCCAGTGATTTTTGATGAATACTGCCAGATGAAATGCTGGTCAGCTGCCCA
>JAZEWT010000001.1:40561915-40579574 GCA_036362905.1 Mordacia mordax
TGTGGGGTTAAGGGATGACTCCCTATTGGTTATGTATTCTGACGATCTGATAATTGCTGCTGACTCTGAGGCGTACCACTAAGAGGTGGGGGTCTTACCATCAGCCCCACAAAAACTAAGCACCTGCCTGGGTGTTGTGTGTTGTAAAACATTCTGGTCCCTCAACCCCCAATGAGTGATGGGGTGGAAAAGTTTCCCTAAGCGGCATTGTGCTTTTAACTCGTGAATTTTTTAAATTAATTCTGATTTAGCAGACCGCCTCACCTAGGGTGACTTACATCATTACACAGGAGTAGCAAGGCAAGGGAAATGCAGCCATGCAGTCAGTCGGCGCCAGTTCCAGTGTGGCAGCAGAGACAGCACTCCACATCAGTCGAGTGACATTTTCTGTTCATTTGTTATTTAATGCTGTGTGGAAGCAACCTGGCCTGTTGCTCCATGCAAAGTTCCAGGCGTTCTCGGATAGTTATGCCCTCCCTTCTCTATGCTCACTAAACGTGGACCATCAAGATTATAGAGGATCCACGGATTCTCGAGGTTTAGGGAAACATCTGAGCGAGTTTGGAACATTCAGACTGGCTTGCCTGCGATCCGTCCTCGGTTTAACCAGGCTGGCTTGTGTGCGTACCTTGAAACGGCATGGGCTGAATAAGAAATGGACATTGGTGCAAGCGGATGTGGAGCTGAGTCGACTTGCCGAGGATTATCAGTGGTGTCAACATCAGCTTCTATGGAGGAGGATCATAAATGACACTGCTGGGCAGAGGAGTGATTCTCACAACAATGAGCTGTGCGCCTGGAGGCTAAACCACAGCAAGTTGACACAGTATACAGCACATGTGGTGCATCTGTTAGTCATCTCAGTCAACCGATAACACCTGGGTCTGTGCCATGACTTGTCTGCAAGCCTTCAACACTTCACGTGGCCTCAAAGTGCACCTAGCCTGGCACAAGCGCTGTGGTGACGTTACCGTGGGGGAATGGCGGCTGTTTGTTAGCAGCTCACTTGGGATATAAAATGCGAGGTCTCTAATGACCTTCAGAATGTTGGAGCCCCAACTGCCTTGATCCGTCACAGATATCCCGAGTATATTTACTGTGCATGTCAAAGCACATGCTCCCCTCACACAAAACATAACAGCGTTAGGTTGATGCCTCACAAGTGTGTTAATGAAGTTTCCGTAAAGAAAAATGGTATCTCTAAGGAAGTGACTGTGCATTCTTTATCATAGATGTCATTACCTTGTACGCTTTAATTATGAGGTCTTGGACGTTGGTTGAGTCTTTGTTAAGCTGCCCAAATGTTGCCCCAGGGATGAGAGAGGAGTAGTTCTGTGGTGCGATAAGTCATGAACGAGCACGGTTAGGGCACGTTTACAGCGCAAATACTATTTAATTACAAAATTGCTCCCACCTGCCCATTGCTTGCATTGTAATTCCTCAGCATATTCACTGCAGCACATGTGTGCGCCATGCTGACTTAGCAGCAATGCTATTTTTGCTCCCTGGATAAGCAGCAAATATAATGTGAACACGACTGTGTCACAATTATATTGTGATTTTAAAAATAAGACTTAGCAGACATATTGCTTAAACTGTTATTGTATTTTTCGAATTCTAAGACCCCTCTGAATTGTGACATGCAATGCAATCTTGTTCCCGGTGTCAATAAAACTGAACATTTGTTTACAGGAACCAAAATAAAATGGATTTGAAGACCTACGCCCTCAACATGTGCTTGAAAATACGTGGGGTAAACGTATGTTTTGTAATACGAAAAAAAAAACGGTGATATACACACGTCAGCAAAGCGCCAGGATTAATCGTGGCTGATAAACTAATTTTATACAGTACATATTACAATGTTATATATTGGTTAACATGCTTGCAATGGAAACCAAGGTAACTCAAAAGAAAAACAATAAAACAAAGTTTGAAATATAATACATCTGCATATATAAAAAAAATGATTTGGCAGTTTACCAAAGCAGGCATATTTTACAATAATTATGTACAGTGTAAGAATCTCTTCGTACCTTAGGCTAAACGGTCGCCGTGTACATAAGCATTAATCGGCCACGCACAATGCACAATTTGCACGCCTGTCGTTATCTGAGCATCGCATGCAGGGATTGTGGTGGCGGCTTTTCCTTCACCGGCAGTAACCAAGCGTGATCCACGCACGCGATTAATCCACACACGAACGCTGAGCCTTTTTTTTCCATCGTTCTCACCACTGGGCTTAACAGGGACGTTTACCTTAAACTCAACTTATTTTCACCGACCGCATTTACGATCGCCAGATATCACAAGTGCAGGCGCAGGCTGTCATACATTGTAAGAACGGGTATTTTTTTTTTCTTTTTTCCATCTGTTGGCATTGGGTTTAAAACTATATACAAGATGTACTAAAAGCGTCTACGTATTGTTATGTTATGGTAAGTGATAGAAAATAAATAGTACGCCTATTTGATGATGTTTACGCAATGCAGATGGAACACTTCAAGTGATGGATTTTTATTAAAAGCACCTTGACTTCCTGTCGGGTCAGTATTCAGGTTAAACGCACAATGTGCGTGAAGCCAACGCAGAGTGCAGTAAACTTCTCCGTGCAACCACAGTGAGCTGCTGCGGTGTTGACACACCTGGTCTAGACACCTGCACAGTGTTTGCCATCACGGAACAAGCACCTACTTCCACGCGGCAGGGCCCATTAGGCCATGATCATTTTTAATAATAAGAAGAATGTAGAACCTTTTATGTTTTGCGCCATTCTTATTGAGCAAGGCTTTAACGAAAGTGATGTGTTTTATAGACACATAGTTTTCAGTAGTTTCACAGTGGGGGCAATGTTGATGGGCCATGCCAATTTGGAAATGTATTTGTCCATTTGCCAAAGTTGCACCGTGATGCGAGCACATTGTGGCCTACTCGTTTTAAACGATGTCAGCTCGGGATCTTTAAGGTCCACGGTAAAGCAGATGGTGCGCGTTTTATGGTTAATACATCCACAGTAATAAGCAGGGCTGCGTGCCAGAGTTGAACCGCGAACCTCTGCGCCAAGTGCCAAATGTGGTACAACGAGGTCATGTCACTGCTCTGCGTAGACCGTATTGCAATGTGATCTGACATGAATCAAAGTAACGCCAAAAATTAGTTCCATAAACGAGCCGTTAATATATCCATGCTGACTGCACTAAGCCTGGGCCATATATATACATTTTTTTTGCAAAGATCCCATCTAAAAAAAACTACCGGTGAATTGCTACGCTGTATCAGTGAGACTTCACAAGAAGATCAAGCGTGGACCGATATAATTTCATTTGTTTTCAAGGCATTTCAGATTGGAGAGAACATACAAAATCCAATTGAGTCCAAGGTTAAAGTGCAACTGTAACACACGCTAATGTTTGAAGATTGCTTTACTTATTAATTGTATAAAGCAGTACTGTTTACGAGACTTGTGCTCAGCAAATGATATGTAAAACATTGATTTAAATAAAACAATCCTAAATAAAATTGAGGGCTGGCAGATGTTAATAACTCAAACGGCCACTCTGCTTCGTAAAACTCACCGCATACTGGTCGAGCCACTTGCCGGTCACAGCGAAGATCAGCTGGATGTTGTTATCAGTGAGCTTTTCAATGAGTTGCCCAAGAGACGGATAGTCCTGTGAGCCAGGCCACAGAGTCATTGGTCATTGGGCAGAGGCACAGTAGGAGGTAATAACAAGCAAAGGCATTTCCTTAAAATTACATTTACTATAAATCTATATAATATTCCTACAGGTGTAAGTGGGTAGACCAAAGGTAATGAATCGTTAACATGCATGTGGTCGGATAATGCGTTGATACTCCTACATATTCCTAAGCAATCTGGAAAAGTAGGCCAAAACAATCATTCTAGAGCACCCACCAATGGAGGCCCATCTGCCAGCATTGGTGAGACAGAAACATTGCAGGGTTTTACCTTTACTATTTTTACAACACAGTTGACTTGAAGTGACAATGGAATTATATATGTAGAGACTTGTTTTCACCATAGAATAATGCAACGATAGCTTACGAATATGTCCACCGATTTCAGCAAGGATTGTGGACAGAAAATAACACGGTCTCATTATTGTTTATAGACGTGTGACCTCCCTAGAGGCATGCGAGCAATATCAATGTTTCATTCCACCGGAATGAAGCACTGGCATGCGTACAGATGCGGCATTGAACACTCATTCATTATTTTATTCAGTATACTTTGAAGCACACGTCCCACTGTGTATTATGCAGTAGTCCTGAAGGTACAATATGCACCGCCGTGAGAGTGCTGCAATCCAGAGCTGGAGCAAAGCTCGTATTTTCACGAACGCTCACCACATTCATTTTAATTACAGAATAGTGCAAATTGCCGCCGTGGAAATACATTTACCGCATGTAGTTTACATGTCATAATTGTGCTGTTCGTATTTACACAAGCTTGCTGGTGGAATTTTCATTCACGTTATGCAGTTGTTTTTTTAAATACTGTTCATATGTTAATTGTCTTCCTTGGTGATTTTCCCAAAGTAAAAGTTTTTTTTTATTCGTGCCAAACCGGGATGTTTTCACTCTGCCTAAACAAGCACGAGTCAACGATTTTCTTATTGATATTCGAATAACTCAAATCATTACATAATTTGAACTCTTAATTTAAGAAATCTATTAACAAGTCCCATTTCTGTCATCTGTTCATGTTGCTGTATTTGAATGCGGTGATCTAATTTGGCGGACGATGCAATTTGCCGAGAGATCTGCGAATGTCAACGTGCCCTCTGAGCTGGACAAAACACAAATTCACTGAGCAGCCACGCAGTGTTCATTCACTCCAGCATCTCTGTTTTCAGGAAAGTCGTTTTTTTTCTTCTAAAGATATACATCGTTTCTCCCCACCTGCAGGAAAAAGCACGGTGACACGTTTTCAACAATGCACTGACCACAGCTGAATGATTATTATGCTTCCCAACTCAGTACAGTAGAGTTAAAGTAAGGCGCAGGAAATAAGGCTACTATCAACGGTCATTAACAGGTCTGTCACGCAAAGGCTGTTTAACTTAAATACCCAATTGCTTGTCTTAGCCTCGTTTACAACCACATTCCGTTACGATGAGAGCTTCCCGATAACAGCATCAGCCATTTCTAGGCGATAGTGTCATGAGCAGCTTCAGTGAAAAAAAATCATCTACCCTACTCCATCACAATGTAGTGACACAGTAACAACTATAGGTAAGATATAACATTTTGTCGTCCCTTTAACCAAGTGAAATGGTAGTGGTATAGGTACAGCTCTATGATTGTTTTCTAGCGCCACTTTGACAGGCGGAAGGTCAGGGCATGCGTTCCTTACAAGAACACACGTTATTCTTCACAAATGAAGGTGAAGGTGCTGCCCCGCAATTGCTTCCCCCGTCACTGGAAGGTGCTCAAACAGGTAGAGCTCTAGAGTGCCCCTCGCGATAGTAAACTAAAGTACCAGTATACTGGCAAAAAAAGTACCCTTAGCGTTAACAGCTCCACCTAAAGTACCTGTGCTTTACTCCACCACGCGTGACACGCCGAGGAACTTCTAAACCCCCATTATGCTGCGGCGTGGGCACACGTGCTGGCAAATGAAAAATATTCTCATTCCAGATCGAATTGAACCCAGCGACCCCTCGATTACAAGTCCAGTGCGGCTGATCATTACACCACGGCAGCATTGCTGTATGTATCACAAACACACAGAGATTGCCCTTCAGCTGCTGCCTTTCCCAAAAGCAAAACATGGCTAATTAAGTTTACGCAGAGCAGTAAAAATTAAAGGAATCTGTTCAAGGCATGGGCAGAAGCCAATTTTGATTAATTAACAAGTCAACAGACACTTTGTATGCTTCATCGTAATCTCTTTGCTTTAAAAGCCAATACAGCTGCCCAATAAAAGCCTAAATAAATGCTGTTTACATTTATGGAAATATAAACATGTCAGAGGATGTAGAGAGCCAATGGTTGTTTGGGACAGTGATACATGCTTCAGCATCCGACTAATGTAAGTTCAGAAAAGAACCAAAATTGTTGAATGAGACTGAATATATTCAAGAATGCACCTGTTTCGAGGTTAAAATGCAACGCGAGGCTCCGTCACGTTTGTCACTTGTCCGTGTTAAGACATATAATAATAATTGCATTTATAAGAGCGCTTTTCACCCGAGGGTCACAAAGCGTTGCACAGAGCTGCGGAGAGGACGGCGCGTCAACAACAACGGCACCAGAACGGAACAACAACAAAGCATGAACACGACTGCATATCGCTTCAGGTCATTAAAATAGACAGGACACGGCAGAACACAAGGGACGGGAAAAATATGACGCAACAAAGTTTGCGATCATGTTGTGAATATAATCCCGAACCATGACAATTCAGCAAAACGCCTTGGGGTGGAGGGTGGTGCCATTGTTATATAGTTTCACCCGTGCAATCAACCAAGCTATTCAGCATAAAGCTAATGGGAAATCTAAATTAAAACCCCCTTGTTGGACCGGCCGGCGTCGCTCTTGACATTCTATAACGTGATTCACTATATCTGCAGTGCACATCATACATCGCAACGCTCAGATCTTTCAACATCTTTCAACATCTACCCGTGCGAATAGGACACTGAAAGATTGTGTTTTTCCCCTTTGGGTCAGCCCGGAGGTTTGACAGCGCACGGTGGCTAAGATTCGCAAACAGCGGCTCGGAAAATAATTCCCACGGCAAGCAAAGTCGGTGTGGGTGGTGCGGTGGGGAGCGGTGGCTCAGTGGTTAGCGAGCTGGGCCTCAAACCTGGCTACCCGAGTTCGATTCCCGCTCGTGGCCAACACCAGTGACGATTTACTGAACAGGTCCTCGGCTTCCCCTAGGTCGACTCAGCCTCAAGTGAATACCTAGTGTGCTATGTAAACATTGCCACTAGGTAGACAAAGGCGGCCGAGCCTCCTCGTGTGCCTTGCCAACCTTCATAGGTGCTCGCTAATGGCACTTGACCCTACAGTCTAATAAGGCCAAACGAGGGAGCTTTGTGTGTGGATGGTGGTGTGGGTGGTGACAACGTTACGTGAGCAGATTCATCATGCAGTGGTAGGCAGGGTTTTTTTTTTATGAAGCTGGAAGGAACAGCTAAGCTATGTAGCTCTTTTTAACAGTTGTCCTGCGGGGAGAGGTAAGCAAGTAAAATCAACTGAGGGCACTGGGGGGCAATTTAATCAGGGCAATTAACCTAAGCAGAATAACTTTGATTGCGGGAGGAGAGCGGAGCACACGGCGAAAACCCACGTGGACACGGGGAGATCGCGTAAACTCCAACCAGAAAGGCACCCGAGCCAGGAATCGAACCCGGGCGAGGTGGCGCACGATGAAACCCGTCCGCCGCTTGCCATTTGCTCACCATGTCGGTGGAGTGCGTGTACATGTTCCTCTCGTTGAGGTGGCACAGCCCGTCATTGGGGAAGATCACGCCAGCGAGGCGCCCGTCCAGCGCGATGTGGGAGTCGGCATCCGACACGAACACCAGGAGGTGCATGGCCTCGCTCCTCCAGCCAATCTTGTCCTGAACGGAGCGGGGTCAGCTTAGAACCGAGGGCAATGCGCGCGCACCGTTGTGTTTCCGTGCTTGCACGGCTTCTCCAAAGCGTTTTCCCTTTGCAGCGCACACCGGCGGGCACGACGTGCGAAGATTTGCACTGCGCGCTGTCAGTTCCTGAAGAAGCTTCCGGCGCGTGCGGCAAAACGTCAGACGTGCAGAACAACGCGCGCTAAACACTAAAGTCAATCCGTAGCGCGAGGTTAAGAGGTTATCCTGGTTAATACAGGTTATTTCTAAACAAATTAATCTTTGCATTTTTAACCCATAACCCACGGCTGTTGTTGACACACAATCATCAAGTTGTACTCTTACATGATACATTTATCCAAGTTTTGGTTTCTTCTTGGCCACCAAGCTCTTGATGCATGACTCGGTATCCCGCACGTCGTCCTACACACGTGTCCAACCCACTACAACCTTCTTTTACTAATTACATTTGCAACACCTTCTTGCCACGTTCTACTATGAACTATGAACTTCCTGGTTGCTTGCCCTATCCTTCCATGAAATTCCGATCATTCTCCACACGCACCTGTGTTGAACGTTTATTTATTTTCAAGTTTGTTTGCTAAAACCCCATATGGAGGCAGCAGTGAATACACAAACACATTGTGCCTGCACGTTTAAACACGTGTGCATGTGTAACCAGCCCAGGAGCATACCTGCTTGCACACGCGAGAGCACAGCAAATGGATCCCTGAATCACGAGTCTATATCCTCGAATCATAATTTTCAATGCTCAGATCCCGGCATAAATTTCCCCAGGTTTCCTTTGCAAAACGCAGCTGATGATGTCTCAACGAGCCACGTGACCAGCTTCACATTTAACTTGAGGTGATGGTGGTGAAGGGCTCGCATGCACATACAATAATAAAAATTACATTTATAGAGTGCCTTTCACCCGAGGGTCACAAAGCGTTGCACAGAGCATCGACATTTCTCGACTTTTTACTCGATCTCGCGTGAATGCACGCACATAGAGTACACATCGGAACATTCAGATATCACGCCCACACTCGCACTTGAAATCTCTTTATGACCTTAAGAGTATTGCTATGCCATGTGGTCCAGTTACAACGTAGAATGCTGATCAAAACCCGGCTTTGCCCTGAGCTCGCAAGCGCGTCATACAACCGCGTAGTTGGATTTTTGTTGCTGTTGTGCTACACGGCTCTCCGATGCGCCGCTGGGTTATACCGTGTGTTTTCCAGCGTGATATCTGACGTTTTAACGCGTACGCTGGTAGCTCCTTCAGAAGGCAGTGTCTTTAAAATACTGACACCAACTGGCGTGCAGTCAGCATGTGGCTGCCCCCCCCCCGTCCCCTGCGGTTTCCTCACGCCTCCGTACCCGTGTCTCGTTCATGACAAGGCATGGAATTTGCATGGTGTGCTATAGAATGCAATACAATTTATTCATTGAATTCAGTGGGAAACATCAGACGTTGTGCAGAACGCAGTACTTGCACTAACCTTAACCCTAACAACCCGAAAACACATCGTATAGTGATCAACAAGTTACTACGGGCTGTGACCTACCACGCACGTAAACGAACGTAAGCACAAACAAAAAAAAGCCATGACTCATATAGCCACAATGATAAATACATTGATAAATGCAATAGTTACAAAGCCCTAACAGAAACATATTATGAGAACCAATTAAAATGCCCCAAACGTATACCCATGTGGCTAAAACTCGCAGTTAAGTGAGGCATAGGCATTTTTGTGCAATGTTATACTTGCTGCTCCTTGACTCATCCGTCACTGCTTCAGCAGATTACAATGGGATTTATTAACTTGCTTCGCATTACAACGAAGCTCCGTGTGTTCACATTTTGCAGAAACATTCAGTGACATTCAGAGGCCACAACAAGCAAGCTTCCTCAAAACAATTCATCCACACAAAATGCTGGATGACATATGCCATCAGTTTTACTTTATGCCAAAAGCTCGCCTACTCTGCGTTTTTTAGGGGGCGGTCACTTCAGTCTAGAAACATGACCCTTTTTTTTTTACACAAGGCTGCCTTTAGATAAAGGGCAAGTAACACAAGGGTCACAACAAAATAGAGGCTTACTTTTAATCTCAGGGGTAAAAAGGGTCACAGTTTCACCATGATAAATCTCTTTTTACATGCTCCATTTTATCCATACTGAGTGCATGCAGGTGGAGGCAACGCTTTTTAAGTTATCTATCGCCAGGGAAAGTCAACACCTACACGATTGCATCTGCTGTAGTTCGTTCAACCAGTCTTGAAAAATAACTTTTTTTTCTCCCTGCACTGTGACGAACGCGCACGCATCACCGCTTCAGGACAATCCACTGCGCTTGAGCAGTGTTCTTATTTGGGGAACATCTACTGCCACAGGACACCTTTACTACTCCATGTCAAGCACTTCTTTAACAACTGATTTTTAAAAACAATGGAAAAACAACACGAATCAAAATTAACGCTGAAGAATACAAGGCTAAACTGAAAATAAAATTAATGTAACATTACAAATTGAAGCTCCGATATATCTCTGGTTGAAATACTTTGAGATGTTTAGCGATCTCTGTTTAAACAACATGTGAGCGAAGCGGACACCGGTGAGCGTACCGTGCTGTGAATCGAATGAAATGAGTTTCATTCACAGTAATGGCCAACATCGGTGGTGAATCGTATCTGAACTAGTCCTGTGTCTCTTGCCCCCCCCCCCTTTCACCAACCCACATTAGCCACCATGGTGAAGTATGGTTCAACAGCCCCTCCCCAAACCTGATGCGGCACATAGAGGTCTTCATCTGGCAGTGCAGTGGATTTATTTAACAACGGACTCTGTTTATTTCAATACCACATGGTTCGACGCAGTATGAAGTAGGATCGTGTTCCGTTTCTCCTCATGACATTGGAACCAGGTGTTCCCTGCAAGGCGGGCGAGGAGGTGGGCTCGCCCTCCACCCAGGTGATCAGATTGCAGCTGCACTATGTGGCCTCTTCCACTTCACAGTGAATGTTAAGCAGTCATCATCTCCATCATTTTATGCCTTATCTCGCCATCAGGTGAACACGATCCTTACCAGCTGAGTGGCATTGTGGGTAGAGTATATTACCTGCGATTGGAAGTGCACATACAGGTTTTCAAAGTTTACAGACTGAGTATCTCACGAATATCTCATTCTATAGACCTTCTCTATAGGCTGGTCCTCACCGCAGGAATGTGATATTTGACTGCAGATTTTCATGGTTGTGCTTGCGTAGCTTTTGCTATTTCTTTCAGGATTTCACAGCATGTTGTTCGGCACGACGTCCAATGTTTCAGGAGTGAAACTCATTTCCCTCTGAAAGCCCCAAGCAGGTGGAGCGAAACATCAGACATGATGACCACGATGATTCAAATCATTCACCCATATCGCAAACGCTACGCTGCAAGGGACCTTTACAAAGTTTGAAAAAAAAAAGGAAAATGCATGGGGATAGCAAGTGCGAAATTTTCACCAGTGTCATGTATGGAAATGGTTACCAATCAAGGTTCCATAGATTGCTTACAACCGACCAAGCCTTACCTTGCACACAGCCACCTGCATGATGGCATCAAAGCCTCCCTCCGGAGAGTCAATGTTTCCCGAGACGACCTGCTCCTTCACCTTGGCGTTGAACTTCGTGGCCTCGCCGGTGAGAGGAAGCACGTGGTTGAAGCCAAACACGGGCAGGCAATCGATGTATCCGCTGTGGGCAGATCGCACCGCGCCGTCACGCACCGGCAGACGCGCACGGGGTGCCGGGGGCGCCAGAGGAGCGCATGCGTGCGCACTGAACCCGTAAAGCGCCGTCGTCGTGCCGCAGCGGTGCTGTACCATGCTGCGCGGTAAACGCACCTGCTCGCAAACAAAAGCGCTCCTCCTTTACCTACAGCTAAGGGGAGTGCCCCAAAGTGCACGCGCGTTATTTATATGCCAGCGATGTGCGCTTGTAGCTGTATGGGTTTGAGTACAGAGTTGAAAAAATTACATTCGCGTGTACAGTAGGCCTTGACATTTACTTTAGAAGTGCCATGTGCACATGCTGAAGGGCAGTCCGTGCAGACACACGGTAATAATAATAATATTTGCACTTCGAGAGTACTTTGAACCCGAGGGTCACAAGGCGCTGCACAGCTGCGGGGAGAACTGAATGTCAATCACAACATCAGAATAAAGCAATTCAAGTAAAATAATGACCATAAATCAATACAGGGCATAAATAATAATTAAAATGAATGCTAAACAAATCAAGGAAGGAATAAGTGTTCCTCAGCAGGTACCGGTCAACAACAAAGGCATCATCCAGCACACAGCAGCGAGCCGCATCACTAGTCCTAGCCAGAGGACTTAAAGGCCTTACAGAACAAGTGAGTCTTTAGATGGGATTCAAAGATGCCCAGGGACTTAGCTGACAGAATTTCCAATGGAAGGGCATTGCAGAGTCTGGGAGCAGTGTGTGAGAAGGCTCTGTCACCCATCCAACGGAGGTGTGATCGAGCACATTCAGCAAACCATATTGTGTTGAGGAGAGTGCCTGAAGTAGGTCATGGATGTCTATTAGGGCAGCGCCAGTAGGAGCCTTGCAGGTCAGAATGAGGATTTTGAATTCAATCTTGAATTCAATCCAGGTAGAGTGCCCTTCTTTTGTTTTGTGCCATAACTCACAAAAAAGAACAATCTACCACCTATATGTTGACTCCGAAATCAGTTTGCCTTAAACCGTGCAAGTATTTTTTGTGTATTTACATTGCCCATTTTGTAAATATCAATTTTAAATAGTGGAGGGATTAATAACGAATTACTTTGCTTGGTCATCTACTCACACCACTCACCGCAACGCACTCACAAACTCTCCGCAAGTCCTCACAACACACTCACTCAGCATCCCATGCTCATCTCATTGTCTGAAACCGCTTAGTCCTATACAGGGTCACGGTGAAGCCGGAGCCTATCCCGGCAGACACAGGGCGCAAGGCAGGGATACACCCACGATGGGACGCCAGTCAATCGCCGGGCACTGCGGGGGCAATTTAGCCTGCGAGCCAATTAACCTATGCAGCAGCATGCTTTTGGACTGTGGTAGGAAACCGGAAAACCCACGCGGACATGGGGAGAGCATGCAAACTCCACATAGAAAAGCACCCGAGCCGAGAGATTCGAACCCGGGACCTTCTTGCTGTGAGGCGACAGCGCTAACCACTGGGCCACCGCGCCGCCCGCATCCCATGCTCAAAAACAAAAAACGCGGAACGGTGCTTTCCAATACCGTACCCACAACCTGGGGCAGCCTTCCCCTACGACTGCGACCGAACCACCACAACTTAGATACGTAAACAAAAACTACTACGAAAGCAACAATGTTTCTCACGAGGCTTTCTCACACTGAGCTTGGCTCCACGCCTCAGTATCTGTATATCGTCCATGGGCAGGCATGACATTTGCACAAGCGAGTTATCAATTGTGCTTTTAATATATAAAAAATATTTATTTATTACTATCCATTTTTTTTAATTAAACGTTTATTAACTACAGCAGACAATACCCAGTGACCTTGCAAGCTCTGGATGTGGGGTTCCTACAAAAACAAATGCTCGAACTGACCGCCACATTTTTTAATTATTGTTGTTGATCTGCCGTTCATATGTCGTTGCTGTTGTTCTGATATGCTCTCTCTGTGGCTCTGTGCAGCGCTTTATGACCTCCGAGTGAAAAGCGCTCTTTAAGTGCAATTATTATTATAAATGTGAAAATGGGCTTGGTACACTTAACCCTCGTCCCGTGATAATGACACAACAATCATGGTGATCATTTATCCTGGAATGCCTCACTGAGTATGGCTTGTGGGATAAAACCGTAGCATCCACAGATACCCTACACAGAGGAGGGGGGTGACAATAAACATTACCACTCTTGGCCACCCCACAGCCCAATGCCTGCAAGACCTGCCAAAGCTCTGCTGGTCACCCATTGCGGCACCATTGGACAACAGAATAATCCTCGTGTCAGTAGGAGGGGGAGAAGGTTGGTGGCTTACGTGCAAGGGTTGTCCTTGTATTCAGGCAACGTCTTGATGTAGGGAGAAAGAGGCTTGTCCACGAAGGTGCCAAAGCCGATGCGGAAATTGCGCGACAGCTGCCCCATCTTGGTGGCGAGTGAGGTGCCCAGGCTCTTGATGTTCTGAAGGTCGTCGAACATTGAGGCGGACAGGTCCATGAGGTAGTAGAGGTCCACGGGGTAGCCCTCCAGCTGCTCCACCTCCACCTGGAAGGTCTCCCGGCTGCCTGCACACGCACGACCAGCACGGCAGGGCACTCGGACGATCGTTCCTGCCGACTCCGAACTCCCCGGGCGCTCGTTCACAAGAGTCGCGTGGCTCAGCCGTAAGGGGGCAGAGTGCATGGGTAGCGCACTCGACACGCGGTAGTGAGACTAAAGTAGCGGCTGTATTAGTGAGAGAGAGCACGCGGGGGGTGAGTGGCATCGCGTCGCGCGTGCGACCACTGGGCCACAGTGCCGAGACTCATTCGTTACGGTGCATACAAATTATAGCCATTATTTGACTTTCAAATGAACTGCTCTGATGTTGTTGTTGTTATGACGTTCTCTCAATAGCTCTGTGCAGTGCTTTGTGAACTTCGGGTGAAAAGCGCGATTGAAGTACAATTATTATTATTGATCGGTGGTCCACGAATAATGTTTTATATGTTATTGTTGTGTCCCGATAGAGCTGCAGGATGTTATCAGGATGGATCAGCTCCTATACCTTATTCATTTTCGAGGGGCCTGCTCAGCACGTGCCCTTAAATAGGTATCCCTGGGCATGTGACCATCTTAATGAGGTAATGCACAGGGTATGTTGAAAGTGCAACAACATCAGCGTTTTCCAACTTAACATATATACAAATAAGCACGTAATTAGCCTGCGATTGCCATGTCTAAAATTATATCATAGGCAAGGTGTTTGTGTATTAGTGTTTATTTTTAAATAATATCAGCAACACTTGCTTCATGCAATTTCCAGTGGGAACAACCTCGCAATACCAAGCATTAAACACAGACCAAGAGATGCTCACCACACAAATACTCACCCGGCCGGAGATGAAGTGATATCTTCTGTGGAGACATCTGAATAATAGAAGATGAGCTGCTATCAACCTTTCCACTGATGGAGTGATTTTTGAGGACAAGCAGCTTATTTGTTGGGAACTCAATAGACTTTTTGCTACAGCCCTTGTCCAAGAGGTTTGACACCAGGTCACAGCGATTGTCATGATGCTCTCCCTCAGAAAAGTTCTGTGAAGAGAAAATAAGGCACGTCAATTACAGACTAATCGCTCACCCAGTTACAGTCAAACATCTCGAATCTGTTTAATTGTTTGTTATTACAGCAGCATGTGCACAGTGAGCTTGCAATTGCACATTTAAAGAAACTCACAACACCAACATGTACAAAAGTAAAACCCAAACCATAATCATAAAGTAGAGAGTACCACTCAAGATTGACAGCACACTACATTAATAATAAACAAAAAACTGCAACAGTGGCATGGGAAAAATATATATATTTTTAGCACATCCGCCGGTTGTCATTCAAGCGGATAGATTCCTATTGAGAATTGCTCTGAAGTTATTTCAGGTTCTCTGTGGTGGGAGTGTTTTTTAAAATGATTTTTCGTTGGAGATAACTTCCGAATGATGAGAGTTTGGCTGTAAAATGCCGTTTATATATAAATGCAGTATACATATGTGTTCTTGTGATCTTGATTCCTCTTGTCAAATTCACCCGATCGAGAAATGCAAATATTATTATCATCTGTGGGTGGCACGGTGGCCCAGTGGTTAGCGCTGTCGCCTCACAGCAAGGAGTCCCAGGTTCGAATCTCGGCTCGGGTGCCTTTCTGTGTGGAGTTTGCATGTTCTCCCCGTATCTGCGTGGGTTTCCGCCGGGCACTCCGGTTTCCTCCCACAGTCCATAAAACATGCTGATGCATAAGTTAATTGGCTTGCAGACTAAATTGCCCGCAGTGCCTGGTGATGGACTGGCGACCCATCTTGTGGGTACATCCCTGCCTTGTGCCCTGTGTCTGCCGGGATAGGCTCTGGCTCACTGTGACCCTGTACAGGACTACGCGGTTTCTGACAATGAGATGACATGAGATTATTATCTGCATTTGTCTGTGCATTAGTGTGGAGGTAAAAAAAAACACAAAGGTAAAGGCCTGAAACTACGTGCGCACACCACTGCTGGTGGAAGGGAAGCACTTTAATGTTCCTAGGCGTACATAACAATTCAGGGACAAGGATTTTGTGGTGGCTGTCCCTTGCCTTTGAAACAATAATGCAATAAGCTTGAGGCTGCGGTCACTACCGTCGTTTAGCTACCTTAGATCCAAATTAGTATCAAACATCTGTCCCAGCTGCATTTACATAAAGTGATTGGTCCTTTCAAAGGGCTGCATTTGCTCCTTGCTTTTGTTGTTGCGGAGTTCTTTTTTCTCACGTCACGAATGCAGCGTTTAACTTCTTTGCCTATTATTATTTTATAGTACTGTGCAATCTTGAGAACTACTGTTTATTCATGATCATGGTTGGGGTTTCATTTTTGTACGAGTTGGTTTTGTGAGTTGGCTTATATGTGCAATCTCAAGTGTTGCTGATTACGTTCATGATCACCTTTAGAATTTCATTTTTACAGAGATTGTTGCTGTTCGTTTATATACCCTTTCATTTATTGCGTTTGCCATTTCGGAAGTTTGTTGTCACGCAGGAACCCCGCATCTAGAGCTTGAGAGCTCACCGGGGACTTTATGCTGGAAAAATAAAATATATCTATCGATCTCCAACTAGAAGGAGCTCTAGAGAACCCCTCTACACGGTATTTGGCTTACTCTTACATGACGGTGAGAATATATTTGAAAAAATTGGAGTACCCACGCTTTTCCCAACCGCACACAATTTGGAAGGTCGTGCGGTGGTGCAGCGAGTAGCGCTGCTGCCTCACAGCAAGAAGGTCCTGGATTCGGTTAATGGCTTGGGTGCCTTTCTGTGTGGCATTTGCATATTTTCCCCATGCCCAAGTGGGTTTTCGCCGGGTCCTCCGGTTTATTCCCACCATCCGAAAACACGCTACTGGATAGGTTAATTAGCCTGCTGTGTAAATTGCCCCAAAAATAATGCCCTGCAATGTTGGTGTCACATCCTGGGTATAGCCCCGCCTTGCACCTTATGTCTCTCGGGCTAGGCTCGAGCCCCCATGACCCTGTACAGGGTTAAGCGGGTACTAATACTGAACTGAACACAATCTGGCAACTGACTAACCTTGGTGTAGCCATTAACCTTCTGTGTGGACAGAGGTGGGGTGGCTTTAGAAACTTGACCTTGGATTGAACGGTCTATAGGAGATTTAAATCGAACCCGCGATCTGTGGGACAGCAAGTCCATTGTGGTAGCCATTAAACCGGTCTCAGCAGCCGACTGCATGGGTCAAAGCAGTTAATGTTGTGGATGTGCAGAGATAAGAGAACACCCATTAATACTGCCCCACACAGTGGATAAGATGAGATTCCCTGAATGTAATGTATTTAGATAAGTCTAAATGTCAGATCACCACATGGCAATTTATCGCAAATCCCAATTGGGCAGGTGTTAAGATGAATACCGGATTGATCGGCTTCATTTTTTTCTTACGATCAAGTCCAACTCAGGGCAGACATTCAATAGAGAATATTGAATCAATCTTTTTAGATAATGAATAGAGCGTTTGCTTTAACGGGCACGGATTCAAACTCCACAATGGCTTGAATCGCGGTGTTCCGTTGGACTTGAATGAAAACCCTTGGCCACACGACGTTGCGAGTCGAAACCGGCATGTTTCTGCCGCCAATCAATGTTTCCATGGAAATGCAAAGCCAATGCTCCCCTTCTTACCTCTTGGCTGCACCAGCCACAGAGCGGGCCAAGGAGGAGGCACTCGCTGCATGAACTTGCGCCTCCCGATGAGCACAGATTCGTTCCTGGGGACAT
>JAZEWT010000001.1:40595752-40612883 GCA_036362905.1 Mordacia mordax
ATCAAACGAGTACCTGATATGGTGTGCAAACTTTGCCACTAGACCGACAAGGGCGGCCGAGCGTGGCGCTTGTCACCCCAACCCCTATGGTGCCGTGTCGGCCTTTATAGGTGCTACTCACTAACTGCAACTTGACCTATACTGGTGAACTTTGTCTTCAACTGCTATCATCCAGGCAGTGTTTGAATGAATGACCCACGGCCAGTGTGCGTAATCGCCACTTACGGTCATATTGCACAATCCCAGTAGATGCAGTCATGTTTATTTGAAGTGGCCTTCCGCGTTACACCGGCGCATCATCATTCCTGGCTGCTGCTTCGGCGGTGTGCTCGTGAACAGTTATGGACATAGCAGATGCGTGAAGAGTGCTGACTGCCCCCACGTCACTGCCGTGCAGGCCAAAATAGGGTGCACGTCAGTACCACTTGCTCCAACACCCTGGTGTTCGCCCTGTGTGAGTGCATGCTACAAGACCAACATTGGCGGTGACGTCCCCACGGCGCCTGTGCCAGGCCAGGTGCACTTTGAGGCTCGCTGGCAGGATGTTACGGGACAGCCCCACGTGCAATTGGCTAGCGGTGGTGACCGGCCGCGGCACCACCTACGCTTCCTACTGTGCCAACTCTCAGAGTATTATGTACCCTGCTGCCTAAAACTGCCCAATAGCGTCCAGTACGAACCTCCTCGACGGAGGTCGCTCTTGACACTGCCGGTACATTCTACATTCAGGTTAAGGCTATCCTATGACGGCCAGTGGTCGAGTCTCACTATGGAGTGGGAAGCACGATGAGAGTCCATCCACTGTGGAGCTGGAGCCATGAACTCTGATCCCGTGCAAGAGCCAGATGGATTTTTTTTTTGCACCGCGGAACCGCGAGGAATGACCACTGCTTGGAAATCCCTTCATCGAGCTGTGGATCGATCATGGCTGATAATGATGATACGTTACATATACCGTCTGTCTGTGATGCAGTGATGGTATTGTCACCGAAAGAATGTGTAAAATGTGGTGATGTGTTGTGCGTAATGTTTGCGGATACATGCCCAGCCGACCAGTTTCTCTTGGGATGGTCTATTTGTGGAATAGTCATGCCGTTGGTAAAATAATACAGTGTGTGTTTGATATATATACACACACACTGTATTCTCCGGAATATAAGACGCTACGAAAAGTACGAAAAGTAAGACGCATCCTGAAATAAAATGAAACGAAATCTAGTCACGCACATGAATTGTATTACCTTCACCACAACTGTTGCTTGACTTTTCAATGGGACAGGGGTACAATATACAAAAATGTGTTCTTTAGGTTGGGTATAAATGAGTTCAAATTGTATTTGCCCCAGTGTTTCTGTCACCCCAGCCGTAGTGGTTAAGGTCTTGTGTTCTTCCCTGTCGTGAACGTACAATTAGATGAGTTACGGCAAAAACAGTGCTCGTGTCTTAACGTTTGTATGGATAGAGGTGGCACAGCGATAAGGGCACTGCACTATGACATTGATTCCCGCTAACGGACAACACCAGTGACTATTATCTGAACCGGTTCTACGCCTCCCCGAGAGCGACTCACCCTTCAACGGGTATCGAGCGTGGTCTGTAAATATCAACAGTGGAGGTACAAAGACGGCCAGGCGTGTTTCTGGCCACACCGCCATCAATGTCCCAAACTGACCTTCATCGGTGTTGGCTAACAGCGCTGACCGACAGTCTGTCAACGCTAAACGAGGTATCTTTGACTTGTTATGTTCGTGCGCGCGAGTGACATCACGCAGTCCACGCATCTGCGGACTTTCTGCCACGAGTTGGTGAGGACTACTTGATAGTGAGTGGCACTAGTGGAGAGGTAGGTGTGAGTGGGTGGTGAGAACAAGACTTGGCGAGTGAGTCAGCCTCACGATACCACGAGCCTTCTGACCACCACCGTCACACGGACGTGTGTGAAAATCCGCAGAAGCCGCGAGAAGAGACCGTATCGCGTTGCAGTCGTGAATTTGCATACAGCGCAATGCGCTTAAAGGAGATGAACGGAAATTATCTATTAGAATAGTTGGAACTTGATGAAGAAGGCTGCAAAGTTAGGCTCGAGATAAATATGTTAAGCTGCGTTTTTGAACATCAGCAGAACACATACATCTATTTGAGATATGGAAAAACAACTTATGATGCATCCAATATTGGAGGCGAAACGTCGCAAAGGAGAGAGGAGAAGCACTCGATGCGACTATACCGAATCAGCGGCCCTTAGAGAGCATTTCTCTGGATGAATGTGAAAACAAATATCACGTAAAAACAAATTCACAAAATCGTTGGCGACATCTGTCCGTGGAACACAACAGGCACGTACAATCAGTCCAGTTACGCTAGAATACAGGTACAACATTTCGTGGAGGGCGGCGCGGTGGCCCAGTGGTTAGCGCTGACGCCTCACAGCAAGAAGGTCCCGGGTTCGAATCTCTCGGCTCGGGTGCCTTTCTGTGTGGAGTTTGCATGCTCTCCCCGTGTCCGCGTGGGTTTTCGCCGGGTACTCCGGTTTCCTCCCACAGTTCAAAAGCATGCTCCTGGATAGGTTGATTGGCTCGCAGACTAAAATTGTCCCGCAATGCCCGGCGATGGACTGGCGTCCCGTCGTCGGGTGTATTCCTGCCTTACGCCCTGTGTTTCCGGCATAGGCTCTGGCTCACCGTGACCCTATATAGGATTAAGCGGTTTCAGATAATGAGATGAGACATTTCGTGGATATTATGGACAGATTGATCAAGCCCCAGGAATGTGGAATTTACACAATTGGATATTGACAAATAAACCGCTGGCCGCTGAATGCGGATGGTTTCAGAAGATGTGCTACACGCAAAGAAAGAATAGACCAAACAACCCGATAGTTCGAATAGAATATGGGTAGATATGCTTGTCGACTAATGCTTGCCATGGACCAGTTACTCGCACAGGGTGGAGGAGGAAATTGCAGAGAAGGTGAAACCAGTTGATCGATGATGAAAAAAAGAGAAAAAAAAAGTGTTGCCCTTTCAGCCAATAACACAGGCGTTACGATTCTCAAAAAGCAAAAAGACACTGTTTATAAGGCATCGGGTCTGCAAGAAAAGTGGTTCTCATCACCATCATTATCAATACCCGCTTAATTCTGTACAGGGTCGTTGGGGGCCAGAGCCTATCCCTGCAGACAGAGGGCGTAAGGCGGCACTACACCAAGGCTGTGACGCCAGTACATCGCAGGGCGCAGATTTTGAAACAATTTACTCAGCAGCCCAATTAATCTAGGCAGCAGCGTGTGTGTGGACTGTGGGAGGAAACCGGAGTACCCGGCGAAAAACAACGCGGACACGGGGAGAGTTAACGCACAAACGCCGCACAGAAAGGCATCGGAGCCGGGAACTGAACCGGGGAACTTCTAGCGGTGAGGCAGCAGCGATTCTCACTGCGCCACCTCGCCGCCCAGACATGCTTGTAGTAAAAAAAATGCAAAACGTATGCCTTGATAGTGTTCACTATTATCGAACATCAGAGAAAGCCGTCTTTGTGGCTCTGTCTCGTCTGTGCTGTAGACAATGTCAACAGGGAGGACAGGTTACCGAGCCGAGCATCGCAGAGCACTAACGAGAGAAAATGTCCCCGGTTCGATTCCCGGCACGAGTGCCGTTTTGCGTGGAGTTTGTGTGTTCTTTCCCCGTGTCCGCGTGGGTTTCCTACGGTTACTCCGGTTTCCTCCCACCGTCCAGAGACATAGGTTAATTGGCCTGCTGAGTAAATTACCCCCGGCGCCCTGCGATGTACTGGCGTCACATCCTGGGTATCTCCTTGCGTCCTTTGTCTGCCGGGATAGGCTCCGGCCTCCCACGACCCTGTACAGGAGCAAGGGGGTACTGCTTACTCCTGGATGTGGCCTTTGAAACAACTGCGAAATCTGTCAGAAGGAAAGACGTGACGACAAGATTCGGCGGCATTAGCCGCGTTGGTTATGATGAGCTTAGTAACATCGACCTCGGGTTACTACAAGCAACACAGACGAGTGCCCCCGCAGCCTTGTATGGGCATGGATTTTTACTTTTGATGTTTACAAACCATAAATAATGGACAAAGTGTTTTTTTCTATCCATATGTGCACTACAGATACTGGGTTAGAATAATTCGTAATCACACATTCAGTGGCAGTTTCCACTTGTTGACTCTTCTTCTAAAACTGTAAGATTTTCAGCTTTAGATTCTCACTTTAACAATATCATCAATCTTCTTAAGGACTCTTCCACTTTTTTTGCAGGAAGAAATCCAGGCGAAATCGATCGGGTCAGCAGAAGACGTCACCAACAAGAGACGTCAGAAGAACGTATTGCACACTCGGACTGTTGGTGCGCTGCTCGAAAGAATAAAACAAGTGTTCTCTTGGAGATATGTAATTGGCTAGACGTGGAAATTTCACGTGCCTATGGTGAGAGACAGTCCATCCATGGATCCACAATTGAAGGATTGTTTACCAGTTAGCACTCACGTCACTCTGTGCACATGTACCATGCTACACATACAGCATCGTTATTTTATTGGCATCCAAACCTACACATAATTTGATACGGGTGTGTTTCTCTATACTCAAGCAAAGTGAAACCTTGACTTGCACAAATGGTTATATTATACGGCCTAATTTGAAACATATGTCAACAACTGATAGTGATACATTACAGGCACTCGTTTGCTTTCGGAGAACCTATGTAGGTCTGCTCAATGCGTGTAAATTATTAGCCGGCTAGCTTATGGTCAGCCTATATTATGTGTAGGCTACATTGACTAATGTTTTTTAAATTTTTGCAGTTGTTGACCCAGCCAATAAATGGATGTATGTTTATAAGTGTATACATATAAATGGATATATGTTTATACTCAGCACTATAAACTGAGGGCGAACCAATAAAAACCGCAAATTAGAACAGTATGTGACACAAACCTCTTTACAATAACGGTTTGGGAATTTGATTACAGTATTCGCAAATTTGGCCAAACTAAAAACCGGTTGGAATCAGCCAAACATTCTCATATGCAGGGCCCTCCTAAAGAAAGTATCTCGAAACTTAGTGAGGCTTTCTCGAGCTTAATAAGCTTTAAGGAATTATAATTCCTGGGTAAATAATTGGTATTACAGTATTGTTATTCTGGTGGCTTGGTCCCGATACTAATCGACGGTGTAATCCCATTAGCAGTCAGAATATTTGCCAGGCTTGTTATTTTAAAGCATTGGGACTTGAACAGGGCGACGCGGTGGCCCGGTGGTTAGCGCTGTCGCCTCACAGCAAGAAGGTCCCGGGTTCGAATCTCTCAGCTCGGGTGACTTTCTGTGTGGAGTTTGTATGCTCTCCCCGTGCCCGAGTGGGTTTTCGCCGGGCACTCCGGTTTCCTCCCACAGTCCAAAAAGCATGCTGCTACATAGGTTAATTGGCTCGCAGGCTAAATTGCCCCGCAGTGCCCGGCGATGGACTGGCGTCCCATCGTCGGTATATCCTTGCCTTGCGCCCTGTGTCTGCCGGGATAGGCTCCGGCTTCACCGTGACCCTGTATAGGACTAAGCGGTTTCAGGCAATGAGATGAGATGATGGGACTTGAACTAACGACTCGATATTCCGTTTTAAAGGGAACTAAGTGCAGCACTCATGTCGCCGAATATCACTGATAGATTTTAAATAGGAACGGTTATGAATGACGCCAGTTTCAGCAACTTGTTGGTAATGCCCTAACGGCCAGTAAATAGTTATTTCTGCAGTTTCTCCACGCAGCTGGGGGTCGCCGTGCGCATTACGGGTTCAACTCCGCGCGTTGAATAATGTAAGCGGTCGAGACGTGTTTTTCACCTCAAGCAAATAACCTGTTTATATTCAGTGCAGGGGGTCGAATTGGGCTGGAACACGCGGGAACGCTATTCCCAGAGTGAAAATCCCAGAGGGAACATATTAGACTTTCGTGGTTTTAAATGCGCATGGTTATTTTACTTCGCAGAGGTCACAGAAATGCAGGGAATGCGGTCTCATAAACTCAAAATGTTCTGGGGGAGAACTCCGTGACTCAACGTGTCTATAGCTCTAAAGGGGACGCGGACACGAATGCATTTCAACAGCGATGTTCTCCCCAATTCCACCCATGGCTCGGTGTAGTCGTTTAATTAGCTTCGATTTTATTAAAGTCCTTTCTATTCCAAGCTAATTGTCGATGGCCGTTCATACACAAGCATGATCTGTGCTGTAGTCATTGTTAATGACACAAGCACACCCCACGTTGACAAATATTTCACGAATAGTCACGTGTTTACCTTTTTTACAGTATGAACGGCACAAATTAAGAGGTGGCAGAGGCTTGGGGAGGTCGTTCTCCAGGAATGGATTGGCCGTGGCTGGTGATTTTCATGATGAAAAAAAAACGCGCTATCTATGTCACAGCGAACGCTATTTTCCGGGCATCACAGTCCAGATTTGAAAAAAAAATACCTGCACATTATTGCGAAATTTTTTCAAGATCCTCCCGACAGAGTCACGAGACTTGGTCTTTCCTGGGAAAAGAGGTGCTATTTAAAAAAAAGTGACCGTAAGCTGTATCATGCCTCCTGGTGGAATGCCTTTGAATTACAACGCAAGATACACGCAAATTCAACAATTGCAGTTAAATTATCACCGACTGCAGTACGATGATAATAATTAATTCTTATTTACCAGACGCTCTTATGCGGGGCGCTATCATTACAGAAGAGTAGCGAGGAAGCTATACGGGGGGAGGGGGGGAAGGCAGGCATGCAGTCAGCCGGCGTCAACACAAATAAGTCCTACCAATATGGTTAGATTGTCGTTTAATAAATATCTCTGTTTCTATGCTTTGTTAACAGCGGTACCACTAAGACATTAGGGTGACTCCAGGGTTAAGAAGTCTAAATTAAAAATCGGTATAAATTCTGTTTAAAATAGTAATTAAACAGTCCACGTTCATCCATGTCATACCAAGAGTCGCCGGCCTTTGTTGCCGCCCTGATGAGTGTCAGATTTACGAGGACATCCGAGTGTATTTGAAGCAGCTTTAATCGCTTTATTCTTGTTACTCTGGTTTTATTTCCATTCCTTTTCATTCGCGTTGTTCTTAATTGTTCTTAATCGCCATATTATACGCCTCAACACTTGGAGCCTTCCGTAGTGACGGTGAGAGTGAAGCCTCGACCGTGGCTCTCATCAGCCGTGGTCGCCTCCGCGTCAAAGCAGCCGCAACAGTCGCCGCCGCCGCCCTACCAGTACCTGCATCTCACTCGCACTGTAGCTCAGCTCTACGCTCACCCTCACTTCACTCTCCATCACAACCCTGCTAATGTAGTCGGCGCCTGCCTACACCGCCTCTCTCTACACCCGCGATACGGCCGCCCATCGCACGAGAGACTGCAGGCCGGCGCCCAGGTTAGTTAGATGTCAGATAACCAGGTGAACTCGGCGCACGCGAGTGCACACGTGGCGAGGAGGTGATCTCATCTCATCTCATTGTCTGAAACCGCTTAGTCCTATACAGGGTCACGGTCAAGCCGGAGCATATCCCGGCAGACACAGGGCGCAAGGCAAGGATATACCGACGATAGGACGCCAGTCCATCGCCGGGCACTGCGGGGCAATTTAGTCTGCGAGCCAATTAACCTATGTAGCAGCATGCTTTTTGGACTGTGGGAGGAAACCGGAGTGCCCGGCGAAAACCCACGCGGACACGGGGAGAGCATGCAAACTCCACACAGAAAGGCACCCGAGCCGAGAGATTCGAACCCGGGACCTTCTTGCTGTGAGGCGACAGCGCTAACCACTGGGCCACCGCGCCGCCCCGCGAGGAGGTGATTCTGATGGTAAAGTTCTGCGTTGCGGCCTCCTCGCGCTCCGCGTGCACCGCTCCTGGTTCGCCGACACTCGATACTCTTTTCCACCACAAGGACTTGCTTACACACGTATCTTCTCTCGAAACGATATTTATTCACTCTGCAGACACAGCACCTTCATACACACCCACCAACATACGGAGTCACATCGAAACTCCACAGCCCTCAATCACGCTTCACTCACACTCGATAAAAAAAACACCGTGCGAACCTAAGATGGCTGCCGCGTGCAGCCACGTGCTCTCTGCGCCAAAAACCAACAAAAGATTCCCCCATCTCTCCTAAATAACAATATCTCCATCGAACCGCTTAACACCACGTACCTTCATACACACCCACCAACATACGTAGTCACATTAAAACTTCACAGCCCTGCTGATAACACAGAACACCTCATTATTAACCAACTACGGATATAATTTTATAAATATGTGCCCAGCTCCAGCCACAAGCACTCACCTCAATCACGCTTCACTCACACTGAGGAACGCTTCCACAAGGGTCTGCGTGTTTCCCCGTAGGTGGGGGCAGGTGCGATGCTAACACGCCAGCATTTTAATGTGCGACCATGAATATGTACAACTCATTACCATATCCACCGGTTACACTTGTCTCCTCTTTATATTCTCTCCCTCTTCCACCACACATGGCTGGCAGATCTCCCTGCTCGTGAACCGCCACTGTTTCAAATCACCAGATAAACAAAGTCATCACCCCATTCCTCTTCAGCACCTACATACAACCACCTGGCCATATCCTTCACAGCCTCAATCTCAGCTACCATTGCTATGCCGATGACATTCAAATCTATATCCACGCAAAGCCATCCATCAATGCGTCTGGTCTTTGCATATCGTCCTCACTGTCAACTCTGAAGGCCTGGCTCAATTCGAATTTCCAAAACCAAATGGCAACAAAACATAAGTTGTGCTTGTCGGAACCTCCCACCTATCATCCAAGGCTAAACCCATCCAATTAACGCTTGAGGACCAGACCATCGAAGTTGCTAAGGCAGTCCTGAGTCTAGGAGTGACTCTTGATTCCTCACACATCAACAACGTGACGAAGGTAGCCTATTTCCATCTGAGAAACAGCCAGAATGCGCAACATCCTGTCACACGGTGATGTTGAGAAGCTAATACACATCTTCATCTCATCTCATTGTCTGAAACCACTTAGTCCTATACAGGGTCACGGTGAAGCCGGAGCCTATCCCGGCAGACACAGGGCGCAAGGCAAGGATATACCGACGATGGGACGCCAGTCCATCGCCGACACATCTTCATCTCTTCACGAATCGATTACTGTAATGCACTGCTCCCTAGCACCCGTGCCTACTTGATCAATCGTCTCGAACGTGTGCAGAATGTGGTTGCTAGAGTCTTTACCCGTACACCTATCCACGATCAGATATCCCCAGTGCTGGTGTCCCTCCATTGGCTACCAGCTAAATACAGGATTGAATTCAAGATCCTTCTTCTCACCTACAACTGGCGCTGTTTCGACATACATCCGTGACCTACTTCAGGCACCCTCCTCAGCACGACAACTTTGATTCTCCAATACGAGCTTGCTGCAAGTGCTCAGATCGCACCTCCATTCGATGGGTGACAGCCTTCTCACTTGCTCCGTCAGGCATCGAAGTCCTGTGGCTAGGACTGTTGATGCTGCTCACCTGTTATGCTTGGATGATGGCTCGCTGTTGACCTACGCCTGCTCCCAGACACGGATTCCTTCCTTCATTTGTTTAACAATTATTTTAATCTCTTATTTTATGTCCTTTACTGATTTATAACCATTTTTTTTTACTTTTCATTGATCTACTCCGATGTTATTGTTGACGTTACGCTCTCTCCACAACTCTGTGCAGCGCTTTGTGACCCTCGAGTGAAAGGCGCTCGAGAAGTGCAACGATTATTATGATTACGAATGTAATTGCTTTAGGAATGCCGACTGCATTAGCAACTTAGCTGTATGCCAGAATTCATGAACTGTGTGCGATTTATAACATTTATGCATTTGCATTTGTGTAGCGTCACAATTACAAATATGCTGATAGATTGCTCGAATTCTCAATGCAGAATTATCGATACGTATTATACATCACGGTACCCAGCTGCAGACAATAGCGCAGTTACTAGGTAAGATATCTCATTTTCCATTACCACACCTTTAGCGGTTATTTTTTCTTTATGTTGTCAATATCAATTAATTGTCACATGCAATTAAGATGAGTGCGTTACCAATTATTTAAGTCTTATTGGCCATTTCCACCAATCTTCATAATTAAAGTTTCGTTACCTTAGTTGGTACGAATTGTTTACCCTGGTCCATGGACTTGGTGGGGTCTCATCTCATTATCTGAAACCGCTTAATCCTATATAGGGTCACGGTGAGCCGGAGCCTATCCCGGAAACACAGGGCGTAAGGCAGGAATACACCTGACGACGGGACGCCAGTCCATCGCCGGGCATTGCGGGACAATTTTTAGTCTGCGAGCCAATCAACCTATCCAGGAGCATGCTTTTGGACTGTGGGAGGAAACCGGAGTACCCGGCGAAAACCCACGCGGACACGGGGAGAGCATGCAAACTCCACACAGAAAGGCACCCGAGCCGAGAGATTCGAACCCGGGCCTTCTTGCTGTGAGGCGTCAGCGCTAACCACTGGGCCACCGCGCCGCCGACTTGGTGGGGTGCACACGCCAATTCTCCAACGGACAGCAGAGAGCAGCACTCCGATGCCCCGTGGCACTCGTGACTTAATTGGGATGCAATGACTCAGCCAAGTGACTGTGATGTCGATCGAGAGCAGAGTTTTCACGAGACGCTGATTATGAAGACCTGTTCAATAACAGTGAACGATACGTACTGATGTAGGTTTTCACGACTCGATGCACGAGAATGGCTTTCTAAATCGGTTCCAGAGGAGGAGCGCTCGACACGGCTATCCGGAAAGATCAGCTTTGGAAAGAAATTCTCATTTAACTAATATGTTTAAAGACATAAAGTAATCTACCCTTTTGAGAATCGCTCTAAAGAGCTGATGTTTATGGATGCGCATGTCGAGCATTCATCCTCTCTCCTACGATGAGAACAGATAGAAAAACACAACTCTCGGCTCAATCATTTATTCGTCTGATGATGCCTCCAACGTGGGTAGCGAAACGTCACGAAACAGAGAGGAGGGACGCTCGGCACGGCTACCCAGGATGGGCAGTGCTGGAGAGCAATGCTCAATATACTCTTCAAATACTGCTAAATAAGTACACATCTCATCTCATTGTCAAAAACCGCTTAGTTCTGTACAGGGTCACGGTGAGCCAGAGCCTATCCCGGCAGACACAAGGCGCAAGGCAGGGAAATACCCACGATGGGACGCCAGTCCATCACCGGGCACTGCGGGCAATTTAGTCTGCAAGCTTATTAACCTATGCAGCAGCATGTTTTTTGTAGACTGTGGGAGGAAACCGGAGTACCCGGCAAAAACCCACGCAGACGTGGAGAGAACATGCAAACTCCACACAGAAAGGCACCCGAGCCGAGATTCGAACCCGAAACTTTCTTGCTATGAGGCGACAGCGATACCCACTGGGCCACCGTGCCGCCCATAAATAAATATACTCGAATAAAAGCGAAATTGAATACCCGTGATAAAGCAATAATATGGGTCTCTTCATATGTAATATGCATTAGAGCGCAGTGTCAATCCTCTTCTGAATAAAGACCTCCCTGCTATGTCGGTGTCGTGGTTGTGTGATTATACTTAATCACACTGAGCAGTGAGGTGCCGATTCAAATATCAATCGCCAGTGATGTGATATGTGGCCAGATATCAAACTCGGGTTTGTAGGTTCATAGCGTCGTGAAGCCACCATGCCGTCACCGCTCTGCTCCAATATTGTAGTGTGTTTTTTTAATATTACACCATATTATACGCTTGCAATTCCGAAAGTCATTCATTATTCGGTTATCTTAAGACTATACTGTTAGTGTCTGTAGTAATACAACGGAATATATGTATTTTTTCTATTTATTAACAATAATTGCACTTCTAGAACGTTTTTCATATTCATGATTTCTAACTTTGTCACTTGAATAGACAGACCTACAATATATAGATAAAATAACGTTAATGTAATTCTTTGTTCCAAAGCATGAGAAATGAAACACACAATTTTTGGTAATGGATGTAAACACATTATCGATGTTTTCGTATGACATAATATGCTTTTAAAAATGACATTAGCTACATTTACAGAAAGGTCTCTGAAAATGAACGATACAAATATTTAATACAGAAGAACCGGCCCAATGTATCACAAAGTAGGGTCTGTTTGTGACGATGACTGTTTATTCTTCCTGTCAGCAATCATGATTAAGCTATTTCTGCATGAAGACCTCCCCGAGCCATAGCGACCTCTCATGATAATTATATGATAAACCCCTTAGCAGCTGCACGCAATTCCTTTCATCTGCTCATCTTTGAGGTTTAAATGATTCTGGAACACTTAAATTGATTGTGAAACTCAACATGCTAATATCTTTCAATCCCTGCGTATTGCCTGCTCTGAAATTGATTGAAAACATTGACAGACAAAGAACATGGAATAAAAAAACTGAAAATTGTTCAAGCATGGGAGAAGCATGTTGGACATCATTAGACCATGAGAGAAAGGGTCAAACGTGCTTTGGCGAAAAAATGAAAATTCTGAACGTTGCATCGACCTTTTAGGAGAAAGCAAGTGTGCATGGGTAGGACACAGGATGGGCGAAACTGATGATCCATTGGTCGTAAAAAGAGAGAATAATTCAAAGGGCGCAACTGTCATGGATATAGAGCCATCACATTATCTGATGTGCAGGAGTAAGATGGATTATGTAATCTAAAGGCCATGAAAGATGGTGACAGCGTGGGGTGGTGGTGGTCTTTATATCCACCGGTAGATTGCTCATGGCTCTTAATCATGGTGACGAATAGAATAATTAAACTAGTTACAGTCAAACAGTTGAGGGTCCCACTGCCTGTACAGAAACAGAAGCCAAAGGAAAAGATTCAATTTTATACTAATTAGCAAAGATTGGTTCTGGTGGGACAGATGTAAATTGGCAACAGTGTTCACTTCCGAATGAAGGTCGTTGAATGGTTTCTTTTTTCCAAGGCCAGGGGCGATATGTGAAGGGTGGACACTAGGACGGGCAGAGGGAAAAGTAATAGAAGGAGAAACTGCATGGGTGTCGTACACCGCAGCTGGCGCTCACTTTCTTGGCACTGATTGCTCGCGACATGGTAAGCGGCAGCCATGTGATTTATGTGCATAGCTCTTCATATGGGGGTGAAACAACATCACGTAATTTAATATTCCTTCATCATAATATACAACGCCGCTGGGTGTGAACAAGTATTCATTCACGGGTCTTTTTAGAACACATCAAATTATCTGGACAAATACAAATTCGACCAGATGCGCATCCTTGGATTCACTGGCGCATACATGTGATGTTTGAATACTAGGAGACGGTGTATAATCTGCAGGGGATGTGTGCACATGTGTGTGCACGTGTGCGTGAGATGTGAGTGTGCGAGGCCCTGTGTGTGCATGAGTATAGCAAATATTTGGGGGATGGGCGGTGATGGAAAGAGCCAACTGTTGAATGGTGTGGGTGGCACACATTAGCATGTGTTTGAGAACCAAAGGGCTTTATGTCTCTTACGAATTGTGCACATCGAACTGCGTATTTACCGATAATGAAACATAATTCAGCCTTGTCATGGCTGTTTAATAAAAAACAAATGCTATAAACCTCTCCAATATAAACTGCAGCGTTCTCCTTACCAGATGGCTGTATTATATTGTGCTGCCGTAAAAAAAGTAACAAAAGCCTTACCGAGTAAAAAAACCCCCACCATTACTAAGCTCCCTCGTTGCCTATTTGACATACGGGTCAGAAACTGCTTTTAATAACGGTGTGACCTTAACATATTAGTTCATGTGTTTGAGTGCATGGATGGGACGATGTCCAACAGGGGGCACACATGTACGAGCATTTTCCAACATTTAGCATCGAGTGCTGGCTGCAGTCCGACAGCGATTTCTCGCAGGACAGAGTGCTTTCTTGCCATGGTAACTGGGCTTCACGTCGACTGGCGGTGTCGACCGGAACAAGTGGACCATTCAGGCTGCCTTGCAAAGGGGCCATTAAGAGCACTGGCGTCTCCAAGGCACTGCGGGAAAGGCATTCGCACGCAGGTCACCACTTCATCTAAGAGGTCAGACCGAGGAAAAGCTCGCGACACCTGCTGCCCTAAAGCGCCAAGGTGGGGAGGGGGTGGGGGTGTGCGGGCCCACTGGCTGACAGAGTGAGGAATTGGGAGTGCGTTACTGAAAGAGCACCATCCAATGCCTGGTTCGGGGCGTGCAGCGCGTTTGTTCCGCGTGATGACCGACGTTTCGTTCCCCGTGCTGGGGAGAGTCTCCCGGAACCGAATTGGGGCGACTGCATTCGCTTTTCGTTTTGTAGCATTCAATGGCAATTAATTAACAGAGGTGGGTGGGTGGGCGGTAGTCATGCTATCGACTGGCGCAAACCCGCCATACATCGCGTCCCTGTGTATTATGATGGTATCAGGCAATTAATAAGGGGGTTTTTTTCAGTTATGGGAGAAAACCGGAGGAAACTTATAAGGAATACGGGGAGAACACATAAACCCCACAAAGGAAGGTGCCCGAGGTAGCAATCGAGCTGCCTAGCGGAGAAGCTTCTTTCTGAGAGTAGTTGATGTAACCACTGCATTGCCCTACCGGCAGAATCCACCAGCTGCTGCAGGTGTCTACTCTAGCCTGATTGATGTTGCTAACTTGCTTCGTCTGGGAAGAAACCCGAGTACCCAGAGAGAGAGAGTGTGTAAGCGATGAGCTCTATCTACGTACTCTTTCAATCTCCCCAATTCGCCAAGCTTCCTCATTAAATAATTCGCTAATTATACGGTGCAGGCGTTACATGCACAGCCGGTGGGTTTTAGTTCCCCACAACATCCTTCATCGAATATAAAACAACTTGTAACAAAATAATCCCCGTGACGACGCAAACACATTGGTCCCCCGTACAGGGAGCCTAACGTTATTTACTTTGGGCGACAAAAGAGATCTCCGCGGTCCGATCAACGCGATACACGGACATGATTTCACTTGCAACTTCATTTCGCTTAATAATGTGTGACATTTATTAACACCTAGCACTTTCTTCCCTGCCCTCCGCGGCAGGGCGCAAGCCTCAGAGACTGGCGGGGGACGAGAAATGTGTCAATGAATCAAGTTACGCGATAAGGTCAGGTATAAATATAAACGTGTGGTATTTTAATGAGACTATTGCTCAAAACTTTAAATCAGGTTCATAACATAACGTACATCAACACTCACATCGCACGTATAGATTTAAAATTTTCTTTTTTTTACTGTGAACTGTTAAACGCAGGGCCCATGTATGCTAATGTAAAACAGATTGTAGAAATAACTTAAGTCAGATCCTAAATAAAATTAAAATAATGAAGATGCCTGTACCACGTAAAAAAAACGTGCATCGAGAAGTTACCAATAAGTTAATTTGACTGCGTTAGATGCGGACAACGTGGTTTCCATGGAAATTCACAAACAACCTTGTTGAGAAAGCGTGTCATTTTACTCCCCCTGCAATATGTAGGCAGCGTGTTGAGGAATCGCTGGAGGTTTGAGCAGAAACACATACTGAAAAATGTACAGCCATATATCCATCACTGATCATCAAACCGTTTTATAAGTGATGGCTTTACATCGAAAAATATCTGTTAGCACCACATGTTCTTAAAAAAAAAAAACAGGGTTTAAAAATGATTGGAACAAAAACACCAGCATTAAACATTCATGCTTAATTTACTATAATAAACTCAATAATTTTAAAAAAATGATATAGGCTTACCTCTAAAATATATGTTTCCAAACGTCTGAAGTTCATTTTTTTATTCCTATTAATGTTGTACGAGTAATGTAACGCCACTACATGGTTAAAATTACTTATTGTAAGTTTCTGTTTCAATAACATTCACCACAATTATCACTGAGACCACTTGAGCTTTGTATCTCGCTGGCTGCGGATCCATGTGCTTTATGAGAGACAGATAGCAGTGTGAGTGAGCAGTTCTCGTCCTGCTAGCGGATTATACACGGTCTCACAACAGCTGTGCTCCACCATAAACGTCCAAGGTCTGACATCACGCTCTTATATTTATATCCGGTAGCATTTGTACATGTACGTTTCTTTGAACGATCAGTGCTCTTTAAGGAACAACCGCCAAAAATATGCCGCGATTTTTATTTCTTCTCCAATGGCTGTGGACGTAAGACTAAACATTCACAAGAAGACATTCCACATGCGCCTAAAACGTGCCGATATCCCTCGATCCATATGTTCCTACTGTACACAGCATTGAACGTTACAACCCTTACTAAAATTACTCAAAAAAACCCTAAATAGCATTCGTCCCTTGACACTAAGTTATTTTAACAATTTTTATCATCACATTAGCAGGTTAAAAATAGAAAGAAATGAATGTAATTCCCAGCAAAGTGGTGCCGTTTCGGTGTACGTAAGCTCATGAGAGGTGTTGGTTATTCCCTACAAATGTGCAGGACTGTCCGTAGCAGCTTCTTGTTGACCGTGTGAGGTGACATGTCAGCTCAGATGAACATCAGGCTGGTATTTAATTTCACATAAACAAGCATTTTTTTATTTCATCCAGACTCACACTTCTAAGTCCATGGGGTGTCCGTTAAATGATAATGAACGCGATCATGTTTCAAGTGCATATTGGATTGATTTGCAAAGCTTAGAAAGAACACAAATGTATAATTATAAAAACATTTGTTATGAATTTTTACTTGTTAGTAAAATCCAACTTGCTCCCACGTTTATCTTATTCTTCACTATTGACCTGTGATTAATTACCTTCGTTCTAAGTATTCGTAAACATTCTGCTCTGTTTACCAATTGTGTTCTGTCAACATTTATTCTGTTTGTTTCATAGACTAGTTGTAATTGGAGTACCTGGAGAAGACCCAGATATACAAGCAGAAAAGACAGACTAAATCAATAACTTTTACTGTACAGCCATTATGATTGCTTCGAAAAGCTGCTCTCTCGGGACAGCCGCGTCGATGGCTCTCTCTCCTCTCCTCGCGACGTTTCGCCTCACACGTTGGAGGCATCC
>JAZEWT010000001.1:40618548-40632109 GCA_036362905.1 Mordacia mordax
CGTCGGTATATCCTTGCCTTGCGCCCTGTGTCTGCCGGGATAGGCTCTGGCTTCACCGTGACCCTGTATAGGACTAAGCGGTTTCAGACAATGAGATAAGATGAGATATTGTGTTATGAAATGATAAATAGATAGTCATACAGAATTGTTAGAGCACTGCTATTTTCGAAACATAAATAGTCCCTTTAGTTTAATGGCACCTGCCCACCTTTGGTTTAAATTGCTAAACACACCAAGTTGTTGCTGACATGCCGTTCTCTCCACAGCTCTGTGCAGCGCTTTGTGACCCTCGGGTGAAAAGCGCTCTAGAAGTGCAATTGTTATTATTAAACATATCCTGATGTGACGCAACTTGCATCGATCCTCAGCTTTAAATTAACATCCTGTTCCAACGCAGCAACACCTTCTCATGACGTCTCTTGTTAATAATGTTTTCTGCTGACATAACGGCTTCGACCTGTATTTATTATTCAGTGTCCATTTTCAAATAATGCTGGCTCTCTGAAGTTTCAAAAGGGTAATCAATGAGTGGGAAGTGACGCTGAAATTATACATGAAAGCCTTGGTGAATGGTTTGAACCTCGTACACATAATGCATATATACGTACAAACACTGCTCAATTATATATAGATAACTGTTAGTAGCAGTTGTATAATCCACGTATTCATGTTTCATCGTACGCGTGCGCTAGCGCTCTGCGCAATGCTTGTCATACCGAAAGCATCCCGCACGCTACCTTCATTATGCAATCGTCAGCAGCTCTTCTCATTTCTCTCTCCTGTTGCCTAAGATTGGATTTTGTTTTCATCGTGCGTTTGTAAAAAGAAAGAACCTTCGCATGTAAGTGATTTAAAAACAAGACATTCCAATTGACGTAGACTTCAATATTTGTAAATGATGTTAGAAGAGGAAAATTGGGGTTCACACACACATTTAGGCAGATCATAACAAACTCCAATATGATGTGACACCAGTATGTAGTTGCTTGTGGCCTCTAATTAAAATTCAACCTGTACCGCCTATTGAATCACATTCCGATTTTAAACCTTTGCTGAAAGTGTGAGTTTCCTCGCCTACCATGTGATTGCTTTGTAAATCCAAATGCCAAAGGGGTTATTTTACAATGCCCTGTAACCGGCAATTTCTGTTTATTTACTAGCTCACACAACACATCTTAAACCTTTAGATAAGGTCAAAACACAAGTATAAATAGCTTGCAGCAAAAACAATCGGCTGAAATATTTTTAAAGAGGAGGATACGGATCAATGTGTTGCACTCAGATCAATGTTGTCTCTGTGTGTGGCAGTGGGCACCGTGGGTAATTGAATTGTTCTCAAAATTGTTGCAATTACCAAGTTATCCCTTATTTTTGGAATTTTTGAAATTGGGTACGCTGCTCCCTCGCCCCCATTTACCCTTGATAACCGGAGTTTGCCTATAGCTCTATTTTTTTCTGAAAATATTTGAATGTCCTCATTTGCATTTAAATTCAAAAGGAGAAATAATGTTACCTCGCCTAACTAGCCACGGGAGTTCCATTTCTTTCTTTAAGCAGCTTAACCATTCCGCCACCGTTGCAATGAATCGCTTTGAGCTACGGTTATGGCTCAGCAATCACACACAGCAACAGCTGTGCACAGCAGCGTACCATTCTCCAGTCTTGTTCATAAGTGAGAGCATTTCTTACTGAAATATTGTATCTGGCGATAGTTGCTTTGTCCACAAGGCCATTCCAGATTCCACTGACATCTCATGTTTTGCGACACGATGGTTCGAACCTTTGTAAATAACAATCGGTTCGGTTATGAACTTTGACACCTACGATGACACGTTACTTGATGCGGTTGTGCACGTCTCTTACGCATTCGCTTGGAGGCTGGGATTGTGGATCACTCGAAGATGCCGAATGTCAGGTGGCAGCGTCGACGTTTTTGTTTGCCTGATGATGCGACCCCAACGCGAGAGAGGCGAAACGTCGGAAAGGCGAGCAGGAGGAAAACTCGGCACGACTCTTCCCAAAGAAAGCTTCTTCAGAGGAAATTTCGTGCCTTGAGCCGTGATAATAACGGGATTTTTGTGCTCCCACTGAGATGAGGAAATTATCTGATTGTATCGGCAGCGCTTTTTTGACCCTCGGGTGAAGAGCGCTATAGAAGTGCAATTGTTAGTATTATTAAACTAAATTCAATTGGGATATATATCTAAGTTTGCGGAATAGTGAAGAAGAGATGTAAACTGAGTGAGATGCCTATCGATATGGTAATGAGATGTCTGGCGAAGGCAGTCGAGAAAGTATTCTTGTTTTCTGTGTGAAAGTTGAGTGCTCTGCAATGTTTAAAGTAGTTATTTTTACAGTTAACGCCATTCTTCACACATGCAAATGAGCTGAAAACGTGTAAATTGCCAACTCTGGTGATAATGAGCTTTTACACTATTGAGTTAACAACTTACTAATAATATCATCATTATTATCTATACCCGCTTAATGCTGTGCAGGATTACAGAGGACCGGAGCCAATCTCGGAAGACAGAGGGTGCAGGCGGGGCTATTCTCAAGATGTGACGCCAGTCCATCGCAGGGCACTGGGGCAAATTTACTCAGCAGGCCAATTAACCGAGGCAGCAGTGTGTTTTTGTATGGTGGGAGGAAACCGGAGTACCCAGCGAAAGCCCACACAGGCACGGGGAGAGAACACGAAAATTCCGCACAGAAACGCACCCCAGCCGGGAATCGAACCTGGGATTGTTTGCTGTGAGGTGACAGCGCTACTCACTGTGCCAGCGGGCCGCCGGGCGCCCCCTTGTAATATAATTACCAAAAGATTTGCGGGAAATTGGACACCATTATCTCAAAGAAAAGGATGTGAACGTTATGATTTTTCTTTTTATTTAGCAACCGGGAAGATCGAGTGGTGTCTTTGTTGCGTCCAAGCGCCGTTGTTGATAATTGTTGTTGTTGCTAATAATGATATTGAATTTTTTGAGCGCTTTTCACCCGGGGGTTACGAAGCGCTGCACAAAGCTGCGGAGAAAACGGCACGTCAACAACAACGGCATGAGAATGGATGATCAGCAACAATAACGTGTTTTGTTTTTTTTATAAATCCGAGCTGTGGAGAGAACGGCATGTCAACAACAACGTCAGGACAGTTGTTGATATTTGTCGGCATGAAGTCGGTTCGTTTGCCAAAATCCCAGCAGTGAATCTGCTTTTTCTCTTACAAGGAATATTCCACTAAATGTGCCTTTGTAAAGTATGACTCGATATTATTGACTCTGGTGGACACGAACGGCATGTGAAAGACATTATCGGCTGGGATCCCGTTACAAAGCTGGATCATGATAAACGCCTGCATCCTATCTCGTGCCTGCCGTCTATCCATACCCTTGACACAGTGGTTTTTTTTTTAAAGGCTAGTAAATAATGAAATAAAACACCACCTGTTGCGGAAAGCGGAAACGAAAAATGACATTCATTTCAAAAAAATGTTATTTGTTGCCAATATCCTCATATGGTGAATATGCATAACAACTGCAATGTCATGGTGGGTATCTTGATGTTCCAATACTTAACTGTTCACTTGTGTGACTGAGAATGAAGCACACACAGTGCTGTGTTTGCATTTGCAGCTGTCTCTTGATTTAATCCATCTGCGGATATCCATCTTTATCCGAGAGTGACCGAGCAAAAACACTGATTATTCAATACAACAACCATGACAATAACAGCTCATATCTAAAACAAAGGGTCGCATGGTGGCACAGTGAGTGGTGATGTCGCCTCATAGCAAGATGACCCAAGTTTGATTCCCAGCTTGGGTGCCCTTCTGTGCAGAGTTTGCGTGTTCTCCCCGTGTCCGCGTGGGTTTTCGCCGAGTGCTCCAATTGCCTCCCATCGTCCAAAGATACTTTGCTACATAAAAATATTGACCTGCTGCGTAAATTGCTAGAATGCCCTGAGATGTACCGGTGTCACATCCATGGTATAGCCCTGCCTTTCTTCCTTTGTCTGCTGGGATAGGCTCCGGCACCCTGCGACCCTGTACAGGATTAAGCGGGTATGGATAATGATGATGATCTTACACAAATCTTATTTTCAGAAGAATATATGAAGACGCTCACATTTTACAAATACACCCCAGGGCAAATGCCATATATCTTTACCTGTTAAGCGTAGCAAGACACACCAAGTGGTTACAATTAGGAACGTCCTTTATATTCTCAGTGCTGATATTGAGACACAAGCCTCGTTACAAGGAACACATTTACAATTATAAATGGTCTTTTTCCAGATTTTTGGACTTTTAAGAGCAATTTAGATTTGTTTTAGATGTTTGTATGTCTGGTTATTATTATTTATTTTTGTTCATTTGTTTAGCATTTGCAAAAATTGTCCGCAGTACAACTTACGTAAATGATCATTTATTTTACTTATGGTTTTCGTTAATGATTGAACACTGTTTTAAAGCTAACAAATATTACGTCACCCAATGTAGCATGATACCGCCTTGATGGGGAAAAGTATCATGGAAGTGACTGAATATAAACTGTCACTTCCTGTGATGTTATATTTTTGGATCAATCTCGGACAAAATAAAATATGATGATTCTAAAATATTTATCGCAGTTCTATTTACAGACATGTTTTTATTAATATGTAAATTAGGACTATATGCCTATTAGGTACTCATTTGAGGCCTAATAAACCTATTGAAGATTTAGATCAAGCTTGAATACCAACTCTCACTTATTATTTGTATTCCTTATTTTCTCTCTCTCATTATCTGAAACCGCTTAATCCTATACAGGGTGACGGTGAGCCGGAGCCTATCCCGGAAACACAGGGCGTAAGGCAGGAATACACCCGACGACGGGACGCCAGTCCATCGCCGTTCCTTATTTTATGCCCTTCTCTAAATTATAGTCATTATTTGACTTCAGTTGCACTGCTCTGTTGTTGTTGTTGCTACTGACATGCCATTCTCTACACAGTTTAGATTTGTAATTTTTAATTGTTGTTGATTTGCTATTCATATGTCGCTGTTGTTGTTGTTTATGACACGCCATCCTCTCCACAGCTCTGTGCAGCGCTTTGTGATCCGCGGGTGAAAAACGCTATAGAAGTGCAAATATTATTATTATTATAATATTTACGTACATGGCTTGACCCCAGTTCACCATGAGCAAAGCATAATGGAAGCTGTTATGCCGCAACTCCTGATAATGAATAGTATTTGTTTTCTGTGTATGGTATGTGTTATAACTTTACCGTTTCAGTGATTTAATAAAATTACTCTCATGTTGAAGACATACATTATTACTATATGCAAGAGCCTAACATTATAAGCGGATGTGTTAAAGTGTGTGCAGCCCATTTAACACATACTGTATGCTGCAGATTTAAATGTACAACAGCTGAGCTTATGATTTCACACTATAATTCGAAGCAATCCAGCACACTTTAATTATATTCTCGCAGGATTTTTTTTTCTTCTGTAAAGCTATTAAAAAAGATTTATGCATAAAATATATCCATTAAGTATACCGTTGGGAAAAATGCCACACTAAATTAAGTTTACCCTTAATCTGAATCCAGAATGTGATTGCACAAGCAATATTTATTCTTGCTTAATCGGATATATTGCATTCAAATCAGAATTTAACTGTAGTTAAAATACTGCAAACGTTTATAAAGGTACTCTGATTGCCTTAACATGGTTACGAAACATGTTTATTAACCTGAACAAATCTATGAATCACTATACAGTGGCGATAGAAGTCAATTTGGTGAACAGTTTCAGTGATTTCGTGTGTCTCTGTGTGGCCCTACGGATTGTATAACCTCGTCACGGTGGAGGGACATGAGTGTTCCAATGAACCCCAAAGTTATGTGACCCGAAGTCCAGCAGTCGTCGTAGGGTCTCGCTTCGTGAACAGGTCCGGGGAGGTTCCAAACAAATAACGATCTAAAGACTCTCCGACTCAAGGAGACTGGCTTCAGGAAGGGTATCAGGCCATAAAAAAAAACTGCTACCAACAACAACCTTTCTTCCGTGTACACAACATTTACTTACGTGTGCTGCGTGGTGATCAGGTGACTCAGAGGACAGAGAGCTGAGCTAACACATTTGAAAATCCTTGGTTCAAATCCAGACAGCTGCTGGTGATTAAACTAAGTTCTCAAGTGTAACCAGTTGATGGGCCGTCACATTAAATTTGAGACCGCGCTTACTTTGGCTAAATGTCAGCTCTGGAAATTTAAAATGTCAGTTTCAATGTCATGGGAGGAACGTTACTCTCAGTAGCAGATTGAGTGGGACGATGCTGCCCCTTACACTGTGGGAAGTTACTTGTAAAAAGATGGAATCTGATGTTGCTTTTGTGATATCTGAGTCTGTGGACCATTCTGCGATATCTGAATGAAATTCTTCTTCGTCTGTTAGCTATCATAACTTTCAGGACATTGGTGACAATGGTCTTCCACAAATCTCTGCTCTTTGAACTGCTAAGAATGTCCATTGTTGATCTGTTCATCCATCTCGAGAGACTCTTGACTCGTCCAGGATCTCTCTTTCCTTGACTTCTTCTAGTTTTCTTTTCTATACTTGGTGATGTTGTCCAACATTCTAAATGGACAGGTCATCTCATTACATGATGCCAATATATTCTGGCTGATACCTCCGACAAGCCCAAAATTATTTTCTCTACTATTAATCAGCTCCTTCATGCAACCAGTCACTCACCCTCACCTCTACTCACAAATAAAGATCAGGCGGATCAGTTGATTCAGTTTGTCTCAGAAAAAAACTGAAGTCCACCGTATTTCTACCCAGCCTCAACCACCAACCAATGCCTCAATAAATGTTCCTCCGCCTATCTCCATCTCAAAACTCTTGGAATTTTCCGAGTTAACGGAATCTGATGTCTCTTCTTTGGTTACCAGATTTCGGCCAAAAAACTGCTCCCTGGACCCCTTCCCATCCAAAATCATCTGGGCAAATTTCAAATCCCTTGCACACTTCCGTCACTAATCTCTTTAATAACTCACTTCGCCTCGGCATTATTCCCCCGCTATTCAAATGTGCCGCAGTTACCCCTCTGCTTAAAAAACCTGGCCTCGATTGCAACATCCCTGATAATTATCTCCCCATCTCAAATCTACCACTCATCTCTAAGGTCCTTGAACGTGCATTCGACGTACAACTCCAGAAACACGTTCTCAACTATGACCTCCTCGCTCCCTTGCAATTTGGGTTCAGATTCGGCCATAGTACTGAAACTGCTCTGGTCAAAGTAGTTAATAACCTACTCGTCATTAACTACTTTGAAGGCTTGCCAAGTATTCTTGTCCTCCTGGACCTGAGCGCTGCATTTGATACCATTGACTACCCAATCTCACTTGAGCGACTTGAGGGTATTGGGGTCTCTGGCTCTGCCCTGCTTGGCTGAGCTCCTACCTCTCTGACCAGAAGCAGTTCATCAGCCTCGGAGGACAAAACTTAGAGATCCATCATGTTTTGTCTGGAGTTTCTCAGGGTTCAGTTCTCGCCCCACTCCACTTCAGCATCTACATACAACCATTTGGCCGTATCCTGCGCAGCCTCAAGCTCAGCTTCCATTGCTATGTGTAGCCAATGGCTACTGTTATGTTGAGTTGTGCATATTCATGGTTGCACATATATTAAAGTGCTGACGTATCGGCATGGACACGCCCCCACGTACAGAGCTACGCCCATCCTTGCGGATACGCTTCAGTGAAGGGGAGACTTGGAGAGGTATAGATAGATGTGTTGTCTGGTTGCGTCTAAGAGCAGAAGACATACTAATAAAATATACATGAGAGAGGCGTTCGTAGAATTTGTTTAATAATGAGGCGTTTTGTGCTATCCGCAGTGGTGCGAAGGAGATTAATGTGCCATTGTGTGTTGGTGCATGGCTGGTGTTCGTGAAGGTACATGACTGTGCATGAATGTGCGTTTTCCGGAGGTTGTAACTTACTAATACTGGTTCGGGATTTTGGGAGTTCGATAGTTGTGGCGAAACGGTTATTTTGGAGTTAGCGGTTCGAGCGAGATGTTGTAATTAAAGACGGTGGAGATCCTTGGAATTCTTAGAGAAGGTTCCTTTGTGGGTCTGGTGGGGAACGCATGGCTGCTCACGGTGGCCATCTTCAGTGCATTGTTAGCGGTGAGTGCAGTTGTTAAGGTCGGACATTTTGATTCGTGACGTTCGCGAGACTCAGAGAGGGGTGCGAAGGAGATTAATGTGGCTTTGTGCGTTGGCGCATGACTATTGTTTGTGAAGTTCGTACAGTTGGTGGTCGAGCAAGTTAATAAAGTTGTTTATGTAAAAGAAGATACGCGTTGGTGTGGGTGGTGCAAATCTATGGTGGCAGAAGAGGCACATCGCAGCAGACGAGCGGCACGTGCAGGGCACAAGGGCGATTCACATCAAAAATTACACAACGCAGAATCTTACCATCTAACAATTCTCTCGTGTGTTCGCGTGCACGCGTATTGTTCAGCTGGTCATTTCTAGTATTTTGGTTAACCGTCGCAACGGTCTGGTGTCTCTCGTACGATCACGCGGCCGAAAGTGAAAAGAAAGAAATACAAGACGGGTGGCATCAGTTATATATGCCGATGACATCCAAATCTATATCCACGCACAACCATTCTTCCATGCGCCTGGTCTTTGCATGTCCTCCTCGCTGTCAACTGTGAAGTCATGGCTCAATTCAAATATCCTAAAACTAAATGGCGACAAAACAGAAGTTTTGCTTGTGGGAACCGCGCACCAATTATCCAAGGCTGAAACTATACAATTGATGCTTGACGTCCAGAGCATTGAAGTTGCTAAGGCAGTTCAGAGTCTAGGTGTGACTCTTGATTCCTCACTAAGCTTTGAGACACAAATCAACAAGGTAACGAAGGTAGCCTATTTCATCTTAGAAACATATCCAGACTCCGCAACATCCTGTCACGTTCTGATGCTGAGAAGTTAATACACATCTTAATCTCCTCATGAATCGATTACTGCAATGCACTGCTCCCTGGCACCTTTGCATACCTGATCAATCGTCTCCAAAATGTGCAGAATGCGGCTGCTAGAGTCCTCACCCGCACACCCATCCACAATCACATCCCAAGTGCTGATGTCTCTCCACTGGTTACCGGTTAAATACAGGATTTAATTCCAGATCCTCCTCCTCACCTACAAGGCTCTCACTTGCGCTGCTCCGGCATACACCGTTTCCTACTTCAGGCAGCCTCCTCAACCTGACCACTCCGATCCTCCAATACAGGCTGGCTTCATGTTCCCAGATCGCACCTCCATTCAATGGGTGACAGAGCCTTTTCCCGCGCTGCTTTTCAGGCTCTGGAATGCCCTTCCATTATAGATGCGATCAGCTGAGTCTCTGGGCATCTTCAAATCTCGTGTCTCAAGACTCCCTTGTTCCGTAAGGCTTTCAAGCCCTCTGGCTAAGACTCTTGATGTGGCTCAATGTTGTTGTGCTGGGATGATTGCTTGCTGCTGACCTGCACCTTCTCGGGAACATTTATTCCTTCCTTGTTTGTTAAATAATTATTTCTATTTTTTACTATTGCTTATTTTACGTCCTATAATTTATTGCTAATATTTAACTTTCAGTTGAAAGGTCCTGATGTTGTTGTTGACATGCCGTTCTCTCCACAGCTCTGTGCAGCGCTTTGTGACCCTCGGGCGAAAAGTGCTCTATAACTGCAATTATTATTATGATTACATTTCAAAAAAAGATCGAAACATATATTTACCAATATTTTTATGCTTAATATGGACGAATTCATAAATTTCGAAAAGTAATACCGAAGTACGAATGTGGGTTTCACGGCTCGATGTAAGAGAATTATTCTCCAATTTTCAGAAACACGATATTGAAATGTTCTTTTCAATTTCAACCTTCGAGACATTTTAACAATCATGAATGTTCTCTGCAGCCCTGATGTGAAATGTTGTTGCGAAGCAAAATAGCATGTGCGTTGACCCCTATAAATGGTCTATTAACGTTGTTGTTCAAAATTGTTCTACAATGCGGCTTCGTCCCCTGTGGTTAAATGTTGAAATGCATTTAAATTCAATCGGGATTTTCGAATACCACTTCCTCAGAACTTTACAAATGTCATTAGTGTGATTAATGTTGTTCCGATCACAATGGCTGTTTCCTTACTGTTGACCACAAACACCAAGGAATGGACAAGTAAGTAGGCAAACTGAGTTACCTTAAATAATAAACAATGTCGCTATTTCCTCAAAGGTTCACTTACTACACGATAATGAACAGCCATCCAGTTATCAATAAGCCAGAATGTCAAAGTACATGCGTGAATAACGCTGACCAAGATTCCATAGTGGTTTCAGCATTTAGATGTATCGCTTATCAATATGTAAACGTGGCAGCCCTTTGTCAATCTAGTGTTGGATTCAGGCCTGCACTGTTGCGTTTGGTTATGGTTATTAATTATTGTTGGATTATTAGTTGTTGGTGAAGGCAGAGACTGAGGGCTGCTTCGGATCACATTCTGCGCTGATTTCATCCTTTGGCCAAAAAATTAACTCGAATCGTCGGGTGCATAGCATAGCGCGGTGCGCCAATCACTGCATCACCACTACGCTACATATCCCAGTGTATGCATTCCACGTCCCTTAATTTCCAAAGATAATTTGATTTAGCATATTACAATGTCATCACGATAATTTACATCACGAGCATCTTCATTTTATCACTCTATCCATCACAATTCAACTTTAAAACAAATCGCAAATGTGCGTTTATTTATTTTTATACATTATATTACCACGGTAATAAATAATAACAGCGTGACATGTGCCCTCTCGTGCGTCTGACTTAAGCGGCTTTCACCGCAGATGATTCGACCAGGACAGGCAGAGTTAATGAAGGCAGGTGGCTCGTGCTCAGGAGACACGGCACATGGGGGGGCCCTCACAGCGAGCCTGACTGCGCGTGGCAACACTCGCGTCTCCACTAATTTTATGTGCACCGCGTCTCCGCCGCTTTCCATTGCAGCTGACGAATATAAACATTTGTAAAAACAAAAATACATGCCAGTGAAGAGTGGCTTTCCCATCATTACATGCGATTCTTTGTTATGGTGATAATCGTTAAATGTGTGACTACTTAGCTGAGCTGGTTTGAGGACTACTGCTGCAATTGCTTGAGTCCAGCTTTGGGGAGAAGCTTGCATTTTAGATGCTCTCTAATTTATGAATATGTAGGTAGGTGCCTCAAGACTTCAAATCTCTTTCTTTAACCAATATGACATTACCCAAAAAGAACATAAACAGAAAATACATCGGATGGTTGCATTTTGATGATTGCTTCGAAAAGCTGCTCTCTCGGTTGCAATTTACCTCCAAAAAATGGCGGTGTGTTGATATATCCCACAGGATAATTATAATTACGTCTCATTTAATAGCTGAATTGGAGTAATGGTACATTACTAAAATTTGTAGTAAAAAATGTTGATAAGCTGGCGGTAAGCCCAGAGCTAGAAGGAATGTACTTGAAATCAAAAATGTGTGCCTTTTAAGCAGCAATATGAAACAAAATTACACAGACCCGAGATTACACCAGGATTTTTCTCCGGTAAAATTACCTTCAACGTTTTTTATCTTTTTTGCAATTATTGGGCAGATGCAGGAATCACGGCTTCTAATGTAGCCTTTCATATCCTATTATGGAGTTCATAAATAAGACTCTCACCTCATTAAGCACAATTGAAGACTCCACTTCTAAGACTGCAACTACAACAAGTATTATTCAGAAATAAGAAAATTATTTTACAATCACCATGTGAATATTAAAGGCTGAGAGTTTTTCCCGAAATACTGTGATTACAATATATTTTTAATTTTGCATTCTAAATTTCGTTGTGAAAAGGCAACAGTGTGAAATCCACTTCCTGTTATAGTTTTAATTAATAATCTTCAAAATTGATTTTATTCTTGGATTGGAAATTAGGCTCAAGAGTCCGAATTGCCATTAAGACCCTAGCACAATATTGATATGTCGATCCCACTGAATAAATCAATGCTAGTACATTAGCTATTTTTTAAAAGAGGTTAGTACAATAAACATAAATGCTATACAAAGAGGCATAATTTCTAAAAGAGCAGCAATTAAAACATTTTGGAAATATGAGAGCTGCCCTCCGTACAATGTCAAACAGTCCAGGCTAATCACAGGATTAGGATGGATCAAGGAAGCATGTAGATCGCGACTGGAAACATCTTGTTATAGTGCTCCTGTAAAATATATAAAACCATTTTACTCACGGCTCATAGTAGTCACACTCGTGTGGGACTCCTGCATCCATTGTCAATCTTGATATATAATGGGTTAGAGCTAGCAATGCAGCTGTGCCCTCTGTCACATATGGGTATCCCTCCCATTGTGTGGATACATTTAGCAACACAAGTAAAACGGTAAAAGTACAGCCCCGAAATACTTTACACACACCAACTGTAAGGCATGCATGGCAGTCAAGCTCGTCCTGATTGGGACACCTGGTTAATAATCCACTGACCCGCGCACAGGTGGATAATTGGCCACTCACCTGTGCACGGGTTAGTGGATTATTAACCAGGTGTCCCAATCAGGGCGAGCTGGACCGCCATGCATGCCTTACACCAACTTCCGGCAGAAGGGCTTCCAATCGCTAGAGCTTAAAAGATCCTCTATATAGTGCCGTTCTCTCCGCAGCTCTGTGCAGCGCTTTGTGATCCTCGGGTGAAAAGCGCTCTACAAATGCAATTATTATTATTATTACAGGGTACTCTGCCTACTCATATGCTATCCAAACGTCATGGACGAGGTGGGAATACTTACACGTTAACCCACCACAAACATTCTGCTTAAAGACTGAGGTCACAATTAACACTGAGGATTGGGCAAACGCTGAGGGATTCAAGTAAATTGGCAACAATATTGACTTCTGCAAGAAGAGATTGACTCGAACCGTGAACCTCGGTCTTACAGCGCTTTGTAATCCTCTGGTAAAAAGCGCTCTGGAAGTGCTATTATTATTATTACAAGTCAACAGTGTGAACCATTACACCATCAGAAGACTGAAAATGAATATACTTGCTCGAATCAATAAAATGAGAACCACTTTGTGGGGAAATGTACAGTTTTTAGCCTATGGAGAGACGCGCTGCCACCATAGGAATGTGGATTTTATTTCAAAGACTCACTTCCTCAATACTTATTTGAGCAGGAAATCATTTTGGGTTTTCCTTTCGGCTAAATTAATATCACATACCACTGGGATTATACATTAATATTCTGTCAACTACGCACAAACTGACAGATTGCATGCATAAGCTCATCAGTAGCATGTGGCGTATTAAAGATATTAAAATAATCACTGCAATGCTTGATAGCTTACTGTTTGATCACATCAGCTATATTTGCATGGTCTAATGGACATATGGGCTGACCCCAATTTGTATTCTCCCAAGAAAATTATGTTATTGTTATTTGCAAACACAAACAGTGCTCA
>JAZEWT010000001.1:40632167-40651655 GCA_036362905.1 Mordacia mordax
CATGATGTGCTTCGTCTTCTTTGCCATAATGTCCGATGTTTTCACGCCATCTTCCAGGAGCTTCTTCAATTCAGTTCTTGAAGAGGCTCGCAGCGCGTGGACTGAAGCATTAACTATCACGCAAAATGACACGAGGTACATCCTGAAAATAGATAAGAACAATATATTCTTTATGTTATATATATAAAAAGTCTCAACCAAAAACACAAAAACACAATCAGCACAAATGTTCCAGCGACTGCCGCTCCACTACTGCCCACTCTCACCTGAAACACTCGCTTGGGGCTAACGGAAATTACCGAGTCACCACCCTTGGCTGTTACAGATGATAGCCTGGCAGGCAGTTGGAGCACTTGTAAGCTATAAAGTGGCTTAGCAAAACATAATGTTCCTCTGTCGACTGCAATAGACAAAGTCATTGTGACCTGGGACAAAGCAGCTCTCCTACTGGGCATGCTACAAATGTCATTTATAGGGATATGACACAATCACATTCCAAATCCTCATATCCGCGCTAGCGGATTTACTCCAAACACTTATCACAACACTGTTTCGAGCGATCTGTGTGAGAAAGGGGGAAGTGGTCAGAGAGGAATATAATAATTATTGCACTCCTAGAGCGCTTTTCACCTGAAGGTCACAAAGCTCTGCAAAAATATGCGAAGAGAACGGCATGTCAGCAACAACAACGACATAAGAACAGCAAATCAGCTACAATAACGGTTTTTTTTAATGTATTTTGTTACAGATTTGAGCTCTGGTGAGAAAGGCATGTCAACAACAACAACATGACAGTTCAACTGAAGGTCAAATAGTGGCAAAAATTATAGGACAAAAATAAGCAAAAAAAACATGAAACATCAGCGATGGACTGGCGTCCCGTCGTCGGGTGTATTCCTGCCTTACGCCCTGTGTTTCCGGGATAGGCTCCGGCTCACCGTGACCCTATATAGGATTAAGCGGTTTCAGACAATGAGATGAGAGAACATGAAACATTGTTGCTCGGGCAGTGGGAATGAAGAGATTGAAATGCTATATGATTCGTAAAAATGTTATGGATTCAATATATTACTGTTGCCCCACCAATTGAGGTTTAAAAATATATACATAGTAAGCATTGAAACAGGCGGCATGGTGGCCCAGTGGGTAGCGCTGTTGCTTCACAGCAAGAAGTTCCCGTGTTCGAATCTCGGCTCGGGTGCCTTTCTATGTGGAGTTTGTATGTTCTCCCCGTGTCCGTGTGGGTTTTCGCCGGGCACTCCGGTTTCCTCCCGCAGTCCAAAAAACATGCTACTGCATAGGTTAATTGGCTTGCAGACTAAATTGCTCGCAGTGCCCGGGATGAACTGGCGTCCCATTCTGAGTATATCCCTGCCTTGCGCCCTGTGTCTGCCGGGATAGGCTCCGGCTCACCGCGACCCTGTACAGGACTAAGCGGTTTGAGACAATGAGATGAGCTGAGAACATTGAAACATGCACTGCCTCGATAGTGTCAGCTATCAGTGTGAACGTTTTCGACTCATAAATCACGGTTGATTGACAAGACCTATTTGCATCGTCAATTGCAGTCAAGGATGTGAGATCAAACTGACCTAATTATAATACATTGATGATTTGTCGATGAAACTGTCCCTTATGTCAATCGCTTTATTCGATTTAGAGCAGTGCCAAAAGCTTAAGAAAAAATCTACTTTGCTGCATGGTAATTAACAGAAACAATTGTATGTGCTGTATTTTCCTTTGCAGATCCACTGCTGGATGAGGGCTTCACCACACTGTTGAGGGTTGGTGACAAGAGGAAACATAGACATGGGAGTATAGTACAGTACAACAATGATTTTTCTGCACTACCCTCTGATGCCCACAACGCAGCGCTGCAGCAGCCCGTGACAACTGTTTGTTGTGTAGTGGCCGATTGTTAATAAATCCAGGTGACATCTGGGTATTTTGGTCGTAGGCAACAGGTATTTATTTCGAGGAAATAATGAGAACGTATGAGGTAGTTGCTTATTCCCATAATCTATCCAGAATTAAAAAATGCTGCAGCCACGCTGTCACGACAAATGTATTCAATAAATCCGCTGTGCAACCGACACTCAATGTCACTGCCACGTGAGCTTAAAGTTAATTGGTTTAATTGAATTCGCTATTGTAGTCAACAGCGTTAGAAAACGAAACGGTTTTTTTCGTAATACTCGCCAAATGATCGGTGACAGAGCGCCGGCCTGTGGAGAATCCGCGCTTGCCTTCACCACATATATTACAGATCTATGCGTGGGTGACCGTGGACACTCAGTCTTGGCATTCCATGGGCGAAGCCACTTTCGGAGAGAGCGCGTCGTAAAATTGACGCCCATAAGCCAAAAGTGGCGACACCTCAAGGCGGTCAATATATCGCACCCATCGTAATGGACGATGGTAATTTCAATCCAAGCACTTTAATGTTTTTACAAGGAATGGCCATGGCGTTGTTTTGGTCCGAGAAAAAAAAAATTTCATATATATTTTTGCACGGATGAGTATGTGTGATTTATGGATTGTAATAGAAGCAGCCCTGTGAAGTCCTGCGTGCTGTTTTTCAGAGGCGTATAACACAGCAAGGTAGCGCAGTGGTCACATCTGTGCCTCACGAAAGATGGTCCTGCCTGAGGCTGTTCGATTCCCGTCTCGGGCGCCTTTCTCTGTTGAGTTTATGTGTTCTGTATAAGGTTTCCTCCGGGGTTCTCTGATTTCCTCCCACAGCTAAAAACCCCCAAATCATTTATTAATTGGTTGAAAACATCATAATATATTGGACGCAGTGTCTGGCCGGTTGATCATGTGGCTGACTTCCTCCATCTCCTCGATTTCCTTGCTCAGCCTGTCCATGACCAGGTGTGAAAATTGCATGCGTTATAAATGGCATGATTCTTTATTCATCTCATCTCATCTGCAAACTGGTCGGCAGCCACTTACTATATCAGCATCCTTGAGATAAACGAGAGCATCAGAGTGCACACACACACCATGATCATTCTACTTCTGTACGAAGGCCTTCCTGAAGCGTCACTTTCTCCCATGTCTATGCAACAATAAGAATCCACCGATCACCTGACCACGAACTGAATTAATAGCTCCATCTCCTTGGTAAACATACACTCTGTGTTTCATTCTTAAGCCGCCACTTCATCAGATGAAATTTAGCTCCGGGTAATTTGCGATTGTGGGATGTGGGGTACGGTGCCAAAACGAAATGGTCAATTATCACGAATGATATCACATGGTCCCTTGACGTACAATTAACTGCGGATGACACGCTCCATTGAGCTCATCAATAGGCAGGATAATATTCGGTCTACAGTTTCCAACACATTACTTGGCACTTGGCAAGGCACTGGAACAAGGGCAGTTAGATGAGCCCCAGGCATGTACAGGCATGGGCGGCACGATGGGAAGCGATGTCGCCTCACAGCAAGAAGGTCCCGGGTTCGAATCTCGGCTCGGGTGCCTTTCTGTATGGAGTTTGCATGTTCTCCCCGTGTCCGTGTGGGTTTTCCCCGGGCACTCCGGTTTCCTCCCACAGTCCAAAAAACATGCCGCTATATAGGTTAATTGGCTTGCAGACTAAATTGCCCTCAGTGCCCGATGATGGACTGGCGTCCCATCGTGGGAACATCCCTGCTTTGCGCCCTCTGTCTGCCGGGATAGGCTCTGGCTCACCGCGACCCTGTACAAGACTAAGCGGTTTCTGACAATGAGATGAGATGTACAGGCATTCTCACCATTAAACCAGCACCTGGTTGAAGTATGTGCGGTATGTACCGATGTAGGTGTTCACGGATCGATGCACGATGACTGCGTTCAAGGAAGCTGTTCTTCCGGGCTCGCCATGTCGAGTGCTCCTCCGCTCCCCTTCGCGACGTTTCGTCTCCGACGTGGGAGACAAAACGTCGCAAAAGGGAGAGGAGGAGCGCTTGACACGGCTATGCAGAGAAATTGCTTTTGAAAGCAATCATTAGGTATGGTATTTCATTGCCTACCACGCAGGCCATTTACATACAAAAATAATACATCATCATTCCATGGGTGTCACGTGTTGAGTCTCGTGCTCTTCACCCACAATGCTCTGTGTCATCAGCGAGCACCGTGTCTGCAAAGTAGAGAAAGAGTTTTCACCAAACTAAGCACCCAACATGAAGCCTCATTTAAAATAATGTCTTTTTCAAAGTTAAAATGAATGCATTTGCTTAACAGTGTTTCTTAATGAGCTAGAAAATAGTGTGAGTCTATTATTGCAGTATTAACAACTTGCTTTAAAATATTTTGAATGCTCCAAGTATTTAACGCCAGCCTCACTGCCACGTATGTATAACCTATTATTGAACATTTAAAGTGCTCTAGAAATGCAAATATTATTGTTATTATTTTCTTGAAATATGCCAGTGTATTAGGAACATTTTAATGACGCATTAATCACGTTACTGTTCATAGTATAAGTTCGCCATTCAAAACCGGTGAGTCGTGACCCATCAGTGGGCTGTGAGCACCACATAGTGATCTGTGGATATCATGCTCATGTGGGTAAAGGGTACCTTAAGGTGCAAACGGCTGTGAGAACCTAGTATAAATCAATGATAATTGTGTATTTAAGGAGGGCTTTGAAGTAAAAACTTATCTCAAAGTAAAAAAAACCCTCGAGATATATTTCCTTTTTAAAGAATTACACATAGCCCTAACTACTTTGTACGCCTAGCCTCTCTACCCAACCCGAGAACCACTCCTGACATTATCCCTATCTTTCTAGCTTACCAAAATTTCAAGCTACACCAAGAAGCTGGAATCATTACATATTAATTAAATGTCATTGTTAATGAATGGAGAACCAAAATGTGCCCGTGTTCCTCATTATACTGCTCCCTGGGAAACTAAAAAGTTGCGTCTGTCTCCGGGTGAGCGTTAATCATGCATCGATAATTTAATCGAATGCCTCGTATGTTTCCCTGAGGGACGCTCAGACACATTCAGAATGTGGCAGAAGGATCACAGCTGGTTCCTAGCTCTTGATACTAGATGGGCGGTCTCATTTTCTAAGCCTGACAGCACACGTCACATCTGTTTTTACAGACTTCCTAATCTGTCCTACATTTTCTCACTTTACCGAAATTATTGTCATGCTAAAAGTACATTTGCTATATGCTGTGTCGTAGAGTGTGGATCTAATTTATTTATTGCTAACGTCAAGGGTGATGGTTTGTGTTATCTGCTTTGTAAATAAAAGAAAGTAGCTCGCTTGTTTGTACGTGTTTATGTTTCTATTTGATTGCTATTTATCAACAGTTCAGTTATGATCAATTCACTGATGGATGAAGGCCTCCCCAAGCTGTCGAAATTCTTGCGATTTTATAATGTAAGAATTCACGCAGCACATGCACATAAGCCGATCTTATAGCTCAATACAGGATCTTATTCGCTATTAATGCACATTATTTTAACAGCAACCACACTTTTAGAGTTTAAAGCCAGCTCTTTCATAGTAAACTTGATCTGAATTGGGGGCAGCATGGCGGCAAAGGTGAGTAGTGCTGCCACCTCGCAGTAATAATCATCTGAGTTCGATTCCTGGTTCGGGTGCCTTTCTGTGTGGAATTTGCATGGTTTCCCTGTGTCCGTGTGAGTTTTCTCTGGGTACTCTGGTTTCCTCCAACAGTCTAAAGACATGCTAGAATGGTTAATTGGCCTGACTAAATTGCCTCCGGTGCCCTACGATGGACTGGCATCTCATCCTGTGTATAGCTCTTCTTCGTGCCCTGTGTCTGCTGGTATAGGCTATGGCTCTGCGCTACCCTCTATAGGATTAATGAACGAATTCATTTAACGGAGAGCACAATTGTACTAGTTCTGTTAAATTATCTCTCTTGAGACACACATTAGCAGTGTCCATGATTTACATTTAACAATTCTTTCAATACTTTTGCCATGCTTTCTGCAAACTCTTAACGTTATCTAAAACATATTCCACTTTATTAATAATAACCCTATATATAGCACATCTTTGTATGAATGATGTTAATATGCCATACGTCACACAACAGATATTCAGCATGGCATTAACTCATGAAAATAAAAACAACACAAAAATCGCACATTAAATGTTTTTCCATTTTGCATAATTAGCTGAAAGCTGAATAAATGCAACTTTATAGATAGGATTGAAGATATATTTTGCAATATCCAGAGATTCAAAGATCCTGACATTTTGTGGAGGAGAGTTTTAGATTCTGAAACCAACACAGTAAAGAGCTTAGTTGCTCATCAACCAAAGACTTCACTTGGGAAAGCACAGATGACCTTAGCATAAATATATTCCTTAAAATATTCAAGCATCTCACTCAGTTTTATCATGATTTCCTTCTAGGCTGGTGCCACACACAGTGTGTTCCAGGTGTTTGGAGTAGCTTAGCCCTTCCTGAGGGAGCCAGTGAATGACTATGACCTGTTGGGCATAGCCGTATGGATTTAAGATTATGTTGTAGTGTGTGCCGCCATTAAAATGTTGGTATTTATTCTTCAAGGCACCATGAGAACGGGGCTTTGTGCCTCGTTGCTGTCACTCACACTTTCACACAAGGTCACCACTGCTGCCGTGGCAACGGCAGGCGTAGCGAGAAGCTTTTGGCGGACTCTGGAATTGCTAATGCCTCGTATAACGTTCAGAGTGTTGGGCCCTCTTTGCATAGCTGGTGAATTGAGCGTGGCGTTGTGAGTGATAGCTGTTGCACGCAGCCTCAGATGCACTTGTTTATCCTGTGAACATAGCCCTATTTTAAATTTACATAAATATGATTTAATGCACAAAAAATATGTGTATGCTTGAGGCAAACGCACAATACTGCACAGGGCTTAATATGAAAAAGTGTAAATATATTAATTACAACTTGTGGAAAGTCACATAACAATGTATTCTGGTAATTTGACCAACGTTTTGATTTGGCCCTCGGACTTTAAATTTGCTTTGCATGTTTCGTATAAAATAAAACTGGTCCAAAAAAACAAGCACCTGTAATGGTATATAAATAATACATTTTAAATGGCTTTACTGCGTTTATTAAGCTGGAACACGAACTCATTCTTAGGTGCAGCGAGTTCAATTTATTTTCAAATGGAGGTGAAAATAAATTAATGTTTACCAGCTCTATACCTATTTTGTGTGGTAAAAACAAAACCCAACACAGCTTCCACATCATGGAGAGCCTTCCTCATTGACCACGCGGTGCTGAGGACAAGCCAGTGTGCTCGCTGTCACAAAAGGTTCATTGTTATCGCAGACCATTTATTTTTTTCAGAAACCATTACACAAAGCATTCGCCAAGCCATGGTTTTTCTACACATTGAAAACACTCCCTATTTCAACCGTTTTCAGACAACTTTCTGTTCACAGGAGGACAACCCCATGCGTGAGATAACATTATAAATTAATGCAATGGCCAGAAGCGTTTTGCTAACAAATCATAATTTTGTTATATTTTTTAGCCTTCGATTGTGTTCTGCTTTGGGCAATACATACCAGGCTCAGAATTATCTGTATTAGTCACATTTGTTTACGAATATAATTGCACGTTTCCATGACCATTGGGTGCACAATTTGTTGACGCACAGATTTGCTGCTGAACATGAAACGTGGCATCCACACATCACATGATAAATGTAAGTGGCTTGTGAAGCAGTACATATTAGAATAACAACAGGAGTTAATCAACAAATGACAAAAGGTTTAAATTCCATCTATGTTGCCTCTTGTTGATACAAGCTACAAGATTCGTAGTTTAAATCTGTTGGCAGCCATCAACGTGTTTGCAACTTAAACTTGCCAATTCCCAAGTTGTAAACAAGTGCAATGTGTTCTGTAGTAATCCTCCGATGTGTTCATTATCCGTTGTACCGCGTGTTGATCAGTTCATAAAGAAGATCCTGAATGTGCAACGAAACTTCGGATATTGTGCCGCAAAAACCATAGTGTTAAGCATTCTCTAATGTGTTATTTCAATAGCTATATTAATTTCTGTGTGTACGCTCTGCACGCTATACGCTGTCGTTATGTCACCCAAATATCAGAGTCAACGTTGACACCCATTTCATCTGAGCTGTCTGGCAAAATACGAAAGGGATGAATGAAAGCAGATGGGTAACGAGAAACAATAAATCCACCCCCTCCCCGGGCCTCAATGTTCATTATTAGTACCCGACTAATCCTGCACGGGTATATCTAAAGTGAGCCGCGGCCAATCCTGGCAGACACGTGCACAAGAGCTATACCCAGTATAGGAAGCCAGTCCATCACAGGCCATCGGGGGCAATGCAGTCAGGTCAATTAACCTAGGCATATATTTGGACTGTGGGGGGAAATCGGAATACCAAACCAAAAATCATGCAGATACGGACAAAACATGCAAACCTCGCAAAGAAAGGCACCTGAGCCGAAAATCGAATCTGGTGCTTTCTTGTTGTGAGGCAGCAGCGCCACTCACTGCGCCATAGTGCTATGTATACCGATGTTTAGCGAACTATTGTATTAATAAATAACATACACAAGTTGTGAGTCCTGCCACATTAAAGTTAAAGATTTTAATGACACGATGCTTAACAAATGTATGTGATCTGAGAAACACTTATGTTGTGAATACTGTAAAATATAAATGATGCTATGTACGTTACAAGTTTAAAGATGTGGAGTATGACACCTTCGGGAATAGATGCCTATGAAGAGTAAATACACTTCTCACACACGATAGATCACATTTAGAGAGAGAGAAAGATCAACGCGGCTGTCCCTAGAGAGCAACTTTTCGAACCAAATCACTATGCATCGAGCCGTGAAAACCTACATCATTACAGTTCACATTTACCCAAAGAAAAAAATCTATACAGGTACCCACAAAGGATTAAAGTAGGTGGGGTCATGACATTTCTACATTTAATAAACAGCAATACAGTACACTATGGTAATGACTGTTGAGCAATTGCATTTCATAACACAGTTCGCACGTTCATGGCGAAAGAGCTCTCAAGTGCAGCATTGGGGGTTTGCAATCACTAACAGAGCTTGGTGTTACGCATGGCCAAGAAATTATTTTCAAAAATGTTTTTAACCTTAGAATATTTGGAAAACGTATGCTTCTGTGAATATCTTTGGCAAGCAACCGGAGTGAGATCAGATGACATTAACTCACTCAACGTTAGTCTTAAAAATGGATTGGCGCAATAGAGGTATAAAGATAAATGATGCCATATATGTTTTAAATATATAAGAATATTATTGAAAACTTTGCAAAGAAAGCTGTAAGGTTTCTCAGAATATAGACTATTTTATGCCCTTCTCTAAATTATTGCCATTGACATTCAATTCTTATCTCATTGTCAGAAACCATAGTCCTGCAGAGGTTTGGGGTGAGCCGGAGCCTATCCCGGCAGACACAGGGCGCAAGGCAGGGATATACCCACGATGGGACGTCAGTCCATCACCGGGCACTGCAGGCGATTTAGTGTGCAAGCCAATTAACCTATGCAGCGTGTTTTTTGAACTGTGGGAGGAAACCGGAGTGCCCGGCAAAAACCCACGCAGACACGGGGAGAACATGCAAACTCCACACAGAAAGGCACCTGAGCCGAGATTCGAACCCGGGACCTTCTTGTTGTGAGATGACAGCGCTACCCACTGGGCCACCGTGCCGCCCTTTCAATTGAACTGCTCTGATGTTGTTGTTGACATGACGTTCTCTCCACAGCTCTGTACAGCGCGTTGTGACCTTCGGGTGAAAAGCACTCTAGAAGTGCAATTATTATTATTAAAACAAAGTTCGTTGACGTTTTTACTGAAAAGGCGCATTGGAAAATAACTCGAAAACATCAAAACGTGATTTTTTTTAAAGGTGGCTTGTTTAAAATGAACACACTTTGAGTTGCAGCCAAATTTAGGAACGCAAATTAGAGATACATTAATTGCTAAGGACAGTGGGCTTTGGCAGGGCATAATACAAGGGGAATGGCCGTGAAAACTGGACTGGCAAGATAATGGCAGCCAACAAAGAAAGTTATACAACTTTACAGATGGAGCAATGAGATCAAGATATGGGCAAGGGAGACTGTGGCATCGGAAAATAAATGCGGGATGTTGACAGCATGGGCAGGCCTTCATGACGCAGTGAAAAGACAATGGTTTATGAAGTTGATGAGACAATGTTCAATCTCACGTTAACAATGACACTTTATTCACAAAATATGTTCATGCGCGACAACTTCGAGCAAAAGTACATCACTCTCGCTTCTTTCATCAACCCTAGCACAGGTAATTATAATGTATGAGCAGAAATGTCTAGTGGCGCAACCATTATATGCAACATGTTATGTAGAAATTTCACTGGATCATAGCTGACAACAGCAGCCAAGGCATGATAAAAAAAAGTTCATTGTATTCATATATCATTGGAATAACATTAGAATTGATTTATGCATTACAGATTGCGAAAAAAAGTAAATTTAATTAGTCTACAATTTCAACTCAGTTAACCACTTTTCTTATTTTTTGCTTGCAGTTAAAATCGAGAGCTAAAGCCAAAAGACGAGTCAGCAGTAGGAAATTTCCAGTGTACGTGTGTGCAAACACCTATATATTTATAGTAAAAGCAGGTGATGACGACAGTAGCATAGCAATATGCTTGATGGCAAGACACGTTTCAACAGTTGAACTAAAACCTCATTACTGGACGAGCCTGACAAGCAGACGACAGATTATAATGCGACGACAGTGCATTAACATCAGTGAAGGGAAGACAGGACGTAAAATCGCCTCACGACGATAACACACGGGTGGCAACTAGCGTATTGCCGACAGCAAGTTTTATAGTTTACTCTGATAGTCACTCAACTGTTGCTGGAAAACCCTTTGCTGTGCCAGTTTGACGAACAGGAGCAGTGCAAATGTTTTGTGGCAGTCAGAGAAAAAACAGCAGGCTTCCATGTTAATGGGTCTTAGAAGCACAATTAATTCAACATAATTAACGACAGCATGCTTACTTACAATAAACCTTGATGTGTATTCAAATGTACAAGCAACATCAAAGTTACCGCTATATATATTCATTTAAATGCACATTTTTTTTTACTGACGAAGGTTTTCAGTGTTGAGCAAAGCTGTTCAGCTTTTTGAAGTAATCATAATGCACCGAGTTGGGAAAACCTTATTTTTAATCAACACATTTTTTAAGGATTTCCATGCACCCTACCATACACGCATAAGAGGATTTGATTCTATTGTGCTTGTAAAATCGTTGCCTGCTAGGCTGAAATTTAAATAGCAGGCATGAAGTAATTATATTCATCATACAGTGTAGTAGGTAGATGCAGAAAGTAAAAATTGTATTCTCAAAATATATATAATTAATCAATGCTCTTTACATGCATGGCTTAAAGGGTAACAAAAAAACAAACGATTTTTCCAACTAAAACCAGGATTTAGTGTCTGTAAACAAGAGTTAAACAACTTAAACACATAATTCAGGGTGGCACGTTATAACTCCATTGCTCCAAAATGTGCATTTTTGCCAGGTGGAGTAAACACCCATTATAAAGAAATGAATGTATAAACAATTGTTCGTGAAAACATTAAGGCAGCTATATACTCCAGTAAGATCAACATAAATTTAAAGTATTTTGCAAACAAAAGTGTCACCCTCAGGGTCGCTGGCTATTACCAAAAATGTTGTCCTCTATTTTTACGTTTGATGGCGAGTGTTTTTTACTTGGGCTTGGACACCACCATCACTGTCGATTGTGGGCGGCAGAGGGTGATGCACGAACGTATTTTGTTGTACTGTAGTCGTATGCACCCTCGTCCATGCTTCCTGCCCTTAACTAACCCACATTAATCTGCGTGGCAAATCACGGTAAAACAACCGCCATGACCCACGTGGCGTGGGAAGCGCACAACCAGAAGTTGACCAACAAAAAGGTTGCACGTGTACAAAACTGTCAGCACACTCCCTTCTTGTTTTGTGAATTGTAACACCGTAATAGTAACACATTTTGGCTCGCAGTGATTGTCTTTTTTAATGCATTTACCACACGTGATGCCACAAGCGCAACTGTGTGGCAAATAAACTAAAGTATACATTGTCAACGAACGAGGGCACATGCGTGAGGCAGGTGCTGTCGTGATCGAGTCGCCTATCCATCAGTGGCCAGCAACAACATGGCACCTAGGATGGCCACATTTTGGCCAACGAGACGCAGCTGCAGCCAGAATTCCACTTTACGCAGACCGTGCCAGTAGGACAGGTTCCCGTCCGTGAGCAGTGTTAGGATGGGCAGCAGGATCGCCAGCAGTTGTGCGGCATAGCGCACGTGTTTCCCAGACAGGAAGGCCAGAGCTAGGACACCATACAGGAGGAAGAATCCCTGAAGCACCAGCTCACCACCAGCGATGTGAGCAAGGTACGCTCCCTGGTCCTCTTTGCTGTACTGCAGCGAATAGGCCTGAGTGAGAAGGATGTCACACGGGCAGGGTGAGAGCGACAGAGAATAAAACGTTTAATGCCAACGATTAAGTACGGATTTGAACTGTAATGCTAATGCACTGGGACACGAGCAATTAGAAGTGTTTTACTTCACAGCCATGTGCACTTATGGGTGGTTGCAGTCACACAGCTTATGGTGTATTTTACAATCAGGAATAACATCAGTAATTCCTAAATGTTTGACACCAACAAATGCTAGATTGGTTACAACACACACCTAAGTACGTGAAAGTGAAAAAAAAAGATGATCGCACAGGATTTTTTACAGAACATGTGAACAATGCAGAACAGCAGGACATTTGAGTGAGATCTGATCTTTGGTAATGGTGGTGGCTGTTAGTGAACATGAACATATCACAAAGATGAGAATAGATAACACGACAGCACTGATATTCAGCAACAATCATTATGCAATTAACAGTGTTATTTTCTCCCCAGAATTGATTACAGACCTCAGATAAATATACTATTTGCGAATTGGATGGAAGAGCTCCAATGTTTTGACATTATGAATAAAATATTGAGCATTTGCCACGGGGCAACGCCTACACCGCACTCAAAATATAGAAGTTAAATTGACCCATGTCAACGTGACTATATCTGTGCAGGTTTTAATACAAACTAAAAAGACTTTTTACCTCTATTGTGGTCAGATGCTTTATCAAAAAATTTAAAATAATTAGGGGAGTTTAAACAAATGATGGCCTTGGCTGCATATGACTAGTTTGAGGGCACAGCAGTCAAATTTGTTTTTGCGATGCCTTTCCACTCATAACATTGAAAGATGATTGCAGAATACATCTGCCACTGTCGGCAACGGTCCGGCTGGCTAAAGCCAATCTTTAAAAGCTGAAGCAGCCCTTTGTGTCACCTGATCTTGGAAATGTAAATCAGCTTCATTCATTAAAACTCTGTTGGCACATATTTCTATTCCTACAGTAACTCCTGGACTCTAAGGCTAACTCTTTCAGTGTTGTTTAATGAATGTAGAATTGCAAAAACACACGATGGGATATTTATAATGTATTATTGTCCGAGAGTCTTCCTATACGAAACAGTTTAGCGTATTGAAATGTGGGCCACTAACAACTAAATCACCTTTAACCAAGCCATGTCTGTGTGTGCATAATACGGCACGTTCCTCCATAAACGTAATGCCTGGTAATTCTATTAAAAATATCAGATGCACATGGAGAACCCTGCACTTACCGTTCTTTTATTTGGATTTGCACTTGTTAGTCAACATGTGTGACAGGCCTTCGTACGTTAACATACAAATCCAGAGACAACTGATTTACAAATTAAATATAATGATTGCTTCGAAAAGCTGCTCTCTCGGGACAGCCGCGTCGATGGCTCTCTCTCCTCTCCTCGTGACGTTTCGCCTCACACGTTGGAGGCATCCTCAGGCGAAGTGTTCGTGATGCCTCCAACGTGTGAGGCGAAACGTCGCGAGGAGAGGAGAGAGAGCCATCGACGCGGCTGTCCCGAGAGAGCAGCTTTTCGAAGCAATCATCATGCATCGAGCCGTGAAAACCTACATCATTACAAATTAAATATAGTCTTTATTTTTGCCTCTCCTGCCCAATTTGAGTTAAACTATAGATTTAACCCTACTGGGAGACTGCCTGATGACTGCACACATTGTTTAATGCATGTAGCGTGACCTACGAGAATAATAAATGCTGAAACGAGCCACCTTTGCATAACATACTGAAGATCTATGAACTACCTAGCCAATTTTAAAATACATTTCAATCCAGACAAGTGTTCAGTGGAAGGCAAGTAAATGCAAACTTGTTTCAACATAGGAGGCAAATTTTAGACCATTATTTAACTCTTAAAAAAACCATTGCATTCATGACAGTAATAGACTGAAGAAAAGTGGGAAAAGACAATTTATTATGCAAATTGTAATGATGTCGGTTTTCACGGCTCGATGTTTTATTTTCAGAAACGATCAAATGGGTCATGTAATTATACAATTTTTATGAAAAATATCCATCAGTCAGATGTACAGATTGTGCTTTTAATTAGACAGATAATAATTTTCCACTGTGAAAAATATCGTGAGAAGGGAAAACGATCTGAGAGACCAATTTTATGAATAGTTAAGCTGTTAACTGTCAAAACAGCCTTTCTATAGGCATTACCTTTCAGGCATTTTGTGTACATTTCATGAACCTAGTCCAAAACTGCAGATTTTAAAAACTGAAATCGTTCCCCTGCAGTCTGGTGAGAACAAGGTTTTATATTTATTTTCTTGGTGCAATTATGCACTTAAAAAAAAACAACTTAAACATGACTTTAAAAAGAACACCATTTTAAATGGTATAAAAAGATTATTACACGACATAGTATATGTTTCAAATGTATAAATATATAATGTGGGCAGCACGGTGACCCAGTGGGTAGTGCTGTCGCCTCACAGCAAGAAGGTTCCAGGATCGAATCTCGGCTCGGATGCCTTTCTGTGTGGAGTTTGCATGCTCTCCCCGTGTCTGTGTGGGTTTTCGCTGGGCACTGCGGTTTCCTCCCACAGTCCAAAAACATGCTGCTGCATAGGTTAATTGGCTTGCAGACTAAATTGCCCGCATACCCGGTGATGGACTGGCGTCCCATCGTGCGTATATCCCTGCTTTGCGCCCTGTGTCTGCCGGGATAGGCTCCGGCTCACCGTGACCCTGTACAGGACTAAGCGGTTTCTGACAATGAGATGATGATGAAAAATATAATGTTACACACCTTATAAGTGTAAAGTCCCTAACATGTGATCTCCATTTCAGTTTTCTTAGCAATGCCCCTATTTTAATTATATTTCAGAGAAACTCAACATAACATCAAATGTAATTTTTCGTCAAATATACGTAAAGCTTTTCATGCTATGTATAAATGTTTATACCGTGTTGGCAATGCACTTATTTATTCTGTGAGTGTACTGCAAAGATGTTGACAACCTATACCTGCATCTCACAGTGATGTAATATGAATATATGACTTGTAATGTGAATATATGACTTGACTCAGAAGTGTCAACCACAACTGGAAATGAAACCTTGTGGATCTAGCATAACAATGCACAATGCATTGAGCATATCCAAAATTTAATTTGCACTTCCCTCTCAGAGTGCATTCACCTTATTCAGTTGTGCATCCCCCCCCCGCTATCAATTTCACCTTACAAACCACTCAATGAAGACTGTAGCCATATCTAGGGATCCAGAAATCCATGGTTGACAATTTCTGGTGAAGAGGATTGCTTTGAAAAGCTGCTCTCTCGGGACAGCCGCGTCGTTCGCTTTCTCTCTCCACCTCACGACGTTTCGCCTCACACGTTAGAGGCATCCTCAGCCAAAACTTATGTCAGTAACATGTAAACCTGTGCTGTTTATAATAATTAATAGTAACGGTTGCAATGCATGATACTGAAGTGTACGTAACTCGGCAAAGGGGTTAGTACTGTACTGTAACAACCGTTTAGAGACAACAGGTATGACTGAGCATGTTGTGACTCAAGGGTGTATCAAGTTACAACTGCACACCTGCACCAGAGAAATCACATTTGACACTTAAAGAATCCTTTTGGAGTTTTGTTGACCAAAATATTTAAAATAGTAAACACAGGTGAACCTCAGAATATAGTTAACAACAGCCGTGGATTGACAAAAGGTGCGTACGTGCACGAATACGATAATCTGAGTGATCATCTTATGAATAATGTGTTTAATGTTAGGCAAATGGCACAACAATGTCTAAACCCAGCGCATATGAAGACCATAGTGCATATGGAAAAACGGCAAAGGGGAGCGGACATACCTGAAAAACTGGTTGTATTCCCAAAATGCATGGCAACTCATTAGCTTACAGTGAGCACACAATAAGCTACATAGGGTTCCAATCTTCCAACATTAACCGCATGGCTACCACTTGCACAAGATATGAATTAGTCTACTGTATTATTGTACTTGAGGTAACATTACACAAAAATGTAATACTTACAGATGGGCGGTGACAACATTGAACGTAATCATTTAATTACGTATTCCCAGTGGAAAGACCATTTTAAAGAAAGCCCTACAGCTGGCAACATTGTTTTAAACTTTGGACGGGTACTTCAGAGGTACGAGTTGTGTAATTATACGCGCAATATATTTACCTGGCAGATGAGGTATATACCAAGGAAGACTTGGCCTATCGTCTGGAGATACCTGGCACGGGCCTTTTGGCGGTAAGGCTCCCCAGCACCACTGGCCAGCACCAAGAAACCTCCCACTGATGCCACTATCCGAGAATACATCCTTACCTGTAATCCACAAAACAAATACAACCTTGATGCTTTAAAAAGATCATGTTCTACACACATGCTCTTTGTATTCAATCACACACAGTCACAATGTATAAAATATATTTAAGTCAAGTTTACATGATAAAAACAAATGTACAGGGAGACTGTCTAGCTAGCAAGTTCAGCAATCAGCATATGGCACAATAGTAAAGTTGGCTATTTTACATTCATTGTATTATTTACACAATGTAAATGCATGGAAAACCGCACTAGCCACGAGAATGTATGAAATAGTACAGTAATAAAGTTTACATAGTGACAATCAACAGCGCTGGCATTACATAAGATGTAAATACTAGGTCCATTTCAAAAACAATTGAGGCAAAAATAAAAGCCTCAGTTTGTGAATGTAAATACATGTCAGGGTTAATTTATTTACACGCCCATTTCCTCCAAACTTCAGATTACCCATTATGAATTAAACTTAATCTTCAAATCTCTTTTGTCATGATATAAACTAAGTTTGATTCCTTCCAGAGTCGGCGCGGTGGCGCAGTGGTTAGCGCTGACGCCTCACAGCAAGAAGGTCCCGGGTTCGAGTCTCTCGGCTCCGGTGCCTTTCTGTGTGGAGTTTGCATGCTCTCCCCGTGTCCGCGTGGGTTTTCGCCGGGTACTCCGGTTTCCTCCCACAGTCCAAAAGCATGCTCCTGGATAGGTTGATTGGCTCGCAGACTAAAATTGTCCCGCAATGCCCGGCGATGGACCGGCGTCCCGTCGTCGGGTGTATTCCTGCCTTACGCCCTATGTTTCCGGGATAGGCTCCGGCTTCACCGTGACCCTATATAGGATTAAGCGGTTTCAGATAATGAGATGAGAGATGAGATTCCTTCCAGAGTATGAAGTGCCCATACAATTGTATAGGAATACAGTACCGCCACAACTTTTTTGCATAACTAGATAAAAGCCGATTGATGAGACAATGCTTTTCAAAATGCAGATGTTGATACAAGATGTAAGCCACTAAATACAAATACAAATGAATAAACAGGTCCTCCACATTCAAGTCACAACACATTAGATGTGCTCAATGAGAGAGTTGAAATACTTGAAAGTTGGAAACAGAGTGCAACGATATGACAATGCAATGAATTCCAGCAAAAAAATATTGTGGTACATCAAACTTTTAAATCTTGACATTGGCCACACTAGGATAAAATGTGTCCTGGCCCATGTTTAACATTTTTAAATGTTTCATAACAGAATCGATAATTTTATAAACATCCTAACTCAGTCAAAGCTACAATATAGCATCTCACTAAATCTAGTTTATTTGGAAAAAAATAGAGTTCTATATGCTTGTTTACTCAAAACATATGCTAAATAATTACATGTGAAAGAGCGCTTGTATATAGAAATGTAAGTGCAGCGAGTGCGATCAGCAAAAAAATATCCCCACCTTGAGCCACTCTCCATAGTGCACCTGGTCACTGATGTGGGCTGCATAGGCACTGAAAGCAATTTGCAGCGCAGCACCCAATGCAAACCATCGCCGCTTCACTCCAAATGACATGAAGCTGGCACACAGCACAGCCACCCCAAGGTCCACATAGAGTAATGGCACTGTCAGATCTGGCTTCCTGTTAAAGATAAGAGAACACAATTCAAATAAAAGTTAAAGCCGTTAATCTGCTAATTCTATGTACTACGTTTAGTCCAATGCATGCCTATTTTAAGGCATATATATTAAAAGGTAGGTCTTGATTATACCCCATAAACTCTTCAGACTAAAAATTTGGGTAATGTCATCAACATGCAAAATCCTATTTTTCTGACAATGCTACAAGGTTTTACAGTACAATAAACTGCAGAAAACACGTTTTGGAAGACATCTTAAAAAAGAATTGTCAGTGGTGGGAACTGACTTCTTGGCTCCTTTACAAATTGTCTCTGTGAGGTATGTGCTAACCAACAAACAACAGACCTATCTACCTTTAAAATCAGCCACTTCCATGGATAACCACAACCAAATAACGTAAGCTGCTTATTTCAAGATGTACAGATATGTATGCTTCCTGCGCAAGTGCCAGCCAATTCTGCAACATTCAAAAACCTGGGAAGACCTTACTGACCGTAGTGAAAGTATTAAGATATTTGTCAACAATGTCTTAAAATCTTTAATTACCCTGCCCTGAATGCCAAAATTACAAGTGGTTATAAGGATTCATGGTCAATAGTCAAACACGACGGAGTGACAGCCAAACGTGGATCTGACAAAGAAGAGAATTGTCTCTTAAATCTGCTTGTCACATCTCAGGATCTTTGGCTTGATCGTGAAGCTGACAGTGTACAAAAACACGTGGGAAGGTGCGCTCCAACAGAAGACGTAATTCAAGAGGCAGCTTGAAACCCCGGCTGATGAGAGAGGGTCAACATTCAGAGATAACCCCCGTGATCCCTGGGTGGGCGTGTCCAGGGGCGCGAGGGGCGTGTCTGCGAGGAGCGGTAGCGCAGTAACGACACAAACTCCGGCCACAAAGTTTCGATTCCCGCTGAAGGCCAACAACAACATTGACGAATTTCTGAGCCGGCCACATATTGGAGGCCCCAAGCTGAGTGTGCTTTTCTGTGTAGAGTTTGCGTGTCCTTCACCGTGTC
>JAZEWT010000001.1:40657980-40680785 GCA_036362905.1 Mordacia mordax
GCCTGTTGCTCCGTCCCCCCGCCTCCCCCCGCCCCCCGCAGCGTTGACTCGGCGGCTCACTCGCGTTCCCGCACGCAAGGCGCTCGCCGAGCCTCCCGCTCACCCCGCGGCCCTGATTTGTTACAACTCCCAAGAGTCTTCCTCCTCTTCCTTCTCCTCCTCCACCTCCTCCTTCTTCTCGAGTCCTCCTCCGTGTCGCGCGAAGCCATTCCGGAGTGACGGAGCCGGGGAGCGCGCACCTGGGTGAATCACAGGTGCGTTGCTCGCTCGCTCGCTCGCGTGTGTGAAGTCACCTCCGCTTGTTGCGCAGGCGCTAATCACCATCATCACCATCATCACCATCACCACCGTCATCATCAGCAGCAGCAGCATCATCAACATTTCTCCACCCGAAGGACGACGTAAGCGCTTAATCCCCGAGGCACCACCATCAATCGCGGCGCCTGCGTTCAGCGCTACCGCTACTGCCTGGCTCGATTGAATCATGATGCCGTGATTTGATTGTGGTGCCAATCAACGCGCTCTTGTGAGTAACTGGGGAGCGTGGGTTTAAAAAATAACATAACTAAGGTGGTTTTGTTTTTACGTGAGCGAACAGATGTGTGACTTATTATCTGCTTGCTTGTTATATTCAGTAGAACGGCGTTAACAAGTGCCGTGTGGTTTGAGCTGGTATTCATCTCTTGGTGTTAACGGTGCCACTCCTTAGAGGTGTGTGTGTGGGGGGGTCAGATCTTCGTGTTTAGGGTCATCATCAGCGATTATAATACCAGTAGCACCCCCACCGTCATCACCAGCTTCAGTACTTGTTAGCTAGCAGAATGCTTTTGTCTTAAATAAACGTGTGAGGCTGTTGTTGATGGTTTAGACTATTGTTGCGTAGTGTTCTGTGTTATTGTTGTTGCCCCATTAGCGGTGTTGTTGTTCTTGAGGCTTTGTGGTCCAGATGTGGATTGGAGGTCACCCCGCTTGTTTGTTTCGTGTCTTTAACTAAATGCGTTTGTACTGATGTAGGCTTTCACGGCTCAGTGCATTATTGTTGCTTTCCAAAGCTGCTCTGTCTGGCTAGCCGTGTCGAGCACTCCTCCTCTCTCCTTCGCGAAGTTTCGCCTGCCACGTTGGGGGCATCATCAGGCGTGCTAGGACAAGATGCGTTTGTTCAACCTACCTTCAATAAACATCTGATTTGCCATAATTGTGGCCACTGTCCAAAGTACATCAGATTTTAATGGGTATTCAGTTAAGTTTGCAATTACCATTTAAATCACTCGGCTCAGTAATTTGCCACGCGTATCCACAGTACAATGTGCGTTTCTAGTGATTTGTAATTCGAATACGTATTGCCTCGACTCCTCTGAAGCCATTTTACATACTTGGTGGAATCATTCTAGGATTAGTCGTTGAGAGACGCCTCTAGGCTAGGTGCAGGAGGCACATGTTTTTTTTTTCAGTTTCATTTTCAATGGAAGAAGAAACTTCTTATTGTTACTTAGAGTAGCGGCGTACTTAGCGCACTACCTTTAAACAGTACCCCTCAATCCCAGCAACCCGGGGTTCTATATTCAACCATCGCTAACGCAGGTGGCGAGCATTTGAACCGGACCTGTATCGCCCTTAAATGAGCACGGTACTGTATATGTGGTGTGGTGTGTAAAAGTCGGTACTGGGGAGACAAAGGCGGTCGGGCGTAGTTCTAAAAGCATTCGACAACAGTATGCACGGCTGTATGTGGGGCGGAGGTGGGGGGGGGTCTTTGAGACTTAATAGATGTTCGCCAACAGTACCTGCCCGCCCTTAGCGCGCTTTCCGTTTCTGGCGCTGAACAGATGTTTGTCTTGATGCCCTGCTGCGCTACACTGGGACCTATGCGGATGTCGTGCCTCTGTGTGACCTCTGAGGAATGCATTCTTAGCACGGTTTGATGGCATTTAACGTTTGTAGTTTGTACTCTTTTAACGCCGCTTGCTATCTCTACGTATGAGTGAAAACAATGCAATCATCATCCATCCAGCCGTAAAAAACCTACATCATTACAGTGAAAACAATGTCTGTGTTCTTCAGAAAGGGTGGCATAGTGGCAGAATGAGTCGCACCACAGTCTTAAGAGGAAGAAGGCTTTGATTCGATTGGCGGCGCAGTTCCCCTGCTTTAGATCCCGTGTCTGCCGAGATAGGCTCCAAATTCATCGTATTTATCATGAGTGCATACTTTAAGGCTATCGGCATATTTATTTGCGTTCCAGACCAACAATATCCAGCAAGATTTGTTTCGGCAATATAATCAGGCTGGATAGATTTTACACTAAGGCACGCTGGCATTCGATAGTATAAAACACGAGCTAATGAAAATGCTCAAAGAACTAAACGTTGATACAGTTCTGAAAATTCTAATAGACGTGTACTGGGATCAAACCACAGCAGTAAATATCGAAAATAAACTTAGTGATTTCATACAGTGGTGGCGCAGTGAGTAGCGCTGCCGCCACAGCATGAAAAACCCGGGTTCGGTTCCTGGCTCGGGTGCCTTTCTGTTTTAAGTTTGCATGTTTACCCCCATGTCCGCGTTGCTTGTCGCCGGACACTCCGTTTTCCTCCGACCGTCCAAAGATACGCTGCTGCCTGGGTTAATTGGCCTGCTGAATAAATTGTCCCCTCAGTGCCCTGAGATGTACTGGCGTCATATCCTGGGTATAGCCCCGCCGGGGACTAATGTTCAACTGAACTAATTTTATGCAAATTAAGAGGTATCCGGCAAGCCTGTGTATTTTCACTGTACTTGTTTAACTTGTACATTTTAGGTCCTATAATGTATTGCTGCAATTTTTTGCTCTCAGTTGACATGTAGTTCTCTCCACAGCTCGGATTTGTAACAAAAAAAACCCCAAAAAAACGTTATTGTTTCTGATTTGCCGTTGTTATGTCGTTGACATGCCGTTTTCTCCGCAGCTCTGTGCAGCGCTTTGTGACCCTGGAGTGAAAATCGCTCCATAAATGCAATTATTATTATTACATATTGAGAGAAATTGAAGGTTTGCCAGGGTTGATAATTGGTGGACAGAATATGAATAACCTGCGTTATGCGGATAATGCAGTTTTTTTCATCGAATTCGGGGTGAGGGGGGGCGCTGCAAGGAATTGTTGGATAAGGTTGTTCGAAAAAGTGGATTGTTATGTTGTATAAGTTTTCCCGTATGCATAAATAGTGGGACAATACCACCAAGTATTGAAAAGGGAGTTGAAGCAGGTGAAATTGGGTTCTTTAGTCGCATCTTGACAGTATCCTGGATGAGTCACACCTAAAATGAAGAAATTTTGTCAAGAATGGGATGTAGAAGGAAGATGTCGAACAACATTAGAAAGAGTCGATGTTTCTCGGGCAAATTTTGAGGAAGGTAGTAATTAAAAATGTGGGTATCAATTGAAATATTGAGTAAAAGCAAGAACGTGGACGACAGAGATTGACTTCTGTAAAGAGTCTGCCTTAATGGGTGAACATGTCAACCGTAGATACTCTTAGAACACAAGAGTAATGACTTGTCGACAGCTATTATCACCAAGGACCTGTAGATGCATTGGGTGTGTGCTGTTCAGGCGATGTAAGCGTATGCAGTACATCATCATAATTACACTATCATAAATCGCAGCCTCTTGTATGAACACTTTCTCAATCTTTATTGGTCAGGGGGATTGTTTGATCATACTTCTCCACAGGCCTGGCTCCAACTTTCTTCGGGAGGTTGGGCTCAGTGGGATTTTGAGGAAAGCCAAAATATAATTGTGAGAAATATCAACCCACGAAACCGGTTCATTGTATCGTTTAAAAACAGGTCGGCTTTCTGCTTCTCTGTGTAAATAATCAACGTTAGCATTACTTAAACTCACAGATGATGTAGCGGTGTCACCCACCGCTGCAGGATTTGCCACCATCAGCCCTGCCACTAAGCTCACCCGAACTGGGTCTTGCATTGTCGTCAGAAATGTGTGAACTCGAAGAAGCACTCGGGTCTGTGTTTTTTTGGGTCGTCTTGGGCTAACGGTGGACTCATTTTCATCGCTGCTAATTTCTGTGGATTTCTTATTGGCGATGAGGAAGACATGAGGGCTCTTGCTAACTAAATGGGAATGTATCTGAGAAATTATATTTTTTGCTCTCAATAAACAAGCTGGCTTGGTTAGCAATTGCAGACTCCGATCTAACTAAACATCCAGAGCACATGGGGCTAGCTCGATTATTTAGCTTAGCTACTGTGAAATGAATGATAAGATGGATAATATAAATGTATTTGCTGAAAACGTATAAGTCGTATATAGTTAAAGCCCAGTTTATGAACTACCTTGCTTAGCTAGCGGTCGCATTTATCCACTCACTGATTGTTGGTGTTGCTTGACTATGTTGGCGAGCGAATTTTTTTCACACACGGATGTCAGATAACCAGTGCTTGGGCACTGGTTGTCTGGTTATCTCCCTGAGCTATCAACCAGAAAGCTAAAGCGCAGCGTGTACCAATACAATGTATTTTGAAATGGTCGTTTTGTTAGGATATCTTAATAGAGTTTTTGAAAAACATGTCATACGTAGAGACAAACTTTATGCAAATCGCTAGGGTGGGCCAAGCCTTTGGGTGCGCCACCCTTGGATGCTCAATGGAGCCAGGCCTGCTCCTACGCGCTAATAAATCCAGGTTGACGAAGTGAGGAACCATGACTGGTTCCAAAATCACTTGCCACTGTTGTTCGCTATGGCCAGAAGCTCAACTCAAATCGGGTTCATACTGTCATGTGCTGTTCTTTGTCACTGCTCTACCCTTGTGCTATGTGTACCTGCGATTGTATACATACCTTTACCACTTAAAAAAAAATTAACCATTTTCGCGAGCTCATACATTTTGATGGCCTTGAGCCATTGGTTAACGATGGTCCTGCGACAGTAAACACGTAGTTTTGGAGTTAAGTAAACACAACTGCACTATACAGTGTTATGCCACTGGCCCATAAACCGGGCATTCTGAGTTCGGTTCCCGGTGAGGGCCCATGGCAGTTGGCGAGTCATGTGTGAACCGGTCCTGGTACCCATCCACCACGTACGAGCAGGTATCGTCAAACAAGGCGTATGGTCAAACAAGGCCCATAGTCAATGTGGTGGAGTGAAGGCCTTAATCTAGCAACAAAGTTCTAACATTTTGATCCGTTTTCAACTCAACAAGATGTTTTGTTCATGTATCGGGAAAGGTACAAATTTTATCATAGCTGTAGAAGAATACGTATGTTTTGCTGAAATGAGGCACGGGTAGATTAAAGAAACCAATCTACAGAAGCTTAAGCTGACTCGTGCATTAAACCTGATACCTTGTGATTATAAGGTCTTTGTAATATCTTTTCCAGCATAACCACAGATGGTATGCTGTACATTCGATACCGTGGACTACTGTATTATATATTGTGGATGTTATGCCACGTAATCGTCTCCTCTCATCTCATTGTCTGAAACCGCTTAGTCCTATACAGGGTCACGGTGACGCCGGAGCCTATCCCGGCAGACACAGGGCGTAAGGCAAGGATATACCTACGAGGGGACGCCAGTCCATCGCCGGACACTGCGGGGCAATTTAGCCTGCGAGCCAAATAACCTATGTAGCAGCATGCTTTTTGGACTGTGGGAGGAAACCGGAGTGCCCGGCGAAAACCCACGCGGACACGGGGAGAGCATGCAAACTCCACACAGAAAGGCACCCGAGCCGAGAGATTCGAACCCGGGACCTTCTTGCTGTGAGGCGACGGCGCTAACCACTGGGCCACCGCGCCGCCCGCCCACGTAATCGTATTTACTGCATGTTCCAGATAAGTCACTGTGGTGCAGAACGTTCGCTGCTCGTTTTGAAATAGATATTTCTTGTGTTTGAGATACTTGCCGCGTAAGCTGGACTTAGTTTAATTTGGTGGCTGTTTAGTGGGCTGGTGGCTGTTTAGTGGGTTGTTCTGGCAATTGCTGTGAAGAATTGTTGCGTAAACTGCGACAAGTGTATATTTACTGTGTATCACCAAATGTGATGAGCTCACTTTCTTTCCACTGTCCGTCCGAACATGTCATGTTGCCTTTTAGATGTAATGGAGTAAGTTTTGAGAATGTTGAACATCATTTTCAAAATCCATTATATCCTGACTTAATAGTTTGTACAAAAAAACAAGACATCAAACCTTTCAGTGTTTTAAACATTTCCATTTTTTTATGTACGTTTTGAGTTATTACATGTTGTGAAAAGGGGCATATTATTATAAAATATGTTAATGGTTACATAATTTCAATGCTTGATTACATAACGTGAATAAAACCCCATAAATTAACATGCAATGGCATTATCACATTTGCATATAAACAACATCTACCAGAATACATTTACTGTGTTTATATTATTGAAATATTGTCTGAGTCAATCTAAGTCACAACACTTGCAGGATTAAATATTCATTCTTACCAGAAGGACCCGTGGCACTGTACATCTTTAACTTGTGTAACAAAAAAATTATCAATATTTATTGATTGAGAGTAAAATCAGAGTGGTCTTTAGATTATTCACGCAGATTGCAAATTCGCTGCAGGGCGATGGGGTGATTCTACCTTGTGGTTTTATGGTTCCTTTAATGTAAACTTTATTTGCATACATTGGATAAGTGAGCCATAATTTAATGTAAAAACCTAAAAATTACATACGTCTGTTCAGTGTCAAGGATTATGTATGTGGACCTCTCTCCCACAGTGATATGAGATCCTGGTGTTGGCCATGGCAGCTAACAGAATTCGTGCTGCAACTGGTGGAGGATTGCCTCGGTGCAAGTCAGAAGGAACTCTTATTGACCTGGAAGATAATCCCTCGGAGCCAAACTTTCATGATTTAGATGGTGAGTAATTGTGCACACCTTTTTGTTGCATTCCATTCAGCGGTGCTGTAGTTCTCCCATAAATTCCTTCCCTCTCTCGTGTCAGGGTGTAATGCTTAATAACAATTTAAGTCAACAGTGCAATTTATATACCTCGCCATGCAAATTCCACGACTTGTCATGGACGAGGCACAGATACGAAGGCGAGAGGAGACTGGAGAGAGAGCGGGAGTCGTCGAAGTGGTCAGCCGGCACCAACCCACCAGACGCTGCATCCTGTATTTTATGATGCTATTGGCCAATGCATTAATGAGTGCTTTTAGTTGTGGGAGGAAACCAGAAAACCTGGAAAAAGCACACGCAGAACAGGGTGACAGAATACACAAACTCCACATAGAAAGATGCCCAAGGTGGGGATCAAACCCCCTTGGGCATGATTTTATTTTTGTGAAGTGCAGATGCAGCACTTTGTGACCCTCCGATGAAAGGCACTTTAGAAATACAATGATCATTATGTTAACACTGCACCATCCTACCCAAGGCTTGAAGCTTAAATTTGAGGATAATTTAAAATTGTTTAATAGGTGGTTCACTTATAAGTCGATAATACCATTTTTAATAAAACGAATTTATACTCGTGATGCAATAGGGCATGCTTTTATATTGTGTCATGTTTTTTATGGTATTCATGGTATTATAACTGAACTTTTGATAATAGTTTGTAAACTTTGTAGTGTACACAGTGTGCATCAGGATACGCATCGTCGTACTTTTGATCATTTGTGGTTTTATAAAAATCCACTTACATTTAAGTAAATCGCGAACCCCTTGTGTACATTCAAAGTTGTTGACATTGCTAAATATGCATGATAAACTTGCTCGTAATATGCTGTCATCTCATATTATATTTCTAATAACATTGCTGCAGTTTGTATATAGCTGTTAAAATGTGTATATTAGCATTGTTTGCATTGCAACACTTGATTGCTTTTATTGTGTTAAATATATTTTACTTTAGTAAGCTATCTTGCAAGTAAGATTTATTATGTAATCTCTCTCCTCATAGTGCCTTCTCCAAATGGCTTGCTGGACAAGGGCACCCTTACAATGGAAAATGCCCACGAGGTGGTGGCCATCAAGGACTACTGTCCCAATAGCTTCACCACATTGAAGTTCTCCAAAGGCGAAAGACTGTACGTGATGGACACCTCTCGGTCTGAATGGTGGTATGCTCATAATAACAAGGAGATGGGTTACATACCGGCCTCTTATGTGCGACCTATTGGTTCTTTGAGTAGCACGTACAGCGACAGTGGCATGGTGGATCACATTCCCGAGAGTAATGGCTACAAACAGGACATGGATTTGCTCAGTGGCTGGCCAGAAATCATTGGCAAGCAGACTAATTTGGTCGGTGTTAATGGTAATCCTTTCCGGCCAAACCTATCTGCTTCCAATCCTTTCCTCAACGATATATCGCAGATGTCCACAAGCAGTGATGAAGTGCAAAAGCCATTGTCATCAACTGACTGGCTGATGTGTGATGCTCTGAAACCCAGCAGCAGTATAAAGCACAGCAATAAATCTGTAACAGACTTGGATCTGGACTTCTTCGAGCATCCAGTTACTCGAGGCAACCCATTCACAAGCAGCAAAAATCGTTGTTATAGTATGTCTGAGCTGTCAATGTTACAAGAGCAGACGAAACCAAGTGAAATGTACCAGATGAATTTTACGTCGACCTTTAAAGCTTTGGATGTTGAGAGCTTTCAAAATGACAGAGATGCATTCAGAACCGCTTGGTTAAACCGACGGAAGCTGGCACGCTCATGCCACGACCTGGGTGCCCTGGAGCAAAGCCCTGGGTGGGGTCAGACACAGCCAGTAGAGACACACATGATCTGTCGTCTGGACAGCGCTGGAGGAGTTATTCGGTTGCCAGAAACAGACATTGTTATTCATGTCCCCGACGGTCACATTGATGTTGGGGAACACCAAGAGGTCTCTGTGAAAGCATTGCTTGAGCCACCATTGGAGTTGAATAGCGACAGATGTACCACGATTAGTCCGCTCATTGAAATATGCCTCAGTAATGTTGACACTCATAAATTCTTTACGCTCGAGATGAGTGTAGACGCAGAAATAAAAGACAAAGCGGCCGAAATTGTTTGTATGAGGAGTTCGCTCAAAGATAGCGCTTATGTAAAGATCCCAACCAGTTACACATATGGCAACACCATTCAAGTCCAGCTGGAAGACCTGGAACCGTGCACCTATGCGGTAGCTGTAGCACAAGCCCCAAGCCTGAAACATCCATCCACCATTTGGGACTGTATAACCAAACACCTCACCGTTGGTGTGTATGGCCCACGGCACATCCACCCATCATTTACAACCGTTGTTGCCATGTTCGGTCACAATAGTGCACCAAAATCCCTAACACTGAGTGAGATCACTAAAGGAAAAATGAGTGGCCTTCCATTGGCATTGGAACTCTGGGGAAAGTATAAATTCTCTGTAGCCAAACCTCAAGATGTAAGCTTTTGCCTGTTCTCAAATGATGCCAACTTTGACGTCAAGCAATCCGGCCAAAACAATTTGGTTCGCGGTTTCCAGATGAAGCTGGGTATGGTGAGCCGGATACCTTTCTCTGTCAATGTTATGAACGAGGAAGATATGCAAGAGTTTACCCTATGCATCCAAATTAAGGATGACAAAGAAACACTCTTGTCCCAGTTTTGCGTGCAAACACCTCAAGCAGCACCGAAGCCAGCAATAAAGACAGGGCAGAGGAGGTTTCTAAAGAAGAAAGAAGTGGGAAAAATTGTGCTGTCCACGACAGCCATCACTGCCAAATACCCAACATTCCAGGATAGACTGGTGTCAAATCTAAAGTACGCCATAGCCACCAAGACCGTGACGCGGCAGCAAAAACATCCGTATCTGCTCGAGTACAGGAAGGGGGACATGATGACGTTGCTGAGCGAAGAAAGGGTGCGTGTGCGAGGACAGTTGCGCAACAAAGACTGGTTCATCGGTTTTTACGACGGCAAGCTGGGTCTCGTCCACTGCCGGAATGTGCTGCAGCTCGACCGAGATCGCTCGGGGCTTGCACCTGGGCCGAAGCTCACCACAGCGGTGCTTCTCGAACAGATGCTCCAGTCGTGCAAATACTTGACCTACGTGTACTCCTCGGTACGCACCCAACTAATGGAGAACATTGGGAGCTGGAGAACGTTTGCAGATGCCTTGGGATATGGCGGAGTGTCGCTAAGCGAGTTCTGTCGGGTGGAAGTGGAGAACGAAGCGGAGAAGGTGGCGTGTGTGCTCGAGAAACTCAAGGAGGACTGTAACAGCTCCTCGCAGTCGAAGAAGAAGAAGTCTTTTCAGAAGGAGCTGTTTAAGGTAAGTTACGAGCATTTGTTGTAAAATCCCTCTGCGAAGTATTTTGGAATGTTGGTAAAAAAAATGTTCTTTGGTTCAATTTCTGTCTTCACTTTGAGACTTTGGGCTGCATGAGATCTCAATTTATTCAAGTCTTGTACCAACCGCATGGTTTCCTTTTTGTTTTGAAAATTTTATTTACTGTCATAATCCAGATCAACTTTGGTCTTTCCCTGTCATGTTTTCTGACCTAATACATGCAATATAGAATCGAATAATGTTTACTTTGCATGTCTTTAGCAGTGTTTTTTTCCCATCTATTTGCTAAAATATTTGAACATGAGTCTGAACCAAAGAAATGTGTACGAATACTAATCAACTATTCATGTCTTTTCAAGGACACCTTGTCCAATAGAAACATTAAATGGTTTTGGATGCAACACCCTCAGTTAAACGTGAAGTGTAAACAATTTAAAGAGGTACATTCATTACTTTAAAAACTGGTATATAGCATAGCAAGACTCACCACTCAGTCTTGCACCACAACTTTGAATTAATAATGCGTGGGTTTACAAACGCTAATGCTTTAAAAAATGCAATAACACTTTAAAAATTAATAATGCTTACTGCTAAAACACTCCGGGTGCCTTCCATATTAAAGGCCAAATCACGTGAAATGCCTTGCCAGAAATTTTCTAAATTTTACTGTAATCTCCATGACATCCACTCTAGTTAGTATCTGTACTCGCGTAATCTTGTACAGGGTCGCAGGAGGGCCAGACCCTATCCCGGCAGACACTGGGTGAAAGGTCGGGCTATACCCAGGATGTGACGCCAGTACATCACAGGGCCCTTTTTTGGGACAATTTACTGAGCAGGCTAATTAACCTAGACAGCAGTGTGTCTTTAGACGATGGGAGGAAATCGGAGTACCCGACAAAAACCTACTCGGACATGGGAAGAACAGGCAAACTCCACACTGAAAGGCACCCGAATCGGGTTCAGTTCTTGACTCGGGTGCCTTTCCGTGTGGAGTTTGCTTGTTATCCCCGTGCCCGCGTGGGTTTTTACTGGGTACTCCGATTTCTGTGAGACAGCAGTGCTGCTCACTGCGCCACCACATCGCCCACATCCATACTAGTCATTTAAAGTCATATGGATCTTTAATGACGCGAATGCTTTGCATAACACTGCGAGAATTAGCGCAGACGGCACCGTCGTCTAACCGACGTTCACGCATCGTGTATCTGTTGACAAATCAGGCCCTGCTGAAGATCGACTGCCAGGGTCTGGTGGCGCGCCTCCTGCAGGACTTTGTGCTCCTCACCACGGCCGTAGAGGCTGGGACCCGTTGGAGGGAGCTTGCCGAAAAACTCACCAAGCCAACGCGGCAGCAGATGGATGCCTTTGAGGTCCCTCACCGCGACAAGAATGGGGAAATTGACGATGAGGCAAGTGTACTCGGCCCCCAACGCATTCGTCGGTGCAAACGATCGACAAAACCATTCCGAACCCACGTGTCCGTATTCTCTAATCGTGTTAACAGCTATACAATCAAATGCACCAAATAACACACATGAACATGTACATTGGCAAAAGTACCCATAGTCTAAACAGCTCGACGTGAGCTACAAAAGCATTGATATTGCATTGTTATGAGCTGACTGCCTTTTGACAACATTTGGCTAACACTGACAATCAGGCTCTTAAGAAATCCTTTTTGGTGTAGGCCAATCAGTTTGAAGGACAATGTGTGTACTGTCAAAGCTTCTTGTTTGCATATTTTGTCATAAGTATGTGTGGCTTTTGCAAACTAGACACTTTGTGAAAGGTGTCTATTTTGGTGTTTTAAGATCTTAACACCTGTATAATTGCCGGACGATGGACTGGCGTCCTGTCGTCGGGTGTATTCCTGCCTTACGCCCTGTGTTTCCGGGATAGGCTCCGGCTCACCGTGACCCTATATAGGATTAAGCGGTTTCAGACAATGAGATGAGAGATGAGATGAGAGATAATTGCCGGATTCGGTAAAAACCTTTTCTCTTTTTTACACATGAACATATAATTTATGCGGCAAGCCGACGGTTCATGTTTCCCAGGGATTTATCAACATCCTCTGATGTATCACAACACGTTGTGCTCCTTCTGCTATGCAGGAACCGCTCGTTTCTCAAAGCGAAAGACTTTCATTGTGGCATTTACATGGCGTCAATGCGTGCGTGTGACCCTTTGTCCGTCGTGGCGATCAGACAATGTGGAAGCCGGCGTACGCGTTCCTGCTGACGTGGAGCGCGAGGCTAGGCGACAGCTACAGGGACGTGGTGCAGGAGCTGCACGCTGCGCTGGAAAAGATGAGGAATCCCATAACCAAGCACTGGCGCCACCTCACCGGCACCCTCATCCTCATACACACAATGGACATCCTGCGTGCAGCTGCATTTAGCACCCCGAGTTTGGAGGACAGCACGACCTGATGCTTTTTTCAGTGTTATCACGCCGGCGTCACGTTTTTAGCTTACCTAAGGGGGGGCAGAGGTTGTTTTTTTTTATTTCGCAAGAACAAGAATGTTGAGTGGTTCTTTCAACATGGTTAGTTCTTTGGGGCTGGTTAGGTGGGACCAAATATATAAGTTTATGCACTGTGGCAGTCCAGATTGGTTTGCAAAAATCAGTGAGAATCTATAATAATGTATATATTTTTAATTAAACATACCCATACAGGTACAAAAGCAGCCCATATGTTGTAGTTATAATAGATTTAACATTGCATATCGTAGTGCTATTTTTCTATTTTTATTAGTTTTTTTTCATATTTGCTTTTGTCAGTAGTATTCGAAGAATATCAAATGTGTTGAAATATTGACAATTGTTCTTTTTATGTATTTATAACGACTGCATTTTACTACCGAGAGCAAGATTTGCTCTTGTAATGAATGCTTCTTTTAAAAAGACATCTTGACACGGATTGTGATTAAAAGTGGCAATTAACAATTGTCACATTAAGATAATATAATTCCTCAAGTGTAATCAGTCAGCAATGCTTAATTGCATTGCACATTTGTCAAAAGGAGTGCCTCTTTGCAGAAGCAACTCGATTGTCTATTTGCTGTAATTTAACTTGCTTTGTGCTAATGTGTTAAATTGATTTGTAGAACTTAGTGCCAGCTATTTCAAGCATTTATCAATTTTTTAAACTATCCTGTTTGCATGGGCAGGCTCTTTATGTGCAGTGCTGCTATATTGTTAGTGTTAAATGTGTGTGTGTATTGCAAGGAAGGTAAGAAAAATAGATCGCCCTAAAAGCATAAATATACCATACCTGATATAGAAACTATTTTTCCTTGCATTCTAAAACCAAATTGAGCATTTATAAATTGTGTAATTTCACCCAGAGCTAGACATGACTGAATTTCAAATGGAACCGGGAACAGTTATTTATTATTTTAGTTTTTTTTTTACTATTGAAATAGATTTTTATTATCGCCAGTTTGTATATAGATTTCTTAAAAAGTTTTTTTAAAAATATGTTTGTACATAATACAGTGGCATTGAGAGTGATAATGGAAGCTATAGAAATAATGTCAAACCTGCTGTAATGTACATTGCTTTTAAGTATGGGGTGTGTTGTACAAGCTTACAGGGTACAGCATAGGTTTATTTTGTATGGATCAGTGAAATGTAGTGACAGCTGGCTTTGCTATATATTTGATGAAGTATGTTCACTTATACTTTGTTAGCTATAATCCTTGAACATGAGCCTATTAATAATTGCATGTTAAAATTCGAAATCTATAGAATTTGCATCATATAGCCTATATTGTACAGCACAACAGTACTAAGAAATGTTTAATCGTATATGTTACACATCAAAAATAGCGTGCAAGCATTTGCTAAGGTGTGATTTTTATCGTATCACATTGTGTGAGTTTTAACCTGAGCGTTGCCTATTGTGAAAATGTTAAGTGCCAATTGTGGTTAACATACTTGTGTTTTGATAGTGAGTTTTCTAGCAGATCAGTTTGAACCAGCTATTTCCTGCTGGGGATTTTAATTCACTGCACTCTATTTACCACAATTTTTGTGTAAGCTTAGTAACCAAGGTTTGTCTTACTCCCATTCAATAAAGACACTATTCACGGTGCGATGACGAGTAATATTCATTGTTTTGCATCTATTTCTGCTATGTGCTCGTTGACATTGTCTGAGACTGTCAAATTGGAGGTTTTATTGGTTCATTTTATAATTTAGTCTTATAGGCGAACATATATAGTACGCCAATTTAAATGTTGCTTTCTCATGAGATGCTGTATTATGCGTGAATCAGTGCTGAACTCCTGTAGTACTTTCACCTTATTTGACCTCCAGTCCACGGTCTCAAAGTCAAACAATTTCGGTTTACTTTTAAATAACATTATGAAGCAAATACTGGGTGGAATATTTTGTGCTTGTGTTATTAATATGGCACTTGAATTTATCCCCACAAGTGAATTTATGATCATGATTGTCATCTACCCTAGGAATGCAGAATTGAATCAAGAATGAATATTTCTGCAAACAGTATGCTCAAGGTTGTGTGTAAGCTCGATTATGTGATTGTTGTTGGGCTGAACACAACAGCACCCTATAGATAGGTGCAAGTAAATTTTACAAAAAATTAAAATGGATTAGTCCTCTGCCTATTCGAAATAAAGTACTATTCCGCACGTGGATTGGTGTCACTGGCAATCTAGCAGTGTACATTTTGTGTACAATCTAGCAAAGTAGTATATTCCTAATGCTTTTCAAGAAAACGCATTTTATACAGACCTATACCCAAGTGAGCACGTGAGTGATGACATCACGACTTTATATATAAAGGGACTCAGGGCAGGCACGCTCTCCTAAAGCTGCTCAGCGCAAATTGGTGCGAGTTACTGATACTGCTCATTGTAATTATCAGCGAAACATGGTATTTCATTGTAAATGCTGTGGGTTTGCTCTCCAACGCACAGGTGCGCTGAGATAGTAAATTGGCACGTTATATTCACGTGACAAACCTTATTAATTGGCTGTGTCGGGTTGTGGAGGGTTTACGACACAATTTTTTGCCTGACCTAACTCAAAAAATGAATTAGATCGAGACCCATACCCGATATTTTAGTTTCCTAGCACACAGTTGCCCGGAGTTAAGTTTACAAAAAGTTTTAAATAGCAATATATAACTTACATTTTCTGAACATGCAATACCAATACCACTGCATTTGATTATGTAAAAATAATTTCAGAAATTTAATCGTTTTCAAAGCAGAATACCTGAATTTAGCTCTCTGGTTCATTATTTAGTTTAGTCAACAGGATTTTTATTGTAGTCACTAGCACAAATAATGTTTTCCTCTAAAATCGCATTCACTACAGATCGTGTGCTTTTATAATGAATTCAACTGGTACGTTGAACGATTACGGCAAATTAGATTGAGATTAATCATTGTAATATTTTTCTTGTTACCAGTCGCACACATGATTGCATTTTCAGCTGTAATGAATGTATGTACTTTTGTGTTTTCACGGAAATGGATTATCGCTATTTCGGTCGTGAATTAAAAGTGCACATTTATCAAATCGTGGTCTGTCCCATATTTGTGTTTTTGTCATTGCAAGGTCATTGCTATTTAAATACCACTTACGCCTGCCTTTTTGTTTGTTCTTTTCTCCTTTCATCGTGGGCACATTGGTATTTTTTTTACTGATTAACTTAATGTTTGTCCTTGGGTGACTTGATAATTTGTACTGATGTAGAACGCCTGTGTATTCCTCCAACCCGGGAGTTCAAACGTAGCGAAGGAGAGAAGAGGAGCGATCGAAACGGCGATTCCGAAAGAGCAGCTTTTGGAAGCAATCATCGACTTCATAATTTGTTCTCTGGTAGTGTTCTTTGTATACTGTTTATTAGTCATTTGTCGACCGTGTGTTTATTGCTGAGTTATGGGTATGCTTTAAATTTGCTTTATAATTCATAATCTGTACGGTAGTAATTTCTCACGTATCTCTTCAGTCAGAGTTATTAAGATACTATTTTCTGTTATGTGTTGTATAGTTTTGCGTAAAAATAGGACCCATATTTAGCATTGGTTCCTTTTCTTTGAAAACCTTGGTAAATTCACTAGCATTGGTGCAAGCAAGTCTGATTGGTGATGAGACAATAAATCTCATTACCGGTGCGGAATTTTGTTGTGTTGAACCAATGTTGTTGAAATAAAGCACTTGCAGAAGGCCGTGTGGCTGATAGTGTAAAATATGCTGTTTATTTGTAGAGACCCATATGGAAAGGAGGCAAAGATAACATGAATTATACGTCAACAGTGTGCCTCTGCCCAAATCTACGTTTTCCTCAACCTACCTTTTTATTCCTCCCATCATTTGCATGTACGTTTTTCTCTCTACCTCTGCCACGCTCTTTATCAAACCTTCAAGTTAATTTCCTCTTTCCTGACGTCCCCTCCTTGTTGCTACCCCTGTCATCTGTGCATGCCACATTATTGTATTTGGACCCCAGCAGCATCCTGCCTCCTGGGTCCCATTGATTTTAGACAACTGTGTTATCACTTATCCTGGTTCCTGTTGAGTGAAGCTCTGCTGGCTTCATATTACCCTCTGTACCCTATAGACAGTTGGAACCTACTTACAACCACCTGTTTCTCAGTTGTCTACAAACCGCTTGCTCTGAATCTGGCCAACCATAAGCAGTTTGAGTATTCAAATCGTTGCTTGGATTTTCGCAATCATGGCACAAATGGCATTGAGAAGGAAATTCCAGACAATAATTGCAATTCTAGAGCGTTTTCACCCGAGCGTCACAAAGCGCTGCACAGAGCTGCAGAGAGAACGGCATGTCAACAACATCAGGACAGTTAAACTGAAAGTCAAATTATGGCAATAAATTATATAAGGACATAAAATAAGTGATACAAATTTTTTTTTAACAAACAAGGAAGGAATACATGTTCCTGAGCAGGCGCAGGTTGGCAGCAAGCCATCATCCCGCATAACAGTGAGCCGCATGTACAGTCCTAGCGAGAGGGCTTGAAAGCCTTAAGGAACAAGTGTGGGAGGAGTGTGGGAGCAGTGTGTGAGAATTCTAAGTCACCCATCGAATGGAGGTGCGATCTGGGCACATGCAGCAAGCAAGTATTGGAGGTTCGAGTTGTGTTGAGGAGGGTGCCTGAAGTCGGTCATGGATGTATGTTGGAACAGCGCAAGTGAGGGCCTTGTAAGTGAGAAGGAGGATCATGAATGCAATCCTGTATTTAACTGGTAGCCAGTGGAGAGACATCAGTGCTGGGGATATGTGAACATGGATGGGTGCGCGAGTGAGGACAAGTAGCCGAATTCTGTACACGTTGGAGGCGATTGATCAGATAGGCAGGGGTGCAAGAGAGCAGTGCATTGCACTAATCGATTCGTGAAGAGATGAAGATGTGTGTGAGTTTCTCAGCATCAGAGGACGACAGGATGTTGCACAGTCTGACTATATTTCTGTGATGGAAATAGGCTACCATCGTCACCTTGTTGATATATGTCTCGAAGCTGAGTGAGGAATCAAGAGTCACACCTCGACAATTGGAGTATTATGGTCATATGGTTTCGTTAACAGGTGTGGGTGATTAGTCTCTCATGTATTTCCACCTTCACTGCTGCATTGATCTCATCTCATCTCATCGTCGGAAAGGACTTAGTCCTGTACAGGGTCGCGGTGAGCCGGAGCCTATCCCGGCAGACACAGGGCGCAAGGCAGAGATACACCCACGATGAGACGCCAGTCCATCACCGGGCACTGAGGGCAAGTTAGTCTGCAAGCCAATTCACCTATGCAGCAGCATGCTTTTTGGACTGTGGGAGGAAACCGGAGCGCCCGGCGAAAACCCACGCGGACACGAGGAGAACATGCAAACTCCAACACAGAAAGGCACCCGAGCCGAGATTCAAACCCGATGCCTTCTTGTTGTGAGGCGACAGCGCTACCCACCGGACCACTGGGCCACCGTGCCGCCCTGCTACATTTGATTTTATGAATTATCCTTGACATTGTTGATCCCCACTTCTATACAGGGGCTTGATATGCAGCTGCATGCACATCCAATTAAAACAATAATGCTTGAGTGTGTGATTGCACATTAAATTCGTGCATAATAATGTGCGCTGTCACATGTTTCACTACATGGTTAGAAGTTAATAATGTGGGTGGTTGAAAACTTGTTTATAAAATACTGTAATGGATTTCACCTGTTGGTAGTTTAGAATTTGGCAGTTATGGCCACGTTATATTACAAATATAAAATAGGGTTATGGAGAAAAGAACACCAAAATACAGTTCTCAAAAATATGTCTGAAAGTGGTGGGTGTAAGTGTGGGTGTATATCTCATCTGAAACCGCTTAATCCTATATAGGGTCACGGTGAGCCAGAGCCTATCCCGGAAACACAGGGCGTAAGGCAGGAATACACCTGACGACGGGACGCCAGTCCATCGCCGGGCATTGCGGGACAATTTTTAGCCTGCGAGCCAATCAACCTATCCAGGAGCATGCTTTTGGACTGTGGGAGGAAACCGGAGTACCCGGCGAAAACCCACGCGGACACGGGGAGAGCATGCAAACTCCACACAGAAAGGCACCGGAGCCGAGAGACTCGAACCCGGGACCTTCTTGGTGTGAGGCGTCAGCGCTAACCACTGCGCCACCGCGCCGCCCGGTGTATATACTCATACGCTCAATAATCACGGTGGCAAGAAGACTGGCGTTTTTCATGTGTCCCTGAGCTCTGCATGACTGATTCTGTTTCGAGATTATTTGCAAGTGAATCATGACCCAAAATGACAACCTTTAGTTATCAGTGAGCCTGCATTCTTGGTCATTGTACGAAACACTTATTTGAAAACATATATAGATTCATCCAATTGTATTGGATGATAGATTTTTATAACTTTTGTAGACAGATGGTTTGCTTTTACATTCTTCTGCGTAGTTATGCCGGTTATATGTATTTATCCACATGCTCCCAGCTTCAGGTGTAATGGGTACACATGCAGGATACAACGTTGCCTATGGAAGGCAGTTCGACGGTGTTCACAGGGGAGGCCGGCCTGGCTGGAGAATCTTTTTTTAGCACAATACCTTTTCCACTACCATATTAAGTCGAATTAATTTGGCCCAGTGTGAACCGCCTGAATGTATGGGGCTAATCAACCAACAACGAAATGAATGAGTCCACATTTGTGTCTAGCAGTTGGGTAAATGTATAAATAATATTTGCATTTCTAAAGCGCCCTTCGAACCGATTCGCACAAGACAGCCAGTTAGCTTAACAAAAGTTGCCCATCTCAATTGGGAAGTCATTCGCATTGTGGGCTTGTGCAGAAATGGTATTCTCTACCTTTCCGTGAGTCACACGAAAGGTGTTGCTGAAACAGCCCAACCGGTTTGAAGACAAAACAGCTTCCTGTGGCGCCACCACGCAGCATGAGCTGTACGCACGTGCTCTCACAATGCGGGTTGCACCAGAGAAGACACTTGCGTGGGTGGGTGGTGGGGGGAGTCTTCATACCCCGGTCTTTAAAGTTACTACAGTATACTCACGATTAAGGGAAATGAAAACTTAACTTCGACTATGTTCAGTTCAGTATTTGTACATGCTTAATCCCGTACAGGGTCACGCGGTGGCGGAGCCTATGCCGGCAGACAGGGCAGAAGGCGGGGCTATACCTAGGATGTGACGCCAGTACATCACAGGACACTTTTATGGGCAATTTACTGAGCAGATCAATTAACCTCGGCTGCAGCGTATTTTTGGACGGTGGGAGGAAACTGAAGCAATAATAATAATTGCACTTCGAGAGCGCGTTTTACTCGAGGGTCACAAAGTGCTGCACAGAGCTGAATGTCATGTCAGCAACAACACGACATATGAACCGCATATAAACGGCAATAAAAAATTGCAACAAATCTGAGCAGTGGAGAGAACGGCATGTCAACAACATCAATGTAGATCAATTGAAAGTAAAACCATGGCTTTAAATTAGAGGACATAAATGAAGAGATAAAAATAATTGTTCAACAAATGAAGGAAGGAATAAGTATTCCTGAGCAGCGCAGGTCAGCAGCGAGCCATCATCCCAGCACAACTAGTGAGCCGTATCAACAGTCCTAGCCAGAGGGCTTGAAAGCCTTACAGAACAAGTGAGTCTTGAGATGACATTTGAGGATGCCTAGGGACTCAGCTGATTGAATTTCCAATGGAAGGGCATTCCAGAGTCTGGGAAGAGCGCACGGGAAGGCTCTATCGCCCACCGAATGGAGGTGTGATCTGGGCACATGCAGCAAGCCGGTATTGAAGGATCTAAGTTGTCGTGTTGAGTAGCTTGCCTGAAGTAGGTCATGGATGTATGTAGGAGCAGCGCCAGTTACAGCTTTGTAGGTGAGAAGGGGGATCTTGAATTCGATTCAATATTTAACCGGTAGCCAGTGGAGAGACACCAGTGCTGGAGATATGTTATCGTGGATGGTTGTGGGAGTGAGAACTCTAGCAGCCGCATTCTGCACAAGTTAGAGACGATTGATCAGGTAGGCAGTGATGCCAGAGAATAGTGCATTGCAATAATCGATTCGTGAAGAGATAGAGACGTGCATTAGCTTCTCAGCATGGGGGGATGACAGGATGTTGCGCAATCTGGCTATGTTTCTGAGATGAAAATAGGCTACCTTCGTCATCTTGTTAATGTGTGTCTCTCGAAGGTGAGTGAGGAATGAGGAGTCTATCCTAGATTCCGGACTAGATTGTTGAATGTGCTTGTGCTTGTGGGCATCTTGTTTTCCCGTCTCATTACCCATTTCCTTCTCTTGACTCCTTTGTATTTGAATTTGCTACTATTCTTTGGTGTATATGATCGACTTAGTTTACTTATCTCTCCTTTCTCATCTTGACTTGTATGTAGACTGTGACAGTTTTTGTTAGAACGGTATACATATGACTGGGATAACATGCAGTATTAATTGATGGGCGGTTATATTAATCTCAATGGCACTGCTCCTTTAAAGGAAAAGGCGAGGTAATTCGATTACATAATGGACTAATTATATCAGACAATTCCTGCTATTTCAATGTACATGATATCGGTACAGCATTCGATTGTTTGTATTGATGATTGCTTACCAAAGATTGGAATAGCGACGTTTCCCCTCCCACGATGGAGGCATCGTCAATGTCTCAGAACGCTTGCGGATGGCCCTTCGACGTGGCAGACGAAAGGTCGCAAAGGTAGAGGGGAGGAGCGCTCAACACTGTTATCCCAAAGGAACAGATTTTACAAGCAATCGTCATATATCGAGCTGTGAAAACTGGTACGATCGGCAGAGAGCATACATTGACATAAAACATCGGATGAAAGAATACTGCACTCACGCAACAAAATGACATGTAATCTTGACGTAAAACAAAAATACCAACTTTCATATTATAGAAGTCTCATCTCATTATCTGAAACCGCTTAATCCTATATAGGGTCACGGTGAGCCGGAGCCTATCCCGGATACACAGGGCGTAAGGCAGGGATATACACCCGACGACGGGACGCCAGTCCATCGCCGGTATTATAGAAGTCCTGCAACTAAATGTGTACATCGTGAACACAACGATGTGGTTGTATTTTAAATAATTGTGTAGGCCAGTACTTTAGAAACAAAACAGTAAAAGTTGAACTTTTCATAACAACAATCATTGTGGTGGCTTTGACTTCAGAATATTCATGCATTATGTATTGTTGTTATTATCCATACGTCCTGAGCAATTGCAATCATTCTGTGTTACTATTTGCGTTTGTACACTCTGTACGAAGTACATAACTGCAGGTTCCGGGCTTTGAAAACCGACTACGCACTGCACAGTGAGTCAGCGTTTGTAAAGGACGGGCATTCGGACCCCATGTTTACAAAGTACGCAGGTAAGAATCAGTTTGTTTTTTAGTTGGGACTCCATTAAAGTCGCCTTCGAGAACAGGTCTCAGAGGTTACTGGAATTCATGCACGCGAAACAAGGGAAGGGCGGCACGGTGGCCCAGTGGTTAGCGCTGTCGCCTCACAGCAAGAAGGTCCCGGGATCGCATCTCGGCTCGGGTGCCTTTCTGTGTGGAGATTGCATGTTCTTCCCGTGTCCGCGTGGGTTTTCGCCAGGCACTCCGGTTTCCTCGCACAGTCCAAAAAACATGCTGCTGCATAGGCTTATTGGCTTGCAGACTAAATTGCCATGATGGGCCTGGCGTCTCATCATGGGTATATCCCTGCCTTGTACCCTGTGTCTGCCGGGATAGGCTCTGGCTCACTGCGACCCTTACAGGACTAAGCGTTTTCTGACAATGAGATGAGATGAGAGGTGAACAAGTAAAAAGCAAAAAAATATTTTTTTTCACAATACAAACTTTTATCACAAATACCAAATGTCAAGACTCTACAGAGTTTAGTTCTGGAAAAGGTGCTGAACTGACCCTTGGACCTGGATTGGCCTGATCCAGAAATTCGAT
>JAZEWT010000001.1:40703932-40715833 GCA_036362905.1 Mordacia mordax
AAATGCTGTTGTTCTGAAGTTGAAGGACCTCCAAGTGCTGCAGCATTGAGAACATCCCATCTGCGAGCACCTCCAAGTAGTTGTTGTTGAGATCCATTTGCCGAAGTCGAGTCAAACTACGGAAGGCACCCACTTCAATGTGCATTATCCTGTTGCTGTCCAACTTCAGCTTCTCCAGGTGTCCCAAACAACGAAACTGCCCAAATAATATGTTAATAATTTCATTTTCAGAAAATCTGAGCTCGGTCAGTTCGGACAAGCCAAAGCAAAATCCATTCGGGAGATCTTTTATTCTGTTACCACTCATGTCAAGCTTTCGTAAATTGTCCAGGTTCTGGAACGCTCTGTCTGCAACGTGCATAACGTTGCTGTTTCTGACCACGAGAACATCCAACTTCCGCAGGAGGATCATGGTTTCTGGACCAATGCGGGTGATGTTGTTGTTTGAAAAATCCACATGCTCTGTGTCGTGAGGAATTTCATTCGGAATGGCAGTGAGACTTGCTCCTGTGCAGTTGACAAACTTTGCACCTTGGAAACAGATGCAAGCACTTAAGCACTGGTTGACTGGCGTCCCATGAAGGGCATTGATGGTGCTTCTGGCACTAAGCAGGACGAAGAGCACACACTGGATCGTAAAGCTGACGATTACCATCTCCATTGTGTCATGTTAATGCTCGTCAGATCTGTGAATGAAATAATATGTAAATTATTTTTGTGCAATATATTTGGAGTACAATGCAGAAGTTGTAATTACAGAACTCGCTGATGCATTAAATATAACGGAGGGTAACTCTTCTGTTAAATATCACAAGGCTTTTAAAATGGCTTTAAAGATTGTATAGCATTCGCATACCATGGTGGAAGCCCAAAATCATTGTTTTGAATTAAATGTTTCATAGAAAATCGCAACACAAAAAAAGTACAATGTGTTGCAACTATAACATAATTAATAGGTCGGTGTATAGAAAATGTTCTTGAAAGTTCATTGAGCTGCAATCAACAGGCTTCCCCGCTGTATATATTTTAATAGTTAATTTGTATTTTAAGCCTAAAGGGTTTAGTGCAAATTTACATTTAGGACATTAGAGGTACACCAGTCATTGTACTACTATGTTGTGTATTGTATGAATATTGTACATAGACCGTTTCGAGAAACGTAACATACAGTTGGTGCATCTTTCCAGAAATTGAATAACTGAAGTATCCAAATTACTAAACTGTTATAATGAGCTTTCACAAGACATCTAACAAGTTTTATTTCATCTCATTGTCAGAAACCGCTTAGTCCTGTACAGGGTCGCAGTGAGCCGGAGCCTATCCCGGCAGACACAGGGCGTAAGGCAGGGATATACCTACGATGGGGCGCCAGTCCATCACCTAGTACTGCGGGCAAACTCCACATAGAAAGGCACCCGAGCCGATATTCGAACCCGGGGCCTTCTTTCTGTAAGGCAACAGCGCTACCCACTGGGCCACCGTGCCGCCCACATCTAACAAGTGACAATGACATAAACTTCATGTCTGACTGGCAACACAAACACTCTCTTAATGAGATACCTTTACACAATACTTTCTTTTGTAAAAACGGTGCAGTCGGATTGGTTATTGACTGTAGTCGGCTCAAGGTTGCAACACTGAACTGTAATTAATGTTTATATTTTTCACTCCGAGCGTCGATATTTGTTAATATGAATGTGAGACACATTCAGTGGCAGTGTGAAGTATAATTGTTTGATAGCACGTGTACTCACCTGACAACAAGGTTCAGAGTCGCACCGCGTGTTGCCGGCCGCACGCACAAGCAAATGAACTTTTACATTCGTGAGCTCACAAACATCTTCCAGTACAATCATAGCAACTCCAGGTACAGAGTCCTGGCCAGTTTGACAGGAAGAAACGTGCTCACCTGACGAGTAGATTCGGCGCCGCTCTACGAGTGGCCGGACACGATGGCATGATGACGCACGGTAGTGGAGGTGCTAAGCGGTGGCACACGGACGGGGCAGAGCTGAGCCAGTGCTGAAGCAGCCCCCCACCTCCCCCAGCCATAAACTCGAGACCCTCTTCACCACAGACACCTGGCTCTGCTCGTTACCCCCCCCCCACCGCTCCGCACAGCACATCGAGCCTAACCCCGATCCGCTACCTCCCCGAAAAGCTGCCCCGTATAGCTCTGACAGACTGTAGGGTCAAGTGCTGTTAGCGAGGAGCGCCTATGGAGCCCGACACCGGCATACGCCAGCACCACGCCCGGCCGCCTTTGTCTCTCTAGTGGCAATGTTTACATACTACAGTGCGAACTCATTTGAGGCTGAGTCGACCTAGGGGTGGGACAGAACTGGTTCAGAAAATCGTCACTGGTGTTGGCCGTGAGCGCGAATCGAACTCGGGTGGCCAGGTTTGTAGCCCAGCGCGCTAACCGCTGAGCGACCGCATTTGCTTTCATGACCGTAAGATTGTAAATCGTGTTTGGTTTTGTGGAGGTTGCAGATAATGAAATATGTGCGCAGTGTAAAAGGTAAATACAGGCTCAAGAGAAAATGATTGAAGAGCTTGATAAATAAGATGCATACAATAAATAATACCAAACGCCGTTATGCCTGGCTTTAAGAGCGTTTGACTTGAAATGAACTGATGAATTGACCAAAGCTTTCGTGCATCAAGATCCGATTAAACAAATTGCGAATCAATATCATGATCTTCACGATAAGAGATAACCCTGCTTTTCATCGAGAATCATAATCACATGGATCAGGGAACAAATGTAAATTAATGACATCTTATTAACTGTGCTTCATGATCATGGTTGAGGTTTCATCTTTGTACAAGTTGGTGCTGTGAGTTTGTTTTATTGTGCAACGTTGCGTGTTACTGTTTATGGTTATGAGTACGGTTAGAATTACAGTTTTGCGTGTAATGTCGCTGTGAGTTTGCCCTCGGGTTTAATGCGCTGTTACGTTGGTCAGTTTCTGCCGTTTGTTGTGGCGCTGCAATCAAGCATCAGGTCATGTTAAACATCTATCCGTCTACCTAACGGTTCACGCAAGCAATTCGGCTTGGGTAAGGACATTTGTCCCAGGCTGAGAGACAAAACGGAACAACAGCCAAAGGATGGCACAACGGTCGCAGAGATAAGCAATGAATTCAGTTAACGTGCAGGAGTAGGATTTAGTTTGGCACTGCAGGAGCATTAAGAATTTGTGATACCGTGGCAAGAATCATGCAGTAGTGGACAAATTTACTCTCGTGATGATGATCCAGCAGTAAAGAGGTACGCAACAATCAGTCGGCAGGATGTGTGCGGTAGGTTAAAGTATGGTGACTCTCATCTCTTCCAAGGTATCAGACCAGGGTAGAGGAATGACGCTAAATAGCTTGTAGAAGGGCTCTAGAGATCCCTGTAGTGGAACCCCTTGCACAAGCAGTGGCATCGAGAAATGTCAGGGTCTTACCTTTATCTACTTTTAACAAACCAAAAGTTGGTTTGTTGTTTGTGTTGTTAGTTCGTATGTTTGTTGCATCGCAGGAAAACTGCATCCAGAGGTGTGTGCTTATTGGGTATTTTCTACAGTAATTATGAACATCTATATATATATATTTTAAGTGTAATGCGTTGGCTATATTTACAGTATACCTGTTCTCCTGTTTTAAATAATGAAGTCAGTTTATTTTTAACAGACATCAACTGTTCTATTATTACCTTTTGAAGGTTGGACTTCCTCTATACAATCCCCAGAGGGATGCACCCACAAAAGCATTGTTAAACACAGCTCCATTGTTGTGAACAATTTTCAAATGGCACCATTATATTACACATTATACAAAAGCCAAACATTTACCCACAATGCATAAATGTGTCAATGGAAGTGTGACTCGTCACAGTGTGGTTTTACTGACCGGTGTGTGTGGTGTCACCCGAGTGTGACTTATAAAATCCATTTGTAACTGCAAATATAATACAACTGATAATGTGTCACGGTTTTTGAAAATGACAAGGACAGTAACGATACACCAGCCTTTAGACTAAGTGTGGGTGCTTTCACTAATTCCGAATGTATGGCCAGCGTGGAAGATTAGGCCTAATATAGAGGGGCTCTCTCGACCTCCCTCGACGCTAACGCGTTTACCTTTTAAAAATATTACACGTTGTGTGATCTATAATTCAGGAATGATTTCTCTCCAACTGTAAACATTTTTCGTAATGGTACTATTATGTTTTAAGCGGTTTGTGACCCTCAGGTGAAAAGCGCTCTATAAGTGCACATATTATTATAATTGTAAATACGTTAATTCAGAAATGTCCAATATATATGTTGGTGTTTAGCTGGATGAATTTTCAAGTCTCTCATGTTGTTTTGTCTCAGTATGAAGGCTTTACATCACCATATTGCTTATTTACTTTAAACACCACAATATAATACAATTAGTATTTTGGTTGTATTCATGTAAAGAGTTGAAAAAGAGTTGAAAAGGTTTACCATTTCTGGCAGATGTTGCCAAAAGGCAGTCTGCCTTTTGGCAACATCAGGCTAACACTGACAATCTGGCTCAAAATAAAGCCATGTCTGGTATAGGCCAACCAGTTTGAAGGACAATGCATATGTTATCAAAGCTTCTTGTTTGCATATATCGCCACAAGTATGTGTGGCTTTTGCAAACCAGACATTTTGTGAAAGATCTTAACACCTATATAATTGCCAAATGGTTAAACTCTTTTCTACTCTTTACATATGTACACTGGCAGAAGTACCCATAGCTGGATGTATTCAGTTGCTTATTTAAAAACAGTACAACGCTGCAAAGTTAGTGTGCTTCGAAAATGGCAGGTAATTAATATTTCAGAACAGGGTTTTATAATTATATCAATTTACCTCTTTACATATTTATTATCTTAAGCATCACGAAATTGAATTCAAATACTTTAATTGCGTAATGTTTTTATATAATTATAGATAATGATCGTGATTGTATTATATATAATCTTCCAGAACAGTGCTGTTTTACAAAATTGATTTGTGAAAAGTGCAAACTATTTAAATTATAAATGTAGTGCAATAAATGGTACAATTTGTACACATCATATTTTATAATGATATGCATTGTATAATTCCGGTCTTACATGAGTTACTAAGGAAACACAAAAACAACAGGTGGCATATACATATGAATAACCGTAAGTAGCCATTGTACAAACGGCACATAATTTATAAGGAGCCTGCAGATTACAATGCTCAAGTTTTCCACGTATCATAAACCTAAAGTTGCGCATTGTTGATTCACTAATTAGGAAGCACCTCCATTTCCATACCACTGCCCACTCAAGCTTTGTTGCCCCTAAGAACTAGTGTTAGGGTTGCCACCTCTCAAGGAGGGGGGGGGTAAACTGAATAATCGATTAGAGAAGCCTGTTCATGTAACTTGGAAGGGCAATTAGTGAAAAGTGAAGATTTCCCAGGACAGCTGTCTCAAAAATTATCCTGAGAAACAAACAGGACAGATGGTAACTCTAACCGGTGTCTGCCGGCCTATAAACTGGTCTGGTCAAAGGAATCTCACCAAGGATGGGTTCCAGATGGCCACGCTTTGTGGGCTTGATCGTCACCATCTTCATTCTTTATCCGACCCCCCCCTCCCTTCGTGTCTGGATCACTTCCCTGATACCCTCTGGGGCTGTGAGTTTGGGTTAAGACGTTATCTTAAAAAATAAAGAATACACCTGCATTTGCTTCTGCTCACTGCCATAATTACAACATTATCCCTTTCAGGGGACTATCAGAGCCGAACCGGTCATAAAGTGTTGCATTTGCGCCAACAGCAGGGGGCGTTCCATCATTAATTTTACGACCGTGTAAATTGAACACGCGCGTTTCAGCTCAAATTAATAATAATTGCATTTTTGGAGCGCTGTTCACTCGAGGGTCACTAAGCGCTGCACAGCGCTGCGGAAAGAGCGGCATGTCAACAACAACGACATAAGAACGGCAAATCAGCAACGATAACGTTTCTTTAATATATATAGCTGTATAAGAGTAGGAGGTTTTTACCGTTTCTGGCGATTATGCAGGTGTAAGATCTTAACACCTGCATAATTGCCAGGCAATTATGCAAGTGTTAAGATCCCAAACACCAAAATAGACACATTTCACAATGTGTCCAGTTTGCAAAAGCCCCACCTGCATAATCGCCAGAAACGGTAAAAACCTCCTACACTTATATATGTATACTGGCAAAAAATAGCGCTAACGGCTCCACCTAAGCTATAAGCATATATTGCTGTATACTCCATTATAACAGATCTGCAAACAAATGGCACGCTATTAAATTAAATTGTAAAAGTGCATTTCTTTTCAGCATGTATCCCTTCCCCCTCCGTTGCCCCCAAACCTCAAGTTCTCTGTCTTCTGCCGTCTACTAACGCTGAACACACATTTTACATCCGACTTTTATGATCTCACCATAACGCAAGCATGTCGTCCTCTCCAATGACCGTTATTGCTGTTGGCTGTCCACCTAATTGCATCTCAGCCACCTTACGGGAAATTCTTGGAATCCATGGATCTGTCCTAACTCATCTTATGTCCCACTCACTCCAAGAGCTTGTCCACCTGCGACACCAAGTCCATCCATCTCACCACTATTTCGCCCGTAACTTGAGTGATCACTGCCTCAAGTCTACTTATTCTCATCTAGGCCACATTTTTTGGTCCTAAATCCCATTTCTCCCCATCAGACATCTGTCTCTTTCACTCATCTACACCCATATTCCGTATATTGATTGTTATATAATGACCCCAACAATCCTTTCTTTGAACCCTGCAATGCCGCATTGTCTATGGATGTGAATAATCCCTGTTCATACGTCTTCCAGTGCACAACTGTCCTTTGTGAAAAAAGTAACAATTCATCATAGACCGAAGAGATAATGAACAATCCAGCCTTAAAATCCATGACTAAATCTGACAATCTGTTTTCTCACTCACAAGAGTGATAACTTAAGTTATTTTGCATACTTTGCCATCCAAAGTCTGTCGTATATCTATTTGAAACTCTGAAAATTCGTTTAATGGAATTTCCTTAAGATATCTCTGTAAAATAAACTACTCTATAAATATCCATTATACGTCACACATGTGATGACAGATGAATGAATCATTCGTAACCCATGTAGACCTGCTGCGTGGGGGCCCCTTCATAATAAGTGATTCACCACTAAGGAAAGGTTGCTTGGGTGGTGATGGGGGGAGGGCAAAAGGATGTTTAGAATCCGCCCAGTGGCAGCTCCATGCGGGAGGATGGTGGTGGGTGATGCGGGAGGGTAGGCGATGGGTGACAAGGACTGTTGGGAGATGGGTGCTGGAGGCTGATGGGGGGGGGGGCGGGGTGTACCCCGTTTCTGCAGGACCTTTGCGCTTACTTATGGCACCAAGCACTAATGCAACCCATTTCCCATCGTTTTATAAATATTGCAGAGTGTTTTACTATTTCAGTGGAGGAACATTCTCTTGAGGGATCTGTCTGATGACACACGCCACTGCACAATACAGGCAACACGAATAAAATCCATTTCCCAGTATTCTTACTGGTCTTCTAGGTGTGAATAATGCGTCAGAATCATTAGTTGGTAACACGATTTTGTAAGCTATGGCTTAGAAACCCGCAGAGAATTGTCGATTTAAAAGTGTAAAGACGCGGTGGCGCAGTGGGTATCGCTGTCGCCTCACGGCAAGAAGTCCCAGGTTCGAATCTCGGCTCGGGTGCCTTTCTGTGTGGAATTTGCGCGTTCTCCCCGTGTCCGCGTGGGTTTGCGCCGGGTTCTCCGGTCTCTTCCCATCGTCCAAAGACACGCTGGTGCCCAGGTTAATTGTCCTGCTGAGTAAATTGCCCCAAAAAGTGTGTCCTGCGATGCACTGGCGTCAAATCTTGGATATAGCTCCAGCTTGCGCCCTCTGTCTGTAGAGATAGCCTTCGGTATTCTGAGACCCTGTACAGGATCAAGCGGGTACTGATAGTGATGATGATGGTGGCGTGCCCTCTGCGTTATCTCAACGCAAGTGAGTGATGAGCGGTGCTGGTTACTGGGTAAACGCATTGGAGGTTCACGGATGCAGGAAGGTGGGTGCGTGCAGCTGATGATAAATTGGAGAGTTTATTTCCACAGCCGTTGTGTCGGGTTTGCCGTGTCGAGCGTTATTTTGCTCTCTTTCACCAAGTTTTGTCTCCCACGCTGGAGGCATTCTCAGGGCTATGGAACGGCTATAAAAAGCAACTATCATACATCGAGCCGTGGAAATCCACAGCACTACGTATTTTATAGATATATTAAATAACCAGCTTTGAAACCGGTAACTACGTATTAATGTCGGTTTCACGGCTCGACGTATGAGAATTGCCCTTAAGAGCTGCTCTCTATGGATAAGTGTGTCGAGCGTTCCTCCTCACTCTTCAACGCGGCTATCCTGGAAGAGCAGCTCTTAAGAAACCGGTAACGCTTTTTGTTTCAAAAGACAGGAGCCGAGCCCGCATTGTTTCCCCCAGTGGCACGCGTGAACGTGCTGCGAGTTTTCCACGTGGTACATCGAGTTAAACGGTAAAGGTGCAATCCTGCAACTGCTTGCTTGCACAATTGCTGGCGGAAGGGTCACCACTAGACGGCGCTCTAGTTATTTGTCGACTTCAACGTGAACCAGAGGCGTTTTGAAATTGTTGGATATACCCACACTTTTCCCCATTTTCTCCATTACTGCATAGTACACATGCATTATAAATTAGGACACGTAGTATATTTGGAACGGATCGTGCACTATAGGATATGCCTGCAACTCACGCTGGGTATTTTCAGATGTACAAAGCAGCATCGTGAATCGACGCTGTACTTTTTTTTTTACGTTTAGTCTTTGTCTGAATATGTAATGAAATACATGACCGTTTTAAAAATACCTCGTCATGTTCCTGCATATGAAGCATCGCAGGCTGCTATTCTAAGTCATGGAAAAATCCCCACAATTACTCGATTAGGAAAACACAAATTTAGACCGAACGCAAATAGTTTGGACACTATTATAATGAAGTCTGCATGACACTCGGAAGGGTAACAATGCAGCCTTGACAATTGCTGTGGGGTAACACATGTCAAAACCAATAAGAATGCTCAGCCTCCACGATCTGCTTTTAAAATAAAACGCACTTCATGTTCCTTTTCCCGACACTGCTGGCTGTTAGAGTGCATCGCTGTGTTGGGCCTTACACAATGGACACCAACAGTGCGAGTTGAATGGTTCTAGAAGCTACAGACCCTATGCATGAGTGGCATTGTTTTCTGTGTGTCTGTGTACAATCGTGCGTTACTCGCGAGGAGCGGTCGTGTAGTGGTTAATGCGATGCGCTCACGGCCAACGTCGTTATCTGGACTGATTCTGCACCTTTCAAAGGTCAACTCGGTCTAAAAATGTCACAAAATCTCCACTGGGAGGACAAAGGTGGCCTTACGTGGTGTTGGCCACTCACCACCTCCTCATGCACCGTAACAGATTTCATGAGGTGCTCGCGAATAGCACTTTGCCCGATTAGGCTGTGTAGGCTACACGGTGGATCTTTTTTCTATATATCCAAATGAGACAGCACTGGAGGCAGCACAGTGGCAGTATGAAACAGGGCGTTCGTTTCCGTGCGGGATAGATCACAATATTGAGGCGAATGAAACACGTGCCGATATATTTCAACCTACGCTTAAACTCATGCTTGCAAGTGACGTGATCTCATCTCTGCCGTTGTTGTTCCAACCTTTGGCTGTCAATCCGTCTCGTCTCTGAGTCTACGATGAATGTCCTACCGAAGCACAATTGCTCACAAGAACGGTTAACAAGACGTATCGAATTCCAGTTTGTTCCTCCCTTGCCACGTGATTATGAATCACACCGAGTTGTATTTCACCATGGCGGTAATATCGGTTATTTATTTACGTAATCCATTCTTGTTGTAATAAAGCGTGGGCAACTTTATCAGTTGCCAATTGTACAGTATTGCCAGTCATATTATTGGTAAACGTACCCTAATTTAGAGAAATCCTCCGGTCAACCGAGTTAACAGTAGTCAATGGTAATCTTGCCCCCACAAACACATGTTTGTGTTCATAAGTGATTTACATACAGGAAATACGAGCTAGAATTTGAGCATTCGAATTCGGAAGAGCCACCACTGCATAGCACAGCGCAGCTCCATAATTTAAATAAGGCAGAGGCTATTGACAGGAGATACTTAATCGCTTAAAGTAGCCTGACATTGGACCTTCTTTAACTTTTCTTACATACATATATAAGCTCCGTTATATCCTAAATATGGCTGTTAACATCTACATTATTAAAAACACAGTAGTTTCTACTGTTTTTTTTTATTATGAACGATATTATTGTCAGTTAAAGACCGCCTCGGCTCGTTAAATTTAATTGACAGCAGTGTCGTCACTTGGTTATACGCATGCGTTGTGACTTTTCCAAATGCCACTCGTTATATTCTGGTGAGAGCCATCGGACGAGAATACATGTTCATCAGGACATTGCAAAACGTGTTTTTCTTTTTTCTTTATGATGTCAGATCTTTAACTTTTCAGTTGTGCATATATTGATGTTAACCTTTTTAGGAATGCCTATTCAATTGTGAACTCAGTTTAGGGAGGTTACATGAATCTCAAGAGGTCCCCACTTAAGGGGGCCCCAAACAAGAGCAAGCAACCGGAGTGTGCAGCCTGAATATTTTATAACACCTTTGGAGGTCGTGCACTATACATCTTAAAGCGTTTGTGTAAACACTGACAACATTTTTGGTCAGAATTCTTAATGGCTTTAAATGATTGTCGGAAGTGGGTTTCAAATGACAAAGGTGTGAATATAAATGTTGATTTATTAGAGCTCCATATTTATAGTTTTTTACGTTGCACTTAGTTCCGTGTTGCCAACATATCGACCGACCTTGGACTCACGTTGACCTCACTGGCATTAGGCATGCCATGTCCCCTATTCATGTTCGTGTTTTTAGTACCCTACACAATTTACCTGAAGTATTTGGAAGTAGTGGAAAGAAATAGCGGATTGAAGGGTAAATTGTGTCATGTTACTGTTATATTGCAAATACGTACTGTTAACTTTTATAAGTGTTAAATGAATGGATAAAAAAAACCCACTGTAAATTTGCTAAAATATATGTACGTGAAAGATAGGTGTCATTTAATAATACACATGTCCTCTATTTTCTGGAAAAGGCCACTAAGAGGCTGACAGAATGTGCAATTTGTATTTTTTACATGCAGCCAACTTGAATCGACACAAACGTAGGCGAATCGGGCGAAACTCCAGTTGACGGACAAATCTGGTTGGTTAAAAAAAACAGCGGTGTTCCCATGATTTTCCGGTTTGCAGTCATTGAGTTATCACGTGAGTTGGACTTGTCTCCACCAGATATACACGAGAGTTTAAGATCAAGACCACATTGCTGACAAAACGGTCTTTGAAACGCGAGATTTAGCGTAACGCCAAAATTTCCGACCACTTTTTGGAACATTTTGACCCTAAAATATTTCGTGATTTCTTTGCTGCTCTGCGCAATTCGTGATGCTAGAAATTCAGGCCAGGCTGTGGCATAAAATTGGCCTGGAGAGTTGGGGTCCCAGCCTGAAATAGCAGCCCATTCAAGCACGAAAACGTGCTGCCAGGGGACAGAACTCAAGTCAACGCTCGGGTCCTGTGGCTGATGAAAACAAACCAGTATAATACGGAGCAATAACAAAAAAAAATTGACATCACATCAATGGCCAGAAGTTGACTGCATAGATTGTATATATTGTGAAGCTAAGGGAAATGGTTTAATAAATAGTTTAAGAACTGTATGTAAATGGGCGGCGCGGTG
>JAZEWT010000001.1:40715976-40740103 GCA_036362905.1 Mordacia mordax
TTGCCAGGCAATTATGCAGGTGTTAACACCTGCATAATCGCCAGATACGGTAAAACCTGTTGTAATCTTATATATGTATACTGGCAAAAAAGTACCCATAGCGTGTATGTAAATCTGTCCACAGCGGGGCTCTGCTCTCTTCCAATGACCTAATACTCGTAACATATTGCAGGACTGCGTGGGAGTGCTTTTGAGATGATGTAATGTCCTTTGCACTTTAAAAAGGAAAGCACAACAAATTTGATTAGAAACAAAATTACACTAATGGCATGATGGTCATGTGAAAAGAACCTTGCAAAACAGCTATCATTGTCGTTAAAATTTTAAACGGTTCTATTAATAGAACGTCTGTTTTTTTAAATCTAGTGAAAGGCATTGGAGCACCCATTTTAGTTACATGTGGAAACAATCGTGATGTGTCGAGGTTTCAATTGCCACCATTACTTACAACGCGACATAAAAATAGCTGCTACTTAATGTAGGTAGCCAGAGCTAGCTCCAGTCACGCTTGTAAAGTACACGTATTCTGCATTAAAATGCTTCTTATCAACAAATCGCACGGTCTAATTAGATAGTTGACCTTAAAAACAGAACCATATTACAGTAATAGCGTTAGCGCAAAACACCAGACTTATCTGATTTAAACCTAGCTACATTAGATAGCAATAACAACATGGCCGGTAGCATGTTTTGTATTATCAGCCTTGAGGTATTCATCTGAACATCGCACAAGTGATTTAACACGAGGTAAAAAGTACTTAGTCGTGATCGACATATTGCAAAGGCCATCCTGCAAATCCCGTGGCCCAATGGGTAGGGGTTTCGCCTTTCTGTGTGAAGTTTGCATGTTCTCTCCCTGTATACGCGTGAGCTTTCGCCGGGCACTCCGGTTTCCTCCCACAGTCCAAAAAACATGTTGCTGCATATGTTAATTGGCTTGCAGACAAAATTGCCCGCAGAGCTCGGTGATGGACTGGCGTCCCATCGTGAGTATATCCCTGCCTTGCACCCTGTGTCTGCCGGGATAGGCTCTGGCACACCGCGGCCCTGTACAGGACTAAGCGGTTTCTGACAATGAGATGAGATGAGATCGTGCAGATGGGAATGGTCAAAATCAAGCAATTTCAGGTTAGACGGAAGATTCATATATGATGCAGTACAGTCTTTGGGCGGTGACATGGCATAGTTTTATTGATGCATTCACTGCTCGTGGTGTGGATTTGCGTTTCTAAGTCAGTAGGCCAAGCTAGTAATTACTGAATGTCGTTAATCCTGTACAAGGTCACGGTGAACAAGAGCGCAATTATGCAGACACAGGGTACAAGGCAGCGCCAAACTTAGAATGGGACGCCGGTTCATCGCAGTCACCCCCCCCCCCGGCACAATTTATTCAGGCTAATTAATAATAATTACACTTCTACATTGCTTTTCACCCGATGGTCACAAAGCACTGCACAGAGCTGTGGAGAGAACGGCATGTCAGCAACAACAACGACATAAGAACATCAAATCAGCAACAATTATTTTTTTTCAAGCCTAGGAATCATGTCTTTGGTGTGTGGGAGAAAACCGGAGAATCAGGCGAAAACACGCAGAAATCGGGGAGAACGCACAAACTCCACGCAGAAAGGCACCCGAGCCGGGAATCGAACCCGGGTCCTTCTTGCTGCGGGGCAGCAGTGCTATTCACCGCGCCGCAGTGTTAACCATAAAACACACCATCTGCTTGAGAGTGGGACGCAAATTCATTTCTGATGTTATTCGTCGTCTACGTTTGCGCCATCGTCCAAAGTCATAATCCTAAATTTGCCAAATTCCATAAAATAATGGTACGAATACCAACAATGCCGATGTATTATTGCACAGTATATAGTGTGAGCACCCAGGATATTAACTCATCCATTCGAGTGATGCAGCTGTAGCCGGCGCCAACCTGCACCGTCTCTCTCTATACATCAACGATGCGGCCGCCGATCGCACGAGAGACTGCAGGCCTGCGCCTAGACCAGCGAGATGTCAGACACCAGGTGAACTCGGCGCGCGTGAGTGCACACGTGGCGAGGAGGGGGTGATTCTGATGGTAAAGTTCTGCGTTGTGTTTTTTGTGAATCCTCCTCGCGCTCCGCATGCACCGCTCCTGGTTCACTGACGCTCGATACTCATTTCCACCACAAGGACTTGCTTTCACACATATCTTCTCTCGAAATGATGTTATTTATTCATTATGCAGACACAGCACCTTCCTACACACCCACCAACATACATAGCCACACCAAAACTCCACAGCCCTCAATCACGCTTCACTCACACTCGATAAAAAAACACCGCGCGAACCTAAGATGCCCGCCGCGTGCAGCCACGTGCTCTCCACGCCAAAACTCACAAAAGATTCCCCCTCTCTCCTAAATAACAATATCTCCATCAAACCGCTTAACACCACGTACCGTCATACACACTCACCAACCTACGTAGTCACATCAAAACTCCACAGCCCTGCGGATAATACAGAACACCTCATTATGAACCAACTATGGATATTATTGTATAAATATGTGCAAACATCCAGCAGCAAAGCGTTCTCACCTCAATCACGCTTCACTCACACTGAGGAACGCTTCGCAAGCGTGGATGTGTTTCCCTGTAGGTGGGGGCAGTGCGATGCTAAAACACCAGTATTTTAATGTGAGACCATGAATATGTACATCTCATTACCAAAGCCACCAGTTACATTCACCCCTCCTGAATTGTACTATCATGGTCGCACATAAGCCAATGATCCATCCACACGGTACCACCAACCTAACCCCCTTAACACAGAATTCCCCTTACCCCTCTCAGCCGAGTACGACGACGTACACCATCACCAACCTGGACCATTTATCACAGGATTCCCCTTACCCCTCTCGACCAAACACGGTGACATGCACTATCACCAACCCGGATCCTTTATCACAGGATTCCCCTTATACCTCTCGACCAAACACGGTGACATGCACTATCACCAACCCAGCTCCTTTATCACAGGATTCCCCTTATCCCTCCCTCGCACAAATACGGTGATCTACACTCTCACCAACTCGGACCCTTCATCACAAGAATCCCTTCTCTCACAACCGACCCCGATACGATAAGACCCAAGTACACCATGAAAATCCAGACTCCTAATGACAGACCCGGTCAAAAGTACTATCGTTTCAAATCTCCACCGCCACACCACGGTGCCACTCACCATTTCATCAACTTAGATCCCTTATCGCCGAGGTCCCTTCTGCCTCCTCTTGACTTCCCCGAATACAGGAAGACCCGAATATGCCATAAAGATCCGGGCTCCTAATGACAAACCCTGTCAAAAGTAACTATCGTCTCGAACCCCTGCAGCCTAAATGTAGTGCCGTACACACAACATTGATCTCAGATCCCCCCATATCCCGGCTTCTCACCTGTACATCACAACACAGCACCAAATACTCCATCTTGCTCTTAGATCAATCTGCATCCCATCTTCTCAATCCAACCATTACCTGCCGAATCTTCCACCACAACCCCCTAAGTCGCCACTCCTCTCACCACCAAACCTTATTCCCTATCTCGTACGGACTTCCGTATGTACTACCTTATCATCTCCAGTTCCCACCACTCGTATCCCTTAAACCATAATAACCTCCACGTCGAACTCCCCGATCGAACCAACCAACACATTCCCGAAAACAATAATTATACGAAACAATTAAACACTCAGAAACACCTCAATTTCTTAGGCACTCACCCTACTCACAACCTCACACACAGCGCGCTAACCGCTGCACCACCGCTCCCCTCTCACCACACTCATCACCTTGCTCACCGCTGCACTCACCCTACTCCACACCTCACACACCAGTAGGCCACACGCTGGTGTGCCCCGCATGGGTCCAAGAGCACGTGAAACGGCACCATTCTTCTCACGCTCAACCACACCATCGACGACGGGAGTCTTCTCTCTTTGCGGTACTTTATTTAACACTACACACTAGTCACCTAACACTAATAGAAACACATCACAATACCACCACACTGCACGTATCAACCCAGCCCACTAGTTCTACCAATTAATGCTAAACTCCCAGACGTGCCCACGTGGTGCCCTGCCCTGGCTGACTGCTACCACTACATGTGTCCCCCTAGCTTCTGCGCGTCTTCCTTATGTGGTGCCCAGCCTCGCGCATAACAGGCTAGGCACGTTATGAGGGGTGCGCGTGCGGGGTAACTCGAGGTCATCGTGGAAATCTTAAACATCACATGGGTCGGAGAGCAACGGAGATTAGCAGTGAATCACGCTGTGCACTGTGGAGAGATATAAGGAGCGCGTGCGCACTACGAATTAGTTCTCCAGGGAATCGGTGAGGAGGCAGTACAGCATGTAGATCAGCAAGATTGTGCGTGGGCGTGCTCAGCGCGTGGGAGGTAGGAGTCGATGTGCGGTGCTACGCCCGGTCGTTATGTTGTGTAGTTAATAAAGCTTCGAAAACCCAAAAGCCTCTGCTCATCTGTTGTCGTTGGCTGGCTGATCTATCGCGAAGTGAGCGCTGGTGTCGCCGTGGTGTTGCCACTGATGCTATCAGAAGCCCACGTCACATGGCCACACACGCACATCGGAACTCGGGTGCCTGGCGGAGATGCGACGAGTTCGACTCTGTATGAGAGGGTTCTCCGTCGAGCACCACAGTTTGGTGTCAGAGTTTCGGATGTGGACTCACGTCGGAGACTGCAGCAAGCGGGATCTGACTGCAGCGTGTGGCGGCTGGAAAGAACGAGTAAGTCGAGCGGTGGCGGGAGAGAGCGGAGGGAGACTGCGCTGCAGAGACTGCAGCGACTATATCGGCGGCGACTGCGGCGGCGGCGGTGCCAGTGCCTGCATCGGCGTGAGGTGGCTGGAGAGAGCGGGTGAGACCAGCGGCGAGGCGTGGCAGCTGAGGAGTCCACCAGCGGCGGCGCGACGGCTGTGGTGCCGGTGCGGTGGACCATGAGGTGGCTTTGGATGGCGCCATTACCCGTGTGGTGGAGGTGACTGCGCGCCCATGCTAGCGGCGCGGTGCGAGCTGGAGAGAGCTGCGGAGCGCAGTGGCAGCAGCGATGGAGCTACGGAGAGCTGTGGAGTGCAGCGGCAGGAGCGGCGGAAACGCAGAGCAGTGGAGAGCGTCGCAGCGGAGGCATCGTGGAGCGCAGCATGGCATGCCACGAGGCGGTGGGAGACGGCGGCGAGCGGCGCCATACGAGAGCGGCTGTGAGGCAAGCGGCGGAGAGCTGCAGAGTGCGATGGCGAGTGAGGGCGGAGTGGTGGAGACGATGCGGTGCAGCAGTACAGCGCGTGCCATTGCTCCGAGCAGCGAAGGTGAATATACACCGTGGCTGGAGGCGGTCCGAGGAGCGCTGGGAAGCCATGAGGCGAGCCTCTGGGCTATGTTAGCGAGGTGCGACACAGCGGACGGGGCAGTGGAGACGACGCCGTGCAGCGGCGCATCGCGCCCCACCGCTCCGAGCAGCGGAGATGATTTTGTTGTATGTTCTACAGTGTATATTAAACCGAGTAATACCCCCCCCCCCCCACTGGTTTAAGTCGACATCGCTGTTGTAGTGTCCTGTGTGCCGCAGTGGGTGAAGTGAGAGCCGAGGAGACCTCCGCACGCACGCCGGCAGGGAGACCGCCGGAGAGGGGTGTGTTTGTGGGGGGGGCTTCGAGCGTCCCCCACCCATGGGAAACCCTGGGAGTGGTGTTGGTACAGGCAGGGAGACCGCCGGAGAGGGGTGTGGCTCGAGGCTTGGCGCCACAGTAGCAATGTTTGTTAGGTGGGTGACTGACACATTGTCGTAGAGGCAAATCAAGGCACAATGGAAGAGGTGTTATATTTGCTTGGTGAATTACTGACACGATTATCATATCTCTGTTGCGTTTTTAATTGAACTCAATTGAGTCGCTCAGGTCAGTTTGTGAATAAGCTCCCATTGCTCTGAACAAAACGTCAAACACAACGCCGAAAACATATCCGAGAGGAATACAATAGCACATCCGAATACACCTCCAAGAGTAAAATGTCGTGATCTGTTGGACGCTTTGTACTGATGTAGGTTTTCACGCCTCGATTGTTTTCCAAAATCTGCTCTTTAGGGGTAGCCGCGTCGAGGGCTCCTCCGTTCGGTTACGTCTCCTACGTTGGAGGCATCCATGTCTCAGAATGCCTGAGGATGCCTCCAAGATGGGATACGAAATGTGCGACTCTGTCAGCAGATGAGGCATTTAGCCATTATTTTACCTGCAAGGGCTTCGTTATGGTCCATTCGACCGTCGTCAGAGTTGGCGGGTAAACAAAAATCCATACTGGACAACAGAATGTTTTATTTTGATTGTGTCGTGGACACAGTCTACTTTCCTTTTTCAGTGTTTAATTTATCTGTGTTGAATGATTAATTCTGTTTTGGTTTTATGCACAGTCATGTGTTATTTTATCACTGTATGTTGTTTAGGTGGGATCTGACAAGCACACTGTTTGCAAGCTCAGAGCAATTAAAGCGAACAGCAGAGGGATGCTTTTAGAATAAAGATTCAAACAGAGGATGACTCGAGGCCACAGTGTTTTATTAAGGAGCTTTGGATGAGTCACGACAGGCTTATAAACGCAGCTCACCTTGTAAGAAAGTTTTGTCCTGGCAACTATTTAAAAAGGTCACGTGAAATGCTCTGGAGTAACATGTAGACATGTTGCTTAAATGCATTACTGTATACATCGAGAAGGGGAGTGCTTTGGCGTGTATCCATGAGACTACAAGAAGCACAAAGGGCATGAGAGGTCAGCCCTGTCACTTCGCGTTCCCAACAGTCTGAAATAGATTATAATTCGTAAAAAGGAAGATTTCTCTGTGCAGCACTTTGATGAAAATCACCATTTTGTTCACTGCATGAAATAAACTATGCACCTGTATGTTTTTACAGAACTGCTTTCCAAGCTTGCTCTTTCGGGATAGCCATATCGAACGTTCCCTCTCCTTCGCAACGAGAACGCCTGAAGATGTCTCCAATGTGGGAGGTGAAACGTCGCGAAAGAAAGAGAGGGAACGCTGGACACGGCTTTCCCGAAAGAACAACTTTGTAAAGCAATTCTCATACCACGATGGTTCTTGTAATAGTGTAAATACAGTAACATATTTGGGGCGGCACGGTGGCCCAGTGGGTAGCGCTGTCGCCTCCACAGCAAGAAGGTCCCGGGTTCGAATCTCGGCTCGGGTGCCTTTCTGTGTGGAGTTGGCATGATCTCACCGTGTCCGCGTGGGTTTCGGTTTCCTCCCACAGTCCAAAAACATGCTGCTTCATAGGTTAATTGGCTTGCAGACTGAATTGCTCGCAGTGCCCGGTGATGGACTAGCGTCCCATCGTGAGTATATCCCTGCCTTGCGCCCTGTGTCTGCCGGGATAGGCTCCGGCTCACCGCGACCCTGTACAGGACTCAGCGGTTGCTGACAATGAGACAATTAGTAACATATTTGTGTGATCTGAGTGCATTGGACCAACAAATGGTGCTTCTGATGAGCTTCATCCTTGAGGCCGTTTAACGCTCAAAGCGCCAGAGTGCTTGTGGAATCTTTGGTGGGAACGAAATATGTTAGCTGAGCCATCATAGTGGTCAGCTTCATGACGACATGAGGCTAAAGTTTTTCCTGTCACTGCCAGCCAAGGTGACTCGCGGGCTGCTCTTATGAAACCTCGGGGAAGTATCAGTAAGGGCTGAATTAAATACGGACAGTGGACGACATTGTCGATAATCCTGGCTAACGTGGCTTGTGACTGCACATTAGTTTAGCTGCAATATCTGTGCACGTTAAGTACCTTATTGGTTCTCCCCTAACACAAACTTCCATGAAAGGTGTATGTTGATTGTTATTGCAGTCAGAATGACACAGCATACAACTCCCATCACCTACCTTGCACTCTGCGTGCGCTGTTATACTGGAGGTGTTTCAAAAAAGGTTGCAGGTTTCCGTTCAAGATGATGCCATTTAACGGATAGATCATGCTGTTCTGTCCTTCATGACTGGGTAGAGCACAACCAAGGTTTGGGGCTGTTGTCATTAAAGTTTTAAAGTCTCATCTCATCTCATTATCTGAAACCGCTTAATCCTATATAGGGTCACGGTGAGCCGGAGCCTATCCCGGAAACACAGGGCGTCAGGCAGGAATACACCCGACGATGGGACGCCAGTCCATCGCCGGGCATTGCGGGACAATTTTAGTCTGCGAGCCAATCAACCAATCCAGGAGCATGCTTTTGGACTGTGGGAGGAAACCGGAGTGCCCGGCGAAAACCCACGCGGACACGGGGAGAGCATGCAAACTCCACACAGAAAGGCACCCGAGCCGAGAGATTCGAACCCGGGACCTTCTTGCTGTGAGGCGTCAGCGCTAACCACTGGGCCACCGCGCCGCCCAAGTTTTAAAGTAATCATGAATGATAAACGCTTTCATTTGCTGTTCTTTCTGGACAGCCATGTCCAGAGATCCTCCTACTCTCTCCTTCAAGACGATTTGCCTTCATCTCTCTCTCTGTCTCTGCTCTCTCCGTCACGACGTATCGCAACCCACGTTGGGGGACACCATTATATGTTCACGATGCCTTCAGCGTTGGAGGCAAGACGTCACGAAGGAGAGAGAAGGAACATGGAATAATAATAATTGCACAAAACGCGGCACAGAGATGTGGAGAGAACGGCATGTCAACAACAACAACGGCATAAAAATAGCAATACAGCAACAATAACCTGTTTTGTTATAAATCGAAACTGTAGAGAGAACGGCATGTCAACAACAACAGCATCAGAACAGTTCAACTGAAAGGCAAAAAATGGCTATAATTTAGAGAAGGGCATAAAACAAGCAGGGCGGCACGGTGGCCCAGTGGGTAGCGCTGTCGCCTCACAGTAAGAAGCTGCGAGTTCGAATCTGGGCTCGGGTGCCTTTCTGTGTGGAGTTTACATGTTCTCTCTGTGTGCGCGTGGATTTTCGCCAGGCACTCCGGTATCCACCCACAGTCCAGAAACATTTTGCTGCATAGGTTAATTGGCTTGCACACTAAATTGCCCGCAGTGCCCGGTGATGGACTGGCGTCCCATCGTGGGTATATCCCTGCCTTGCGCACTGGGTCTGCCAGGATAAGCTCCGGCTCACGGCGGCCATGTACAGGACTAAGCGGTTTCTGACAACGAGATGAGATGAGATAAAATAAGCGATAAAAATATTTCTTCAACAAACGAAGGAAGGAATAAGTGTTCCTGAGCAGGCACAAGTTGGCAGCGAGCCAACATTCCAGCACAATGATAGTGAGCCGCATCAACAGTCCAAGCCAGAGGATCAGGCCCTCTGGCTGGGACCTGATTCTTATGGAACAAGTTAACCTTAAAACGAGATTTGCACTTGGCGCGGCTGTCCTGAAAGTACAGCTACGAAGAGCAATTGTCATACATCTAGCCGTGAAAGCGTCCATCTGAGTAATCATAAAATGTGTTTATAATTCGCATCTATCTCTCTGTCCGTCTGGCTGATTATAGGTAAGTTTCCGCATAGATATATAAGAATAATGTGAAAGGCTTCTGAATGATCAAATTCGATTGCAGGCGGTTATAACTATGAGGTATTTACATGCACCATATATCGTGGAGTGGATTTCAAAATTCTCTGATGGCATTGTGTAATTGTCGCACAGTCAAAATATATGTAATATAAATATGATCTCATTTTTAACGTTAAATCTATTCCACACAGTGCAGTGACTTGTGTAAATCGATGCCGCTCACTATAAACTAGGCAGCTTGCTGTCAAGATAGGCTTAATTTATTGGGATAATATTAATTTCACCGTTTGAATCCTTACAGAACAATTTTTAATAGCAGAGTGGATTTATCGCATTCAAGGTTAAACGTATGGCATTTGTCAGTCAAAGGCAGTCAAAAAGCAAGGTTCAAAGGCAGCGACTGTCAATAAATCGGGCTGCTCTTTCCAACAAACATTCATTACACGCGCCAGGGCCATCCAGCCTACAACGTTGTATTTATACAGAGCTGTGGTTTATATTACGCTTTTGCGCTAGTCCTCTGTTTTTCAAAGTTTTTTTTGGCACATAACGACTCATTTTCTTAACATTTCAATCCTTTTTAGTTGTACTACGTTACACGATGGGCAGCGCGGTGGCCCAGTGGTTAGCGCTGTCGCCTCACAGCAAGAAGGTGCCGGGTTCGAATCTCTCCGCTCGGGTGCCTTTCTGTGTGGAGTTTGCATGCTCTCCCCGTGTCCGCGTGGGTTTTCGCCGGGTACTCCGGTTTCCTCCCACAGTCCAAAAGCATGCTCCTGGATAGGTTGATTGGCTCGCAGACTAAAATTGTCCCGCAATGCCCGGCGATGGACTGGCGTCCCATCGTCGGTATATCCTTGCCTTGCGCCCTGTGTCTGCCGGGATAGGCTCCGGCTCACCGTGACCCTGTATAGGACTAAGCGGTTTAAGACAATGAGATGAGATGAGACGTTACACGATTGGTCATGATGCAGTGCGCACAATGTTAGATAACTCTGTCACGTATTCGCCCTGACCGATGAACCGCCCAGTGCAGTATTTGTGTATGGTGTAAACAGTGGTTCTCAACCATTTGCGCCTTGAGGGCCACTTGGGTCTGGTCTCCACGGACCGCCAGGTGGCATTCGCGGCCCCAGAGAATGCTGAGTGTAAATGATCATGAGTACCCAAGTTCACCTGTGAGGTTTTCACACAGAGTAATGCCTTCCCACGCATTTGCTGACTTGTAAAGCACAGTAATAATCATGATTGCACTTCCAGAGCGCCTTTCACCCGAGAGTTGTCAAAGCGCTGTACGGAGCTGTGAAGAGAACGGCATGTCAGCAACAACAACGACATATGAACGGAATTTCAGTAAATCGTATCTCGTGCATACAAGCATTTTCCTCCGTATTTTCACCCGGGAACCTCGATGTGTATTTTATAAATGCGATTTTCCAGGTGTTCACACAGTCAACCTCTTTAGATGTCTACTTATACCGCAGACCCCAGCGAGTTGGATATGCAACGGTCTGTACAACATCGTATTCTGCATATATAGTTTTGAAAATGTGTTTTGCAGAACTGCGTGTTTCACAAATTTATTTTATACATTTTAATAACAAGAAAGCTGCCAAAGGTTGTGCATCTGCCTGTTCTCCGAGTTTATAGTTTTGCCCTCGAAGTTTGTTTCAGGAATCCCATTTAAAATTACGTATTTACAATGTCTAGCATAACATAGAGTGTGTGCGCAAAGATTTGAAACGTTATTTGCAGTGGTATCTCTATTGCGCTTTGTATGTTCATTCAGTGTGTGTGTGTTTGTGTATAGTCTCATCTCATCTCATTATCTGAAACCGCTTAATCCTATATAGGGTCACGGTGAGCCGGAGCCTATCCCGGAAACACAGGGCGTAAGGCAGGAATACACCCGACGACGGGACGCCAGTCCATCGCCGGGCATTGCGGGACAATTTTAGTCTGCGAGCCAATCAACCTATCCAGGAGCATGCTTTTGGACTGTGGGAGGAAACCGGAGTACCCGGCGAAAACCCACGCGGACACGGGGAGAGCATGCAAACTCCACACAGAAAGGCACCCGAGCCGAGAGATTCGAACCCGGGACCTTCTTGCTGTGTGTTTGTGTATAGTATCATTGTTATTCATATACGTACTAACTGCGTGCATTAAATTTATATCAAATCACCTAATTAAAGTGTGAGTGGATCAACCTTTCACCCAATATTGGACTATTTTCTGATTGTCTATGGATCTGTGAAATCTATGTTCAAAGTAACCCCACCAGCTAGATTTGCTATTGTGTGGAAGCTTTTACCACATATGCCCTTTTGTTGAAATACAATTCCATGCCTTTAATTCTGAAGTGGGTGGAATGGTTGCGTACTGGTAACATCTGCGCCTCACAGAAAGAAAGTCTTGCCCGAGGCAGTTCGATTCCCGCCTAGGTCGCCTTCTATGTGTAGTGTGTGTGTTCTCCCCCTGTTCTGCGTGGGTTTCCTCCGGGTTCTCCTTGTTTCTTCCCACATCTGTATTACAAAAATCATCATTAAATAATTGGCCGATAACATCGTAATTTAACGCAGTGTCTGGCAAATGTTGGCGTCAGATGAATGCATGGCTGCCTTCCCTCCCTGCTCTGTGGTTTCCTCGCACCTCTATAATGATATCAGTCGCCTTAGATATGGGCGACTGCTCAATACTATTTAAGAATCACCCATTGCAGATTTTAGTACAGTATTAAAACATGATGATTGCTTCGAAAAGCTGCTCTCTCGGGACAGCCGCGTCGATGGCTCTCTCTCCTCTATATCAACACAAGTCTATAATGCAATGAGTTTTGGTTTAATACGACCGGGATCAATTTTTTTTCCATGAAGAGATAATCAAATCTGACAATACCTTGCAAAAAAACCACATTCGTGAATGACGTTACTAACTTAAACTAAGAAGCATATAACCGGTGAGGTTTCAGGCAATGGCTTTTCTTCCTAAATGCAATTTAATTTGTCAAATGCGTTCACATCATTGTTATCGAAAGCTGTTCATCAGGATAGCCATGTCGAGCGCTCCCCCCCCCCCCCCCCCCCGCTCTCTTTCGCGACGCCTGCTACGTTGGAGGGCGCGCTCCAACGTGGGTGGTGAAACGTCACGAAGGAGAGAGGAGGGCAACACTCAGTGACTACGCGGTTATTCCGAAAGAACAGCTTCGGACAGCAATCATCATGCATCGAGCTGTCAAAGCCCACTGCCAACGCAGCAGGACCACTGCCAACGCAGCAAAGATTTTGTCTAATTTTTGACAGTAACGCTGAGGTGTTGGCTCAACTCGAAATCCGATTCGGGTCGTGGCCAGACATCAGCCCAGAGCTCGGGATATCGAGCCCTGTTACCTTACCTCTCCGTACACCTGGCTTTGTAATCACGCCAATATACATTCGACCAATTCGGGGGTTTGTGTGTGTTAGATGGTGGAAATGGGAAACTGGCATTTATAATTGTTTACACTTATTTTAGACACACAAATATCAGGGTTTGTAGTTGCGTAAAACTTTGTTTCCTGCGCAGGCCCACAGCTCCGTAATGCACAGCGAAGCGTGCAGGAGAGCCATTAGGGTGAAATGGCAGACATATCTGATTTGGCAGTCTTGTATCAACACAGTGCTGAATATAGCGTCTCTTGAAAACGCAGTGTGGAAATGACTGGCAATGTTGTGAATAATGTGACAAAAGGTATGGAATTGTGGAGAAAATGTTGCACGAGATAGGTTTGGACGCAATTACGAAGATAAGCAAAAGCCGAAACGATGTTGAACAAAAAATATGACAGATGAAGGGAGAATATGAAACATTTTGTTCATATTTCTGTTTTGTTTTCATAGGCTCAGAAAACTACACGTGACTGCATGTGACTGCTAGACTGTATAGAAGGCATGATCATTTAAACGTATCTTTTTTGAGAAGTTAATTTTAACAATTGCTCTGCTAATATTATTCATGTTTGCCCAGTGTTATAAAATGTCAATGATTATTTTTTTGGTTTAAGCTGTTGTGTGAGAATTTATAACACGATTTCACAATCTGCCAATGTCCTTGTTTTGTTTAATCGTTCAGCTAAATGCCTCACATTGGGTTTTATAAGCAGCCAATGTTGCGTTTAAACTATTGTGTATTTTTCCCCTTTATTGCTTTACTGTAACATGATAAATTGTAATTTTGAACGGAAATATATTTTCCCGTCCAAATATTTTTTTCTTCCCATTCCAGTGCAGACTTGATTTGATAACTGGTCTTTGAGTCTTTGTTTAGTTCATCTCCGTGTTAATATGCTATGACCAGAGCAGTATGGCGTGAGCAATGAGATCTGAAGACCAAACATTGCATATACAATCGTGTGTGCTAATGCACACATTTAAAAGCATAATTTCATTGACGGTCACAATGAATGTTAGAGGCTTCATCCTTAATACTCTGGGCGGCACGGTGGAGCAGCGAGTAACGCTGTTGCCTCACAGCACTAAGCTCCCGGGTTCAATTCCTGGCAGGGTACCTTTTCGGTGTTGAGTTTGCGTGTTCTCTCCCTGTGCCCGTGTGGGTTTTCCCTGGGTACTCCTGTTTCCTCCCTCCGTCCACAAACACTCTGCTGTCTAGGTTATTTGGCCTGCTGAGTAAATTGCCCTAAAAAGTGTGCCCTGTGGTGTGCTGGCGTCATATCCTGGGTATTTCCCCGTCTTGCAACCTCTGTTGGCCGGGATAGGCTCTGACCCCCTGCGATCCTGTACAGGATCAAGCAGGTATTGATAATGAATACTAAGACTTAATCCTTAATACTGTGTCTTAAATGATTTTTAAAATGAGGTTCCATTACAGTGCTGTGGGTTTTTTTTTCTCATGCAGCTGTTGGCTTGTGCATGATATAGGAAATAAAATACCAATTGCCTACCTTAACCAAGCATTTAGTTATGAAATTAATAAAAATAATACAAGTTCGCTGGGTACTCCGGTTTCCCACCACCGTCCAATGACACGCTACTGCCTAGCTTAATTGGACGGCTGAGTCAATTTCCCTGCCAAAAAGGGCCCTGCGATGTACTGGCGTCGCATCCTGTGTAGAGCCCCGCCTTGCGCCCTATGTCTGCCGGGATAGACTCCTACCCCCCGCGACCGTCGACAGTATTAAGCGGGTACTCATACTGACTGAGTGACAATTTATAATTCACGCATATTCCACGCCTGGTCAGAGACGAATCACAGGTACGGAAGCATGGGGAAACTGCAGAGAGGGGGTAGCTGACCCACGAAGTCAGACACTGCTTCCTATACATATTGATGTTCCTTTCGGCCAATTAAGAAGTGTTTTTTTTTTAGCTGTGGGAAGAAACCGGAAAACCCGGCGATGAACGCAAGCAGAAGTCGAAGTGCGTACACGAACTCCTCCCAGAAAGGTGCTCGAGGCAGGAATGGAACTGCCTCGGACACGACCTTTCTGTGAAGCGTCGATGTTACCACTACCCCACCTTGCCAATACGTAGTGGGGAGACCTGCAATTCAATTTACCATATTTTTTGTTTAAACGAAATTAAACTTTATTTTGAGTCATCCGTTGCAACAACTCATTGTTTTTTTCCCTTCATGCATTCACGCATGACGGGAAAAACAACCCATTGCTGACAAAAGCTATTAATTTGCCGATGACATTGCTGAAAGTAATGTGCAGCTTCAATGCCTTTTACTGCTCCACGCGGCTGTGACTTGAGGCGACATTTGCTTTCTCTTTAGTCGCCCTTTGTTCGCGTTGCGTCGTACTGCAAGCACTGCCTTCTTGAGCTGCAAGCCCATAGACACATGCATACAGTGGCACAGTTACCGGCTATGTAACTGCACTAGGGCTCATGGTAGGCTACTGCTGTCTTCGGTTAAAATACGTCTGTGGGATAGGGCTCACCAATCTCTTTGACCCTCAAATCATCATGATCGACATTGGAGAGGTCTGAAGCTAATCTTCCATGCTACTGGGTGTCCCGTGGAAAAGTTGTAAAATAGTAACATTGTATGTGATGTGCATTATACAGTGCTGCGTTTAAAGTTATGCATGCCACAGTGTTCATGATTGGCCGCATAGGCTAATTTTTTTAAGAACACTGGCTTGGAATTTGGATCAGAAAGGCGTGGGATTGGGTTTGAGGTCACTTTTGTATCCCCAACTTATTTTCATGGTTGCTGCCATCATCAGGAAGACGTCCATGGGTCTGCTCATCTCAGCCAATGATACGTTAGAATTTTTTGTTATTTCATTTAATCTCATCTCATCTCATTGTCTGAAACCGCTTATTCCTATACAGGGTCACGGTGAGCCGGAGCCCATCCCGGCAGACACAGGGCGCAAGGCAGGGATACACCCACGATGGGACGCCAGTCCATCGCCGGGCACTGCGGGGCAATTTAGCCTGCGAGCCAATCAACCTATCCAGGAGCATGCTTTTGGACTGTGGGAGGAAACCGAAGTACCCGGCGAAAACCCACGCGGACACGGGGAGAGCATGCAAACTCCACACAGAAAGGCACCCGAGCCGAGAGATTCGAACCCGGGACCTTCTTGCTGTGAGGCGTCAGCGCTAACCACTGGGCCACCGCGCCGCCATTTCATTTAATCGTATGTCTGAAATTTATATCCAGTGGAAAAAAAATTTGGCTGTATGATGTGGAATAATGTAATCTATAAAAGTTTATACATATTCTTCTGACGTTACTTGAACTGCTTCATAAGGGACATATAAAGATGATGTTTATTTCCAATTTAGCTAAAGCGTGCAAACACAACACATTGAAAATGGGCACTTCAAATGTTTATTGTGATCCAAATTGGCATGACAGTAAAACTTCCTTGAGTGATTGCTGTGATTGACTTTGGCTGTGGGCTTACAATGATTTTCATCTGTCCAGTCTGTGGGTCTGGCACTTTGTCTCCAGAAATTAACGCTCAAACAATATGTGGTATGCAACTTTATAGCAGAGTTTTGTGTTGTAATGTTCATATGTATGCATTTCACACACATATATGTATTTCACACATGTGTTGTCATCAAAATGGCGGCACACAACGTCGCAGTGGCCAATCCCAGTACAAACGCTGCACACACAAGGCCACCAGCATTATAAAGGACCCCTTCCACCGCTTATATAAACTCTTTACCCTCCTGTCGTCTGGCAAAATGTACTACAGCATCCTGGCCAGATCTACAGCAGTTTCTTCCCCCAAGCCATCAGGCTCCTCAATACTATGCTGTATCGCCCCTCTTCATCATAAAATATAGGACATAGACGCTCCATGCTCACAAACATACTTCTGCATACCTGCACGGACTACTTCACTCATATATGTAGTCGATATCCTCTACGTGTTTTGCCCTGGCCGGTTGAAATGTGTATTCAGCCTTGTTTTGTTTTTGCACTGGGGACCATGAGAAACGTAATTTCGTTCCTCTGTATGCAATGGTATACGGATGGGATGACAATAGAGTTTATATATCTATATATCTATGCTCAAATGGCTTGAGATCTTTGAATACTGAGAGTTCCTTTAGAAACCTACCATGCGTGTTTAAATATGGGGCCTTAGCTACTTCAGAAATTGGGCTGAACTCTCCTGCATATGGTATCGGAGGTGTCATCAATATCGTCTTGTGCCTTGCTGTGTTTGTTCCAACAATGCACCGGTAACATAGTGTACGTGTTGTTGTGTGTTTGCCCATTCACAATTATTGTAGATCTGGGTCAAATGTATTTTGACGTGCTTTCGAGAGTTTATAATTTTATGCACGTAAATGCCACATAATTGCACGAACTCTGGGGGAAGTGTTTACACAAAATTAAAATGTTTAATGTGCTTTCCTGTAATTTTGTCCACTTAATATAGTGGGTCAACTTCAACCGATGAATAATATAAACGTTATATTGTTTTAATAAAACCGATCATCATGCCCGACCGAAGTTATAGTGGCCTTTGCTGTATACATTTATCAATAGAATATAGATAGCATTTACACCATAAACATTGCGATAATACACATAACCTTAAACTACATTCCAGTCATGTTTTAATCCACTGCTGCATGAAGGTATTGGTAAGTTCCCACCTGCTCTTCTGCAATGTAGTTATCCACCGAGCTTGTGCTCATCGCTCCATCTCTTCAACGGATGTCCACTTGGAAGCGTTTAATTCCTCTTCTGCGCTTCATTCAATATTAAGTTGTGTAAATTAAGATTCACCGAAAATAGGCCTGCACACTGCAACAAAAATTGTGTTTGCGTCACTTTCGCAAGTGTTGTATTAGAGCTTCCAAACCGAAGAAAATCATGATCGCCAAATCCGTAACTTTATTGTAAAACATCATAGCATGGCATGCAATTATGAGCCTCAGTAACACATGATAAATCAATGTCATATCTCCGCGTTCTTCACCAGTTCCTTTGTGGTATTACGAGATGGTTGATTTTTTTAAAACATATCTCCGAGAATGATATCAGTGATCCCTAGTCAACTGTTATCTGTCTTGTTACCATTGTCATGAGTAATCATTTATTCAGTATGACACACACCAATGGTATTAAACACACATCCATGTTTTTTTTATCACTGTATGTTTATTTCAAGGCAAATGTGTTCAGTAATATAAGCGATGCGAGAAAAGGCAGTTCATGCAGACTTGTATCCACATCGACAGCTATAATTTAACTTAGTACATAAACCATACCACTGTAAACACATGCCACGACCAATAGGTATCCTCCATGTGTTATTTCAATGTTTTTTCTTCTAAAAATAATACATCGAGAAAGACCGCAGGGTATCACAGTGATAATGCTTGTGCTTCAGAGCGTGAAGGGCCAAGATTAAAACTTCCCACTCGGGGTGCCTTTCTGTTTGGAGTCTGTATATTCGCCTTCTGTTCTGCATGGATTTTTTTTCCCGGTTCCCACTTTTCCAATTATAGCTTCTAAAAAAACATATAGAATTATGCGTGTAGCATGATTTGAACGTCCTGCGGTAGTATTGTGCGTTCAGTTTAGCGGAAATGAGGGACGTAAAGTTTAGGTTTATTGGATATAATCATATTTGATCTCACCTGAATCATATTCATTGCTGACGACATACACAATATATTTTTTCCGGAAACAATTACCTGCCAATATCTTATGTACATTTTACACGTGTATGGATTATGTGACACTATAGTATTAGGCAGTATAGAACTTAGGGAATAAGCATCCCACAGAGTTCTGTATATGGCAGTGAACATATATTTTTTTGCTTACCAATTCATCAACATGGGCTATCAGACCTGGATGTATACGGTTTGGGGTGTTGACATGAGGCTGCTGAACAAGCAAAACACATACTGCATGGATAAAAATAATGTATATTTCTGTTTTTTTTTAAGAGCGGTAGGCACAACTTCCTTGTCGTGTCTGATAAAAATCAATTATCGTCGTGTAAATTGGCCTTTTCCTGGGCAGACCTCCCGCACATGCAGGGGCTGCTGCTCCACTGTTTATTTGTGATAGAGCAGCTGGTGAACCTAACAGGATGCATTTTGTGGCATTGTTTTCAAAAGCAGAACACACTAATGTATCGCGTGTGATTAATATGGGAGGCAGCTTGGCACGGTGCTAACACTTGTACTACACAGTAAGAGGCCCTGGGTTCGATTCCCAACTCTGGCATGTTTTATATGGCCTTTTTATGTTCTTTCCCCACTGTTCTGCACGTTGGTTTTTCTATTGGTTCTCTGGTCTCTTTCCATAGCTAAAAATAATGCTGAAATATTATCTTGCACAATCATGGTTACCCATTGTCACAGCCACCCACGGGTACAAGCAGGAGTGACCAATGTTGTGGTAGAGGGAGCGGTTTAGTGACATCGCAAGGGGTTCGCTCACCCGAGGAGCTCCATTGGGGATGGCTGTGCAGGGAAGAGTTATGGCTTCAGTGCGCAAGAGTCAATCGAGGATACGAAACAGTTGCGTTAACACGGTTTCACAACTAACGTCATTAAAATAGTGTGCTCCATCGCTTCCCACGTACTGTCTGATCACATGAATAAACCACTGATGAACCTTAGCAATTACAGTTTATATTTTACCCACCACCATGCCATTACTGAACAACCCATATGCCCACGCATATGAGTGTGTGTGACCCATTACCCAACAACCCGTACACCCGCACGTATGAGTGTGTGTGACTGTATGTATGCGCTGGTGTCCGTGTGCACATAGCACCAGTCCTCATGTGCCTATGTGTCTGTGTGCATTAATAAAATTTGGTGGGGTCTTGGTCTGGAACTGTGGAGTCTGCAGTCACCCACCCCTCACACCCCCCCACTGGTGGTGTAAGAGGGCTGAGGCAGAATCCACTCTGCTTGGCAGAGTAGTGATGCAGCACTCCCAACGTCAAAGAATGAGGATTCTCAGCTGGGTACGATCGCTGACGCTGTCTGGTTGCTGTGCAGTCACTGCCATGGCTAGCGGCATTATGTTTCTTAGCAGTCATTCACCCAAGTCAAACTCAGTCTGCTGCTGCCTTTTTCTGCCTTTCCGGAGCTGCTGCCACTCTCACTGTCAATCTAGAGATGTCACCTCGGGGTCGCTTTCAGTCGATAGTAAAGTTTCTTCCACGCACCCCACTGTATTGCTGAGCCACGTGTATTCTCACCTAACTTTGCCAAATAATCTCCTCGTAGGAGCTTTCTATTGACTTGTACAACACGCTCTGTTGAGCTCGGACAGTTGCTTCTCTGCCGTCATCGCGGCATCTCCTCCTGGTCTCTCCTCTGATCTCTTCTGCAGTGCCTCCTCTCAGTGTCTCCCTGTGTGCCAACATATATTAACCATTGACGGCTGTTTTGGTTTTGACCAGTTTGTCTGGGTTGTTCTTTGCCCTCAGTTCGTCAACACATGATCTTATCTCACGTGCCTTGGCCAGTTTCAACCTCAACCTCTCTCAACAACACTACGAGCTCATGCTATGTGAGTTGGCAATCATTAACTTTCTACTTTACTCAATTTGGTGTTTGTGCAGGCAGCTATGCCCGCACTATTATTGTGGCATTGCTTCCCACGTATGCACTTTGCTCTCTGACAACCTTACTTATCATTCGAGTGGCACCTTGCCTGGGCACCACTTGTCTTTATGCACGATCCTATGTCTGTTATCATCATGTGTATGGCGTGCAATCATTCATCCAGTCCTGTGATGCATTGGTTCAGTTCCTTCTGTGAAGGGCAGCGTGTGCGTGCACGCTGTTGTCGAGTGGTGGAGGGTTTACGACAAAGATTTTTTACGTGACCTAACCCCAAAAATAGAATGCATTGATAAAATTGGTCACGAAAACCTTCCCCCCCCCAGGGTCAACAAAACCCAGCGCTCCGCGTGTTAACAGCACTCTCCCGCTCGCCTGAGCTAATCAGCCCAGCACCAAGAGTCTCGCCTCTTCATGTTCCTCTCCCGCGGCTGTGGCGATGAGCATGCTGCCCAGAACACACACTCTAACTTCACAGCCTCCTCAGCCTTCCGACTCTCATGCTGCTCTTTACATCTTCCACCTGTCAGTACCTCGGCTCCCCATGACTGACTGGCCTCCTAACGTCTCCTCGACCCATCCTTAATATCCGTACACTCGTTTCTCAAACATTCTAAGCATTACGTTACCCGTGCTCCACCTGGCTTCCCATCCTGTTGACAGGACACGCGCACCCATCGCTCTCCGCCCCAGCAACAGTGCCATGACCTGTTATCCCACCAATCCCGTACAACCTTCCCCTAGCCAATCGCACCGTACCCCGTGCTCAACTCGATCGCTGGGTGTCGGTGTCAGGGTGCACTTAGCCTGGCACCGCCCGGAGCTCGGCAACACAGTTCCCCCTATTCCATCAATTGGGCACGACACTCCCCTTACCCCATCGCATCGCAACCCACGCTCAGCTTGATCCCTGGGTGTTTGTGTCAGGGTGCACCTAGCCTGGCACCGCGTGGAGCTTGGCACCACAAATCACGCATGACACCCCCCTTACCCCATCATATCGCAACCCACGCTCGGATAGATCCGTGGGTGTGGGTTTCAGGGTACACCCAGCCTGGCACCACGCGGAGCTTGGCACCACAATTCCATTATGAAGCACACGGCTTGTTTTAATATTGTTAATACTCAATATATATGCTGATATCCTCTGATCAGCTTAGCCGTATTGTCAAATGTGACAACAAGCGTCACCGTGGCATCATACATCATTAATTTGAATCCATAAATGAGCGTTAGTGATGATCAATAGGGGAATGCAATTTCCACAAGGATCAGCTTAAATGCAGATCATATCTCTTTAACGTATTTATTTTACACAAGTAGTTGAACATCACTAAGAGCATGCAAGGTTATCAGATATGATCAGCTATAGAATGTTGCTGCAAATAGCGTTCCATTAGGCAAACGGAAATCAAGCTTTGTTGATTATTCGCTGTATACAGACTAAGCAAGATGTGTAATTATCAATCTCCGTTTGACCTTATGTAACGAAATATGGGAAATCCTAACCCATCCCAAACAGCAGGCGTGTTCTATGTATAAACACTTGTAACTGATGCTGGGTCACCCCCCTGGTGATGTGACAACAAAGCAGAGGAGTCTGACCCAATTTAGCATGCCGGGAGGAAGTGGTGGCAGGAGAAATGTTAGTATCAGTGTGGTTACATAAAGTAAACATATCATGCATGTGCCACAGCTGTCCTGTGTCTTGTTATGAAGTGTATCGTGGGGACCTTTGTGAACATGACCCATCTTTGGTGCCACAGCCTCAGCCACCGTAGGTGATTTAGCTCAGTTGCAGGGGGGAAAACAAGATGTGAAACGATGACTGCGGGGAGCAAGCTTACCGCATTCAATATTTTCACGATTGTGCTGGCAGCTTCAAAAAAGGATTGGCCTGAAAAGTCCAATTGCATACATTGTAAAGTGCATTCGAACAGAAAATAAAAACTCGCTTTGCAAAAACGAAAAAATGTGCAATGTAAACCCAGCTATATATCTGATTAGACTCACGTTTGGTTTCTGCAAGTGAATAATCATCTGCAAGGTTCAGTGCAGTTTCTGTTTGTACTGCCAAAGCAGCTAAGAATTTGATTTGTATAAAAATGAAAGTTATGGCTTAAATATCATAAAATATGTGGATGTATGCAATTTAACCGCTGACGTTGAAGTTGATTTTAGTGTACAGTAGACAATCAGGGGAAAAAGTGATGGCCACATTTTAATAAAACACTACTTTAAATCAAACGTTTCTTTGTTTCCATTGGAACAATTATAGTATAAAAATTATCCCATTGAAGGATGCATTCGTGCCAAACACATGTGTTTTAATAAGCTATTGAATTTAAGCACATCCAGATAGTATGTTGGCACGGCACTGACAACCGCCAGACTGCCATATGAATATAAATAATGATTGTTATAACAGTGCGTTTTACAAAAATGCACACTATAATTAAGGTCTCTACTGATGTAGGTTTTTCACGGCTCGATGAATGATCATTGCTTATGAAAGTTGTTCTTTCGGGATAACCGTGTCGAGTAGGGGAAGGGAGAAGATTCCAAATTTAATACATTATCCCTGTATATACGAGTAAACTTCATACATCATTTAATTTACAGAAATATGTTTTGTTTACTATTCAAAGGAGTGAATATAAATTTTTAATGTGGCAACTCTAAATTACACTGAACACTATTTGTACATGGCGACGCGGTGGCCCAGTGGTTAGCGCTGACGCCTCACAGCAAGAAGGTCCCGGGTTCGAATCTCTCGGCTCGGGTGCCTTTCTGTGTGGAGTTTGCATGCTCTCCCCATGTCCGCGTGGGTTTTCGCCGGGTACTCCGGTTTCCTCCCACAGTCCAAAAGCATGCTCCTGGATAGGTTGATTGGCTCGCAGACTAAAATTGTCCCGCAATGCCCGGCGATGGACTGGCGTCCCGCCGTCGGGTGTATTCCTGCCTTACGCCCTGTGTTTCCGGGATAGGCTCCGGCTCACCGTGACCCTATATAGGATTAAGCGGTTTCAGATAATGAGATGAGATGAGACTATTTGTAGAGGATTTGAAGGTCGATTCAGGACTGATATAAATATCACATCGCTGATGTTCGCCTTGACTGGGACTCAAACTTAGGTTGTCAGGTACACAGCATAGTGCATTATCAATGGTTGAAGTAATAATAATAATTTCAGTGCTTAGCCCATGTTCGCTCAAGGCCGAAGATATTGGTTTAAAGAGAGAACGATTCAGAGTCACGAGGAAACTGAAGAGAGGAGGGGTACAGAAAAGTAGCCGCATGGCTAACCGATACCAATGTTTGCCACTGCGTCCTATATATTCATTCATTCATTATCTCTCATTCTCATTATCTGAAACCGCTTAATCCTATATAGGGTCACGGTGAGCAGGAGCCTATCCCGGAAACACAGGGCGTAAGGCAGGAATACACCCGAC
>JAZEWT010000001.1:40752732-40772759 GCA_036362905.1 Mordacia mordax
CGATGACCTGTGCCTACAGATAAGTCGATCACTGCTAGAATAGCTATACTTGTTATACAGCACTAATAGGGTGCGAGAGATTAATTTAAGGATGAATGAATGCATTTTTATGAAAGGGCGGGTGTTAATGGTTAACATAAGCAGTCACGCAATATTAACTAGAGCTACAATAGAAATATTTGATTAATATAGAACCCTAATTATCTGTGCCATTAACAGAAGACAACTTTGTCTTAATTTTGCTATATCTTGCAAAATGTATGGCTCATAATTTCGCAGGGTTGCTATAATGACCTTTACTTTTGCCCTTGGAATGAAATGCACATTAGTTTTGGTAAATAACCAATTTGACACAAGTGGCCATCTTTGCACAAGTTGGAATAAACATGGTTAGAATTTCTTACCATGTTTTCAAATGACCGCCTGCTGCATTTAACGATGCAATTCAATTCCAATATGCATTAAGATTCTGTATTATCCATGCTGATGCCTAATATATAGGTAAGCTAATTGAGTACTATTTACGACACGATTTTGCATGCATTTTGTGAAATTCAGCCATGACTCAAGAATAAGGAAGTTCTACATAATAATTACATAATGCCCTTTGTGGTTAAAAGTATGAACAGTGATGAAATAGCATACGATTACAACACATTTTATTTTGTGTGCTAATATAAGTATACATTTGCTCTTTAACGGCGATGGACTGGCTTCCCATCGTCGGTATATCCTTGCCTTGCGCCCTGTGTCTGCCGGGATAGGCTCCGGCTTCACCGTGACCCTGTATAGGACTAAGCGGTTTCAGACAATGAGATGAGATTTGCTCTTTAAAGTGGAAAACAAATATATGACTGAATAACAATATTGATGAAAACAATAGATGCCACTAAACAGCATTATAGCTCCACGATAATCAGATGAGACTATTTAGAAGAAGAAAAAGCACTACACTGACATTTGTGCAGTCCAAGGCACCGTTTTTTTGGAGGGGGGGTGGTGTGGATACGATGTTTTATGAAAGCTGACACTGAAAGGGCAGTATAGGCTATCTTTCTTTACAATTTATACCTGCAAAAATTCCAGAATATCATAAGCATGCGCGAAGCCAGGCATGTGTAAAGTATTTAAGTATTGTGCACGTATATGTACCGATGTAGGTTTTCACGGCTCGATGCATGATGATTGCTTCCAAAAACTGCTCTTTCGGGATAGCCGCGTCGAGCGCTCCTCCTCTCTCCTTCGCAACGCTTCACCTCCCACGTTGAAGGAAATTCTCAGGCCTGAAAGAGCATCTTATTGAAAAGCGATCATGTGCACGTACATCCCAACAGACGTCTATTTCTAGAGAAGCGTTAACCAAGAGATCCAGAGGCATTGCTGTGCCCTTAACGTGGCACCCAAACCCCCAATCATTTATTTGCGCAGCCGCCAAACTTAATATATTCATGACTTAACAAGTCAACTCACACTGTCTTTGCTTGCAAGACAATCAGATGTTTCAAAGAGTGCCCTCCCCTCCCTCGCCTGACAAACATTGCTGGCAGCCCCTATGGTCACATTCCCGTTAAAATAACTGACATTGGCAGCTTCAACTCAATTAAGGCTGCCGTGAAAGGTTACGGTTCGCAGTGCTTAACTGCTAGGGCACACAGAATGTTAACTGTGCATGATTTAATCTCCGAAATGGTTTGTCCGTGACCGTGACGGAGGCGCCTTCAAACGCCTACTGGCGGTCGCAGTTACTCGCACCAGGAAAAAAGGGTGGACAGAGAGACGTTGCGGAGGGGAGCGAAGCAAAAAAAAAGAGCCACACGAAGCGCACTTCTACCCACCCACCCACGTCTCCACTCACAAGCGGAGTCCGCCTTCCCCGAGCCTCTCTGTATAAACTCCTTTCTGCCTCTACACCCACCGCTCCCCCCCCGCCACCTCCTCTCCATCCCCGCTACCCTCACAAGCGGCCACTGGCGCAGCTGCGCCTGGACTCTGCGTTCTCCGCACGACCTGCCCTGGCCACCGGTCCGCCCTCCTCCTTGTGGGCACAATCTCTCCGTGCGAGTGTCAAGCCTCGAGCGAGCCATCGTCGACGCATCATCTCCGGTGTCTGCACGGCGTCCTGCGCTGCATCCCCTCGGAGCCGCTTTGCCACCACACCACCATCGGAGAGACGCGCACGCGTATGAGTGTATTAATGATTGCAGTCGGAGACACTTGTCGTAATTGGGAGCGGCAGCTACAACGACGGCGAGGGGAAATAGGCGTGCTTTTCGCCCGGCTGGTGTAAGTTTTGGATGCCAAAGCAGAAGAGGATCAGCGACAGTACACTTAGCCTGATCGGCAGAGCTTTGTGCTGAGCCCTGCAGAGAGGACTGCGTGCGTCCGGGCATCGCTCCGTCGTCCGTGGAGCCTCAACTCGTCAAGCTGCCCGTAGCTGCTCGGGACTCTCAAGAGTCATCATGTACGCCGGGCGTAAGAGGAGGAAGCCTGTTCAGCGAAGGTACGGTGCCGCTCTCCTGCTGAAACTTGGTGCCGTCCTCGCACCCACTCGTGTCCGTGCCTCCGCGGTGCCGCGCGCCATGGAATGCGACGCGAACGCGGGAGCGTGGCGCACGGTGTGCCTTGACGTGCGACGCGTGTGCCCATGGTACATCGACTCTGCGCGATTTACCATGGGCAGCCCACTGTACCTCGCAACCTCGCACTCGCCCCGGCAGAGAAATCCACGCAGGGCTCAAGGCCGTGCGTGCCGCTGACTGCGACGGGGTCTGATGCTTCCCGCGGCCGATGCGGTTGTCGCTGAATGGTCGACCAAGTTTTACGTGACGGTGAACTTGAAGATCGCTGGTTGAATGCGGACGGTGCATGGAGATGACTGTGGTTGTGTTGAGCGGTGCATTAGACATTGTCTATGAGAGGGATGTTCCACATGCATTGGCCTCTGCTGGTAGAAAAGATATATGACATTGCAATATTTCTGTATGCAAATAATGTTAAAGAATTGTTTGCGTGTTTCATTGCATTACTGTTTTATGTATAAAAACAAGCAATTTTAATCTCATCTCATCTCATTGTCTGAAACCGCTTAGTCCTATACAGGGTCACGGTGAGCCGGAGCCTATCCCGGCAGACACAGGGCGCAAGGCAGGGATACACCCACGATGGGACGCCAGTCCATCGCCGGGCACTGCGGGGCAATTTAGCCGCGAGCCAATTAACCTATGCAGTAGCATGCTTTTGGACTGTGGGAGGAAACCGGAGTACCCGGCGAAAACCCACGCGGACACGGGGAGAGCATGCAAACTCCACACAGAAAGGCACCCGAGCCGAGAGATTCGAACCCGGGACCTTCTTGCTGTGAGGCGACAGCGCTAACCACTGGGCCACCGTGCCGCCCGCAATTTTAATACACTGCATAAAAATGAACGCAAATTGAACATACATGCAGTTATATATACAATACCTACATCATGCACACACAATAGCATAAATGCTCTCTAAATATAATGATCGTTCAACGAGTAGATCATATTTTAGGCTAATTAATAATAAAGTTTTGAAATCGGGTTGGCATTATCTGAACGATTATACAACAATTCGCTCAATTAATATTGTTTATAGTTTATATATTATTTTGTTAGCGCTCTATTTGGTGAAATTAACGTGCAGATGAGTACCCTGCAGGTAATACAAAGATCCTCCGCATAGCCTTCACAGATACTACGGTCAAGTGCAGTTAGTGAGCACCTCTGAAGGTCCACACGGCACAGGAAGAGGTTGGCGACCACCCCGCCTGGCCGCCTTTGTCTCCTTAGTGGCAATGTTTTACACATCGGCACGAGGTACTCATTTGAGGCTCGGGGTGGCCCAGGACTGGTTCACAAACTCGTCGCTGGTGTTGTCCGTGAGTGCGACTCACCTCGCGAAGCCAAGTTCGTGGCCAAGCACGCTTAACGCCGAGCCACCCCTTCCTACCAAAGCCATAGCAAAAGCTGCAGTCGTGTCCACCACGCTGGGCATATCCATCCATAATTATTGACCACGATCCAAACAGCAGGGACATTGTGATACTGCGTTGGCAGTGGTGCAAGCGCATATTAAACAACAACTCAACACTTTTGACATTATATGTAATAATAAGCTATCCTTTGGCCAATGGTCCTTCTTCATAGCAGATATATCATCTCTTTGTAATGATGTAGCTTTCCACGGCTCGATGCACGATGATTGCTTCAAAAAGCTGCTCTCTCGGGACAGCCGCGTCGATCGCTGCCTCTCTCTCCATCGCGACGTTTCGCCTCACGTTTCGCCTAACACTCTAACACGCGTTAGTGTTAGAGGCATGCCTCTAACACAAGTTAGAAAGTAGATTTTCGAAGCAATCATCAGATCATCTCTCTGTTATCGACAGATGTTGAGTTGCAATACAATTACGAGACATTATTTTTTGCATTTGCACTTGAGGTATAATCAACATTGTCCTCAATTTTGTTCTATTTTGTGAGCCAAAACAATACATTATTAAATGGTAATGTATTGCCATAATTATTGTGACTAACATAATTGACGTGTTGAGTTATAGCGCATGGCAATTGTACATCAAACAGAAATATGGAGATTGACCAAGGAAATGGAACAGAGCTGACCAGTTAACATACACACGTTAGAGACACATCGACCATTTAGTAAAGCGGGCTTGAGCAGGACACGAAGCCAGAAGGGATGATGGGACGTAAGAAGGAGTAGCACCCAAAGGAGGGAATTAACCAGAGAGGAATCCATTGCGAAGATGGAGTTTTGAAATCAGCTTTTGTGCACGAGTTAAACCAAGTGTTGCATTTGAAAAACCACGAGATGGCCTTTGTCCGGCAGTGAATAGATCTTTACTGATTATAATTAATATAGTGCATTATTTTTGCAGTTGTTGAACTTGAGCAGAGCATCATGACTGATTTGGCAAGTACATTAATGAATAATGAAAATAACCCACAGCATGACTGTGCTCCCCGGCGATGGACTGGCGTCCCGTCGTCGGGTGTATTCCTGCCTTACGCCCTGTGTTTCCGGGATAGGCTCCAGCTCACCGTGACCCTATATAGGATTAAGCGGTTTCAGATAATGAGATGAGATGAGATGACTGTGCTCACAAAGCTGAAACGATGGACCGCACAGTAACGCCACGGCTCGCTCCGAGTTTGCACTGGCAGCATTTTAGATGTTCAGGTTAATCATGAAGCCATCTACTAGCTTACTCACCAATCATAACATCTCCAATCAACACCCCGCATTTCAACGTAATACTAATTAAACAATTTACATTCTGATTATAAGTCTGTTATGAGGTTAACATTTAACTCTCACGGAAGAGATATTTAAATGCAGGCCAACCATGGGAGAATGGAATTTCCACCACTTTGGTTCAGCGCTGTCCCATTGCTTTCTTAAGAAATAATCCATTTTAACGTTACCTTTGACATTTTATTTATGCGATGAATGTTCATTTTACTGATGGAGACACTTTTGACAATAATCAATAAAATGCAAAAAAAAATATTTTCAAAAGTTTAAATTTTCATTTAAAAGAGATCATGACATGGAATAGACGAAAGTCAGCAGCTCTACAAGCTGTTGTACTGATAGATAAATGTTTATTATTACATCAGAACATTCTCAGTGAGCTTGCAAGCTTGCAACCTGTTATCAGGTGAGACTCATTCACGGGTGAGCGTTACTTACATTTCTTATGGGTATGGTCATATCCCAAACCCCTTCCCATTTCTACTTTTTTTTTACCGGTACCCCATACCGGACTGTGCCAGCTTACTTTCACCTCTGGCCTCATGTGTGAGTAGAGGTAGCTCATTTAGAGATTTTCAGACACCTCCACACTTTACTCTTTGTCAAATGAAATAATTTATAGTTGCGATTGTCATAATATTATTAAAACTCTGTTATTTGATCAAAACCTTATTTGTATACTTTAATGAACATGCCCAGAAACAAAAATCCGTCCAGATAGCAAAGAAGCTTACTTTCTATGGCCTTCTATAGGTCACATCATACGTCCCTAAAGATCTGGCCATTGCAAGGTCATATAATAATTTACATTTGTACAGCTATAATAACGCACAGGGAAGTGTAGAGATATGATTTCTTAGAATTACACAGACAAATGAAGACATGCATCACACAACAATCACAAGTCATTATATGCATTATGTTCATTATATTATATATACATTATATTGATAAATGAGAACGCAAAACTTGCTCGGGGAGAATACATCATCTCATCTCATTATCCAAAACCGCTTAATCCTATATAGGGTCACGGTGAGCCGGAGCCTATCCCGGAAACACAGGGCGTAAGGCAGGAATACACCCGACGACGGGACGCCAGTCCATCGCCGTAGAATACATCACTCGATGGGATAATGACCGACACACGAGACACGAAAAGTAAAAGGAACCGCGTGCCAATGAGGAGGGACGTTGCGGAGATGGATTTATGAGATCAGTGCACGTGCGGAAGAGAGATGGTAACATATTTACATTGTGAGTGATGGCTACAGTTTTGGTGGAGTTCGTCATTGGGCAGTGGATGCACAGCGGCTGATGATGACGATGTACGTCGTCCAACTTGAATGCCACGGTCCCGACGGTCGCTCGCGCGATGGTCTCCGCGTATTCCACCAACCTCCTGCTCCTGCAAGGAGTGACTTTGACACGCATGTGCCGCAGCGGCTGGCATTGCATCTGCGTGTGTTGTGCCACCAACGCTCGCTCCGTGTGCTGGGGGTTTGTTGCTCGCAGCACCAAGCTGGTGCCCGTGGAGGGAGCCAAGTCGAACCCATCCAAGCGGCACCGCGAGCGCCTCAATGCGGAGCTGGAGAGGCTGGCGGGTTTGCTGCCCTTCCAACAGGACGTCATCTCCAGGCTCGACAAGCTGTCCATCCTCCGACTCAGTGTCAGCTTCCTCCGTGCCAAGAGCTTCTTCCACGGTAAAAAAGACAAACTTTTCCTCACTTACACACACGTTGGTCTTTTTGTCTTGGTCAAGCGCGTACACACACAGATTTTGTACAGATGTAGATTTTCAGGGTGGAGCGGTGACGTAGAGAGTAGCGCTGTCACCTCACAGCAATAAGGTTTCAGGTTTGGTTCCCGGCTCGGGTGCCTTTCTGTGTGGATTTTGCGAGTCCTATTCCCATGTCCGCGTGGGTTTTCACCGGGTGCTCCGGTTTCCTCCCACCGTCCAAAGGCATGCTGCTGCCTAGCTTAATTGACCTGCTGAGTAAATTGCCCACAGTGCCTTGCGATGTACTGGCGTCATATGCTGGACAGGCTCCGGACCCCCGCGACCCTGTACAGAATTAAGCGAGTATTGATAATGATGATGTAGTCTTTCATGGCTCGATGTATGAGAGTCGCTTTCCAAAGCTGTTCTTTCAGGATACCCGTTTCGAGCGCTCCTCCTCTGTCCTTTGTGACGTTTCGCCTCCCGCGTTGGAGGTATCTCGAAAGAACAGCTTTGGAAAGCTACTTTCACACACAGATATGAAGACATGATTGCAGGATGAAGACATACACATAGAGGAGCTTCTTCTTCTTCTTGAGTATATCGTATATTTATCACACGCGCATGCACATGCACACACATAGATCTTCTTGCAGGGTAAAGCATATACTCGCCAAAAACGTATCCCGGGTTTAAGTCTGTACGCATATAGGCATCGTTGCACATAATCATAAACCACACTCATTCACTCGCTCAAACTGATCACCAACTCCAGGGCAATTAGAAAACACCCGCAAGCAAGACAACAATTAACGAACAAACAAGTGCAATAATAATGATAATTGTATTTATAGAGCGCTATTCACCCGATGGTCGCAAAGCGCTGCACAGAGCTGCGGAGAGAAAGGCATGTCAACAACAACGACATAAGAACTTTTTTTTAAATTCCGAGCTGTGGAGAAAATGCATATTAACAACAGCACCAGGACAGTTCAGCTGAAAATCAAATCGTAGCAATAAATTATAGGACATAAAGTAAGTGGCAAAAAAAATAAATTTTCAACAAACAAGGAATGAATAAATGTTCCCGAGCAGCCGCAAGTCGGCAGAAAGCCATCCTTCTGGCATGACAACATTGAGCCACATCAACAGTACTAGCCAGAGGGCTTGAAAGCCTTACGGAACAAGTGAGTCTTGAGACGATATTTGAAGATGCTCAGGGACTCAGCTGATCGAATCTCCAATGGAAGGGCATTCCAGAGTCTGGGAGCAGCACGCGAGAAAGTTCTGTCACTCATCGAATCAACAGTCCTAGCCAGAGGGCTTTAATTATGGAACTAGACCCATAAATTTTAAATATAAATTCACGAAAATGTTCTGGTTTAAGTGATACATTAATACATTATTTCTCACATTGTAAGCCAGTTGTGGTTTGAGAGCTATAGATCAACACCATTTTAAAAAAATGTAAACGTCGAAAATGTTCTATTTCGAACTAATGAAAAATAAAAAAACAGTAGGTCTACAGTGAACATTTCCACATCTAAAAATATCAAATATATTTTGCACGTTAACATTTAATAAAATGTCAATTCTATGTTACGTGTAGACCAGCAACAGATTTTATTTTCTTGCCCAATTTGTTTGTTTTTGTTGTCCATCCATGAAATTACGATGTGTCATTTAAATGACATACGATAATAAAGATGTTTGTCTCCAGCAGTAACCGTGATTACGCCAGTATAAACATTTTATTTTTACATTGACACTTTTGCATATGAAATATTGCTTTGATTGGCCTATTGAACAACCGCACCTATAATTAGCAGTATGTCAATTCAACGAAAAAGCTATCAAGCAAGAATAGTGTATGCCATAGTTAGTAGGTCAACAGATGTCTTGCTTTTGTGGGATATGAATCTATGGCCTATATATATGGCGTAGTTAAACCGCATTCTAACATTTTTTAAAGGCCAAAATAGCCACACAGTACCAAAGGGTTAACCTTTTGCCTATATATCGCTTCACATTCTGTAAATCCTGAGAGTAATATTTTGTGACGTTCAGTTGTGTTATAACGTGCAATTTCAGTATCAGTACTGGTTTAATCCTTTATAGGGTCACTGAGGGCCGGAGCAGACACAGGGTGCAAGACAGGGCTTTACCCTGGATGTGACGCCAGTGCATCGCAGAGCACTTTGATGCAATTTACGCAGCAGGACAATTAACCTAGGCAACAGCTTATCTTTGTACGGTGGGAGGAAACCGGAACACCCAGAGAAAACCCAAGCGGACAAGGGGAGAGAACACGCAAACTCCACACAGAAAGGTACCCGAGCCGGGAACCGAACCCGGGGCTTTCTTGCTATGAAGAATAAACGCTACTCGCTGCGCCACCGCGCCACACTGTGTTATAATGTCTCATCTCATCTCATTGTCAGAACCGCTTAAGCCTGTACAGGGTTGCGGTGAGCCGGAGCCTATCCCGGCAGACACAGGGCGCAAGGCATCATCACCGGGCACTGAGGGCAATTTAGTCCGCAAGCCAATTAACCTATGCAGCGGCATGTTTTTTGGACTGTGGGAGGAAACCGGAGTGCCCGGCGAAAACCCACGCGGACACGGGGAGAGAACATGCAAACTCCACACAGAAAGAGATTCGAACCCGGGAGTTCTTGCTATGAGGCGACAGCGCTAGCCACTGGACCACCGCACCACACTGTTATCATGTCTAGCTAAAAAACAACAAGCTTGTTTGGATCGCGCCTCTGTCTGTCAACCCAGCGAATGAGAGATGCCAGCGGGATGTGTGCAGTCTAAAGCTATTAATGCACTTTTAAAAGCAAACAAATTTGCCTTATTTGCAGAAGCCTGTACGTTGTGGCATCATTTTGCATAATGGAGTTATTTATTTTAAAATATCGGTTTTATATTAGTGCACTGAGGTCATTTCACATAAGGTACACTTTTACGCATTAGTTAATGGAATAAGTACGAAGAACCATTTGAATCGACAGTGTTTTTGTACTTGTACCATTTAGGGGATTAGGAGGAAACATTAAACGTTAAGGGATCGTACATGTACAGTAATGTATAATAGATGTCACTGGTGCAACGGTTGGCACAGGGGACTGTCAACCCAGAGGTCGATTGTTCGCATTCGATCTCGCGGCACAGGTGTTAAGAGAATGGACAGTCTTTAATTCCATCTCCTTCATCCACCCAGCCGTATAAATGGATTCACTACCGTGTCCCAGATACTATGATAATAATTTGTAAGATTTGAAATTGTTTTTTTTTATTTTCATAACTACTCTTTACTGTAAATCTGTCAGTTATTTTGTTTCAACACGTGTTCTTAAATATACGTAATCGTTGGTTGTTAAAGCCATAGGTCAAGAAACCTGTTAAGTGCGCGCTGCCCAGTGTGGCTGGCTGAGAAGCCGTGTCCGTCCTCGCTCAATCCTGGTCGTCTGGCTCGACGATCGGTTACGATCGGTTTGGTCGTGAGTGGTGGAGTCGAGTGCCAGCAATGAAAGAGTAAATCTAAATGCCCTCTGGAGGCGCTTTCTGGCTCCCCCTCTAATGGAGCTCCTATTGCCAGCAGTGGAAAGAGCAAGACATTGCAAGGCGTACTTTCACCTCTTTAAATAACCTGAACCTACGCATCAATTCTTTGAAATAGACAGATGGTTGAATACCAGAAGAGTCATTATGTGAACTACTTAATGTTCATAGCTTCTATCAAAACCATCCATGAGTAATTAATAGGATTGAATTTGTTGCAGTCTCACGCGGTAACCCTGCATTACATGAATTGGGTTAGGAGTGCAATCATTACTTATTTATCCCACAGCCTGCAATATTATTATAAGCACTGCAGGATATGCTGCATGTGATATGTGTGCATGTCTTAAATCTCATCTCATCTCATTGTCAGTAACCGCTTAGTCCTGTACAGGGTCGCAGTGAGTCGGAGCTTATCTTGACAGACACAGGGCGCAAGACAGGGATATGCCCACGATAGGACGCCTGTCCATCACCGGGCACTACATGTCTACATTTTTTTTTTTAAACCTCATCGCATAATATTTTTAGTTACAGAGAACATCAGCCATACAGCCTTTTCAGGGTGAAATTCTGTCGTCAGTATTGGTTTTTGTAACTATATTCTCAGTCGGTTTCAACATTCAGTGTCTAATGAGCAATATCAGGCTTGCTTGAACAAATGCAGATGAACAACCAGACAATTAAATGCAAGGACTGTATCTTAGATCCTAAGTAGATGAAAATCTACTGCATCACTGTGGAAGATATCGGTGACAAACAAAGCAGACGCGTTGTCTCCTTCGCATGCCTGTCGCGCCAATAAAAGAATGAAAGTGATTTTGTAGGATACCCGTCAGCCACATGACCTCTTGGTGGGAGTGAATGCCTGAAAAAAAGGCCGTGTGTGGAAGATAGGATGTGGAAAGAAATACTTTGCTTGTATTTTTTTTAATGAATGGATACAGTGAAGAGGCATAACTCATTATCAGAAACCGCTTAGTCCTGTACAGGGTCGCGGTGAGCCCGGAGCCTATCTCGGCGGACACAAGGCGCAAGGCAGGGATTTACCGACGATGGAACGCCAGTCCATCGCCAGGCACTGGCGGGTAATTTAGTCTGCAAGCCGATTAATCTATGCAGCAGCATGTTTTTGGACTGTGGGAGGAAACCGGAGTGCCCGGCGAAAACCCACGCGGACACGGGGAGAGAACATGTAAACTCCACACTGAAAGGCATCCGAGCCGAGATTCGAACCCGGGACCTTTTGGCTATGAGGCGACAGCGCTACCCAATGAGCCACCGAAGAGGCATATCGTCGACTGTATTTATTTGTTACCTTAAAAAGGTACGGTCACTTTCTCATGTTAATTTAAATAACAGTCACTTTAAAATGCACATTTTATTCCCAAAGGTTTTCGTAGCCAAACATCTGCACTGCATTAGGATGAGATCAACTTTTGCTTCAACGTTCAAATCTCAGCGGCACAAACGACAAATTCTGTAACAATGCGGTGCCGGTGTGGGGGTCTCACAGAGGAGGTTTTATTACAGTCCTGGCATAGGAATAAGGAAGACAATAGGGCAGAGCATCGTTTTACTGAAAGATTTATGTTGGTGGTCGGTACCGTTGCTCTCAGTTAAAAGTTGTAGGCAAAACCATGTCCAAAGCACTTTGCTCTGGGACACTAATAAAAGACACGTGATTCCAAATAGACCATCACAGTACACTACTGTATAAGCTATCCTTAGCCTTAGTAATTCTTAGTGCACATGTACTGTAATGAGATCATTGCGTTCTGTTGCTTTTGCATATACTGTGGAGATGGATGGCAGGAAAGTACACCGCGTGTAGTTACTTTTAAAAGTATTTCGGTGAATTACTTTCAATGTTCATGCATTTTGTGTGATATCTATTTCAGAATTAGATTTAATAAATACGGAGGAACCGAAAGCTGCTCTCTCGGGACGCGGCTGTCCCGAGAGAACAGCTTTTCGAAGCAATCATCATGCATCGAGCCGTGAAAACCCAAATCATTACATTGATATATACATGTTAATAGTCATCCACATTCGGATCGCGGCTGTTATTTATAGTCATGTAAAGAAGGATTGCATGCATCTTGCGTGAAAACAGCAAGCAGTAGAGAAGCGGTGCATCTCCGTTATGCAGAGAGTTTAGCTATGCCAGGGTGGTGCACAGTACTCGTGGGTTCTCTGAAATAAATACAAGTAAACATTAATATATAAAAAATAGAGCAACGTAGCTTTAATGTCCATGTAAATGTGTGTTGCAATGCTATTCGAGTTCGGGTAATGTTTTGATAAAGGTCAGAACTTAAATCCAATCAGTGGTGAGTGATGCATTATGGTTTGCAAGTTCACACGGGAGGGGGTCATGGAGTTTAGTCCTTGGGCAGGGGGGTGCCTAGGGTAGTGAGGGCGGCTGGGTAAGGGGGGGGTGTATCGGGGTGGCGGAGAGAGACGGAGCACGGCGTGTGTGCACGAGCAGCACTGTCGGGGAAGAAAATTAATTTTTCATTCCTTTCTGGAATGAAATGCCTTCTGACAGCTGTCACTAAATAATGCAGGAAGTCTGACTTGTCCGCGGAGAGTGGGGCACTTTGTGTGCATAGTGGGCTCTGTCTGCTTGCCGTCAGCCCAGTGCTAAAAATGTCCTCATTAATACGACAACAGATCCCTACAAGCTGGGGCCGTTACGCTGCTTTGTTGCCTCTGTAATTAGTGGGGTGTGGTGAGGAATTAGCTTGGCTCCAGAGTTGGAGATTTTTCTGGCTTGGTGTTTTTCTTTCTCTATATTTTTTTTTATAATTGCCGAAACGTTAAGGCTGTGTTCTCAAGTCCATTCATGGAAATGTCTACTGCATTAATAATGAAAATAAGCACAAGTTTTGCACATTGCTTTGGTTAGTGGGTCCTTTAAAACCACTTTTTTCCTTCTCCTTGCACACGGGTAAGTTCATGTGAATGTAGTGTTTCCCCACGCTTATTGAATTCCTTGTAGTAAACAAAGGGGTGCGTGTTTATGCAAAATGAATGAAAAATAGGCAGGAGAAGCCACTAAATAAAACGCTCCACTTGCCGTGCACTTAACCACTGATTATACTTGGGTGCGAGAATATCGATCCACAGTGTTGGTGGGGCACGAGTCAAGGGCTCCAGCTCTCATTATTCCTCTGGGGTTCCCTGATGATAACATTCCCCAGGGCATCCCCCTGAGACGAATGTCATGGTGGGAGCTTAAAAAACGAAACCTACCGAGTACCCCGTGAAACGAAGAGCTAAGGGCAAGCGTTTCCTTGTCTACGCCTCAATTACGTTGGCTACTGGGAATAATGTCACGAATGCAGTTCTATGACTCAACTGTTATATGGTTATAGGCTCAATCAGAAATCTCAATCCATAAACCAGCCACAACGTTCACTTGTCGTGTAAAGAGCAGACACACTGACCACAGTAGAGATGTCATTCATGGTATTTTTTTTTCAAAGTAGGGAAAAAAATGTGCTTCTAGTTTCTATGCATGTTACTCACTTGGCATGAAACACACGTTTAATATCTGCAGCAGTAAATAACAGAACTAAATACGGCAGAGTGTGGTAATTGCCTTAATGAGATACATTACCACTGTACAGATTTTCCACCAGTTTAACAGAGGGTTGTGAATTTTTTATAATAGCAACAATATGGTCGTTACATATATGCTTTGTAAGAGCACTTTATTTCAATTACTAAAATTGTCTCGTACAGTTTCAATTGTGCCTGTTATACACATGAATAAATAGTTTAACCTGACATATGCTGCATTTGGTATGTGGAATTCTTAAAAGGATCATACCACTAAAACTAAGGTGAGATGCATTTCTAACAGTGCGCTATACCATATAAACAGAGGCAAGTGTTTGTTTCCAAGTTTGTAGTGGTTCTAGAAACTTCAAAGTCAACCTATAGGAAACTAAACGATTGAACAGAACCTACAAATCTAAGGTGTGGCCTGTGCATTGATGCTTTTATTTAGTTTAAAGTGCTTTAGCTTTTTTTCTGAGCTGGACGGATTTCCACTAAATCTGAAAAATCCTAGGAATGCGCCATCACTGCCTGCATTGTACAACGCAACTGCTTATAGACATGGCAATGGTCAATGCTGCCTACTAAGAAAATGGTTATTTAGTGAGTACATTCAGCCTTAGATTCAGCATCAACAACTGCTAACAAAAACAATCCACATCTTACAAACGGCAAAGTGAGCAGTGTGTTTCTTGCAAAGTGATTGATCCAAATTAATGGGTCCCCTGTTTACATGCCTTAAATGCCTCTCAAAAACATGTCGAATACAATCTTTACTTGCATGACCCAGTGCTTTAGCAAATATGAAATAATTCAATGTACATTTTAGACAATACAACAACTGTTTCTTACATAAGTTTAAAAATGTTAACAACGCGATCTGGATGTTTTCCAGAAAAAATCTGCTACAAGCTAAATTTGAAAGGTCTGTGTAAAAATAGTAGTCAACTGCCCCCACTCGTGTCTAACGGTGACTTTAAATATTAACATCGGGGAAGTTTACTGGAACTATTAGACATTGCAATGATTAAGAACACACGTTAGTCATGCTGTCACGTGTACTTTAAGTTTTGAGAAGTTTATGTTTTCACAAGAATATCCGAGATTTGCGTCAGAAAAATGTGCAAACAGTATTCAGGATTGTAGGCATTAGCGTCGGCTTGGTCAGAAACAAACCTAGTCATGGTAATTTGACCTACAGAGCTATAAAGAATGGGGACTGTAAGCTTGATATGAAGTTGGTTTTGTGTAGAAGGGATTTTAGATTTCCACTCACTTTGAAGGCCATGTTTTCCACCAAAGTCAAGGGCAGCTCAGCTAAAATGATTGGCAGGGACTCGAATACCATCGCACCATATACAATATTTTACACGCTGTGGAAAAGCCATCCCAACGTATTTAGTTAAGTCTGACTGTCGTGAATCACTTGTTCAATGCATGTGGCTCTCAATCGTCATCACCAGCCATGCTCAATCCACCGCTGGATGAAGCCTCTCCAAGTCTTCACCTTTCCTCATGGTTCAAGATAATTGTTGCAACAAATTCTTATTTATATTTCTCTTCTTATCGTTCCATGCTGTATTTTATATGCAAATATAGTCAGATTTAAATAAATTGTCGTTGCCAATTTAAAAGGCTGGTATCCAGATTAACCTGTGTTGATTGTTGTCTTCTAATAGACTGGGTATTGGAGCAGAACTTTGTAGCCAGAGGCCCTTCATGACAACGGAGGGTCTTCAGATCATTGTCTAGAGCCTCCTCCTAGGCTTGTTCACTAAGGGAAACCTCAGCAGGAGTGCTAGACTGCAGGTGGCAGCTCCAGGATTCACTGAAACACAGAAACTCATCCACCACGATAATCCATGGGGAAGGGCACATTTCAAATATGAAAATAATTTAAACCATCTATGAATCAGAAAGTAAATAAAATATTTTGGTATAATGTATTAATTTAGTTTTAAAATATTGATTTTGGGTGGCACGGTGGCCGAGTGGGTAGTGCTGTAAGCTCACAGCAGGAAAGTCCCGGGTTCGAATCTCGGCTCGGGTGCCTTTCTGTGTGGTGTTTGCGAGTTCTCTCCCCGTGTCCGCGTGGGTTTTCGCTGGGCACTCCGGTTTCCTCCCACAGTCCAAAAACATGCTGCTGCATAGGTTAATTGGCTTTCAGACTAAATTGCCCGCAGTGCCCGATGATGGACTGGCGTCCCATCATGGGCGTGTCCTTGCCTTGCGCCCTGTGTCTGCCGGGATAGGCTCTGGCTCACCGCGACCCGGTACAGGACTAAGCGATTTCTGAAAATGAGATGAGATGAGATAGTATTGATTTTGAAGTGCTTACCCAAAGCAAGTCAGTTTTGATGATTTCTTCGAAAAGCTGCTCTTTCGCTACAGCCGCGTCGTTCGCTTCCTCTCCTCTCCTCGCGACGTTTCGCCTCACACGTTGGAGGCATCCTCAGGCGCCTGTGTGAGGCGAAACGTCGTGAGGAGAGGAGAGAGGAAGCGATCGACGCGGCTGTCCCGAGAGAGCAGCTTTTCGAAGCAATCATCATGCATCGAGCCGTGAAAACCTACATCATTTACACAAGTCAGTTTTGTTTATAAATATTCAAAGGTATGTTTGTGAATTTTTTTGCCATGTACGTTTTTGCTTTTAATTACAAATCTTAAAATTACGCGCTAAATTGTGGACACATCTTTATATAATAACGTCTACATCTGTTGACATTTGGATTTGGAGAAGCCCTTATTAAGACGTGTGCAATACAATTTTATTTTACTGGACGAGTGAGGTGAGTTTGCACTGAAAGAAAGATAACTATTGTGATGCCCTCGTGTTTTGTGATATCGCAGCTTGTAATGGTTAGCGTTCCTTTAAGATAGCGCTTTCTGTGAGCTGTCAGTGTAGGAGAGCTTCTTCGTGAACATAAAAGGCAATGTCATATATTCACTTTAGATTCAGGCGTGGGACTGTGATGGCTTAAAGAAAGCACCGGAGGACTCGGATCATTTAACGAAAGCACATTAAGCAAATCCAATGCAACAAATAAACGATAAACGCAACTACATCAGCAAGATAATACTACGTCATTTTACTATAGTGTTATTTACAAAAAATATGATTTCATTTTTCAATCATTTATGGTGGGGCGGCACGGTGGCCCAGTGGGTAGCGCCGTCGCCTCACAGCAAGAAGGGCCGGGGTTCGAATCTCGGCTCGGGTGCCTTTCTGTGTGGAGTTTGCATGTTATCCCCGTGTCCGCGTGGGTTTTCGCCGGGCACTCCGGTTTCCTCCCACAGTCCAAAAAAAACATGGTGCTGCAAACTAAATTGCCCGCAGTGCCCGGCGTTCGACTGGTGTCCCATCGTGGGTATATCCCTGCCTTGCGCCCTGTGTCTGCCGGGATGGGACCCTTACAGGACAAAGCGGTTTCTGAAAATGAGATGAGAATCATTTATGGTATAAACAATGATATTGCTCTCTACATGTTCAGATATATTAAGTTTCAAGTCTGTTTGATTGCTTACACGAATGAGCCCATTTATCGAGTTCCCTCACTATTTTACACACGAGATCCGTGGTGCAGAAGCACAGCTGTAACAGAACAACGCCAACATTACGGAGAACGAGTACCGAGTGCTTAAGGATAGCGCGCAACTAGCAAGTGAGGTGTTTAAAGGTGAGAAAGGAAATGCACGTGAGTCAAAATTGTGTAAGGGTAATGTGAGAAGAGTCAGGTACAGTTAAACGTAAGCTCTCAAACTCTCGTCTAACAGAGAAAACCACACGGAAATGAAAGAGGACAGTGAAAAGGTGAGAAAACAAAAGTCAGCAAGAGAAGTTCAGTACAGGTGTAAGTGAAGTGTGCTGTTTGTTTTGGTTTAATGGGGATGTCATGAAGGGAGGGATCTAGGGTGTCGATGAATAGGCAGGGTATTCCAGAAACTTGGAGCAGCAATGAAGGAAGACTTTGCGTCAAAGATTTCCTTTTTACCAAACATATCGTATTCATATACGGTGCATAATTAATGCTTAAGCTTGCAAACTTGAAAAAATAAATACTGTATGTAGTTGGAATGCTCTCACATTGAGCCATTTCCTTTTACACTGATGTGACTTGAACTAGTGATGGTAATTTGCATAATTATGATGATGTGTTAACATAACCGTTCTCAGAGGTGTTAATCTGATATTATGTGGATACGCCAACCCGTGAAGGTATTGTCAAGGTCTTATTAAAGCCACTGTAGAAATATTATTCTCATAATTCTTCTGCATTTACCTCAAAGTGTTTCATGAGAACCACTTAAAGATGAATTACTAAATTGTTGCACCATTAACCCATTGGAGGTTTAATGGCGATACACCTGCAAGACAGCCTCAGTTGTTGTTAATCAATATTTCTTTCACGTGAGCAATATTGTGAATAGCAAACAAACTTGTAAATTGGGAATAAATATTGCCAAATTCCGTGAAGATGGGCTAGAGCTCCCTCTAGTGGAGGCCCTTCTGCCAGCAGGGCTGCACCTTTATCATTTCTTCTCCGTGCCAACTGGTTGACTCAAACATTGAATCTAACTGCCAAAAAAATAATCCCCCAGATTCTGTGATGACTGAATACATGTAGCCATAATGATAATAACAATTATAATAAACGAGTCAACCATAAAACAAACAAAAATACAAGTGTTCTTGTCCAGGACAGGCAAACGCAGCTACCACCACCAACACCATGCAAGGTGGTGGTGGTAGCTGCTGACAAATAGACCCAGGAGCTTTGTGCAGCGCTTTGTGACCCCCGGGTGAAAAGCGCTCTAGAAGTGCAATTATTATTATTATCCGTGTAGTAAAAAAAGAAGGTATCTGTTGTGCAGCAAAGTGGACGCCCCAGTACCAGCATATTCGTTTTGACCCCCAGACGGAGAGGCTACTGGATAATGAGGCTGTCGATCCTGTCTCTGTAGATCACAAAGTAAAAGACCACACGTATAAACGGAGCCTTATGTAAACACTAGTAATGTAGAAAAGTGCACCTTTATAGTGCGTTTTATTTAGACTCGCAAAAAAAATCTTTGCTTGGCCTCATTGCAAATGCTAAGGGCATCCTGTTAAAGTACCATGTATGTCTACTAAGCCAGCAGCATGTCATTAAATGAGAAAACATTTGTCCCAGTTACATTCGTATGGCGTTACCTTTGAAACACATGCCATTAGATGCAGCTGTGTATATCTCCAGTTTAAGTCTGGCTTTTTTCTCTCGAAGATTAACTTGCCTGGTAAAGGACTTGTTTTGCTAGAAAAGCTAAGCTTTCACATGCAATTCATGTTATACAGTAGTTGTATTTGGTTTAATCATGAATTTACTGTCCAAGAGTTAGTCTGCTAGTTTTGTGTACTCTTATACAGCATTTGAAATCTTAGCCGCAATTTTACGTGCCATCCAAATACGCGCACATTATTTTTACGATCTCTGTGCATCGATGTTTTTGTTTGGTGACAGACGGCCGCCCATTGCCGTGTGTGTCTGTGGAAATTGAGAATTGAAAATGCCCGCACCGGATCTCTAAGCCACTCCTCACCTTATAAATACGGTGACATTATTTAGACACACTTTCGCTCCTTCATTTCCTTGATGACAGTATAGCAACTGTTGTTCAAACCATATATAGATGATTTACGTGCATAATAAAACTATCGACAATTCTAAATACGTTGGCTTGGCTCATCACTTACAGTGACAAACAGAATCGCGATAAACCCCTTCACAGTTAGGCTCTCTTGGATAAATAATAGTCTTTCATTACTGTTTATACGTTCCACAATGAAAACTACAGCATAGAGGTTAAACTATTGAAACGTGGACCCGTAATGATTTTT
>JAZEWT010000001.1:40802524-40812802 GCA_036362905.1 Mordacia mordax
ATGAATGAATGAAAAAGTGTGGAAACGTCCACAGTTCTTCGTGAGAGATGCACTATAGTACACGCACAATATCCTGCGTTTTTTTTTATTCCTGCCGCGGATAACAGTCTTATCTAAACCACGGATAACAGTTACGGGTCTTCCGAAATTCAACCCAGGCTAAAATGAGTGATCAGTGTTGTTTGTAAACATTACCGCTGGGGAGACAGACTAATAGGTATGATGTAGGCCATATCATTCATGCATGCAACTTTCAGGCCTTCGTTGGTGTTGACTAAAAGTGTTTTAATCAAATCTGCATGGCTATTTGGGGAGCCTGTCCTCTTGTTTTTGAATGTGCTTACTAACAAAACACGCCTGCATAGGGCTGCATGGGCGTTGTTATTCATACGCGTGTGGGTGTTTTCATTAATAGCAAGGTAAAGTCTGTAAGTTTATGTAACGGTTAACCACGGAATCATCAGTGCTTTTCTGTTTTTATACATATTGTCATTCGACAAAGGTCACCGGTCACGTCACGAATTCCCAAGCGCAGGGAGAAAACTCGTAAAGTTTACAGATCGGTGACTAACACTGCAGCTGCAGTCGATGACCAAGGTTTATGTTTCTGACAGCCGTGTGCTACGATGAGGCTGCTGCAATGAACGCAGGGCATCTTCGTGCAATGGATATATGATAATTGCATTTCTAGAGCGTTTTTCACCCGAGAGTCACAAAGCGCTGCACAGAGCTCCAGAGAGAACGGCACATCAACAACGAGATAAGAACGGCAATTCAGCACGGGAACTCCAAATGATTCACTTCACAGCAGTAGGATCTTCACTCTGTCATCCATGTTTGTATGAACATTTTTAAACCGGAAAAATTCAATAAGTTAACAATTCCCGTACGGTAAAAGTTTTGCTTTTCTGTGGAAAATCTGAAACCCTTTGATGGAACCCAAGTCAATTCAGGGAACGATTAAGTCTATATTATACACAAAGTACGTAATGCTGTGCACACTGTTTGAATGTTTGGGTTTAGTATGGTTCCAAATATAGCTTTGGTGTTTAGACTTGTTAACTCAAACCATACGCATTCCACATTGTGTAATGTTATATAAACGAGTAAATTTAAACAGTCAGTTTTATTTAAGCTAGAAGGAACCAGTGAGTTAGGTAGCTCTTTTAACACTTTAACAGCGGGAATGGATGAGCGAGTTCCAACATCTCAGGCTACCGAGGGAAATTCAATCAGTGGGACAATTTACCTCGATAACATGTAATTGGACCGTGGAAGGAAACCGGAGTTCACGGCAACTCCCAATAGAAAGGTCTGCGAATCAGGAATCAAACCCAGGTACTTATTGCTGAGGCAACAGTGCTACTCACAGTGCTGAAATTCAAATAAAAAATACACCATCTTAGGTTTTTATAACTTGATAAAGTTCATATCTTATCTCATTGTCTGAAACCGCTTAGTCCTGTACAGGGTCACGGTGAGCCAGAGCCTATCCCGGCAGACACAGGGCGCAAGGCAGGGATATATCCATGATGGGACGCCAGGCCATCACTGGGCACTGGGGGCAGTTTAGTCTGCAAGCCAATTTACCTCTGCAGCAGCATGTTTTTTGGACTGTAGGAGGAAACCGGAGTACCCGGCAGAAACCCACGTGGACACGGGGAGAGAACATGCAAACTCCACACAGAAAGGTATCCGAGCCGAGATTCGAACCCGGGACCTTCTTGCTGTGAGGCGACAGCGCTACCCACTGGGTCACCGTGCTGCCCTTGTTTATAAACGGTTGCGCTCAATTGTTGAACATTTAGTTAGCCAATTTTGCATTACAAGTAAGTGGTATTGTATTTAGTTTACATTTTAGAACATGAAATAAATTATTTACATAATAATTACAAAACATCAGCTTAGGATATATACTTCACATGTGAGATACTAAATAGCAGACATTTTCACGTATGCAGTGTCTCGAAACATAAACATTTGGGGAAAAAAAGGACACAAACGCATGTTGTGTTATACGTTCGCATACTCATATAAATGTGTACATGCATCACAATATATTTCGCAACATCTATGTTCAGAAATATACTAAACTTTCAGGTTGAAGTTACAGCTTTAAAATGCAAGGGTGTACTGGCCCAGTATCTCTCGGTACTGAGCCACATATATTTTTTTACTTCAGAACAACTTTTTAAAATGTCAACACGTTCGTGAAAGTCTGTTATCAATTACTCATGTTTGTATAGCAAATTAATACCATAGAACGCCGCTGTGCTAAGTTTCCACAATAGCCTTTTCAGGCTGTTGGAGCAGTTGCTGTTAGTGAGCATCTATTAAGGATAACACTGCATATGAGCGGTTGGTGTGCGCAGCATCATGCCCGTCAACCTCTGTTTGCCCAATGCTGATGTTTACATGCACTGCACCAGGTAATGGTTTATGGCTGAGTCAACCTAGGGGAGGCCCAGGTCTGGTCCAGATATTCACCGCTGACGTTGACAGTGAGCAAGAATAATAATAGCAATTGCATTTATAGAGCGATTTTCACCCGAGGGTCACAAAGCGCTGTACGGAGCTGCGGAGAGAACGGCGCGTCAACAACAACGACATTAGAACGGAAAACCAGCGCAGTATTTTTTTTCTTCGCACAATGCAGTAACGACTGCGCTACCGCTCCCCAACCCCCTTCCCCAACACGCATACACATACGTAGACACGGTGGTGACTATTGTAAGTGCTTATTTCCCTTTGCAAGTCTCGGCGGTGAGAACAAATCACACACCACGCGGTCACAGTGCTGGGGAATGCGTGGACTTGCGGGCGGGCAGTGTCCCCCAGTTAAGCAAGTTTGACTGACACCTGGGTTGCGTGAGTGGGCCGTGTGAACCCCTGACCCTTCACTTCCCAGTGGGCTGCTTATGAATGCCGAGAGCCGTCTGCTGCCAATGCTTTGCCCAAGAGACTCCTGCCTTGGATTCTGGGTAGGGATTGAGAGGTTGGGCCTTGGCATATCACTCACCCGATTCCTCCCAAGGCTGTAGTGCCTTGCAATCAGTGCTCTTTGATTACATTTTGTTTTTATGGCTTTAATTTATGTATCCTGGGAACTATTACGACCTGTTGAATCCCCACTGTTAGTGTTGGCATTTTGGAAAGTCTCCAATGTAAATTCCGGATACGTAATATTTTGTAGAATGAGTTATTTATTATTTAAAAGTTCATATTTTACATCTATACTTGAGTTTATGACGCCAACATAGATAAACTAAAGGCAATATGTTGGGGCCTCAAATTATATTTTAATCCATTAATGAAAAAACACGGCTTTCTTGCAGATATTTTCGCAGGGTATATCAACAAAAAACATTTGTCCAGTGAAACTGTTGACTTCCTGTGTTCTTGGTAATGATCTAGGCTGATAATTAAAGTCAAACATTGCTGTAAACAAGCTACATTTTGCATAAAAATAAACATGCAGCTTGAAATTAACACATTATTATGTTATGTGATCTTCTCGAATTAAGAAGTCACTTGCAAGGTAATATTCTGTCTAATTTGATTGGATATAATGAGGAATTAAATGATTGTGAGGTGAATGGGAATGTATGTGAGATGTTAGACAAAATGCATTTCTAATAATGTTTAATTACAATCATACGATTTTCACAATGTTGTTAAAGATTAAAATACAGTAGTGTTATAACAAGGGCGGCACGGTGGCCCAGTGGGTAGCGCTGTCGCTTCACAGCAAGAAGGTCCCGGGTTCAAATCTCGGCTCGGGTGCCTTTCTGTGTGGAGTTTACATGTTCTCCGCGTGTCCGCGCGGGTTTTTGCCGGGCACTCCGGTTTCCTCCCACAGTCCAAAATACATGCTGCTGCGTAGGTTAATTGACTTGCAGACTTAATTGCCCTCAGTGCCCAGTGATGGACTGGCGTCACATGATGGGTGTATCCCTGCCTTGCGCCCTGTGTCTGCCGGGATAGGCTCTGGCTCACCGTGATCCTGTACAGGACTGAGCGGTTTCTGACAATGAGATGAGATGAATGTTATAACAAAGCAATCTCAAGGTTAGAATGGCCACATGTTTGCCACTATTCCATCTTAACAGTTTTCAGACTACCACTAACAGTCAGATTTCAGTGTAACCATTACAGGCCCAAAGTAAAAAAAAACGATTGCCAATGGTCACATCAGATCTCACAAATAAATAAAACCCCAATAAACTGTGGCTACGTGAAGAAATCAATATTTTCTAAAATTGGTCACAGTTCATATACATTGTGCTGTAGCTTGTTTTAACCAGGCACGTATAAGCTTCCATTTTTAAAAAAATGTAGAAAATGTTAATTGCCATCTTTAATACGTTGCTTTCTTTAGTTTCGACGAGCACAATACCTTATGTTGATAGAATCCGTTAGACAAAGACCTGCATATTTTGACATTACTAGGCGGTACGTTTATAAATACTGTGCTCTGTAATTTTAATAGCGCCTAAATTCTTGTGGATACACCAAGACATTCATAACAAATAACCTAGAGAAAATCAAGATGAATGGGAATGTTTTCTGAGCGATATATATTTATTTCAAAATAAAACCTACATGGGTGGCACGGTGGCGCAGTGGGTAGCGCTGTCGCCTCACAGCAAGAAGGGCCCGGGTTCGAATCTCGACTCGGGTACCTTTCTGTGTGGAGTTTGCATGTTCTCCCCGTGTCCACGTGGGTTTCTGCCGGACGCTCCGTTTTCCTCCCGCTGTCCAAAAAAAACATGCTGCTGCATTGGTTAATTGGCTGGCAGACTAAATTGCCCGGTGATTGACTGGCATCCTATCGTGGTATATATATCTGCCTTGCACCCTGTGTCTGCCGGGATAGGCTCCAGCTCACCACGACCCTGTACAGGACTAAGCGGTTTCTGACGATGAGATGAGAGCTAAAACCTACATATTATTCCATCTTGGCACCGCATATACCATTTTACATCATAAAAATTTATTATCGTATGCATACAATAATGGGATATTTCTTGAAGCATTTGACTTACACCTCAATTGGTCGGGAATCCAAGTACCACCACACTTAATTGATCGTGAGCATTTTCGTTTCATGATTTTTAGAATAAAATACAGATCAGTATAAACTAATGAGAGGTCGTTGCCGTGAAGTGTAATTACTAACCTGCACAATAGTGGCATCAGTAGACACTGTTTCTGTGTAATTGTTTGGGCTATTGTGCTCATATCTTAATTGACATGGAAACTTAATTGCGCACTGTTGCCTATTGACTTCTGTGTCACTGATAAGGGGAGCCACACATTATGCACACCGCAGGTTCACATCAGCTCTCAGAATCTAAATGACAACTAGTCCTCACCTGAGACGATCCACACAAGGTCAGGTGCGAGGTGAGAACTCGGAGGTGAGGACACGGAAACTCGGAGGTGAGGACAATCGACTTTATATCAGCACTTTGTGAGCCTCTTGTGAAGAGCGCTCGAGCAATGCAAATAATATATTATACGTGTAACTTGTCTGTGCAAGATGTAATTCAAGTTGGGTTTTGTTTACACTATTTCAGCTAACTGTGAGTTGGCATGTTTTGCGTAATGTAATGTCCATTTATTGCACGAGCTTGCGTGCCCTTTCACTGCTCAGCCGCAGCACGCTGCAAGCTGGCTTTGTGTTCTCTGTCAGGCTCTCTGTTTAATTCAATTCACTGCACAGCTGAATGGAACCTTTGTTTGTGTGTGACTGTGCAGCCTCTCCAGGTGTAGTCTCACAAGGCTAAACAACACTGTAGATGTTTCATTTGCTCAAATTGCAGAACGCATCCTGTCGTGTGCAGGATGCCCAACATCTTCTTCTCACAGGAAATCCTGCCCGAGGTAGTTCGATCCCAGCATCGGGCGTCTTTTTTGTGTGGCGTTTGTGTGTTCGCTCCCCCTGTTCTACATGGGTTTTCTCTGGGTTCTCCGGTTTTCTCCCACAACTAAAAAAAACACTCATTAATTAATGAGCCGATATCATTGTAATATATAGGAAGCAATGTCCGGCGGGCTGGTGCCGCGGCCAGCTGCATGGCAGACTCCCCCCCTCTTCCCCTCTTTGTGGTTTCCTCGCTATGCCTCCGTATCCGTGTCTCGTCCGTGAGCAGGCGTGGCATTTTTTCTCTCAAATATAATCGGACATTCCATGAACGGGCGTGGAATTTCCGATTATATGGGAAACCGTGATCCTAGAATCTGAAGGGTTTTCCGCAATTTTGCTCACCTCGTCCACGGGCAGGTAATACATATTTTGTCCAATCCCATCAGTTGGCAAGAACCAGGCTCAGGCAGCGCTCATCGCTGATATGAACCACGGCCTGAACTGTAACTCGTCATACCCTGTTGATAGTGCAGTACGCCAACTACTGCGTCGCCACATGATCGTTGTTATTCATGAATTCAAAAGTATGTGCTGCGCTATAATAATTACCCCCCAATTTGGAATAATCATCTCATGTTTAAACTTGCAGCTATTAAGGATATCATGACAGTATTCCCAAGTGCAAGCGATTTTTTACAGTTCCATGCTGAATTTGTTTTAAGAGTGACTAAATTTGTTCAGTTAATGAAAAAGCTCCCAGGACCAATAAATTGTGTATGCAATACACGGACTTAGAAGTTATTCATTAATTCATTATCAATACCAACGGCTTAATCCCTCTCCAAGGTGGGGGTGCTGAGCCTATCTCGGCCGACAGGGCGCAAGGCGGCGGAACACCCAGAATGTGACGCCAGTACATCGCAGGATACACTTTTTCGGGGCAATTTACTCAGCAGGCCAATTAACCTAGGCAGCAGCGTGTCATTGGACGAAGGGAGGAAACCAGAGTGCCCGGCGAAAACCCACGCGCGTCACGGAGAGAGAGCGAACACACAAACTCCACGCAGAAAGCCACCCAAGTTAGCAGTTCGGTCATGATGACATGCCGATACAAGGTATGTAGGATAGACCCATTTGTTGGTGCGTTAGAACATGTTGTGTATGTAATGTGCCTTCAAATTAATATCACATTTGATAGAGTGAAGAAATGCGGGAATTGGCATTAATTGCATTTACCAGACCTCAATGTGAGCTCTTCTGCAGAAATGGTTTGCATTGTTGGGAAGTTCTCTGAAGTATTTTGAAGGTTCTTCAGCAACCGAATTCAATTCTTGAAACATTTCCAACACCTGTAGCAAAATGTCACAGAACGTGCCGAACAGCGAGTGTTGAAACCCAAAGACACATTGCAGAGGTGTGAGCGAGCATTGAGCAGTTCATTCCCGTGCACCGCTTTGTGACCCCCGGGTGAAAATCGCTATAGAGGTGCAATTATCTCATCTCATCTCATTATCTGAAACCGCTTAATCCTATATAGGGTCACGGTGAGCCGGAGCCTATCCCGAAAACACAGGGCGTAAGGCAGGAATACACCCGACGACGGGACGCCAGTCCATCGCCGGGCATTGCGGACAATTTTAGTCTGCGAGCCAATCAACCTATCCAGGAGCATACTTTTGGACTGTGGGAGGAAACCGGAGTTCCCGGCGAAAACCCACGCGGACACGGGGAGAGCATGCAAACTCCACACAGAAAGGCACCCGAGCCGAGAGATTCGAACCCGGGACCTTCTTGCTGTGAGGCGTCAGCGCTAACCACTGGGCCACCGCGCCGCCCCGCAATTATTATTATTATTATTATTCATTCAGGATGGCACGGTGGCCCAGTGGGTAGCGCTGTCGCCTCACAGCAAGAAGGTTCCGGGTTCGAATCTCGGCTCGGGTGCTTTTTTGTGTGGGGTTTGCATGTTGTCCCCGTGTCCGCGTGGGTTTTCGCCAGGTATTCCTCCCACAGTCCAAAAAACATGCTGCTACATAGGTTAATTTGCTTACAGACTAAATTGCCCGCAGTGCCCGGTGATGGACTGGCGTCCTATCGTGGGTATATCCCTGCCTTGCGCCCTGTGTCTGCCGGGATAGGCTCAGACTCACCGCGTCAATGTACAGGACTAAGCGGTTTCTGACAATGAGATGAGATGATATTTTTCAATTCAGTCCTCAGCTGTTACTATCCAGACTCTGTTAGAGCAGCGGGCGCTGGTGGCAATCCACCCATTGGGCACCCTACTGTGACAATGAAAGTATTCCAATGGGCACCCCATGAGGCCACAACCCTACCAATGCCTCCTCATAATGGAGCCAGGGTTCATTCATGGATGGAACCTCTTGACCCACTTTAACCCTTCACAGCCAGAAAATTGCCCATGAGATAATTGTCATTCATGTTGGGACTCAGCTGTTGCAGACGACATGCTGATGATGATGCCTTCTGGGGATGATGTGTACAAAATAATATTAATAAAAAATATATATACCTTTATGGAAGCAATACATATACTAACAAAATGTTGCGTTTGGTCTGTGTATCATCGTCAGCCATGGTCTGTTGACTCTGCATGAAAGCCTCCCCAAGCCGTCGTAATCTCCCACGGTCCTTCAACACTATCTTTCTGGCACACGCATATAAGCTGATTGGTGTTGTACTGAGCTGCATATATAGATATTTTGTTAATTGCATTAATATATATTTTAATGCAACCTTAACAGCCTCTTGAACAATATAATTTGCATGTGTGAGCATGCAAGTTAGTTTCAAAATAAGGACATTATGTATAAAACTTGTAGGTTGTAAATCCAATTTCTAAAATTCCAATTGAAGATTTTAAAAAGTTGATTGCGTTCAGATTATGACAGATAGTGAAGGTTTAGAAAGACCATCTTAAAGCAGTGGATGTATAATAACAATATTTGTACTTCTAGTGCGCTTTTCACTCGAGGGTCACAAAGCTCTGCACAGAGCTGTGGAGAGAATGGCATGTTAGCAACAACGACATTTGAACGGCAATTATGGTGATGATGATGATAATATGAGTCTACCAGAGTAAAGCTACTTTTAGTAATATATAAATCTGTTAAGATCAGGGAGACTTGGTTAATAAGTAATGCCTCGTATCATGGGTCGCTAAGATGGATGACCCTGGCTTTTGTGGTTGTGTTTAAAAATGTCAACAACCACTCTTCTGACAGACATCAGTAAATCTCAAGAGTCTTCTGGAGCCTTCAGAAGATTGATGATGATTATGCTGAGGATGACAGATAATATTGATGAAAACGACAGGCTGGTATAATAAAAATAGGGATTTAAAAATGCTTTTGAAAATGATAATGTGGCGTTGAAGGACATGACAGCTGTGGGAATAGTTGCCGATGGGCATTGTGGGAGCTGCAGATTTAAATGTCACACAACAGCTGCAGTGTCACCGTCACATGGGCCCGTCCTGAATTTGAAGAGATCTTGACACAGCTGGCTCTAACTTTGATTTTACAAACTCAATTTACCACATTTAATTTCGTTTGCAGTCATCTGCATAATAACTCATGGTTTAATTATATCACTGAATGAAAGTCTCAACAAGCTCCGACCACCTTGCAATACCAGATGAGGTAATTCTCCACCTAGAACCTGCACGTTAAATTATTACATAACTCTATCTCCCCAGGGGATATTCACTAAGAATATGTATGATCTCTGTGTATGCACTATACGTATTTTCTACCATATTCTTAACAACACTGGTTTTCTTCCGTGAAATTGTAATATTTTACCACTGGCCCAGAGCTGCGAGTAGAGATGAGTGGAGCACCAACGCATAATCATCATCAAAGATAAGTCCACTGCTGAAGTAAGGTCTCCCAAAGCAATCACAATATTTCAAGATCCTGTGACTTAATAACCACATAGAACTTAAATGTAGTACAAAAATGTTTAACAATAGTGGAAAATATATCCGTTAGTTTTTCCACAACCATTCCTCATTGTTCTACAGCGTCAAAAGCATATTCTTTCACACACAATAATAAAACCCACCAATTATCACCCTTCACTTCCTATGCCTCTCCAGCCTCCCCTGCCCCAATTAGCCTCTATATTTTTAAACGTTAAGACATTATTACAGTGTTGTAGCCCTGGAGAATTAACTCTCTTAATTTAAACAGCACAAGCTCTAGCAAAGTCTAATTAAAACAACAAGCTATGAACGTTGACATGACTTGGAAATCTGGTATGACATTTTGTACCTCCTTCCTTTAAGTAAAATAACATGCTGTTGTTGATAGAGGTTGTCATGGCTTGATACATGATTACATTTCAAAGCTGTCCTTGCTGGATAGCCGAGTCGAACGCTCGACGCG
>JAZEWT010000001.1:40812807-40831399 GCA_036362905.1 Mordacia mordax
GGCGCATCCTCAGGCGCAATGGATGCCTTTATTCGAAGCAATCGTCATGCAGCGAGCCATGAAAACCTACATCATTACATAATTGTTTGCATTCATAAAACGCCTTTCACCCGAGGGACACAGCACGCTGCACAAATCTGTGGACAGAACAGCAAGTCAACAACAACATAGGAATATATCAATTAAGTAATATAATAACTATAAATCAATAAAAGGACATATACTTTAATTTGTTTTAAGAGAAATAAAGAAAGGAAGAAGTGTTCCTAAGCAGGCACAGGTCAACAGCGAGCCATCATCAAAGCATACTGCAGTGAGCAGCATCAACAGTGCTAGCCAGAGTACTAGAGGGCCCGAAGGAACAAGTAAGTTTTCATTCGGGATTTGAAGATGTCCAGGAACACAGTTGGCCGAATCCTTTGCAGATAGCCACGGACATAATAATGAAATAATTCTAATATCCATTAATCTACAAAATAAATACGTAAACACAATTGTTTGTTCTTCTGGATATAAAAGCAATGCATACAATGCTTACCCTTGGAGAAAACCTTTTTTTTTCAAAATTTTATGCTTCCGGAACTTGCGGTGTAATAACACACCGTAGCAGTCGTTCAGCTTCTAAAATAAAGTATAATGAAAGCATTATCTCAGCGGAAGCGTTACGTAAAGTGAAAGGTAGCCAGCACTCTAAAGCATTTACTGTAAGTGACCCGCGTCGCTGTTATGTAATGGGTCCCGGCATACTGTCTGGGCCCTCGCTGGGGTCAGGAGGTACCGTGGCTTGCATTGGAGGGTCCTAATGAACAATTATGGGAAATTACCATGGAGTATTACCGATAGTATATCATTACATTGTGATAATTAAGAGTCTGTTCAGAATCGTCTCAGTTACATGTGATAAATCAGCTAACCTGCCAATTGTTGACTGCAAAATGTTGCACAATTTGTGACACACACATTCGTGTTGATCTGTTCTTTCTCGCCTATTAAAACATCAATAGTTTAACTTCAACAATATTTCTCAGCATACTGAGTAGTGAATGGAGCTCATGAAATGTGAATACCGCAGGTAGTGCAATCAGCTCAGTTTGAAAATAAGATGCCCAAGTATTTTCAGTAGGATTGATTGTGGGGAATGTTATGACATTGTTGGTCAACATAGAAAATGGGATTATCCTGGTCTGTTCAGTTCTCAACTCGTTAAATTTGACAATTATTGCTCATTGGTTACAGAATTAATGCCACGTAGATGGATAAGACCATACATCCAACTTTGAACAAAAGACTTCCCTAAATGTCCGAATTTATAGTGTGGAAAAACGTCTTGTAATTCCACAAAATTCAATACAGATTTAACACAATATTAAAAGTTACATTTCTACATAAAATGTGTCGAAAACGCAATAATGGGATAACCTCAATTCTAACAACATTAACAGAGTTTAGACATTCTCAATGCAGAGCTGGATGAAGGGCTATTTTGGTAATGGGTATTTTTGACCATACTTCACCATGCTGATCATTGGTCATTGCTGGCTGGCGAAGAGCACAGCGGAGGACTAGTTATGATTTTACGTGCCATTGGTGTTAGCCATGGCAGTGTTTCAAACTCAGGTTGTAGGGCTCGTCCACTACACCATCACTCCACTTTACGGTTCATATATTTAGGTATTAATTACATTAGAGTGTACAGTATAATAATGTAAGATTACAACAGGAACAGGTTTTACCGTATCTGGCGATTATGCAGGTGTTAAGGTCTTATGCAGGTGTGAAGATCTTAACACCGATTATGCAGGTGTTAAGGTCTTATGCAGGTGTTAAGATCTTAACACCTGCATAATCGCCAGATACGGTAAAACCTGTTGTAATCTTATATATGTATACTGGCAAAAAGTACCCATAGTATAATAATGTATGGAAATGCAGCATATGTTTAGTATGATTCAGAATGCATCTCTGCACACTGCAAATACAAACCTGTGTTCCTTGCTAAAGTCCTGCATTCCCATTGGATGTTCTTCATTAAAATACATCTAACAGCTGTGCGCAACGCTTTGTGACCCTCGGGTGAAAAGCGTTCTAGAAATGCCAATGTTATCGTTATTAGTGAAATTCCCCAATGCCTTCTGGTTCAAGCACATTGCCCCTTGTTTGCAACCCATGGTGCCCTTGCGCGCACGAAGCTTGGTGGGTAAAGATGCAATGCCTGGAAGGCTTGGCATCTGTGTTGGATTGATTCCAAGTAACCTGAATCTTATTATACGCACAGGGCTAGTGCTGGGATGGGTGACCACAATGCACAGCAAGTCAGAGTTGTGACTGGGGCTATGTGGTCGGGAGAATAGGGAGGTTCAGCAAAATCAATTCTTGTACCGTCCTGTGATTCAACATCTCTACACCTCATCTTTATTAATCCGAACAGATGAACAAAAGTATGGCCAAAGCATCTCCTCGACCTGCACTGTGTGGGCAAACCTCTATCTAGCAGTGGATTGACAAAAGCCTTTGCTATACATCCTCATCATTATCATTATCTATACCCTGCTTAATCCTGAACAGGGTCGTGGGAGGCCGGGGCCTCTCCCAGCAGACAGAGGATACAAGGCGGGGCTACACCCAGAATGTGACGCCAGTACGTTGCAGGGCACTGGGGGCATTTTTTCCAGCAGGGCAATTAGCCTAGGGAACAGCGTGTCTTTGGACGGTGGGAGGAAACGGGAACACCCAGCGTAAACCGACGCAGACACGGGGGAGAGAGCATGCAAACTCCACACAGAAAGGCACCCGAGCCGAGATTCGAAGCTGGGACCTTCTTGCTGTGAGGCGACAGCGCTACGCACTGCATTACTGCGATGCCCCGCAGCTTCATTCGCCATAAAATTGTCATAATTATTTGCGCCGTGACTGCTATCTCTTAAAGTACATTATGGAATTGAAATTGAAAATGGATTTTGTTCTCTGTGCAAAACAATTTAAACATAGACAGATTTTTGATTGGCTCGCAGACTAAAATTGTCCCGCAATGCCCGGCGATGGACTGGCGTCCCGTCGTCGGGTGTATTCCTGCCTTACGCCCTGTGTTTCCGGGATAGGCTCCGGCTCACCGTGACCCTAGATAGGATTAAGCGGTTTCAGATAATGAGATGAGAGATGAGATGAGATTTTTTTTTGTTAACGTGAATGTCAAACAATGAGAGGCTTTACGTCTTCTGATAATTGCTTCCAAAAGAGCGCTTCTGGAAACAATCATCATGCATCGAGCCGTGAAAACCTAGATCAGATATGTAATTTCTTTAGAGCCCAGTCTAAGTGCTAGACAATTGTTGCCAAAAGGTAATCATCAGCGCAAGGCCACGCAATATCGATGGATTGGTAGCTCGAGTTAGGTTATTTGGTTTATGGGTACATCTCTATACTGGCATCTCTATACTTTTACATCTCTATACTGGAAAAAATGTGCCCATAGATAATAATAATTATTGCACTGCGAGAACGCTTTTCACCCGAGGGTCACAATGCACTGCACAGAGCTGTGGAGAGAACGGAATGTCAGCAACAACAACTACATATGAATAGCAAATCAACAACAATAAGGAATTTTTGTGTGTTTTTTACTAATCTGAGCTGTGGAGAGAACGGCATTCAACAACAACATCAGAGCAGTTCAATTGAAAATCAAATAATGGCGATAATTTAGAAAAGAACATATATGTAAACGTATGTATTAAAGCGCTTGACTGCAAAACAAACAACCTACTAGCTGGTGATGCGATGAAATGATAATTGTGCACTCATTGAAAAAGACAGGTTAATATTTTGACGACAAATGTGGAATTGTCTAGAATTGTAAAACAGGGATACTATCCAAGTCCAGTAATGTGAGTAAAATGCACAGCCAATGCATATATCTCATCTCATCTCATTATCTGAAACCGCTTAATCATAGGTTGATTGGCTCGCAGACTAAAATTGTCCCGCAATGCCTGACGATGGACCGGCTTCCCGTCGTCGGGTGTATTCCTGCCTTACGCCCTGTGTTTCCGGGATAGGCTCCGGCTCACCGTGACCCTATATAGGATTAAGCGGTTTCAGATAATGAGATGAGATGAGAAGTTATATGCTGTCCAAGAAGCAAAGCGTTCAGAATAACCCTCTGTCTTGCTCTGACATTTTTTAAAGTAATGAGATTTCTGGTAAGAGCATTAGACCTATAATAGTATGTCCTCCAGAAGCCTGGGGAATGTCAATAGCTGCAGAGAGTAATTAGAACTGCCTGTGCCTCTAATACCCAGCTCTGTCGAGGTACACTGTTCATGATATGCCTCGTTAAAGAATTGTACAACCATTTCTGGGAAATGCCTGTGGAAACAGTCTTCCTGATTGATTCCCATTCTCTGGTTAACTCAGCAACAGATTGGCCGCGAGATCTTATGAATAAGTACGAATGACACAGAAACAATATCTGGTAAAAGCGGAAAAGGACACGTGGTGGTGGTGGTGTTGGGTGATATACGAGGGGTAGCCCTCTTCTGGGAAAGAAAAAGGAAGTAGAGGACCAGCTAAATCTGGAGCGATGTACTCCCAGGAGAAATACGGGACATTTCCTTTCCCAAAGGAGACAGTTCTGCCATTGCCTCCCGAAAGGCTGCCGGCTGCCTCTAACGAGGATGTGGAAGCTTGCTGTTGCTTCATTAGCGGCAGGTGCAGTCCTGGTGCTGGTAGAAGGAACAGGCTGTCAGCTGGAAAACACCCACAGCTGTCCCCATGTGGATTTATAGAAACGGGATTTACAGCGCAGAAAGTCTTTAAGGATAATGACCGTTCACCACAGTGGTGATATTAGTTGCAGGCACCCACGGCTGTGGTCAAGATAATCTAGGTTAACATATATATTTATGTACATGTGTTACGTTTGGAAATGTTATTCACACCTCTTATTATAAATGTGTAACTTTTATGAAACACCTAACATGTTAGATTAATAAATGTAGCTAAACAGAGTGAACTTGGACCAATACCTTTTTAGGCGTTTGGTGTGTTATAAGCGTTTAACAACTCACTTAGACGTACATATTTTGCTGGGTTGCCAGTTTAAATTAAAAAAATCTATTTTATGAAGACTGAAAAGTTTTTTTTTTATGTCATGCTATATATATATCTTGACTAAAAGGCCACACACACACCAATACCGCTCTAGAGCAAAGCAATGTCGAGCTTTAGAAATACATTTTGATAATTCACAAATTCGACTGACATACATTTTCACAGCTTGATGCATGATGTTAGCCATGTTGAGCGCCCCTCCTCTCTCGACAGGAGGAGAAGCGCTCGACACGGCTACCTCGAAAGAGCTGTTTTTGGAAGCAATCGTAATTCACAAGTTGTAATTCTTAATGTACGTAAGTCAGATTCTTTGGCATGCAACGGCCTTTACCAAAATGTTAAAATTGGCACAAACGATCAGACAATGTACGTGTAAAACTTGTCTAAAATGCTTGATTCCAAACAACATTGTCAGGGTCCCAAGTGGTATATTAAAACTCATGAAACCTTGAGTCAGTGACAAGCGTAATATGTTTTAGACGGCACAGGGCAGCGTACGATGTATGACATTAACAGATGTGTGTTACAATGACAGAGGCATGCACCGACTTCTTCTAAGATATCGTCCAGTGTTGAAGGTTAGGCCAAATACCATTCACCACTTCCTGTAGTGGGGACATTTACCATCAGTAGTGGGAGCAAGACATTGTTAGGCTGCATCTTTGCCTACTCTATTGTAATTAGCCAGATTTAGTTTATTCGGTTTAGCTACGTACACACACTCTTAACTTAATGTCATTAGATTTATGGTGCATTTTCAAAATCCCCTGTGCCATGTTTAGCCAATGGGCTGTAATGAAGAATGGCACTGTACCAGGGAACACACTTCAAGCATATTGCCATGGGAACTTTGGAAAGCTCATGACAGATAATTGTGCTTAACCAGCTCATTGCTTAGGTCTTTGCCAGTAATGGGGAGTAAAGTGTTTATTTGTCTTACTCTCAAGAGTGCTTTAGATCTTGACATCACGCAATGGTCTCTGGCTTTGGCATCATATTTGTCAAAGTTTGAAGCAAGATCTTTAAAGACCAAGCGAAAAAAATCACGGAAATGTGAACTACATATGGGAGGTGTTTTGAATATAAAAAAAAGTATATCGCAATGCTAACGTTACATCACGAATGAGTTTAGGATATTCATCTTTCAGTTTTTTTGAAGATATTCAAAAGTGGACAGTGATGCCAAATATTTTCATGTTTACAAAGTGATTTACATATATTTGCTTTGGCACACTGGACTGCGCATTCGAACCAGTATTTCTTTTGGCTTGCAAGCTATGAATCTGTGCACAAATCACGCATATCACTGTGGAATGGAGACACTGCCTCGAGGGCTGGAGGAACGGGGACTCGGATGGCCAGCCCATGTGGCATGCATAGCATCCTCATCGCAGCGATTAACACAAATCCAGCTCAGCTGTGGCCACCACGCCGACCTTCCGTTTCTACCAATCGGGTTTAAATGCACAGCCCACTGGCAGGGAGGGATGCACAGAGCTCTGAAATTTCTACTCAAACGTATCTATCTATAATGAAGCAAGTGTTTATTTTATGTTTGGCCGCATTGAGAGCATCAGGTGTCAATCCTTCACAAGTGAACAATTTATCTGCACAACACCGAGGCTTGTATGCCTTATTTCCGCTTTACTACCCACTTATTGATCACTCTTCTGAAACTTCAGAGAACCAGATATATTCTCAAAAACGAAACCGTGCAGATATCCAGGTCAAAATAGCCATGTCAGCAGAAAATATCATCAACAAGAAACGTCACAAGAACGTGTTACACGTATAGAAAGAGTTCGCCCATAGGCCGGGTACTCTTATAGTATGAATAAGAGTTGCAGATAAATTGACATAAAAATGAGGTATCCTTCCACCATATACAAGTAGTCATCATTAACCTCTTCCAGTTTAGGAAGACGTGGATACCCAACGAATAAGCAAACAAAAATACTATCTGGTGTGCAATTGCGGCTATAAACACGAAGCATAAGTAATACGAATTCACACTCCAACAAATATTGATGTGAAGACAGTGTGTTTGCAATGTGTCACCTATAAAACAAAGCATCTGAATTTCAAAACTATTTGCTCCTCACTTATAGATGTTCATTGTTATAGTAGAAAACGAAATGGCAACAAACCAAAAGTTTTGCTTGGTGGAACATCACAACAATTGTTCAAAGCTGAGCCCATCCTCTTGCTTGACGACCAGACCATCGAAGACCATCGACGTTGTGCATGCACTTTTGATTCCTCACTCACCTTGAGACTCTCACCAATAATGTGACCAAGGTAGCCGATTTCCATTTCAGAAATATAGCCAGACTGTGCAACATCCTGTCACCCTCTGACGCTGAGACGCTAATCCACATTTTCATCTTCTCACGATGATTGCTTCGAAAAGCTGCTCTCTCGGGACAGCCGCGTCGATGGCTCTCTCTCCTCTCCTCGCGACGTTTCGCCTCACACTTCGCCTGAGGATGCCTCCAACGTGTGAGGCGAAACGTCTCGAGGAGAGGAGAGAGAGCCATCGACGCGGCTGTCCCGAGAGAGCAGCTTTTCGAAGCAATCATCATGCATCGAGCCGTGAAAACCTACATCATTACATCTTCTCACGAATCAATAATTCCAATATACTGCTTCCTGGCATCTCTCCCTACCTGATCAATCGTCTCTTATGTGTGCAGAATGCAGCTACTGGAGTTCTCACCCACACACTCATCCACGATCACCGATCCCCAGTCCTGGCTACTCTCCATTAGCTACTGGTTAAATAAAGGAATGAACTCAAAACCTTCCTACTCATCTACAAGGCACTCACTGACGCTGCTCTCACATACATCCGTGACCTCCTTCAGGCACCCTCCTCAACACTACAACTTTGATCCTCCAATACGGGCTTGCTGCATGTGCCCGGATCGCACCTCCATTCGATGGGTGACAGAGCTTTCTCGCGCACTGCTCCCAGACTGTGGAACTCCCTTCCATTGGAGACTCGGTCAGCTGAGTCCCTGGGAATCTTCAAATCCAGTCTAAAGACTAACTTATCCCATTAGGCCTTCAAATCCTCTGGCTAGGACTGTTGATGCTGTTCACTGTTTGTGTGCTTGGATGATGGCTCGCTGTTGACTGGTGCCTGCTCAGGAACACTTCTTCCTTTCTCGATTTATTTTAACAATCATTTCATTTGTTATTTTACGTCCTTATTTATAGTCATTATTCTGCTTAATTGATCTATTCTGATATTACTGACATGCCGTTCTCTCCACATCTTTGTGCAGCGTTTTGTGTCCCTCGGTGGAAAGGCGCTGTAGAAATGCAAATATTATTATTACCCAATGAGCTTGTAAGCTCTAGTTGCAGGATTCCTGCGATACAACAATTGTTCGAAATGTCCAATACAACAACATATAACATTTAAAAAGGTAAGTAAACAAACTCTCGATAACAATTAGTGGCCTTACAAAACCACCATCGTCTTTTTTTGCTGCCCATGTGATATATAGTGCACTGAGCACTATATAGCACTAATTACAGTAAAACGAACTTGCCAAAACATCCCCACTTTACTAATACAGTCTAAGAGCATTGTTGCAAGTACGTTTCTTTTGAAGTAGTGGACAATTTTACAACTTCATTTACGATATACAGTATGAATCAGGTTCCAACTGAACTAGACGGACATTGCCTCGAAAAGTAAATTACAGATGCCAATGTGTGATATGCAGAGCACACGGACCACATTATCTGAACATGTGCCATGTGATCGCTCTGTGACCATCGGCTGAAAAGCGCTCTATACATGCAATTAATATTATTATGTGCTCTGTGAAGGGAGTATTTTAACTTCAGCCATACTAACAAAGTCACCATTCCTTTACACTCGCCATTACATTGTGGCAGCACAAAATAGAAATTTTGAGAGGAAAAGCCTTGCACTGATGTATGTTTGTCACGACTAGATGTCTGATACTTACTCTTGTTCTTTCGGGATAGCCGTATCGAGTGTTTCATCTCTTTCCTTCGCGACGAAGTTCCTCAAACGATACCGCGACGAATGTGGTCGGGTTTTTGTTTGTAAATTGCTCTGGATGGAGGGCAGTGCTTCTCGCACAAATCAATGCACCTGCAGATGCTAGGAGAGTCAGTCTCTTCCTACAACAAAAATTAAACAGAATAAATATAAGGAGACGATTAGTGCGTAAAAGATGATGCAACAACCTCGCATTATCCATAAAATACACTTTGTTGGTTTTCTCTTCAACGCATCACCCCCCCCCCGTCCTCTCCCATGTGTGCTGTCAGCGTCACGTCGTGAAAGATTAACAGTCTATGTGGAACTCGCGTAGAACAGTGCAGCCCTTTTTGTTACACATTGGTCCACAGAAGCAGTCATCACAGTACAACTCGTGAGATCTGTTCAAGTGCACTCTGGTGTATAAACTAGAGGGCAGAACCTTGCCACCTATTGTAAATGTTGTGTATGGGATTAAATTTTCTTAATGTCATCCAGTAATAATGGCTGATTAAAAAAATATATATATGTAACTAATATTTCAGCATTTTTATATTGTCAGATTCGGGCATTTTTTTCACAGTGCTCACCCTTTTATATACGCAAACATATGCTCAGGCGAATTGGACTGGGCGTACACATACACGTCGCATTTACATTCCGTCGAATTGACTTGCAAAGACAAAAGACATAAGATTATGTATAAAGACAAATGATGGCCCCAGGCAGGGTGCCACCTGAATGATACAATTCAGCTTGTCAGAGAGATAAGTGCATACGTAGTGAGTGGTGCCACATTAATAATAGTCTGCGCATAACTGCCTGAGCAAAACATCCAGTGAGTCAATAATTGCAAACTCATGTGGCATAAGATCATCATGTTGTTGATAAGAGAGTTTGAGGTGTGCCTCTTGAAAGGGGTGGAGGGAAGTGAGATAAGATCATGGTGTTGACAAACCGAGGCTGAAAGCAACCCAGTTCAAACTGAAAATATAAGTGGGCACATGGAGACACTAGGGGAGAGACACTGGGAGTCGACATGGAGTCACCAAGTAGAGACCCGAACAAACACCGAAGAGAGACTGCAACTCAGATGCCGTAACGACACGAAGACGTAAGCATGAGCCTAACAAAGTGTGTGGTACAAGCCAATAGAAAGCTCCTGTGAGGAGATTGCTTGGCAAAGTTACGTGGGAATACATATAGCTCAGCAGTGCGGTGGGGTGAGTAGCAGAAAATCCACCACCCACTACAAGGGAACCCGAGACGATGAGGGGCAATTTGACATTGAGGGTGAGAGAGGCAACAGCTCTGGAGAGGCAGCACAAGCCTTCCAGCAGACTAAGTTTGACTTGGGAAAGTGACAATTGATGGGAAAACCCATCCGTAGCAGCGACAACAAGCGTAACGTGCACGGCTGAAGCGATGGCATGTTAAAGAGTGGCGACTGTCTCATCAAGACACCGAACCTGGCAGCCCTTGGAATAGCGACAGAGTAGAGCTGTGCACCACCAGAGACAAGGAGCAAGGATAACCATGAGGTGCAACATGAGGAGACGTGAACGAGGCGAAGCGTGTGGCTGCAGAGAAACCGAACACCGCTAGCCATAGCAGCAGCTGCACGGCACCCGACCGGGCAAGATGAAATGCCAGCAGGATTAGGCTGTGAGTTGAAGTTCACAGGTTGAATACATTGAGTGGCAGGCAGAGTTAGGGGACTGCAACCCATTGAGCTCTTCACTTGAAGACAGCACCAGCAATTGTGCCCAGCCAGGACTCCTTGTTCCTTGATGTTGGGAGTGCTGCATCACCACTCTGGCTGGTACGGATTCTGCCATGGCCATCTTATAACGCCAGTGGGAGGGTGTGAGGGGAAGGTGACTGTGGACTTATCAGTTCCAGGCCAAAACACCCCCCACCTGGTCATGTAAACACACGCTCAGATACACAGACGAGTGAGGACTCATTTTTGGTGTACAGGTTCCGGCCCATAAATACAGTCAAAAAAACTCACACACGTGGGCGTACGGGGATTGGGTAATGGCACAGTGGTGAGTAAGAAATAAACGCTAATGCTCATCGGTGGTGGATTCATGCAATCGGGCAGTATGCAGACAGCGACGGAAAGTACTATTTTCACCACGAGAGTTGTGAAAACGGATCACGAGAATTATGAAATTGCCACCGTGTTAACGCAACTGCTTCATATCGTTAGTTGACTCTCTCATGCAGTAGAGCTGTACCTCTTCCGACACAGCCGGCCCCAATCGAGCTCCCAGGGCGAGCACATCCCTTGTGATCTCAACAAACCTCTCCCTTTCCCATTACATTGGTCGCTCCTGCCCGTACCACCAGGCGGCCGTGGCTGTTTAATACAGCAGCTCATGTTTTGTTAACTGCTGGTCAATATTTCTACAGATATGAACACGATCTGGACAGCATGCTTGCAAATGCTGCATTGCAACTTTCAGTTCTGCTGACTCGGCTATTCGTTGGCGCATTTTATAAGCGTTATATATTTCACAAGTCATGGCACTCACAAAAGAATGTGCAGACCTGGGCTGACTTGAAAGGCATTTTTGGTACTGTTGTAGATCCAAAAAGCAAGAAGCAGTTGCTGACACTTTTGGCTAAAAAGAAAAACCTGGTGCTGTTCATTTTACTGTGGTGATATTTTCCTTTTGAATGTCATGTTAGATGAATTTGTGGGTGGTATTACAATATGTGACAGGCTGTGTTTGTCTGCAGTGTGAATGCTGTACACTGGCTACATAGGCCTGCTTTAGATGATGCCAATATAGGATGACACCCCTCGGTTCAACTTGCAAACATAAAACTGACTCTGTGGATTATGTGAGTGCGCACAGTCAGTATTTGGGTTTTTCCGAATTGGTTTTGCACGTATGTTGATGGTGGGGCACATGCTGTTTAGTTACTGGTACAGTAACTAAGTTGCTGCACGACTTGCTATTTCTTAAATGCATGATATAGTTTGCCGTTTCATGTTGTGTTTTGACAAGTCACTGTGCTCTAATCATAATAATGTCAAAAGAAGTCTCTGTTTAGGAACGCAATTTAGCTAGAGAAATGCCATTATTGTGCAGGGGGTTATTTCGGCTTGAGCTGTGATGTGAATTACATATGTCGAAAGTAATTGTTAGCAATAAAATTGTTTCCAAATTGTAATTATGAATTCCTTCACGAACATTTAGCCACCTCACAAAGTTTGTGACAAAGCAATAAAAGAAATTTGTGTCATAGAACTTTTATATTGTACCTGGATCGTCAGTTTGTTGTGTCTATGCAGAACATCTGTTCTTCAGATGGCTGAAATTATATTGGCATTGACTTGGAAGTGCACTTCTGAAATGCAAGACAGAGGATAGGAGATCAGTGGCTGTGGTACGAAATGTGAAATTACTGTACTGGGAGTAAACATAAAGGACTACATAGTTAATATCATATTTCGCATCTGGTTTAAACTGCTGCTCACAACTTCTTCATCCTGCAAAAAGTAAAATGTGTTATTAGTTTCCTTTTAAATAGAATTGTATTTAGTAGACAAACTGCATTTTCATGTTTGTAGCATAGGCCTTCTTCACATTATGCCTCAGTCCCACTAAAAAATAATGTATAAAGAAATGTATCTTGATATGATTTCGACAGTGTTTTCTGAGCATATTTCTGTTTCTTATGAGGGAATATGATGCGCCCTTGATTTACTGTTATAAAATAAGCCCAACCTATAAGGTTTGTGAATTATACTTCAGCACTGCCATAACGTTGAAATGCATATTTGCAGCAGTTAATTCGCAGTAGCTCTTAATAGCTTTGTCTGAAGGTACAGTGGCTTGGATAAAGTTCTATTGATGTTAATACGTGCGCAAGTAGAGTTATTTGGCACCACAAGAGAGACATATGCAGCATTGTAAAATCATAAAGGAGCCAGCGGTACAGTGCAAGTGATAGTGAGCATCTGTGAGAGCCCATCGCAATGTATATAGGTCATTGTCGTAAAGCTATAACACACATGTACGAAATCATTATTTATGCTCCTTTGGCAATGCATCGTTTTAACGTCATGGCTTGGACAGTTATTTCTTAATGTAATTCACCTATAAAATTCTATTATGTGGACCATGTTTGTTTGCAAGAGTGCCCAAGTTGTAAATCCGCTCACACATAGCAACAAGAACAAACGTCATTCACCAGTTATTGGTGGTGACGTCACACTAGCGCTTGTGCCAATTATGAGTACCTTGAGGGCATGTTGAGTGTCAAAGGCTCGCTGACAGGTCACAGGAAAGACCCACAGGCTATGGGTTGACTGATTCAAATGATTGGCAGATGCAGCACCCGTGTTCACCAATGAGTAAATGTATTGCGTTTTAGCCACCCAGCACTCAGCTCGCTATTGTGAGCATCACTCCATTCCCCTTTTCATTGGGCAGGTGCCTCCAACTGCCCAAAAGTGTATTTCATGAGCCTCCAGACTCCACAAGATCTGACCTTGACTCCGCTAGTACCAGTCAGCTACAGATCCTCCTGTTTTGCCAACATCCGTTTGACTCCGTCGCCGACCTTCCATTCATTCGAGCATGTCTTTGCATTGGAGGTTGGCTCAACCCGTGAAGTTGGTGCTCTACCGCCCGCCTAAAGCCTCCACTTCATTTGTCAATGAACTGTCTGAGCTGCTTTCTAAGCTGTGCTCCAGTTCTGAGAGGATCCTGATACTTGGCTATTTCAACATCCATGTTGACTCTCCAAATAGCCCTCTTGCAAGGGATCTCATGGCCACTCTAAACTCAATTTAGCTTCATTAAACACGTCCCATCTGCCACTCACAGATGTAGCCATACTCTGGACTTTATTTGCTCGAGGTGCATGTCTGTAACCAACCTGTATATAATTGGTCCTGGTCGGTCTGATCATTCCTCTCTGTGATTTGATTTTCAGGTACCGCCACCCATTTTCATAACTAAGCACCATATGCAATTCCAAAATCTTAACGTCATAACTCCAGACTTATTCAACGCTGTAATCAACAGTTGATCACTCTCTGCCTCGGCTTATTTTGCCTCTGATGCAACAGTTGAAACGCACAACAGCTCGCTATCAAGCATATTGGATGATCTGGCCCCAATAATATCACACAAAAAGGTGGTTTTCTGACTGAGACAGTCGGAAAACCACCCTTTTGGTATACTACTGAACCTCAAGGTGAATGCTTAAATCTTAAATCTTTAAGGACCAGCTTAATCGCTACCGGAAGGCACCTTATTGCGCCCGTATCAACTGCTTTTACAGCTTCCCAGCGAATACCTGGGACAAGCCCTAGGTCCTCTTCTCAACCATCCATTGGCTCTTTCATCCAATCAGTCTCTCACCCTCAGCAATCTTCATTAATAAGGACCAAGCGGATCCCAGCTAATACCTGGAACAAGCCCAAGATCCTCTTCTCAACCATCCATCGGCTCTTTCATCCAATCAGTCTCTCACCTTCACCTCTCTTCATTAATAACGACCAGGCGGATCAGTTGATTCAAAATTTTTAGAAAAAAAATACAAAGTCCACCGCATCTCCACCGCCAACCAATACCTCAATAATTGTTCCTTCTCCTACCCTGATCTCAAAACTCCTGGAATTTTCAGAGTTAACGAAATCTGATATCTCTTCATTAGTTACCAGATCTCGGCCTGCAGGCTGCTCCTTATACCCCTTCCCATCCAAACTCATCCGAGCAAATTTCAAATTCCTTTCCACCTTCGTCACTAATCTTTCAAACAACTCACTCGCTCCGGCATCATTTCCCCACTATTCAAAAGTGCTGCAGTTACACTTCTGCCCAAAAAAAAAAACTGGCCTTGATTGCAACATCCCTGATAATTATCACCGCATCTCAAATTTACCATCCCTCTCTAAGGTCCTTGAGCGTGCAGTAGCCATGCAACTCCAGAAAGAAACGTCCTCAACAATGACCTCCTCGATATCTTCCAATCTCGGTTAAGATTCGGCCATCGTACTTAAACTGCTCTGCTCAAAGTCGTGAATGACCTACTTGCCGCTGCTGCTGAAGGCTTATCAAGTATTCTCGTCCTTCTGAACCTGAGTACAGCCTTTGATACCGTTGACCACCCGACCTTACTAATGTGACTGGAGGGCATAGGGGTCTTTGGCTGTGCCCTGTACTGGCTGAGATCCTACCTCTCTAACCAGAAGCAGTTCGGCAGCCTCGGAGGACGTAACTCAGGGATCCATCCTGTTTTGTGTTAAGTTCCTCAGGGTTCTGTCCTCGGCCCATTCCTCTTCAGCATCAGCATAAAAGCACTTGGCCATATCCTGCACAGCCTCAATTTCAGCTATCATTCCTATGCCGATGACATCTAAATCTATATCCACACAAAGCCATCCATCATTGCGTCTTGTCGCTTGTTGATGGCGTGCTGTTGACCTGTGCCTGCGTGGGGACACATATTTATTCCTTGATTAGTTTAACAATTATTTTATTTGTTATTTTATGATTTATAGCAATTATTTTACTTTTAATCTATGTACTCTGATGTTGTTGTTGACATACCGTTTTGTCCACAGCTCTGTGCAGTGCGTTGTGACCCTCGGGTGAAAAGCGCTCTAGAAGTGCATCTTTTATTGTTATTACCACATCAGCCCATATCTTATGTAGCCCATACCGTGCCTGTTTGTCCCCCTCTATCCGAATAAACAGAAGCTGCTTTAGCATGTGATGGCTTGGGCATGTGGGCTACATGATCTAACCAACACAACCTCACCTGTCGGAGAAGCTCACTGATTAGACTGTCAAGATCCATCAACGATCTTTGGGCACCGCACAAAATACAATCAGGATAAACTCGGAATTGATCTTCGGCATGTTTTCAGACTTTTTAAATGCATAACTTATACAGTACGCATTTTTACAATTCATGAATGTTTCAGCATTCATTTTCATATTTTAAAAAATTGGAGTTTTGTAATTATACATAGGATGCATTCATAACATTATAAATAATGCTCTTGAAAATAATTTACCTGTTCGTGGCTTCACGTTTATTTATAAATATGAGTTTAACATTTTCATGTGTGTCTCTCCATCATAATTTTCCAATGCATACATACTCTGAAGTTGTATTCAGTTGTGTACATCAAACGTATATCTTAATTTGTATTGCAAAGTCTAGTATAATTATAAGCTATGTTATTGGATACGTAAAATTACAATCCCATTAATAATCATGTGTTATTTTGCTAAACAATATGTGAAATGCGTGCCTTATGTATGTATGAATGCTGTGTTGTTCTGTTAGACATTACATTTCATATTAGCTACAGTTTATGACCCTTACACCAATTATAAGAATGACAGGACGATGGCATTGCAGTGAGCAGTGCTGCCGCTTCACAGCAATAAGGACCTGAGTTGCATTCCCATCTCAAGCGCCCTATTGTGTGGAGTAGCGTGTTCGCCCCGTGTCCGCACGCATTTCGCTGGGTCCTCCAGTTTCCTCCCGCATTCCAAAGACATACTGCCTAGGTTAACTGTACTGACTGAATTGTCCCTGGTGCCCTGAGATGTTGTAACTTGCTTACACCTCCCCGCTGGACGAATAGGGTACAGAGTACACTTTTTATGACCTATGCACGAGTGCATTCTAAACAAAATGCCCTTCAGCATCATTCACAAGTTCACATTTCACACCTTTGACAATTGGTCTCAGATGCCTAAAGAATAATTTCCATTGGCCAGAAATACAATTGCATTTCCTTTAACAATGTGCAGACATATGGAGAAATTGTAGATGTAGAGTTTTAAAAATATATAGAGGCAAAATGTTGTATATCTCACTGTTCACACTCTCAATAGAGACAAAATGATATATTATAAACTACTGATGGCATGGCAGTAACCATAACATGTATTAACCCTTCTAATCTAATTATACATACTATAAATCTGAAGATACCTGCTGGAATGCTTTAAAGAATTTTTTTACAAACCATGAACGTTTCAACGTTTGTTTCAGAGAATATAAATATTGCGGTCGTGCATAAGATGCGGTTATATAATCATAAAAGCAATGCCTTTGAAAGCGAGGGACTACAGATGTCTCATCTCATTATCTGAAACCGCTTAATCCTATATAGGGTCACGGTGAGCCGGAGCCTATCCCGGAAACACAGGGCGTAAGGCAGGAATACACCCGACGACGGGACGCCAGTCCATCGCCGGGCATTGCGGGACAATTTTTAGTCTGCGAGCCAATCAACCTATCCAGCAGCATGCTTTTGGACTGTGGGAGGAAACCGGAGTACCCGGCGAAAACCCACGCGGACACGGGGAGAGCATGCAAACTCCACACAGAAAGGCACCGGAGCCGAGAGACTCGAACCCGGGACCTTCTTGCTGTGAGGCGTCAGCGCTAAAATTGGGATATTTATTGAGATTCATGATTATCTGAATTGTGACCCCTGAAAAGTCAATCATAGCGTGCTCAATGTACTTTTCTGTGCATGCACGCTTGCCTTGGCGTGCGTGCGTGCGTGCGTGCGTTTATTTTTTTCACGACGATAAGTTATTACAAAGTTTTCGTGAGGTACAACACAACGCTGGGGCTTTGACTGTGCCAGGCATCGTGTGCTAGATTAATATAATAATCAGATTACTGTCAGATTTGGGTTCTTTATTTCTGCTCATTTAATACGATCAGCTCCATACCCGGCTTGTGTAAACACAGACACATACGTGCATGGATAGACAGTCTCGTTTCATCTCCTTGTCAGAAACCGCTTAGTCCTGTACAGAGTCTCGGTGAGCCGGAGCCTATCCCGGTAGACACAGGGCGCAAGGCAGGAATACACCCACGATGGGATGCCAGTCCATCACCGGGCACTGCGGGCAATTTAGTCGGCAAGCCAATTAGTCTATGCAGCAGCATGTTTTTTGACTGTGGGAGGAAACCGGAGTGCCCGGCGAAAACCCACGCAGACACGGGGAGAACTTGCAAACTCCACATTACAATTACTATATAAGCAAAACAATGCCTTTGTAAATGCATACACATATTCACACTTTAGACAAAGATGCCCCATTAAGCAGTTATAGACTGGTATTAGCGAGCTCAAACATACCACACGTGGCCATCATTATTTTTCTCCTGCTCAAGTTTTGTGAACTGCATTGAAGGCCGAGTTTACCTAAATGGGGGACAGTTTAGGTAGCACTACGGTACCCTCCTGTCCAGGATTTTCGCCCAGGGTACCAACCCACCGCCGCTTTCTACAACAACACACCCGCACGTGTGCACAAAGAGAAACGATCCCTCGTATAGCTTTGGCAGACCGTAGAGTCTAGTGCTATTAGCGAGCACCTATTAAGGTCAATGTTTACACAGTGCACTCGGTGAGCACAGACATATATGAGCAGACACACAGAAACAGGCATGCAC
>JAZEWT010000001.1:40870216-40915012 GCA_036362905.1 Mordacia mordax
CCCAGTGGGTAGCGCTGTCCCCTCACAGTAAGAAGGTCCCGGGTTCGAGTCTCGGCTCGGGTGCCTTTCTGTGTGGAGTTTGCATGTTCTCTCCATGTCTGCATGGGTTTTCGCTGGGCACTCCGGTTTCCTCCCACAGTCCAAAAAACATGCTGCTACATAGGTTAATTGGCTTGCAGACTAAATTGCCCTCAGTTCCCGGTGATGGACTGGCGTCTGATCGTGGGTGCATCCCTGCCTTGCGCCCTGTGTCTGCCGGGATAGGCTCCGACTCACCGCAACCCTGTACAGGACTAAGCGGTTTCTGACAATGAGATGAGATAACAACAATAATAAGTGCATTAAAATCCATAATTGCCATGATATCAAGGTGAATTGTTAATTACTTGTCGAAGCTGTTCTTTCAGGATAGCCAATAGAGGAGGAGCACTCAACACAGCTATCCCAAAAGAACAGCTATGGAATGTAATCATCATGAATCGAACCACGAAAATCTACATCAGTACAATTCTTAATTACGTGATTGTAGAACGAATGTTGGCTCAACATACACTTTACATTATTAAGCCTCACAATCGTACATTTTGAGATTGTTAATGTTTCCATTAGTGATATACCCTCGGCAGCATGGAGTATATAACCAGTCAAAGGTCTGTTTTGACTTTTCATGACCACAGATTTGACACCCAAATGCGCGTGGTGACTTTTATCTTCAGGCACTTAACGGCTTCATATTGGTTGTCACATCGGAGGGCCTCGTCTTTTACTCGTCACACACCATCCAGGACTATCTTGGCTTCCACGAGGTGAGTCCAGCCACGAACACCGAACATTGCTGCGCGCGTCGGTGTATTTGTGTCATTAAGTGTGGCGTTGTACCTGTCTTTGACTTGTACGTTGGAAGCGTGTCGAGGAAGCTGTTTTCGACTATCAATACAAATAAAACATTGTTTTCCTTACGTTGCTCTCATTAACTGTGGAACCCCATGTTGTCTCTGCGATTTGGCGTTTCCAGTCCGACGTCATCAACCAGAGCGTGTTCGAGCTCATTCACACAGAGGACCGGAGCGAATTCCAGCGCCAGCTTCACTGGGCGTTCAATCCCCCGGGCGCACAGGACAGCGGGCCGGACACTCACGGTCTCGCGAAACATCAACCTGCATCGGCCTAGCGCACGTGTAGCACACGCGATTGGAGCATGTGCGTGTGTCCAGGCACACGCACCTGCGAAAACAGGCCATTGCCTCGGCGCGCTCACAAATACATGCAAACACACGGACAAGAATGGTCCAGCTCGCTTGCGTGCATGCACACGTGCACAAGATACTTACATAAGCACGTGTGCATACATGAGAAGCAATGCAAACAGTTGTACGCACACTGCCTCGCTAATGGTCATTTGAGCTGAAACTGTTTTCTTTACAGCAGATGTCTAAACCTTGCGAACACATTCGGAAATTATTATTTTTATAGTGATTACTTGAGTATGTTTTTTTGTCATTAAATTTAAAGTTAATTATTTTGGCGAGACTGCTTGTTGGATACAATTTTAATGAAGTATATAACGTGCCAACTGATGTCATTTATGGCAATCAAGGTGTGAATTTTTAAATGGGTGACTTACAAGTTGGAGAAATTATATTTGTAACTACTTCCTTAGTCATAGTAAACATTTGCTAAAATAAATCGAAATTAATTTCAAGCTAGGTGCCAAATAGAGCATCTCGATCCTTCGGGTAACCTCAGTGTATGTGAAATGTGTCTGTCGCTATTGGTTAATATTTGTTCATCGAGACCATTCTATGCTCAAATTCCTTTATGAATAGCCGCACTCAACATGCATTAAGATCCAAATGAAATGTGTAATTTTATAAAGGAATTTAATAATTTACAAGCATTGGAAGCGAAATAAATTATTTACATGACATATAATAGTAAGTGGGGAGAAAAATGTGACTTTTCCAGTTGGGCTCCACCAGAAATATTCATGAGTTTAAATCGTCTTCCATTTATTGTACAATGTAACATTGTCACAATTCAGTCCATGTGACTGCTGACTATAAAATCGAGAGGATGTTGTTTTAATTCAATTAAATGAATGATTAAATAGACGTGATGTGAAATTGCTATTAAAATACAATTCTTGGTCCTCAACAAATGTACATATATTTATCTAATAACCTATTGAGTAAGATATTTATTGTGATGGTAAATTGGCATTGGTACACAATTACAAAGAGTTTATACTGAAACAATTTCAGGGCTGTGCAGTGGTGCAGTGATTCACGCTGTTGCCTCACAGCAAAAATACCCGTGTTAGAATCCCGGCTCGGGTGCCTTTCTGACTGCGTGTTCTCCCTGTGCATGTGTGGGTTTTCGCCAGAAGCTACTCCAGTTTCCTCCCACGGTCCAAAGACACGCTGCTGCCTAGGTTAATTGGCCTGCTGAGTCTATTGCCCATCAAAGCGTGCTCTGCGATGTACTGGCGCCACATCCTGGGTATTCCCCCGCCTTGTGCCCTCTGTTGGCCAGGATAGGCTTTGCTCACCCCTCCCCCGTGACCTTTGACAGGATTAAGCGGGTGTTGATAATGAATGAATGACTGAACAAATTCAATAATAACATAGAAATGTCGACAAAGATTTTTTTTATAATAGGCAACATTTTGAGCAACGGCTCTTCCGCTATGAATTATGAAGAAGGGCCACTGCCTGAAATGACACTAATCGTATGGATTATTTTTCCTCTTCGGGGCATTGTTATTGATGAGTGCATTGGGTTTTTCCTCAAATGCCATGCCGCGTTCATGACTACCCTCTCAAAACTTTTTGCGGCAAAGCATAGACGAAGTGGATATTAGTAGCTCCGTTTGTACTTGCGTGTGCATGCATCTCTGTGCACGTACGCGAGTTGGGACAGTGGGTAGAACAGGTGGTGCCCTGGGCAGTCACTTGGGTCAGTCTGCCCATGACACCTGAGTCGGTTTCCGTGACCTCTTGTCAGCGAGCCTTTGACAATTCACGTGGTCCTCAGGGTGCACCGGGCGTGGCACAGGCGCCGTGGGGACTCATCGCTACTTAGTGGCGAACGGCGGTTGTTGTTCTTGTTGTTGCTGTTGTGCTTTTCCCCTCCGTTTTCAGGTGACACTCCATCCTGCTCATTCCTGGTGACGTACAATCCTGAACAGCTCCCTCCTGAAAATTCTTCCTTTCTGGAACGTAACTTTGTCGCACGATTCCGCTGCCTTTTGGACAACTCCTCTGGATTCATGGTAAATTATTTGCGTGTCTGTAAACTCTCTGCGATTTGGCCCTGATCAGGGGCTTGTATATTCATGCTCAACACCTGGACCTTGTGAGTTTTCAGGGGAAATTAAGTATGAACATATTAAACACGTGTGCGTAGTATGCTTTGGCAAACTATTGAAAGTATATCGCTTTCATTAATTTCAAAATAATATAAACCATTAGATGTCCTGGCTTGTGATGTGATATTTGTGCCAAATCTTTGCTTTTCAACTTTGACTTGTTCGAAAGCCAAGACTAGCGTATGAGCATCTCGAGTTGTGTATGATCAGCTGTACTAATATGATTTCGATATGTTGGCATGGCTAGTTAGCTGGGGGTGCATTACAAATTTAGAGGGTATAAATGGTCGCAAGCGTTTCTTAAAAGATTGCACAACTGAAACAAAAAGATGTACAGTGTAGATTCCTAACTAGGTTGTGTATCCCAGGCTGTCTAACATGAGATTCAAGCTTAGCTGACAATTGATGGTCAGGAACGTCATCATAGAATTTTGTTGAGGTCACTGCGTTTATCTTGTATGGGTATAACGTCACAAAAGCATCAGTAGAGTGCCTTAATGACGTGTTTCTCATCTCATTATCTGAAACCGCTTAATCCTAAAAAGGGTCACGGTGAAGCCGGAGCCTATCCCGGAAACATAGGGCGTAAGGCAGGAATTCTCCCGACGACGGGACGCCGGTCCATCGCCGGGCATTGCGGGACAATTTTAGTCTGCGAGCCAATCAACCTATCCAGGAGCATGCTTTTGGACTGTGGGAGGAAACCGGAGTACCCGGCGAAAACCCACGCGGACACGGGGAGAGCATGCAAACTCCACACAGAAAGGCACCAGAGCCGAGAGACTCGAACCCGGGACCTTCTTGCTGTGAGGCGTCAGCGCTAACCACTGCGCCACCGCGCCGCCCGACGTGTTTAACAGTCGCTTCAAATTATGTTTGCATTGTCCAAGCATTAAAGCTTGTGTCACAGCCTAGAACTCAGAGCACATGTAATAATAATAATTGCATTTAAAGAGCGCTTTTCACCCGATGGTCACAAAGCGAAGCACAAAGCTGCGGAGAGAATGGCACGTCAACAATAACGACATCAGAACCGCAAATCAGCAACAAAAACTTTTTTGGGGTTTTTTTTTTACAAATCCGAGCTGTGTAGATAACAGCATGCCAACACAACATCAGGAAAGTTCAAATGAAAGGCAAATAGCAGCAACAAACTATATGACACAAAATAAGCAACATAAAAAAAAGAAAATAATTATTTTACAAACAAGAAAGAAAGAAATGTTCCCGAGCAGGTGCAGGTTGACAGAGAGCCATCATCCCAGCACGACAACATTGAGTCGCATCAACGGTCCTAGCAAGAGGGCTTGAAAGCCTTACGGAACAAGTTAGTCTTGAGACAAGGTTCGAAGATACCCATGGACTCAGCTGATCGAATCTCCAATGGATGGGCGTTCCAGAGTCTGGGATCAGTGCGCGAACAGGCTCTGTCATCCATTGAATGGAGGTGCAATCTGGGCACGTGCAGCAAGCCTGTATTGGAGGATCGACGCGGTCGGGTTGAGGAGGGTGCCTGAAGTAGGTCATGGATGTATGTCGGAGCAGCGCCAGTGAGAGCCTTGCAGGTGAGAAGGATCTTGAATTCAACCCAGTATTTAACCGGTAACTGGAAAGAAATCAGTACTGGGGAAATGTGATCGTGGATGGGTGTGCGAGTGAGGACTCTAGCAGCCGCATTCTGCACACGTTGGAGACGATTCATCAGGTAGGCAGGGGTGCCAGGGAGCAGTGCATTGCAGTAATCGATTCGTGAAGAGATGAAGATGTGTATTAGCTTCTCAGCATCAGCGGGTGACAGGATGTTGTGCGGTCTGGCTATATTTCTGAGATGGAAATAGGTTACCTTCGTCACCTTGTTGATGTGTGTCTCGAAGGTGAGTGAAGAATCAAGAGTCACACTAGATAAGTTCAGCCTTGAACAATTGTTGTGGGGTTCCAACAAGCAAAACTTCTGTTTATCGCCATTTAGTTTCAGGAAATTTGAATTGAGCCAGGCCTTCACAGTTGACAGTGAGGACGACATGCAAAGACCAGACGCATTGATGGATGGCTTTGATAGATTTGGATGTCATCGGCATAGCATTGGTAGCTGAGATTGAGGCTGTGCAGGATATGGCCAAATGGTTGTATGTAGATACTGTAGAGGAGTGGGCTGAGAATTGAACCCTGAGGAACTCCAGACAAAACAGAATGGATCTCTGATTTTTGTCCTCCGAGGCTGACGAACTGCTTCCGATCGGAGAGGTAGGAGCTCTGCCAATGCAGGGTACAGCCAGAGACCCCTATTTCCTCCAGTCACTGAAGTAAGATAGAGTGACCAATGGTATCAAACTCTTCACTCAGGTCCAAGAAGACAAAACTACTTGACAAGCCTTCATCAGCAGGGACAAGTAGGTCATTAACTACTTCAACTAGAGCAATTTCGGTAGTATGGCCAAATCTGAACCCAGATTGAAAGGGATTGAGGAGGTTGTTGAGAAGATTTTTCTGGAGTTGCGCGGCTATTGCATGTTGAAAGACCTTAGAGAGGAATGGTAGATTTGAGATGGGGTGATAATTATCAAAGATGTTGCAATCGAGGCCAGGTTTTTTAAGCTGGGAGGTAACTGCGGCAAATTGAAATAGTGCAAAGTGAATTATTAAAGAGATGAGTGACAAACCTGGCAAGGGATTTGAAATTTGATTTCAGGTGGAAAGAGATCCTTGGAGCAGTTTGATAGCCGAGATCCAGCAACTAACGAAGAGACCTCTGATTCCAATAATTCAGAAAAGTTTTGAGGTCAAGGAAGGTGGAGAAACTTTTATTGAGGTATTGGTTGGTGTTTGGGACTGAAAAGAGATACGGTGGATTTCAGTTTTTTCTAAAAAAAAAAATCTGTATCAGCTGATTCGCCTGATCTTTGTTAGTGAAGGGAGGTGAGGGTGAGTGACTGGTTGGACGAATGAGCTGATTAATGGTCGAGAAAAGAATCTTGGACTTGTCGCAGATATCAGCCAGAATGCTTGAAAGATGGCTGGTATGGGCACAGTGAAGTGCCTTCCGGTAGCGGTTGAGCTGTTCCTTAATGATTTGAGCATGAACGGTGAGGCCAGATTTTTTTCAAAATTCGTTTGGCCCTGCGTGTATTCGCTTTGAGATCCCGGAGTTCAGCAATATGCTAGGTGGATGGTTTTCTGCCTGAGTCATAGCGTGATTTTAATGGTGCCAAATCATCCTGTATGCTTGATAGCACCTTGTTGTAAGTTTCTGCTGTCGCATCAGAGGCAAAGTGAGCTAAGACAGTGAGTGAAGTACTGTTGATTGCTGAGGTGAATATGTTTGGAGTGAGGGTGTTAAGGTTTCAAAATTGCATTTGGTGCTTGGCGATGGAAATGGGAGGTGGTACTTGAAGATCAAACCACACAGTGGAGTGATCAGACAGACCAGGATCAGTGACGGACAGGTTGGTTACCGATATGCCCCATGAGCAAACCAAGTCGAGAGTATGGCCGCATATGTGAGTAGCAGATATCATGTGATGAGTGAAGCCAAGTGACGTCAGAGTGGCCATGATATCCCTTGCAAGAGGGTGCTTTATAGAGTTAACATTGATGTTGAAATCGCCAAGAATCAGGATCCTTTCAGAACTGGACCACATCTTAGAAAGCAGCTCGGACAGTTCATTGACAAAAGAAGCAGAGGCTCTCGGTTGGCAGTAGAGCAGCACCAACTTCACAGGTTGAGCCGACCTCCAATCCAGAAACATATGCTCGAATGAACTGAAAGTCTGCGACGGAAACGGTCGGATGTCGGCAGACACATGGTAGAGAACTGCTAAGCCGCCACCACAGCCATGTGAATGAGCCTTCTGATAGAATGCAAAGTCTCGCGGTAGGGCCTGATTCAATGTGAAAAAAGCATCTTGATGCCAGGTCTCTGTTAGGCGGAGTAGGTCCAGACTGTTTTCCAAGATCAGTTCAGTGATGAGTGGGGCTTTTTCGGTGTTCAAAGAGCGCACATTGAATGGGGCAAAGTGGCTAACACTGTCAATCAGGCTCAAAAGAAAGCTATGTCTGGTGTGGGTCAATCAGTTTGACAGACAATGCATACATTATCAATGTTTTTTTCATTTGCATATTTCGCCATAAGTATGTATGGCCTTTGCAAACTTGACACATTGTGAAAGGTGTCTATTTGGTGTTTAAATATCTTAACACCTGCATAATTGCCAGAAATGGTAAAAAAAACTTTTCTACTCTTTACAAAGGGCAAAGTGGGTTTCAGTTGCAGACAATTTGCATGCTGGAAGAAGGCACCAACCAGCAGTATTTTTATCAAGCAACGTCGATCTGCAAATGGTTTAACTTGTTGCTTCCTCGGCCGCTGATATCTAGGGCTTAATACAGGGATGGGGGTAGGGTAATCAACTCTACGGAGGTTCATGGCTTTTTGTTGCCGTCACCCCGATGGATGTAATGAGGGTATCGAAGTATCATCAGCTCACGGCAAATGGCCAGAAGGTTAGGGTAACAAGGAACTAATGTAGGAATCAAGCTCTTCAAAGCCGCGCATGTGAAGGTGATCATATCGAACAGGGGCAGCAGCCCAACTCTAGGGACAAGAGGCGCAAGGGGCGCAAGGGAGGGCCACACCCAGGATACAATGCATCACTACACTATAGACTGCATGATTAGACTGTATGGACTCCACGGTATAGATAGACTATAGACTATATAATATACTCTAAAGACTATAGACTGTATATATAGGCTGTGTAGTGTGTAAGGCACATATGGCGTGTTTGATTAGTGTATAAGGCACGTGTGGTGTGTGCGTTTGGTGTGTTTAGTGTGTAAGGCACGTGTGGTGTGTGTGTGTGTTTAATGTATAAGGCACATGTCGTGTGTGTGTTTGGTGTGTTTAGATTGTAAGGCACGTGTGGTGTGTGTGCGTTTAGTGTGTAAGGCACGTGTGGTGTGTGTTTAGTGTGTAAGGCACGTATGGTGTGTGTGTGTTAAAGCTCTCTGCGTATAAACTACCGATATTCATGCACAGCGATGTTGACATGACATTCAGCCTTTCCTCTTGCAGTTTAGTGCACCGGCAGGAATGAGAAGGTTAGCCATCCATCTCTTAGCAAGGTTAGTACATGCTGGGAAGAGGACTGAAGAGAGGAGATGGGGGTAGAGGATGCTGTTGTGAAATTTTGCCTTCCCCTGGGAAGGCTTTGCACGCTGCCTTCAACGGGCATTTCGGATCGGAAGTGACAACCCCTGTCTTGGTATGGCTCTCTATGCGACGCATCCGCCATGAAAGTTATTTTATTTCTGGAATGCCACAGACAAAGGCTTTTGAGAGGTATTTGTCCTGCGTGCGTGCTGCAAAGTGGGGCAGCCATATTTTTGTTCCGGGGGCGGTAAAGTTGTTGCCTGCTGGGCCCCGCTCAGGCCGATGGCATTGGCGAGAGTTTCCTTACGCATGTTTACCTAGCGAAACGTAGCCCCAAAGGCCTGCTACGGCCCTGTCACGCGTGAAGGTCCCCTGAGCTGTCAGTCTCAAACAAGATGCCAGAGGCATTATCATTGTGGGAGTTGGGGGGGGGGAGGTTTGGATGTGAAGTGTGATATATGACGCAAAGGCAGGTGAAATTAAAGAAAGAGACTGGCGATGAATTATCTAAAGAGCTGTTTAACCATGACATGTGATATCACAATCGGCAGGTATTTTACATTTTTCAAATCTGCAGAGTAAAATTCATAATTTTAAATATTTTACATTTGTTGCAGGTCCATATTGACCTTCGTACCTATTTGTTATATGACATTTTCCAACACATTCAACTCATTTTAAAACTGGAATGGCATATTTCTGTGTATTGATTTTTTGCATTTATTTACACTGATAGGTGGTGAAAATAACAAAAAAGTTACAATATTGTATTATTTTGACTAAATCTATGTACAATATTTTTAAAAATATAAATTCTTACTAAACATGCATATCGGACAATCAGTAGTCATTACACTGCATGATTCAGTCCACTTGCAGTCATCGTTGCCTAAAATAAAATAAAAAACATTTACTTACTTCATTAATATTTTCATCAACTATTACCTGGACAAAATGAATAAAGACGCTGAAACCAGTGTGCTTTAAGTTGCAAGAGTAGGACATTGTGTGCTGGCGTCAGATTCCACATTTGCCATATAAAAAAAAAGTACTAATGTATGTTTTCACGGATCGATGCATGATGATTGCTTACCAAAGCTGTTCTTTCTTGAGAAGAAATGTGCAACACCCTCCAGAAAAATCGTGATGAGTCTCCGTGAGACTTTCCTGAATAAACAAACATAAATAATAAGCCCTTATAAGATCAGTGTGAAGTTTGTGACTTGGTTGCAGAGTCTACTGACATTTATTGGATTACGGTCCTTTATTCTGGTCCTTCTATATAGGGTCCTGCACCTGCTGCACCGTTGTTTCCCAGTCGTACCGACGAGTGCACGGGTGGCTGCACCTCTCAAGGACGTCTCCCTTCCCTGCACTCGTGCGACCCACGCAGGCGCTGCACTTCCAGGGCCGCCTCAAGTTTCTGCACGGGCAGAACCGCAAGGCGGCCGACGGCGCTCCGGTGCCCTCCCAGCTGGCGCTGTTCGCCGTCGCCACGCCTCTGCAGCCGCCCGCAATCCTGGAGATCCGCACCAAGAACATGATATTCCGCACCAAGCACAAGCTGGATTTCACTCCCCTCGGCTGTGATGCCAAGTACGCATTGACCGTCCCGCGCTAACCGTGCAATGACGCTTGCAGGTGGTGAAAGCAAATTAACGCCTGTCAGAGGAATCAAATATTGGAGTGTATTTCTCTTCGGTTAGATACTGAGTGGGCCAATGGTTTTAGGTTCGTATATGTTGATGGTTATAGTCATTATTTTACTGAAGTCGTTTATCCTGATGTTGTTGACATGCCGTTCTCTCCATAGTTCTGTGAAGCACTTTGTAACCTTCGAGTGAAAAACACTTCAGAAATGCAATTATTATTATCATTATGAAATATCGCTGGAATAACTTCGCATGGATATGATTGAATGATTGAGGAGGATAATATAATTTGAGACGGATGAGTCAGCTTTGCTTAGAATCTAGGTTGGAATAAAGGAAGCCACCTATGATTAAACTAGGTTCTCATCTTTAACACGTTCTTGAATTGAGCCAGGCAGCTAGGTTACCAATGACTATATTTTAAAAAACATGATATTTTCATCTTCTCACGTTTTATTATCGTTTATTCCATATCTGAGGATGACGTGTTGATATTATTGACATGGAACAAACCTATTTGTGTGCCATATAAAGACTTCCCCTAAGTGCAAATGAAGAGACACATTATGATGACTTTATGACTAGCTCTGAAATATCATCCTCTCGGGTAATTCTGCAACAAAGTTTTTTGGAAAGGCAGTCCTCATGAAGATGCCAGTAGCACAATGTAAAAAAAAAACAACAAAACAAGACAAACAAAATATCTCCGCAGCATTATAACAGCGATCCAGGACCATTGGTCCTCATTTTGCTTTTGATATTGACTTTGTGCACCACAGAATTCCATTTATGAGCTTAAACAGCAGGAGGCTTCGCGAGGTTAGTTTAGGTGGATGCGGTCGAGCCTACTCGCAGACAGTCTCGATTGATGCTTCTCCCCTGTGCCGGCTGTGGTGACGCTTGCAGGGGCCGTGTGGTGTTGGGCTACACCGAGCTTGAGCTGTGCATGCGTGGCACGGGATACCAGTTCATCCACGCTGCCGACATGCTGCACTGTGCAGAGAACCACGTGCGGAGTACGTCTGACCAGTCCGTTGGCTCGTGCGTTCAACTGTCAAAAGATGTTTTTTCAAAGATTTAATTGTAATGCTTCAATGAAGCGATTGGCATTGGTCGCTTGCATTCATAGCCTCATGTGTGTTTTAGACTCACGTGAAGAATTACAACAGTAGCCTAGACACAGTAGAGCAAGTAGGCTTCAGATCTATAAGTGTGGTAAATGTGATTGAATCGATTATGGTAGGTAAATCTGCATTCCTGCAAATGCTTGCTCTTACCCACTATTTTGCCATTTTTTCTCGGTACAGGCGATTATTCTACCATTATTGGATAATTTCAACATTATCTAGGATAATTCAGCACTGTATTAAACAAACGTAAACACTTTTTACGTGACCTAACCCCAAAAAAAGGAATTCATCGATAACATTGGTCACGAAAGCCTTCGAATTAAAGTTAAATTTAACCCACTAAATCATTCTGCTCGTAGATTTTTTTGGATGCCCCCAACAAAACCCACCATTTTGAATTGTATTTTGACTCAAAATTAACTTCTATAAGGTCGCACCTCCATTCAGTGGGTGACAGAGCCTTCTTGCACGCTGCTCCCAGACTCTGGAATGCCCTTCCATTGGAGATTGGATCAGCTGAGTCATTGGGCATCTTCAAATCTCGTCTCAAGACTCACTTGTTCCGTAAGGCTTTAAGTCCTCCAGCTAGGACTGTTGATGCGGCTCAGTGTTGTTGTCCCGGGATGATGGCTCTCTTCCGACCTGCGCCTGCACGGGAACATTTATCCCTTCCTTGTTTGTTGATGATTTTTTTATCGCTTATTTTATGTCCTTCTATAATGTTTTGCTACTATTTGACTTTCAGTTGAACTATCCTGATGTTGTTGACATGCCATTCTCTCCACAGCTCGGATTTGTAAAGAAAAAAAACTCCAAAAAACGTTATTGTTGCTGATTTACCGTTCTTAATTCGTTGTGCCGTTCTCTCCGCAGCTCTGTGCAGCATTTTGTGACCCTTGAGTGATGGGCGCTCTAAAAATGCAATTACTATTATACGATAAGTGTCACATTAAACCATTTCCCAATATATATGTATTAGAAACACTGATAATTTTGCAATTTTAGTTGAAAGTCAGATAATATTTTGCATGTTGTTCTGCAATGACGTGTATATAAAAAAAACCCAAAACATTTTATTGCTGTTGGTTTTCTGTTCTAATGTTATTGCTATTGATGTGCTGTTCTTTCCACAGTTCTGTGCAGCGCTTTGTGACCCTTGAGTGAAGAGAACTCTATAATGCAATCATTATTTATTATAATAAATATTATATATAATAATGGAACTATGCAGTGGGCCATATTCACACTTAAGGTTCTACTTAACAATTCAGCAAAATATTTGATATATCTCTTGAAATTACAGATTAACAGACATCCTCATGCATTTTGAGATTGAAACCGACATCGGTACAAGCTATAACTGAGCAGCTCAAACATACTGTCTGCTGAATGTTCCTCAGTGCATACAACGATTTTGGGGAAAAAAAGCATTTGGCACAGCTGCCCCTGTTACTCTGAACTCTGAGTACGATTAAGGTTTCATCCTTGCTAAAATTTAATTCTGTAAATTGGCGGTGTTAGCTTGTGATTTTGTATATTGTTTGCATTGGTTAGTGTGCACATTTGTTGCATCGCAGGAATCCCGCATTCAGAACTTGCAAGAACATTTGTTATATTCTGTTGTAATAGTAAACATATATTGTGCCACTGTTAACAGCAGGGCCTCCACAAAAGCGAGCTCGAGACAGACCTTGCAGAGAGGTATTTGGCCAACCTGTCCAGACATTTTTGAATAGATGGGAGCACCCACGATTTACCCCACCACACACAACCTGTCTGTCGGCTAACTGTGCGCTACCCATTAACATGTCTCTGTGGGTAGAGGAAGAGAGGATAACAAAAAAACTCGCTCGTAGTGTCAACTGCTATGCCAGAAGATCATGCCAACCCGGTGAACTCTGGCTTGAAATTCCCAGCGTGCTATCAATGACGCCCACATAGTGCCACGTGAAACGTAGGCCGTGCGAATGAGCCCTGTGCCTCTCTGCGCAGTGATGAAGACTGGCGAAAGCGGCCTCACCGTCTTCAGGCTGCTCACCAAGGACAAAGGCTGGACCTGGGTCCAGGCAAACGCTCGGCTGGTCTACAAGAATGGGAGGCCTGACTATATCATCGCGACCCAGCGGCCACTGTCGTGAGCACATTGCAGCGAACATACATTTTACACAACGGCACGCACTGCCACCTTGAGTGCAAGGTGAGCTCTTGGTGCTCATTTTATAACGTATAGGACAATATATTTTAGAAGTAAATGCATTTGTATGCACATGTTATTCTGATGCACTCGCACCTGCACAGCTTGGACATTACAATTACCAATATATCTCATCTCATTATCTGAAACCGCTTAATCCTATATAGGGTCACGGTGAGCCGGAGCCTATCCCGGAAACACAGGGCGTAAGGCAGGAATACACCCGACGACGGGACGCCAGTCCATCGCCGGGCATTGCGGGACAATTTTAGTCTGCGAGCCAATCAACCTATCCAGGAGCATGCTTTTGGACTGTGGGAGGAAACCGGAGTACCCGGCGAAAACCCACGCGGACACGGGGAGAGCATGCAAACTCCACACAGAAAGGCACCCGAGCCGAGAGATTCGAACCCGGGACCTTCTTGCTGTGAGGCGACAGCGCTAACCACTGGGCCACCGTGCCGCCCTACCAATATATAATGCTCTGTAATTACTTGCATATACTGTAATTATTAAATGTATTCTAGAAGTACGTATGGATTTATGATCCAAAAGCTCCCTTCGTCCTGCAATCCTCTTATCTTGCCCTATGATAGGCGTATATGTTTTGATCATTACCGCGATTGTTACCGCGATTATTACCGCGTCCCGTCACGTGGAGTGAAATGACAGATGTTATACCAAAGCAAGACAATTTACAGCCTGAACAGACATCTGAGAGCTGTGCAGCACAACCACGAAAACTTTAACCGTTCTCCAAATGAAGCGATGACATTTTTAAAGAATGCAAATACGTTCGTGCACGGCATTTGGGAGAGGTAGTGTTCTGGTCAGTGGACTGCACTTCGAACCTGGCGATACACGTTTGATTCCAGTTCATGGACAACGCCAGTCATGCATATCTCAAACGTTCCTGAGCCTCTCCTAGGTCGACTCAGTCTCAAATGTGCACCTGCTGCAATGTGTAATCATCGCCACTGGGTAGGCAGAGGCTGCCGGAGGTGGTATTGGCCACCCATTCCATCATATGCCATGCGGGCCTTCACAGGTGCTCACTAATAACATTTGCCCCAAGCCGTTTGGTGGCGGCTGTACGGCGGCTCTTGATCTACCTGTGCGCCGCGTGGACGCATCCTCAGGGACGAGGAGGGAGCGGAGCAGCTGCGCAAGCGCTCGCTGCACCTGCCCTTCACGTACACCACGGGTGAGGCGGTGCTGTACGAGTGCAACCTCCTGCTGCCGCCGGCGCTCGACCCCATCCAGTCCAAGGGACTCGGCGGTGGCGGTCGCGGCAAAAAGGGCCCGGCTTTCAAAGGATCGGCCGGGGGAGTATGTGCCAGGGGATCGCTGGATCCCGATTCTTTGTTGGGCGCCATGCTCCGACAGGACGAGTCGGTGTACGTGTGTCCGCCAGACCCCATCCCCAAGTTCTCTTTCTCCAAGACCTACTTATCTGAGCTGGGCAGCGTGAGCAGCCTGGAGGCAGTGGACCACCTGTCGACGACGGGCCGTGCCGTGGACAGGGTGGCGAGCACAGAGGACGCCTCTGTAGGTTACACACACGTGATGTGTGTGTGGTGATGTTATTTCGTGTTCGAGGTTAATTTAAATGTTAAGCCAACGGGTCTTCAGAGACAGCGTTTACCTTTGGCAATCGTACAATGTTACAGACTCGAACAGTGATCGTCCAATGCTGCCAACAGACCATATAACTGTCTGAGTGTTAAAGCAAATATTTATCTGCGAAAAATATGTAAAGCATTCTAATTAACAGCACATATTCTGTATGCGTGGTCTACTAATAAAGGCATAGTTAATACTCAGGTGCATGTTAGCATTGAGCGTCCCATCAACCAAAATGATTTTCTTTCCACAGGCTGACATGAAGCCATATATTAACGCGGCCCTCATGCTGACAAGCGAGGCGGATGAGTTTGGGCAGCAGAGCAGCTCCGCCGTGCCAGGCCTCGGCAGCGGCGGCGATGATGACGACGGCGACGATGATGCAAGTAGCGACCTGCTCAGCGCCCTGCAGTGCTTCGGCATCAGCATGGACGAACTGGACGTGTTCGAGCAGGACGAACAGCTGGTCATGCTGGAGCTTGACTCACTCTCGGCGCAGCTCAACGAGACCATCTCCAACATGGACATCCTCGACTACGTGGAGGAAACCCTGAACCACCGCACAGGGCAGCTCTCTCGGAGCGAGGTGCTGACCAAGGCGGAGAGCTCCCTTTCGTGTCCCGCCTCGGCACAGAGTCTCGCTTACGTAGAACCGCAAGCGACTAAGCAACATCAGCAGCAGCAGCAGAAGCAGCAGCCGCAGCATCACCAGCAGCAACAGAAGACTGCTAAGCAAGCACAGCAGCAATTATTTTACAAGCCGAAGATAAATATCAGATATTCCAGCTGGGATGAGCAACAACAGCACACAGCGACGCAGCATCAGCCTCAGACGTCACAGCAGTCCCAACGGCAGCACTTGCAATCAATGCAGCACCAAGCAGGAGGCCCAGCCATCAATGGGAAAATTCAGCAGCACACGCAGCAGCAAATGATGCACCCTTGCCAATACACTCCCTTCGATGATGGTGGTGGGCAGTATAAAGTGGAGGCTGCTACAGCTGCCAGTTACACCCAAAGCTTTCCACCCTGTCAGCAAATCCAGTCGAACAGTGCGATTGGAGTAGACACCAGCAGCTATGGCTGCCTGGGCTTCAGTAGCGGTGGGGCTGCCCAGTCAGGAGAAGGGCAGTTCAGGGCAACTGCAGATGAAAGCTCCTTTCATGGTTATGGACATAATGCCAGACAGCTGCAGCAGTTTGTACCCTCACAGATACCGGCTGCTCAAAGCTTTATGCTGAAGCAGAACTTTAACCTGTTGTCCTCTTGCCAGTACCAGAGCCAACAGTGTCCAGCTACTGTCATGAAAGAGCAGATCAGCAGTGAGGTGTCTGAGCGACAACAACAACAGCAGCAGCGACAGCAGCAACTGCAGCAGCAGCAGCAGTTGCAGCAACAACAACAGCGACAGCAGCAGCAAGAAGACCTCATGCTGTCCTGTTCACTCATCTCATGCACAGTGGAACAGGAAAGACAGTACAAGGTGAATACATTAACGCATCAAGAGTAAGCTCATTCTGTAAGTTGTTTGTCCATAGACAGGCCCAAGGCTTAATTCTCTTATCTGTTTTCCTCTGAGATCCACTGCACTCTTTATCTGTCCATACCTCCTCGTTGACATCGTCTAGCATTGCCCATCTTTTCCTTCGTGTTGCTCGTTTATAAAAGAATCTTCCCTCAATCACCTCGTTCAGCAAACCATTTCATCTCACTACGTGCCCAATACATTTCCGTACATATCCATGCAAGCATTATAGTGTGATAAAGCACACGTTTGTCACTGAGCAAGTTTAGGAAGCTTGCTTCTTGTGGCCACTCGATAATATGGAACAGCATTACTCGAGCACATTATATGCGATTCGCTGAGAGATAGGAACACCTGACATGAAGCACACGAACAGGTAATCGTTTTGCAAGGCATTGAAAAAACTTGCGCTTACAAACTTTATCCAGGTGTCGTTTGAAAATGCAGCACTACGTTTTAAACTGGCACTAACATGGACGAATAAATGAATTTGCTTTTTATTTATATTTTAGTGATCCCTAAACAATTCTGTTTTTTTTACAGCTCCCAATGGATCGTAACATTGGAAACGGCAACGTGGTTTACCAAGGTGTCAACTGCGAGCAATTGAGCAGTTTTCCTGACGGTGAAAACCTTCCAGTCCACCCTGGCATGAGCCAGCCCATGCCTGATGCCATGCAATACTTTCTGGACTCATAAATAGGGTGGCAAAGACAGCCCAACGGTGCTCTCATCTAAGCTACACACTTAAGTGTTACCAGGATTATGCAGTGTTATTGCCGTAGAGTTAGTGTGCCACCCGGTTTTTAAAGCTCGTTTGTTTTTAATTTAATGTGTATTTTTTGGGTCCCCCGTATGTCTATTTCACATGCACTAACCCTTTTTAATTCCCTTATTACTCTTAAACACACATAATGTTGTAAAGAATAGAAAAGGTTTTAACCATTTCTGGCAATTATACAGGCGTTAAGATCTTAAAACACCAAAAGAGACACCTTTCACAAAGTATTTAATTTGCAAAAGCCACACATACTTGAGGCGACATATGTAAACAAAAAGCTTTGATAACATGGATTGTCCTTCAAACTGATTGGCCTACACCAGACATGGCTTTGTTTGTTATACATTTTCATTAAATGACCAGCGGACAGTATTCATCTGAAAAATTGGCCCCTATGGCGGGGTGCTTTGAAGGTTGACCATTAAGGTTCCACAACCTGTATAAGTGCTTAAAGACATATGATGTTACGTGTGATTATCATTGTATTTGACGCAAATCTGGAAAAAATGTAATGCATTATTTTCGGTTTGTTCACAATATGTGGCAGATAGTCAATATGGCTACTATAAATAACCATTATAAATAACGATTATAAATAAAACAAATGAGTCATGGGGAGGTGCCGATTTTATATGAAAGTATAACAAAAAAGATACAGGTAACACAAATCTGGCATCTGTAACCTGATTTATTTAATTGTGAACATTATTGATTGTAACATATGTACCCCTCATTTTCTTCCTTTTTTAAGAGCCTATATAAACTTATAATATTATCAACTGCACTCTGCAGAGAAAGAAATTGAACCATGTTGCACTATTCATTGGACCCTGGCCCATTTTTTTCTTAATAATCTGAAGGATTTATCTTATTAACATTGTAAAACAATGCTGCGAAATGTTGTGCTTCCCATGCCAAGCAGTTTCTGAACACATCACTTCAGAGTCTGTGATGATGGTTGCACCAAAGCACTATGCTAGCTCGATACGATAATGTAAATGGGTATTTGTTTAATGAAGGATTATTTTACTATTGTGTGGGTTTGTGTGGTTGTATAGTTGTCCAACAGGGCCTGACGTTAGGAAAATGGGGCACTGTGTGAACTGGACCCCCAATGCTTCATCACAAGCTGGCACGGTTATACGCACAAACGATCACGAACAAAAACTTAATACATAAGCTTCATATACAATGTTATCGTTGATTTATGATTTTAGGTCAGATCGCATACGTAAAATGCGTGGCATAAACCCTGCTCCAACATTTAACAATCTGTTTAAATGTTTCGAATTGCTCTGCAGGGCGGCGCGGTGGCCCAGTGGTTAGCGCTTACGCCTCACAGCAAGAAGGTCCCGGGTTCGAATCTCTCGGCTCCGGTGCCTTTCTGTGTGGAGTTTGCATGCTCTCCCCGTGTCCGCGTGGGTTTTCGCCGGGTACTCCGGTTTCCTCCCACAGTCCAAAAGCATGCTCCTGGATAGGTTGATTGGCTCGCAGACTAAAATTGTCCCGCAATGCCCGGCGATGGACTGGCGTCCCGTCGTCGGGTGTATTCCTGCCTTACGCCCTGTGTTTCCGGGATAGGCTCCGGCTCACCGTGACCCTATATAGGATTAAGCGGTTTCAGATAATGAGATGAGAATTGCTCTGCAAGACACTGGTGTACTGACTCACGAATAAAGATTGGTGCGTTTGCTCGGATAACATCAATTGGCTGCGTCGAGTGGAGGATGGTTTACAACGCACACTCTACTTGTGCGATCTGACCGACGAGAATCGATTTAAAATAGCGACACACGTCGACCACGACGACAACACCATCTCTTCAGATCAACGAGGCAAAAGAAGAGTTGGATTTTTACACCTCTCCACACGGCGGTGCCCCAAGCAGTCGCTCGCGTCCCACACGCCGAACGATGTGTGGTTCCGTCCTATCGCATGTCTTGGAAAGCATGCCGCGTGCTGTTCGGCGTGGGAATCATGCACTTGTGCTGTTCAGCATGTTTCCCCCATGTCGTACAGAAAAAATGGTTGCAACTCCAATGACACATCACCGAGAGTGATCATTGTTATTTTTGTTTTAATCGAGAGATATTTGACCACTCAGTATTTTTTTTCCTTTTGATCATTTAAGCTTGTGCGAACTGCTGGGTGTGCAGCTTAAAGGATTAGTAGGGGGTTTTGTTCATTGCTTTGAATATTGCAGTACATAGCCATAAACAAATGTAACAATATTTGAGTTTGTTAAAGGATTGTAAAATACATTTTAAAAATACATTGCTACACTACCAATTTCCAAAAGGACAACAAATAATTCAGATTTGAAAAAAATAAACTGTGTCTATACACATATACACATTAAGCTTCAGAATATGTTTTGGTAACCACTGCAATCCACCTGTGTAATTGTGCAATTATGCTAAGATAACAGGAAAATGAACTTCAACAAAGACAACTATGAAGAAAATCAAGGTTAAATTTGTAAAGTGCCAGAAAATAAACAAAAACATAGAAAATGTTAGTAATGTACTTATTTTGGATATTGTGTAAGTGCTAAATAAACGTGGAAGCGTTTTGGAATATAAATGTCCAAGTCTGTCACTCAGGCTAGGCCCGTGGATGTGAGTCTGTATGGAGGGTACGTTATATCCAAACACAAAATCAGAAATCAGATTCACATACATTTCGATGACAGTGTTACATTCTGTGTTCAATGTGGCATAGCGATCCGTGTTATGTGCTACGTGTGGTATGAAGGGTACTTATGTCTTAAACAGGGTGTGATGGGTTTGAGCTCCAAAGTATATCTTCTATTATCCATCTTCATAGCAATTGACCCAACACTGTTCGTCCCATGATCCCAGTGGGAATGGAGCCCTGAGTAGCATTATGAGGTTATTAAGAAACTAGGTAATCAAACAGACTTGAGATGAAACTCCGTATACACTTCCCTTAACGTAAGGAATAATTGTAACCTGTTATTATTTCATGAGCAAGTGGTGAGGCATCAGTTATAAATTTAAATTAAACTGTAAAGTTACACGACTAGAAAACGTTTTTGAATGAGTAATCATAATTAGTATTGTTTAGCATGTACTTAACTTCAATAAAATGGGGGTTTTTTTAGTATATATTCTTGGTGTCAACAAATTAAATTATTTCACTCTGCACTACTTCCATTTTTATTTAAAATTAGTCAATGGTGTGGACGAGTAGCTAGCGAAACGTCGTTTTTCATTGTAAATGCTGTGAGTTTACTCTCAAACGCACCGGTGTGCTGAAATAGTGAGGAATTAGCACGTTTTGTTCACATAACAAACCTGTGTCAGGTAGAGGAGGGTTAACAACACAAATTTTTGCATGACCTAATTAAAAAAATGGATTTTATAGACATCTTGCTCTTGTTTGCCTCTTAATATGATCATTTGTATCCTCATCTGCCTTCCGCAATTTCCTTGCGTATGCAGTGTTTTCCAATTGTGTCCCACTACTGTTTTGCAAACGTTTTTTGGGCCTACATACCAATAGACCATTGCGCTCAGGTTTAATGTTGAAGAAGTAGGTTAGAATAGTGAGCATGAGAATAGGTTGCTTTAACACACAACTGCTAAAGCATACACATTCGCACAACTGTGCATAGGTTTTTCAGCATTGTGCTGTATGGCCCTCAAAAAGCTGTTGAGGTTTTACGGCAATGTGGAGAGTGAGACGTCAGCCATCGTTCCGAATAACACGAAGTACAATCTAGAAGCTGAAAGTAAAAATGAGACATTCACGTGCAGTGCCACAATCTTTAGCTTCAGAATCTGGATCCCTTGCCGATTATTTTCGCCTAAAATGCTCACGCTCGTGAATTTCCTATAAAAAAGTGCCGCAGAGTTCTTCGCTTTTAAGTGTACAGTCGTATATAATATATATTTCAATTTAATTGATGGACTTAGTGATTACAAATATAAAAAGTGTATTTAGAAAAGAAAAAAATCAGATAAAGCAGATATGTGCACCACTGAGCATTAGGGCTTCTGAAAGTGTGGTAAATTAAGCAATATTTGTTTTATATATAATGCTAACAACATTAACATTGGGTGTTGACACGAAGAACCTGAATATTGTTTGTTTTTTCTGAAACAACACATGTGGCCTAAGTTCACTTTTCCAGGCGTAAGACAATCAGTCACCACAATTTGAGTACAATTTCGAAACTTATAATGTCAACAAATTATTAGACTGCGTTAATGTTAATCGAATCAAGTCACTGTGTATTATCAAAGTGTGTGCTGTAGTGGAAGCATACGGTGGATGTTACTTGCAGTGAGTGGCACGGTGTTGCAGTGAGCAGGGCTGCCGCCCCACAGCTAAAAGGTTCCTGGTTTCATTCTCGGCGCGGGTGCCTTTCTCTGTGCAGTTTGCATGTTGTCCCCGTGTCCACGTGGGTTTTCGCAGGGTACTCCGGTTTCCCCTCACAGTCAAAAGACATGCTGCCTATGTTTGTTGTATTGACGATATTGCCCCCAGTGCCCTGAGATGTTCTGACTTGCTTACCTCTCCCCGCTGGACAACTGTTGAAAAGAGCTACACAGCTCAACGGTTCCTTCCAGCTTAACTAAAACAAAATAGCCAACTGTGCGAAAGGCCCTTGCAGGGGAGGTGGCAGTGAGCTTGATGAACTGAGGATGAAATATTCACAGCCCTCAAAAGCTATCGCATATGTATATTGGCACAATACATATCTCTTATACTTTTGTATGACTTGTATTCGCAGTGTGGACACACCATAATAGCCATCTGTCGATGTTTATGTACAGTATTGCTCTATAATGATGACTCCGCCTGCACTTATTTTGCGAGCAATTATATGGTGAACGGCTTCGTGTTAACGTTACACATGACCAACTCCAGGGTTAATATTCTCTCGTGCTTTCACGTCTGTGATCACCCCGCTGTCACTTAAGCGAAATAATATAGAAGCAAGCTTCATTCAACAACAAGTGAGGCTATAGTTTTACTGTGCAAAGCGTAATAATATATTTTACTTAACCAGTGGTAGAAATTAAAATGAGGCACCAGGAATTTGGTCATTCGTCTGACAAGCTACTGGAGGAGACTCATTCATCTCATTGTTGGAGCCGCTTCGTCCTGTACAGGGTCGCGGTGAGCCGGAGCCTATCCCGACAGACAAAGCCAGTCCATCACCGGGCACTGAGGGCAATTTAGTCTGCAAGCCAATTAACCTATGCAGCAGCATGTTTTGGACTGTAGAGGGAAACCGGAGTGCCTGGCAAAACCCACGCAAACACGGAGAGAACATGCAAACTCCACACAGAAAGGCACCTGAGCCGAGATTCGGACCCGTGACCTTCTTGCCGTGAGGCGACAGCACTACCCACTGGGCCACCGCGCCGCCCTTGGAGGAGACTGCAATCCAAGTATTGGATGATGTTACGACTATTATACGTTGCAGATACTCTAAACAAATGCCTACCGCTGCCAGAGCGTGTTTAACATCCTCTGTATAGCAGATGGCAGGCTTTATTTCCTTTCTATAGGAAGTACCAAGTGACAATGGGAAATGAATGAGATTTGATACCAAGCGACTCAGTCACACGTGTACTTAATGCGATACCTGGCTACTGGGCAGGGCATGAAGCACTAGTGCATCAAAGTCGATATGAGGATTGTTAATATATTTGTGAATTTTTTTTGCAACGTTACATTCAGGCTAATGGTGGAAAACTAGTAATGTGATAAAGATTCAATATAAATTAGACGGTCAAGCAACCCGAGAATTGTTTTTTATTTCTTCAAAAAATGTGAACCTGAAATCATGACATTTCATTGAATCGCACAGGGGGCAGTGTTCATTAAGCGTCAATTAGCCATTCAGCTTCGCAGACAGGCCGAGGCTCATGATACGTGTTATTTTCTCTTTCCTGCACTCTGAAAATGTTCATAATATTTCATGAAAATGTTCCATTGTGAAAGTGGTCATACAGAGAGATCACTCTATGGTTTTTGTTTGAATTTCATCACATTTGAACGACAGAAGTCTGAAGCGTACAGGGCACTGGCATTGAGTGGGCGCTCCATTCTCATGGACTTATCTCCAACACAGGGTCCAAAACCGCTTTCCTTTTCAATTACATCAAATATTAACGTTGAGGAATTGAGCCAAATGAAATGTTAGCGTCGGCTAACTGCGTGGATGTCTTCCCTCCTCCCCACCTCTGTTTGGGGTTCCTCACACCTCTGAGTCGTTCTCTCTTCGAATAAATAACTAAAAAATTGGATGAACAATGTGCCACGTGTTAGAAATTGTATTTTTGACTGCATTCTTACAATGTTGCAAAATTTAAAAAAGAAACCTGAAAATAATATGAATGCATCATGCTTTTTATATTCAATGAAATTTAATCACACGGACTAATGACAGAAGGAAGCATTGCCATGCAATCGTATCACATTCAGGCAATCATACACAAAGACATCCGTATGAGTAACTCGGTGCAGTGCAAATGACATGTCATAGTGCGGCATGAGAGGTTAGCACAGAGTGAACATTTTCATTTCACTGCTTTCGTCGGTGACCTTTAAGATTATGTCTGTTTTAGATTCATAGCTGGGCAGTGTAATTGAAAGTTGTTTTAAATTGTAAAATACTTACTCTGCAAACGTGCTTTGTGCTGTTCAATTATTTTTTGTCCAACTTAGCATGACGTACGTACAGTGTATCATAAAGCTTTAAAGATAGGAATATTGGAAATGAGTAACAATACTTCGGTGTACCGTATATATAGAGAACAAAAACTATAAATATATTAGCTTAACTTTTATTGTCATATTAGTACATTAGTGTACAGATTATTTCGTTATTACAATAATATTGTCACTATACATATAAGCAATAATGCATTAAGCAGGGAGATTGCATTTACACAATCCAATCATCAGAGCTGTATGGTGTTCTAGAGTCGAAATAGCAAGCACATTTGTTTTCATTTTTTTCTCCTTCAGAACAACATTTTAAACTGTGTAATCGTCTGTACATATGCCACATTTTATCAGAACATTGCGGATTGTTTGTTATCCATGTAATGGGAGACATAAAGAAATCTCTTGCCTTAACAATGCAAGGCAATCGGTTGGATAATCTCTTTAAATGCTTTCCTTTGTATTGAAGGAGTGGGAATGGGATGAGCGTGTTCAGATTCTGCTTCGGCATAAGGTGACTACTGGACAATCACTGACATGGAGGTGGGGATCGCCAATAGGCGTTTGCGACGTGACGTTGCAATGACGTAATATACGAACACGGCGCAGGCACTGCAACGGAACTGCTTCCCAACAGTCACGGGAACATGCTACCCTCTGCCTCATTCCTGGTACTCTTGTTGTAGTATGTAACTTTGTTTGCAAATAAACGTTTCTTATTACGCCGTAACCTATTGTAAGATTTGTTTTCCTGTATGCAACAATGTTCTTCACAAACGCAACACTCTTTAACGTGACAATTTACAGGATTTGTCTCAACGCATATGTTGTTTTCCGACGGAGTCATAACTATCCTTTACCAGTGTTCTGATCCACTGGAGTGTGAGGTATGAGCGGTTTGTGTTTAAAATATGATGTGCAGCGCTTTGTGACCCTCGGGTGAAAGGCGCTCTAGAAGTGCAGTTATATTTTCTCATCTCATCTCATTGTCAGAAACCGCTTAGTTCTGTACAGGGTCGCGGTGAGCCGGAACATATCCCCGCAGACACAGGGCGCAAGGCAGGGATATTCCCACGATGGGACGCCAGCCATCACCGGGCATTGCGGGCAATTTGGTCTGCAAGCTAATTAACCTATGCAGCAGCATGTTTTTTGGACTGTGGGAGGAAACCGGAGTGCCCGTCGAAAATCCACGCGGACACGGGGAGAGCATGAAAACTCCACACATAAAGGCACCCGAGCCGAGACTCGAACCCGAGACCTTCTTGCTGTGAGGGGACAGCGCTACTCACTAGGCTCCCGTGCCGCCCTACATTTATTATGGTTGATGGCAATGAGAGCAAAGAGTAAGTTTCACAGTTGCTCGTTACAGCTGAAGCTGTCAAACAGCATTCCATCTGGCACACAATGAGACAAAACTTATACATGTCACCTATTTGTTCATTTTGAGCGCTCATATCCGTTCTATGTTAATGATTAAAGGTTTCATAATACATCTGCATCCGATTTACAATAGGACATTCTGTTCACATTTTTTTTTATTTCGAAAAATGGACAGTTCACCCATCAACACATAAATTCCCATATAAAAGGCAAATAATGAAATTTTATATCATATTCACGGCTTTACGGCAAATTCTAGTACTATATGTTAAGGTTTTAGAGTATGAGATTGTCATGTAATGTTTGAAACTAAAGACTGCAGGAAGTATTGTACATTTAAGTCTCGTTAGTAATATTAAGGTAACAATAAATACCGTTTGAACATTTGCCATTACATCTTAATGTGCAACTACCATGAGAAGGTGCAGTGTGGTTTGTGGGTGATCTATAATTGTAGATTAGGAGAGCACGTTTCATATTTCTCACATCTATATGTATTCCTCCTTTGTGATTAAAGTGATTTTTTTGGTTATATGGATTTTAATGTATTCTAATCTTCTGTAAACAGCCCTGAGGCAGTGGGGGAAAATTCCACATTCCTGTGGCGAGGTCGCGCCTCTCCAGTGGCAGGGTCGAGTCTACTGTAGGATTGCATATTCTCTGCTTCCATGGCAATAGTGAAAGAGTTACGTGACCCACTTTCTTCAGCGACCAGACGCTGACGGAATGCGTTGACTCTACACGTTACAAATGATGTGTTAGATTTTAGAGTACGGGCAATGTAAATGCAGAGTTTTTTTTTGTAATTACCAGCCATCCATGCTTGTTCAGGCATCGCTTAGCTCTCAGGATGACAAAGCAGCATTATATTTCATAGTATAAGTGTAACCATAACATCGGTTAGTGTTGTTACGCACGTTGTTACACCAGCGGTTTGAGTTGTTGTGCAGTTGTTAGCACACTCAGCTATAAACCTGGCAACGTGATTTATCTTCTCGGCCACGGCTAACATCAGCGAATTCTCTTCAGAGTGAGACTTGCTCCTGGCCTCGCAGGGAGACGTTTGGGATGAGTGCATGGGGTTGTTTAACATCTCAGCAACTACCACAGGATTGTTTATACATACAGTTGCACAGAACATATCGTGTTACAGGCAAATTGTATAAATGGAAGCTGGAAAGTAATTTCATTGTACTCAATGGCAAGTCTCTATTGAGACGTATTACAGAATGCACAAATCACAATGGTTAATTCCCTACACTATAAAGCTGGTGACCTGAGTTGGTTCTTATCCACAGCGAACATTATGGTGAGCGATATCTGAACTAGACCGATAAATCAACCATGACAAACCAGTATGGCAAACTATAGGCACACCACCTCTACAACTGGCACAACACAGGGAGGATTTCATTTAGCGGTGGATTTACAAAGAATTGTAAAATAGTATTATTATTACAGCAACATACATCATCCCGATTGTTGCATTGGCTTTCCTTCCTTTCCCTTTTGTATGGATTTCCAAGGTCATAGCTGGTGAACCTAATTCATCACTGTCCAGAATTCATAAGTTGCTGTCAGCTATACAGAAATAATACTTCGTTTCCCAGCACCAACAGAGCTACCAGTCTGTGCCATTTCTATTTAACAGTTACGCCCAATGACTTTAATTGTTCTTTAAGGAAGATACACAACTAAAAAATATATATGATATATGTAGGTTGATATATTCTCGCTGTGCGTCCCAGGCTTAAATCTTTATTATTGATAAAAACAAATCTTACATCAAATAAATCTGAATTTGAGCAGTGGCTATAATTTCAGTTTCTATTTATCTCACTTGGTTAAAAACGTACGTTACAATAGTCGTGCTATTCCCTTAGGTCGACTCAGCCTAAAACGAGTACCTAGTGCAATGTGTAAATCTTGCCACTAGGGAGACAAAGGCGGTCGGGCGTGGTGCTGGTCATCTACTGCCTCGTGTACCGTTTCGACCGTCATATGTGCTCGCTTATGGCATTTAACCCTACAGTCGTTTAAGGTATAGGGGATCTTTGTCTATTACTGTTCATTGTCTCCACATGGGTTTCCCCGTAGAATATATTAGGAATGCCATGCTCCTCTCAAGGTTTACAAACTATCGACACAATACGTTATCGACGTAGCCTCAATATATGTTCTTGGCACTAACTGACAGATTTAACGCTAACCCACAGATTTAACGCTGACGCCCGCTCTAAGCAATGCATCTTGAGCCTCGGTGCTTCCCACAGTTATCAGTTCTAACTCAGAGTCTCAGCGTTGACTTATACACTCAAAACAAACGCACAGCTTTAACACAGACACACCGCTTCATCAGGAACGAACAGTCTAAACATTAACAGCAGCTTATTTTTGATCCCCTCTATAAATTTTAGTGCTCTGTGACGGTCGGGTGAAATGCGCTTTATAAATGCAATTATTATTATTATTATAAATCGAGAACCACCGCAGAGTACCCCTCACCTCCACACACTAGGTGTTTACCTTCTGCAACAGCTATGGCAGGACAGAATGTATGTGGGCGATCCTCTAATAGGATAGGCGATAAGGTTGTGCAGAGGAAGCATACATTCAGGTGGGCACTCATTCAGCAGGGCGGCGCGGTGGACCAGTGGTTAGCGCTGACGCCTCACAGCAAGAAGGTCCCGGGTTCGAATCTCTCGGCTCGGGTGCCTTTCTGTGTGGAGTTTGCATGCTCTCCCCGTGTCCGCGTGGGTTTTCGCCGGGTACTCCGGTTTCCTCCCACAGTCCAAAAGCATGCTCCTGGATAGGTTGATTGGCTCACAGACTAAAAATTGTCCCGCAATGCCCAGTGATGGACTGGCGTCCCGTCGTCGGGTGTATTCCTGCCTTGCGCCCTGTGTTTCCGGGATAGGCTCCGGCTCACCGTGACCCTATATAGGATTAAGCGGTTTCAGATAATGAGATGACTCATTCAGCAGTGCATTGACCACGACCGATAATCAGACTTAATTTGGAGTTGAGATCTTTGACCTAAGAAATATGGTAGGATATTTAAGAGCAGTGCAGTGCATGCTAATGAAGTAGGCAATGTACAATATATTATTTAGTTGACAATGGCCGTCTTAAATTAATCGTGTAACCTGTTTAAATGCATCAGTTGTCAAGATCATTTTTTGAAAGATCTTAAACCACAAGAATGTAGCTGCTAGTTTCATATAACGCGACACAATGTCTTTAATCATTGTTGCAGTGACAAGGCCCATGTTAGACTCAGACACATGATGCTAAATCATACTTCTGGAAAGTGCATGTGCCTACCTAGCTTATAGCAGATACTAACGATACGGGTCAAGATTTAAGATGGTGTTAGATGGTGATAAAGGCATTTATCGTTGAAAACAAGACATTCACCAATAAATAATTCTTTTAAATAAATTGCATTCTCATGCGGCTAAGTAGAAATGGAATACTGGTACAAGTAATTTAACATGTCAACACTTGGCCAAGAAGCCCTAAACCTAACACTCCTTGACTTAGAAACTTACACTCGTCAGCAGCGTGCTTGGAAAAAAAAAGTTCTTGGCAACTGCAGCAGTCTAATTGGTAAGCAATCGCCTGAGCGCAGTGCCTTTGTGAAACTGCTCAGTGTTAATGCGCCACACCTGGTACGCAGAGAACACAAGCTGTATTTCGTGACATTTCGAAGAAACGAGGAGATCGAACAAAAGCATTTTGGCTTTCATCCAACGAATGGCAAGATAAGATGTGGCACATTGTTTTCATCGCTTCGTGGACGTGGGACTTGCATGCTAAGCTAATACCGCAACGTGTGGAACAAAGCATTGCCGTAGTTTGTTGCGAAATAGAGACGCAGTTCAAAACGGATGTGACGACACAAATTACCCTCTTTGTTTCACATGAAAGCGGGGACTGACTTAAAACTAAATTAATGGAGATGTTCTAGATTTAAATGCAACCTTTTTATTGTGATGCAGTAACACTACTTTAATCGTAATCATTAAATTTTACTTGCCATTTGTATGATAATGTGATAAGTGATTTAGGTGCTCACTCGACTACTAAAATAATATTATCCAAAATTAATACATATATACGGCATTGCTGAGTACAATCTCGTTGAAAACTTTGAGCCAGTTTACTGAATGTAAATTTGGATGAGAATCGCTCATAAAAGCTGCTCCTTTGGAATAGTCATAGCGAGCATGACTCCTTTGTGGACGTAACGCAGAGAAAAGGTGATATTTGTGATGCACTTGTTAACATAAACAAATGTGCGATCGTGTTTTTGCGAATGACGTATACGTTTGAAAGATAATTGAAGACGGTACAATGCTCGATTGAAAACAAGGCTTGTGAGATATGAGACCAGCGGAAGCAGCTCTCAGTGGCGGTACATTGTTCACGAATAATGTCTCTTTACGTGTGCTTGAAAACTACAATCAGGCGTGAGGGATTTCTAAGCTTTGAGCACCTGTTATGACTACCCTTGACCTTTTGAAAATAATCGAGTGAGACATATTTGCAGTGACTCGTCCGATTTCATGCAGTATTAACACGTGTATGCTAACGACATAACATGCCCCATTGGGTGAGAAATATATAACAGGCGTTTGTTATATTTGTGGCCTCAAGCAAATTCAATATTTTGCCATTATTAATCATAAATTAACTTGGCTGAATATATGAATTGCAGGAAAACTCGCTCGTGCTTGGCGTGCAGACATGGATGCGTAAGGGCGTTCGTGTGGTTGTGCATTTGGTGCTTAGGTATGCGTTAGACGTAGCCTACGGTCATCCATGCCGTGATGTAGCCAGATGAGAAAGGCATCACTCACGGGTGAGTGGGGAGTCACAGCTGGTCCGTCAGCGCAGGAGGTTCTCCAGTTCTCAATAAATAATGCACGACTTCGAATGAATAATGGATGGCTCTGTCTGGCCCCTTGAAACCCTTGCTGCGCCGAGTATTTGAAGATGCTCAGCATCACTTAGTAGCTCCTTCCCTCACGTACGTCTGTTTGCTTTGATTTTGTCCATGCTTGGCAAGATCCAGTTTCTGCTACCGGGTTGATTGCGATACAAACGACCCCCCCCCCCCGTGTTCGCTTGCGTTTCCGTATAAACCGACACCGATCCTAATCTCTCCGGACATTCTGAAAAATGCACAGATCCTGCCTAATCTACAATTCATGTGACCCAGTTTTTTTTTACTCGTTTAACTGCTGCACCAGCACCCGACCACAAATGTAGGTAAATTATTAAGGAGCATCGAATGCCTATTCTTTATGGTGAATGCGTCTCAGCATGTTTTGTCAATTTAGGGTAAGCAATCGTTATCATAACATGGATTCATATACACGATTCATTCAACATTCACGAATTGAATGCTTCGAATAAATATTGATTGCCTCGACGTATAAAGGAGTAGATACAAATTCAAAAACTGAAATTCATTTAGAAGCTAATTTATGATAATAATAATAATTGCACTTATAGATTGTTTTTCACCCGAGGGTCACAAAGCGCTGCACAGAGCTGCGGAGAGAACGGCACATTAACAACGAGATAAGAACGGCAAATCAGCAACAATAACGTTTATTTGGAATTTTTATTTTTTACAAATCCGAGCTATGGAAAGAACAGCACATCAACAACATCAGAACACTTCAACTGAAAGTTAAATAGTAGCAATACATTATAGAAGGACGTAAATAAGTGATAAAAAATCAGCAACAAACAAGAAAGGAATAAATCTTCCCAAGCAGGTGCATGTCGGTACAAAGCCATCATTCCAGCACGACAACATTGAGCTACATCAACAGCGCTAGCCAGAGGGCTTCAAAGCATTACGGAACGAGTCTTGAAACGAGATTTGACGATGCCCAAGGATTCAGCTGATCGAATCTCCAATGAACGGCATTCCAGAGACTGGGTGCAGCTCGCGAAAAGGCTCTGTCACCCATCGAATGGAAGTGCGACCTATGCACATGCAGCAAGACCGTATTGGATGGTCGAAATTGTCTTGACGAGGATACCTTAAGTAGGTCACGGATGTATGTTGGAGCAGCGCTAGTGAGAGATTTGTTGGTGAGAAGGAGGATCTTAAATTCAATCCTGTATTTAACAGGATTCGATTTGGCCATAGTACTGAAACTGCTCTGGCAAAAGTAGTTTATGACATACACGTCGCTGCTGATGAAAGCGCGCCAAGTATACGTGTCTTCCTGGACCTGAGTGCTGCTGTTGATACCGTTTACCACTCAATCTTACTTGAGTGACTGGAGGGCATTGGAGGTCTCTGACTGTGCCCTGCATTGGCTGAACTCATACCGGAAACAATTTGTCAATCTCGGAGGACAAAACAGAGATCCATCCTGTTTTGTCTGGAGTTCCTCAGGGTTCAGTTCTCGGCCGACTCGTCTTCAGCATTGACATACAACCACCTGGCCATATCCTGTACAGCCTCAATCGTATCTACCATTGCTATACCGATGACATCCAAATCTATATCTACGCAAAGCCATCAATCAATACGTCTGATCTTTGTATGTGGTCCTCACTGTCAACTGCAAAGGTCTGGCTCAATTCAAATTTCCTAAAACTAAATGGCGACAAAACAGATGTTTGGCTTGTTGGAACCCCACACCAATTGTCCAAGGCTGAGCCCATCCAATTGATGCTTGACGACCAGACCACTGAAGTTGCTAAGGCAGTCTTCCTCACTCAGCTTCGAAACACACATCAACAAGATGACGAAGGCAGCCTAGTTCCATCTTACAAATATAGCTAGACTGCACATTGAATTCAAGATCATGACAGTTGAACTGTCCTGATGTTGTTGTTGACATGCCATTCTCTCCACAGCTCGAATTTGAACTGTCCTGATGTTGTTGTTGACATGCCATTCTCTCCACAGCTCGAATTTGTAAAAAAAAAAAACCCAAATAACGTTATTGTTGCTGATTTTCCGTTCATATGTCGTTGTTGACATACCGTTCTCTTCGCAGTTCTGTGCAGCGCTTTGTAACCCTCGTGTGAAAAGCGCTCTATAAATGCAATTATTATTATTATATCATACATCTTCTCATATGTCAAATAAATGCCTTACTAGTTTGGCAATTCGGCAAGCTGTGATCCAAGGTATAGATGTGCCTCTGTTCATAACGCCAAAATATTCCTTTTCTCGTTCAAGAGCACAAATATACTTTATATTTAATCACAAGTGCCTGTACAAGTATATCCATTGTATTTTTTACACAGAATAAATCAGTGCTCATAAATGGTACCGCTTAAGATATGCATATTGTTCTACCTTGTATAGTGTGATACCATCTGTGACGTGTTTTTACAGCCTTCTGAAAATAGTAATTTTTCTTTATCAAAATAACCAAGCTAATTTTTGAAATTGTATCCTTTTTGCGTGCAACATTTTCTCGTGTGAAATGGCTTTGAGCCAAGTCAGCCAAAACGGACCAGCAATAATTAATTTAAAGCACGTGTTGGTATTTTAGAGAAAATGGAAACATCCACAATGTAAAAGTGCAGGATAATATAACACGAGCACACATTCCGTGCTTTAGCGTTACTTCTAGATAATATTAATTATCATTGCATTTGTAGAGCGCTTTTCACCCGAAGGTCACAAAACGATGCACAGAGCTGTGGAGAGAACGGCATATCCAGAACAAAAAAATGAGAATGGATAATCAGCAACAGCAACGGTTTTTTTGGATTTTTTTTTACAAATCCGAGCTGTGGAAAAAAACGGCATGTCAACAAGCACATCAGGAGAGTTCAACTCATCTCATTATCTGAAACCGCTTAATCCTATATAGGGTCACGGTGAAGCCGGAGCCTATCCCGGAAACACAGGGCGTAAGGCAGGAATACACCCGGCGACGGGACGCCAGTCCATCGCCGGGCATTGCGGGACAATTTTTAGTCTCCGAGCCAATCAACCTATCCAGGAGCATGCTTTTGGACTGTGGGAGGAAACCGGAGTACCCGGCGAAAACCCACGCGGACACGGGGAGAGCATGCAAACTCCACACAGAAAGGCACCGGAGCCGAGAGATTCGAACCCGGGACCTTCTTGCTGTGAGGCGTCAGCGCTAACCACTGGGCCACCGCGCCGGCCGGAGAGTTCAACTGAAAATCATATAGTAGCAATAAATTATAGGACATAAAGTAAGCAGAAAAAAAATAATTCTTCAAAAAACAAGGAATAAATGTTTCCGAGCAGGCTCAGGTCGGCAGAGAGCCATCATCCCGGCACGACAACATTGAGCCACATCAACAGTCCTAGCCAGAGGGCTTGAAAGCCTTACAGAAGAAATGAGTCTTGAGACGAGATGTGAAGATGCCCAAGGACTCAGCTGATCGAATCTCTAATGGAAGGGCATTCCAGAGTCTGGGAGCAGCGCGCGAGAAGTTTCTGTCACCCATCGAATGAAAGTGCAACCTATGCACATGCAGCAAGACCGTATTGGATGATCGAAATTGTGTTGAGGAGGTTACCTTACGTAGGTTACGGATGTATATTGGAACAGCGCTAGTGAGAGATTTGTTGGTGAGAAGGAGGATCTTAAATTCAATACTGTATTTACCTAGTTACTCGTGGAGAGACATCAGTACTGGGGATATATGATCATGGATGGGTGTGCGAGTGAGGACTCAAGCAGCCGCCTTCTATACATGTTGAAGACGATTGATTAGGTATGCAGGGGTGCTAGGGAGCAGTGCATTGTAGTAATCGATTCGTGAGGAGATGAAGCAGTGTATTAGCTTCTCAACATCAGTGGGTACAGGATTTTGCGGATTTCTGGCTGCAAATAAATGTTATATTATTTTCAATTACATCTCAAAAGCTGGGGCAACTCGGTGGCGCAGTGGATAGCGCTGCTGCTTCACAGCAACAAGTTTCGGGTTCGGTTCCTGGCTTGTGGAGAATGCATGTTTTCGTTGGGTACTCCGTTTTCCTCCCACCGTCCAAAGACGCCGCTGCCTAGGTTAATTTTCCTGCTGAGTAAGTTTCCCCAAAAAAGTGTTCCCTGCATTGTACCTATGTCTGCCGGGATAGGCTCCCCCCTCCCCCCGACCCTGTACAGGTTTAAATGGATACTAATACTGAACTGAGGATGGCTCTAACGTTTGAGGCGGAACGTCGCGATGGAGGGAGAAGGGGCTTTTCGCAGTAATCATCATGCGTCGAGCCGTGAAAACCTGCATCATGACAATATCTGAAAAGCCAAAATAAATAGTTTTTTCTTCATAATGTGCTTAGATGTACTGCATACGCTTTCTCTACAAATAAATGATTTACTGCCACGTTCAGCGATATACATGTGTTAAGACTCAGCCTGTTTTTGTTTCGGAGCTTTGTCCAATATGGTGCACAAGAATTACACAATTAATTTCTTGCACTCCATTAAACAGACCACCAATGGTCACAAGCCAACCATGGATTGGTAACTGTTTTAATTAAGCTATTAGACATTTGCACATGTCGACCAAATGTGTTCCAGACTGCAGCTAATCCATGGTCCTGCATAAACTTCACCCCAAGTATCGATTACATCGTGCCTTTTAAATGTGTGCAGCCATTTACGCGTGTCTTATTAATGTACTGCAATCTCATTTCATCACGTGCAGCAGTCAACGTGATGCCTGACACAATGTGAGCAATGAGGCACAGTCCTCCTGTGGACATCCCTGACTGCGGTGGAAGATATCCACATCTCGAATCTCGCCGCAAGGGACGGCTGCTGCCTTCCCAACTAAGCGGTGGACACAGGAGAGGTTTTGAGCCAAGTCAATGCCGAACCAGGAATTGAACTGGTAAGTGTACAAGTTGTTTGTGACTCTCGGGTGAAAAACGCTCGAAAAGTTCAATTTATACAGTTGCAAGCCGCTCATCTTACAACGGATCCAAACTGGACGGAAAGAGGGCGTAAATCGTAATGTTACAAATGTCCCGTTGAGTTTCGGCGGATTTCCACCCGAAGTTGCGTGGCAAGGATGAGGCGCACATTTTGAGTAAGCAATGACACCATCTGCCAGTGCAGAGCATTGTTCGCCATTACTGTTTACACGACCCGTGAGAACTTTTCAATTCCCTTCGACGATGCCAACTTTCCAGTGGGAAACATCGTGATGTAAAACAAACGCACCATTTTCGTCCTGTTATCAATAGCGGTGTAACGCGTCGTGGTACTTTATTATCTTCAGCTGCTTTTAAAATATCGTTGTTAACCTTTGATGTATGTCATTATAAACTGTGTTTGCTTTGCGCTCCCAGCTATACTACTTGTAGCGTTTGCTTGTCTGGCCGAGCCAAGCGACAGTGGCTTCTTTCGATGCGTGGAGGAACCCTAAGGCCCCCTCCCTATCTCGTCGGGAAAGCAATCATTGACAATGTGTGACATAGTCTGTCGTTGTCCACACTTGCATAGTGAGTCGTGTCGTACACCCCAGGTATGGAGTTTAGCTGTGCACAAACCATGGCCAGTGCGGAATCGCTTCAGGAGGGTCCGCGTCTGGCGTGGCACCCCTTCAGCCACGCGTACAATCAGTGGGGTTGATGATGAAGGACTGGTTCGCTACGTTCAGGATTAACCACTCCTCATTCCACACAGAAGCTGCAGATAAATCATTAAGTAGGCTGCTCCAAACGTGGCGTCGAGATGATAGACGTGCTCGTGGAGGGTTGAATACGTTCAGATGTAATTGTAGACTTGGGTTTACACGAATCCCATTCACCGGTTTGGTTGTTGCTTCTCTCTGTCGAATGTGAGGTTGGGCAATATTGCTCAACACCGGCAGCCAAGGTAATGGCGTTGATCGCAACGTCCTTGTGATTGTGCGCATGGATTAATTTAACAAAACATCAGCCAGCTTGGTGTGTGAAGACTAGCACCAGACTGGAGGACAATATTCAGCAGATGAGAAGCACAGGGCAAGCACAACAGATTTGTGTGTCTTAGTGCTTGCCTCTCAGGTAGAGCCGACTAGCAGTCTTAAGTGGTTACTTTGGGTCTTCCTCAGGTTGCTGTGGAATGTCAAGGAATTGTCCAGGATCATGCCGAGGCAAACAGGGTGGCAGTCGTGTTTCAGGCATTGTCCTTTAAGCAGGATCTCTCATATCTGCCATAGTTTGGCATTGTGCAGAACACGCCCGATACTGTCTCTGTCACACTCGATTGTAAACGCCATCCCCAATCAGTCAGCATTCAAGACATCTTCTACTTCGGAAAATGTATGTGCCTGTGTGCTACAGCAGATGTCGTCTGCATAGACGAACTTACGCAATTGTGTCGATGGAAGGTCACGTTCTTCAGGTTAAACCTGAAGAACGTGCTCCACTTTGAGGAATATGCACTGGAGGATGAGACGCTCCAGTACCTTGAAGTATCCATAAAGTCGTGATATTGCGAGATTACTTGCAACGTTGTGCACGTTCTTCCCTGGTTTGGGAAGTACAATGAACTCGGACATCTTCCAGATTTTTGGCAGCCCCCTTGCACTGATGGTCTGTGGGAAACTGAACTAGCCACTGTCGTGAGCGAGGTCTGAAATTTCTTAAGAATTCAGGTGAAATGTTATCATAACCCACCGTTGGACAAGACTTGATATTTTGCAGTACCTTGTTCAACTCAATGACTGTGAAAGGCTCCGTGGTACTTTGAGGACTGATTTGGTGATATTTTCGTCATTCATTACGAACTTGCCCCTTTATGTGCTTCGACAAAGGGGCTCTTGCGACCTGCATAAGATGGCTGACAACCTGATCTGGCCTCACCAATGGGCGATTGGAAGCTGGTGTCGCTGCGCTGCACCCAAACGTTGAGTTAGATTCCATGATTTGCGACTGGAGCAGATGTAATCTAAATTTGAGGGGTTTTATTGTCGTCAAGCATGTATGGTAGCATTTAGTGACTCTATCAGGAAGTCAGCGATATCCGGGTCACCGGCCAACTCGTATTTCTGGAGTAAGACCTCACTTTCTTTGTTTTAGCGTGGAGTATAGACTGGGCAATGGCCTTGTGGGATGGTGCTGCATGCTGCTTTGTAGATGGCACCCCGGAATTGTTGTATGCTTCATCTATCGATACATGGTGTTTCGGCGGGGAACCCTCCAAGGGAGTCGACCTCAGTCGTAATCTCCGCCAGACACCCGTGGGTCCAACTTGCGCATGCGACCACGTGGCGCGTGCGGCCATGTGGCACGGGCTGCTAGGGGTTCTTCAACAGCGGCATAGCGGTTCACCATCACTCAGTGATGCACTCGCCCAGTCAGCGACAAGAGATAGATGATGCAGAGGCCTTCTAGATGTTTTCAATGTTTTTTTTCTCCACAGCAGCACACGACCGGGTAACAGCCCACAACGGTGTGCTACCCCCCCCCCCCCACACACATCAGAGCTCCCCTACATTCTTCACGCAGCCTCCTCCAACAGTTCCCAGGTCAGGTCTCTCTCCAGCCCTCCTCCTCACACCAGCTTATAACCACTTACACAGCCGCTTTAACTGCCACCCTGGTTACTCATCAGCTGCCCAGCGCGGGTGGCAAACACATTACCTCATCGGCCCGTCCCACACCCTGTGACTCACTGGCAGCTTGCATGGACACGGGGGAGGGGGGGAAGCCTAACGTACTCCCCATCGGCACGTGGCTTGGCACGGTCGAGGCTAGGCACCACAGATATATTGTGTGATGGAATGGTCACAACCCTCCACTCTAAGACAGCACTGTACTCGTCCCAATCTGCTTTTCTATAAATCCAGCTGGATTTATTTGAGATCCTGATGACTGGGAGCTGGAGCCACATATGGATGAGAGATAGGACTGTGGCCTAGTGATGGACCGATGTCCCATCGTGGGTATATCCCTGCCTTGCGCCCTATGTCTGCCGGGATAGGCTCCGGCTCACCGCGACTCTGTACAGGATTAAGCGGTTCTGACAATGAGATGAGATGAGACGGGACTGTGTGGGAAGTCATCAAGCAACTATGAAAAACTGAATTTATGCAATGGCATCAAACAACCAAAATATCAAACTGGCAGCTCATACAACTTTACAAAAATGCATTATATTTTATGCATTGATAATACTATTGCGGTTTATTCAATAACATAATAGTGCTGCGTGTGCACGCTAGACTTATCCAATATTGCTGAACACAAACATGCACGTGCTTTTATCACACTACATCAGTGCATATTCTCTCATCTCATCTCATTATCTGAAACCGCTTAATCCTATATAGGGTCACGGTGAGCCGGAGCCTATCCCGGAAACACAGGGCGTAAGGCAGGAATACACCCGACGACGGGACGCCAGTCCATCGCCGGGCATTGCGGGACAATTTTAGTCTGCGAGCCAATCAACCTATCCAGGAGCATGCTTTTGGACTGTGGGAGGAAACCGGAGTACCCGGCGAAAACCCACGCGGACACGGGGAGAGCATGCAAACTCCACACAGAAAGGCACCCGAGCCGAGAGATTCGAACCCGGAACCTTCTTGCTGTGAGGCGTCAGCGCTAACCACTGGGCCACCGCGCCACCCTACAAAATAATACATTTGTTAATTCCAATGCCTTAAAAATAAAAGGTATATAATAGATAACACTTCTTCACAACATATGGGGAGACTAGAGGTATGTTTTGTGAACAAGTCATTGCCTGTAACGTCACTTATATTTTGCCATTTTTTCTAACGCAGCAGTATCGACAAATGTGTTGAGTTGTTTTGATATTTGTACTTATGCACAACTGTGAATACAGTATCATCAGATTATTTTATATGAGGTTATACTTTCATGCCTCAACGTTGAATAAACAGCATGTTGTTTTAAGCATATGTGAATGTGCGCTCTTCTACTGATCTTCATGAAGTGTAAAGGCTGTTGTTTTTGGAAGCTGGTCCTTTGATTTGCCCAATGAGATCGACCCTTTAGCTAAAATGTGATCCATACTTCCTTAGAAACAGCTGGGAAATGGGTAGTGTGAGGACGTGACCAGCATTGCCAGTCCCCAATGTTTTCCTTTTCAAGCCAGTTTAAACAGCTTCCATTCATCAAAAAGCACAACTTGTTTAAACACTGTTTCTAATGTGTTCTGCGGATATGTCTTAATAATGCTGGACATACATTAATACTAATCATCTTTGAAAGAAAAAAAAACAGTACTCATTTTCAAGCATACCATTGATGTTTTAAAGTAATGCTGGAGTGGCTTGAGGACTGAAATCTCTTGATTGATAATATAGGATTCAATTACAATTACAATACAGTGACTGATTTGTTATGCACAGCAACAGAATCGCAGGCCCAAGCGAGATGCCAACAACATTGGGAGACTATTGTCCAGCAGTGGATTGATTGTGGCTGATAATGATGCTCCAGAATTGTAAGGAATAATTTTTCGGGATTGAATTGTAAATGTAATTCCAACTCTGACAGCCAATTTTTATTCGGCTTGATCGTATTTGAAAGGGAGTCTACCAATCCAGATATAATCCTTAGTCGATGAGATATATGGGAAAGTGACTTCGCTTGATCACTTACGATTTTTACTGCAACGATTGAGTACTTATGATTCTGAACTGATGGTACACGGCTAGGGTGTTTATATAAAAGAAAATCATTTGAATGTGATGTTTTATAATGCTTTATTACATTTTACACCCCTGTTTAGTTTCTCCGACAGTATTTATTTCCTGTACGACATATGATAAAACAAACCCAAAAAAATTCAAAATTCTGCTAGGTTGTGTAGGCATTGTGAATAACACTGTACCATATATATTATAAATTGATATTGTGCAGAGAAAAATGCAGAGCGAGAGAGGCAAGGGCTGTTTTTCACTAATGCACTCGTGTCAAACCTGGTTTGCATCACTGCGCTTCAAGAAGGCCCTTTAGGACGTTCCGAATGTTAAGGTGCTTTGTATGCCTTGTGATCTTTCTTCAGGTGCTGTTGTTTAATGGGCTGATGTAGACACACATTGAAATCTGCAAAAACAGCACTTAAATGCAAAAGTGTTGCAGCACATTGCTAACTCCTAATACGCCACTGCCTCCACTGAGCATTTTATTTCTAGGATGTACTGTTACTGCTGCTTTGTGTTTTATCAGATTGTTTGCACATCAGACACCGCTTAAATGTGATTTATGTAGCTAAAAGCTTTGCCCTGGATTGATGCACAACAAAACTCAGCGGAACAGAGTCAACACCGCGGCCTATTGACAATATAATTGGGATTTGTTTTCGTATGCTGTAAATTCGCAGGTGTGTCTGTTTATATTTGTGTAACTAGGGAGGGTAATTTGTAGCTTTAGGTCAGGCATGTAGCACTTAAGAGGCATGCTGAATTTTGCTAAAACTTGTTTCCAACTAAATGGAATTTTGATTGCATGCAGTTGTAAGAAAAGCAATTCTCAAATTACTTCACAAACAGGAAAGCTTGGGAAGCGTTCATTTATTTCCTCACATGCATATCGACGTTTTCCCGATAGACTAATTTTCGTTTCCTTACAATGTTCAGCTTTGCTTTTACGTTAACGTACAGTACGGAGCGCCATACCTGGCACGGCTGGGTGGTCGAGCAGAAGCATTCTTTTCTCAAGGTTCACAGCTTCGAGCTTCCAACTTGACACTCTTAATGCACTGCAGCTGCATTAGCAAAAAATTCTTCCTCAGAGGGAATAGTACACGTGCTGCTAAGGCTACTTCTTTATGCAGGTGATGGCTTCCACACCACTCTTCGCCATTGTATGCTGATGTCCATGGCCTAAGACGCCGTGGAAAAAATGCGTAATGTTCCTCCAATGATGAGGGACAAACGCATTGCTAATGCAGCTGCACGGCCACGTTTTATTTCTCCATTGGCTTATAGTACGGATACATAACTAACATACAAGTATTCCCAAAATAATAGCGCTATGTGAAAAAAGATTTTTAATCCTTTATTTTCAAGATAAATATTATCTCTTCTCAAGTAGAAGTATTGGTGTTTGTCATATTTATGTAGGAAAAAAAACAAGAACATTACTGGTTTCAACGCAGATGTTCAAGGAAGGTGAGCAGGATTTACGTTCAGCGAGATGTTTAAATTAATTTTACGACTGTTAGAAATAGCACATGCTCCATGAAAAGCAATGAAAATCAGGCGCGTTTCTCAAACCTGCATGGGCACAGTGGATTGTTTGAACTCAACGTTATGGTAACCATAACACATCTTGTTTATAAAAAATATATATCAGCCTCACATCTCAGGAGTATCTCTGGTAATTTTCAACCATTGCCTACAATTTATTTTCTAAGGCATTATCAGTCAAACTAAGCAACACTCTGGCATATTATATCAGTTAGTTGCATTTGTTTAACGTTGCCCAACTTTTTAATTTAAACAGTGCAACTTTGATGCTTTTGTTTTTTGCAGCAGACTTGCACACTACTGAGCCATAAAACTAACTAGCATCGTCTCATATCATCTCATTATCTGAAACCGCTTAATCCTATATAGGGTCACGGTGAGCCAGAGCCTATCCCGGAAACATAGGGCGTAAGGCAGGAATACACCCGACGACGGGACGCCAGTCCATCGCCGGGCATTGCGGGACAATTTTAGTCTGCGAGCCAATCAACCTATCCAGGAGCATGCTTTTGGACTGTGGGAGGAAACCGGAGTACCCGGCGAAAACCCACGCGGACACGGGGAGAGCATGCAAACTCCACACAGAAAGGCACCCGAGCCGAGAGATTCGAACCCGGAACCTTCTTGCTGTGAGGCGTCAGCGCTAACCACTGGGCCACCGCGCCGCCCAACCAGCATCGTCGCCTTTGGAAAATAAGGATGCCTTTGAAGGCCCATTCTTCGCTCTCCCCGTGTCCTGAGACCAGCAACGGATTTAGGCTATAAAAAGCATCAGAGAAGCCATAGAAATGAAAAATAACAGAATCGAGTGGCTTAGTTGTCCTTAAAGAGGTGAAAAAAATGTAGCATTCTTATAAAATACACCACGCTGTCATATGTACATAGATTTAGCCACGTTTAAATTTGCTTTGCCATGATGAACCATCTCGGCATCTTCCAGCCAATCGGAGCTTGCATTTCTTTTGCAGCAACGAACATTTGAAACGAGGTTTGAACGAAATTGCGTGTTACAGAGGCACGAGCAACGTTATTTATTCATTGTTGCATATCATGTTAAATGTTGCAAGCTGGACAACAACAGTGTCTAAAACAACGTTATTGCAAGCACTTTTGATTTATTGGCTAAACCAGTTGATGTATTTCCCCTTTTGAAGTTAATGACTAAAAAAACTACAGTAATCACAATATTTAAGAGGATTTCAGTTTTTGTATTTGATCTTGTTTATTAACCGCCAAAGATGCGTGTCACATCCATTGCAATAAGTTACTTAAAAGTGCTAATGTATCTGGGGCAGCGCGGTGGCCCAGTGGTTGGCGCTGACGCCTCACAGCAAGAAGGTCCCGGGTTCGAATCTCTCGGCTCGGGTGCCTTTCTGTGTGGAGTTTGCATGCTCTCCCCGTGTCCGCGTGGGTTTTCGCCGGGTACTCCGGTTTCCTCCCACAGTCCAAAAGCATGCTCCGAGATAGGTTGATTGGCTCGCAGACTAAAATTGTCCCGCAATGCCCGGCGATGGACTGGCGTCCCGTTGTCGGGTGTATTCCTGCCTTACGCCCTGTGTTTCCGGGATAGGCTCCGGCTCACCGTGACCCTATATAGGATTAAGCGGTTTCAGATAATGAGATCAGATGAGACTAATGTTTCTCTTCACGGATCGATGCATGACGATTGTTTAACAAAGCTGTTTATTTCGGAGAGCCGTGGTGAAGGAGAGAGGAGGAGCGCTCGACACGGCTATTCCGAAGGAACATCTTTGTTAAGCAATCATCAGTTGTTGTTATACTGAAATAAAAATGTGCCCTAAGTTTATCCCTGGGGACTGTATTGGCACGAGCGCGCGTATGAATCCATTTGTGGAATTTTTTTTCCAGAAAAATTGCCACAAGCGCAATCGATGATCGCTGACAGATATGTTTTGTAAGTACTATAGTGTCCAAGCCTCTGTTAACTGCAAATGGAATAGAGTAATTTACCACAATGGACACAAGTCTATAAACTGCAGACAGAACACAAAATAAAAGCAAACACCTTGAGGTCGGCTCTGTCAAGTTGGGTTTTTTCTGATGGCTGCACTCTGTCCCTGGAAGGCACAGGGTTTTATTATTTTCCTCAGCAACTCTCCATTCAGTTCACATCGTTAACGTTCAGAGGGATGCTAACAGGGCACGCACGCTGTCATGGGTAACTGGTGGGAAATTTGTATTTGCAATAACAATTTGCTGTGCTGTCAACAGCAATGTTGGATTGTAAATTAACTGGAACTTCACGATATAATTTTGCTTTCTCAGATTGAGTGCTAGTTCATATAGCGTGTGTTTATTCATTGGCGCTCTCTTTATTGTTATGGAAAATGACATTTAATAAGCTTGCAATGGCAATTTGGCTTTAAGTGGGATGAACCAATAAGGAGTACAGCTTGGCAATAAAAACTGGATATTAGCACGTGGCATGAAAACGTCAATGTTGGGCAAGGAGTCAACGCTGGTGGAGGAGGTGGAAAAATACCGACTGGATGTAATTGATCTCACCTCCATACATCGCATTGGCACCGTAACCAAACTTGTGGATCGAGGGTGGTCTCTCTCCTACTCTGGAGTGGCTCCTGGTGAGGAACGTTTGTCCCGGTGGACGAGAGAGAGAAGGCTCGTCTCGTCGATACGACTCAGTATACAGCCACTGTGACCCCCACCAGCAAGAGCAGCACTTTGACAATTCAAAATAATAGCACTTCTAGAGCGCTTTTCATCTGAGGGTCACAAAGCGCTGCAATGACTAAATAAACGGAAGCACGCTTTTTCTTATGCAAAATGATTTCGTGATTTTTTTTTTGTATTTCATGAATTAGGCAGTTGTAATATCAAAGTTACAAAACTTTACTTATTAAATTCAAGGAACAAGTTTTTTTTTTCACATTTTAGCAATGCGGCGATGGACTGGCGTCCCATCGTCGGTATATCCTTGCCTTGCGACCTGTGTCTGCCGAGATTGGCTCCGGCTTCACCCATCCATCCATCCATCCATTTTCTACCGCTTATCTTGGGCCGGGTCGCGGGGGCAGCAGTCTAAGCAGCGATGCCCAGACTTCCTTCACCCCAGACACTTCCTCC
>JAZEWT010000001.1:40942792-40978304 GCA_036362905.1 Mordacia mordax
TCCCATCGTCGGCATATCCTTGCCTTGCGCCCTGTGTCTGCCGGGATAGGCTCCGGCTTCACCGTGACCCTGTATCGGACCAAGCGGTTTCAGACAATGAGATGAGATGAGATTGCAAATTACAATGTTTAATGATCACGGGTTTGAGGCTGGTCGTGTCATTTTGCTAACGTCGCTGCTTTGTATGCCTCCAAATCTTCCACAGGGTGATGTGTTTTCTAGAACATCGCGGCACCACGAGAGATTACAGGGGTGGCTTCATCGAGCAGTGGATAAAACAAGACTCATGATAAATATCTCTTCAAATGAGGATGGCGGGGGAAGGGGCGGAAATCGCTCCAGCATCTGGAGGTAAAACCTCTGCCGCGTGGTATGACTCCGTCGACCGCTAGGGTGATTTCTCTCAACAGTTTTGCATTTGAACAGCAACGCAAACTTAAACGTTGCTCGACACACGAACGTAAATGGCTCTGCCACGCTCGTCCTTGACGTCGCTGCGACGTCTCCTCTCGTCGGGGGCCGGAGGCGGCCGCGCCGCGTACCGGCGACGACTCGTTCCGTCGCCGTCAGCGGTGAGGATCGCCGACGTTTTAGGGAGGCGGCGAACGCCTTGGCCTCTCGACCAAGGCGGTCGCCGTCGCACCTTCGGCGGCAGAGAATCCAGGCGACGTCGGGGGCCAGGCGCCGGGGTCTCGGAGCGCACGGCGCAAGGCCGCACCGCTACGCGCCGTGCGTTGTAAAGGTTAAATCATCCAGCAGTGGAGTTACCTGCTGCTGCTGCTTTAGCCTCTACTGTGCAATAGTAACAAAAGCAGCAACGGCTATCGTAAACCGCCAATGTAGGTTTAAAAAGAGCTTTACAACACCGTACCGTTATGCAATTAACGATGTGTGCGGAACACTCATTTATTGAAGCCTTCGGTGTTAAGTCATCCAGTACCGGGCTGTAATGTAAAGGAGGTCATTAGGTTACTTAAATATTTCCGTTGTGAGGTAAAGATACGTATTGTGTGAAACAATGTTTGACGCTAATACTGTGGTGATTGACACGCTGTAGTGCTGTTTTAGGTGGACTATTGCACCATACTGTACGATAAACACTCGACGGGATGTTAGTTTAATGTCCACGTTTTTAATACTCGTAGAGCAGCAGATGGCAAACATGCTCGTGGTGTGCTTGTGCAGGATGTAAAGAGTTTCAAGGCACGCCAGATTAATTGCAAGCTCAGAATGCAACATTTGTGTTGTTGCAAGATGAGAGCATAGTGACTGATCGTGCTATCACTAAGGCGTGTGACTAGTGGAAACTTTGAGGCGCGAGATTATCGCTGTGATTTTAAATATAAATAATAATTGCATTTACCAATAATTTTAGAGACGTCGATAGGCTTGGCCCGTGGATGTTGTGTGGTTTTACTCATTACATTCATCATCATTGCCCACTTTGTAGGCAGTCATAGGAGGGATTGGTGTCATGAAAATCTGGAATTTTCGCAAGTAGCTTAGATCGGCCGAGAAAGTATGAGCCACATCATTATTGTTATCGAGAATGATCAGCAAGTAGCTTAGATAAGCCGAGAAAGTATGAGCCACATCATTGTTGTATTATTGTTATCGAGAATGATCAGCAAGTAGCTTAGATTGGCCGAGAAAGTGAGTCACATCATTATTGTTGTCGAGAATAATCAGTATTGTCCGTGAATTAAATCCCAACATTATCCTGAACAGCAACAGCTCTAACCCGAATCAAACCTTGTCCAAATATATTCTTCACCCTTAACCCTACAGATATGTTATTCTGGAACTAGTTAAAATAAAATGTATTCAACCGTTTACTCGGCTGAAGATTGGTTGTAATTTCCCATGGTTAAAAGCGTTGTTGTATCGCCCTCTTGTGGCCAAATCCCTGAACACTGCTTCACCTGTCATGAGTTTGTGAGCGACGTGACATCTATAATATGTTGACATCTATAGTAAGTTGAATTAATTATATTTAAAGCGAGATTGACTGTTCAAACTTGAGAAGGTACTGTTAGATACCACTCGCGAGAGAGGGAGACTGTCGAAATGTGTGCTTTTAAACATTGGCAATGTTGCTGAAGCGCGTATGCTACTTGCATAACGCCTCTTTTATACACCTTGTGTAATTATTCTTTGCCAGTATTGTGATCTAAAGAATGATTTTACTTGCGAATGCATTTAAATGTGTTGAATGCACTGAGCCGCATTTCTCTATAGAATTTCAACAGATGTATTCCACCTATGTAAATGAGACCCAACAATTATGAATTTGGAGTCTGTTACGTTCGCCCCCAACATCACCGCAGATTACAAGCGGTATGTATTTCAACTCACGTAAACATTGGGAAATGGCAAATACATGCAGAATTATTATCCATAAACGAGCTAGTGAATATTAGTCGAAACAAATTATCTCAAAGTTGAATTCATTAAAAGCGCATATCAAAATATAACAAGTAGTTTTTGTTTTGTGGTAAGTATATTCATGTTGCCTTATAGTATTGACGTTTTATATTCATGCTCATTGGATTTTTTTTCTTTTACAGATAAGAACTACTCCAGCATCACAGATACTGTCTCTTAATTGCTGCACGATGCACACGGAAAGACTTGATAGTATCACAAAGAAGCTCTCTGTATCTAGTAAAGTAATCGTCTTGGATGGAAATCTAGCAGCAGGCAAAACCACGCTTGCCAGAAAGTTAGCGGCGAAAATGGGTAAATGTGCTCCATAATGCATTACATGTGTGTGATAAACACTGGCATTGAAATGCAAACTTTGTATATTTGCAAAAGCCCAGTTAGAATGCACATAAAAAGTTGCAAATGTGCTCTGACCTAAAGAGGAATAAATTGAATTTTTGAATAGTATTTAATAATTCCATCGAGCCAAATAGAGTACTGGATTTAAATCTTAAAATCTGCTATATATTACACGTGAAAATATGATTGACTATACCAATAAACAGTACTTTTACACAATTTTATATGTCGATCATTAAAACTTAGCAATGTTTATTTCATCAGGCCTGCTTTACTTTGAGGAGGCGAGTGTGAAGTACTGGGAGGAAAAGAGCAAGGAAAGAGACCTTCCTCCACCACCTTTCACAGGCAGTTGCAGCTTGGAAAAATTTTATGCAGACCCAAAGAGTCCTGATGGCAACTCTGTACGGCTTCAGCTGTTGATGTACCACACACGACTCCTGCAATACGCGGAGGCTCTTGAGCACCTGCTAAATACAGGTCTGCTTGTTATTGCACACTCCCTCAATTTCACATAAAAGCATACAGCGCAATTCTTTGCAGTCGGCTCGTCGCTTCCACTGTATTGGCTGCGAAAACTTACATTTTAAGTCCAAACTTTTTTTTGTTACGGTTGTAGAGCGGTGCGACCTTCCTCTAGCACTTGCGCCAACAAAATGCCTATAAATAATTTCTATAGATTTGTGTTTGCAGTGATTCGCATGCTCATATGATATATTAGGAATGTAAGATGGCTAAAGGTGCATTAATATCTTATGGGAATAAGAAAGGGTATCTATAGGGGAAGCATGTGCTTCATAAAGGGACAAGCCAGATGCAGTGATTTTTGTTTCTCATTCCAAAGGCCCTTTACAGTTTTACGTTCTGATTTTTCAGTGCTGTTTGACATTGTATTTGTTGTATTGCAATGGTATATGGGTTCGTTGTCACACACTATGGAGCTATAAAGTGAACGGCTTCAGGATATATCCCACATGAATTTAACACGAGCTAAACACTTAGAATGTTAATTTTAAGGATAACCATTTCTTCTACTGGTTTATCTCTCGATGCTCAGTAAACTGTCCTCAGATATTTAGACATCCTCAGATATTGTACAAATTGATACTGCGAGTAATGTTTGTTGTACCGCAGGAATCTGGCATCCAGAGCTTGCAAGCTCACTGGATAATTTACTGCAATAGTAAACATCTACGTAATTTAAATATTGGGTAATTTCATTAATTGCTTCATAGCTTTACTGTAACCTACTGTGGTTGCCTCATATGCTTGTGTACATATTGTATATGCTAGTGCAATGCTTCATAAAGTAATTTAAGCGTATTATTACTAGCAATGCGTTTTTTTAGGGAACCCTCTAGCTTAGCTTTTATTTTACAATTCCTTTAAACATATCATTGAACATATGCTTCATATTGGGCGGTTAATTGAAAGGTGTGGTAGATTCACTTTTAACACACATACAAAAAGGCATTTGTTTGCAAACCCCCACAAGATTAAAAGATACCATGTATTTTTTTTTTCATTTTAGACTTATTTTGATATATTGTGTCAGTTATATATTTTTTTAATTATAGAGTTATTTTAATATACTATGTCATTTATCACAATCATCCCTTCTGCCAACTTCACATTTGTTCTTAATCCTTTGATTCTGTTTCCAGGGCAAGGTGTAATTCTGGACCGCTCTCTTTACAGTGATTTTGTGTTTGTGGATACAATGTACAAAAGTGGTTTCTTGGAAAAACATGGTAAGTAATGAATGTTAGTAACACTCATTTATGCTTCTGACTTTTTATTCATAGGCTATTTAAATAATTGAGAATTAGTTAGAAACATGTAGTGGCTTGTTTATGAAAAAATATAATAATAATAATTGCTTTTATAGAGCGCTCTTCACCCGAGGGTCACAAAGCGCTTCACAGAGCTTGCAGAGAGAATGGCACGTCAAAAACAATGGCACCAGAATGTAAAATCGGCAGCAATAACATTTTTCTTTGGGGTTTTTTTTATATACACATCGTAAATGATGTTAATGGTAAATACTATATCATGGCCATTACCAAGAGTCATAGAGCTTATGTATTTTACGGTAGGAATAGTATTTGCATCAACTTGCAATGATTTAAGCAGTTGAGGCATAAATAAAACAGCATTTCATATTCAATACTTCCTTTGGCCATGAACAGTTTGGCTTAACATATCGTTGCGTTTGCCAACTATTCACATATTGTTCCATTTACTGCCAAACAATGAAAGCTGTTGAATTTTGAACACTTTATGAACCTCTTTTTTATGATTAGCTGTGGATTACTATTACGAGGCAAGGGCCAACAGCATCTCGGCCATCCTTCCTCCTCACATCGTCCTGTATCTGGATGTTCCTGTGCCTGAGATTCAGCAACGACTCATTCAGCGTGGTCGTGTAAGTGTGGATCATTGTGACAGCATAACAAGCACTTCAGGTGTACAGTTGTAATATATCAAATCTATTTGGTAAGGTAACGCATTGTTTTTGTTCTGTATTCATATTTTATGTTTCAGCCTTTTGAACAAAACATTGCTGACAGTTACTTGCAGGACATTGAAGATGTTTACAAGGCAAAGTTTTTGCCAGAAATGAGGTGAGGCACTTTACATTTTAAACCTTTGGTAATTAATAATTACTTTTTGTAGAAAGTTTTTATTACATTTACATTGTAGCGCCTCACACCCAAAGGCTCAGGTTCCAAAGTGCTGCATGAAACATAGGTTGAGGGGAGGCAGCCATGCTGACAGCTGCTGCCAACCTGCCAGGCACCATGTCCCTGTGTATTATGATGGCATTAGCCAATTAATAAGTGTTTATGTTGTGGGAGGAAACCGGAGAACATGGAGGAAACCCACACAGAACAAGGGGAGAACAAAAACACCACATAGAAAGATGTCCAAGGTGGAAATGAAATCACTTCGGGCAGGAGCTTTTTGTGAGATGCAGATGTTTGCATTAGTTGTATCGCTCATGGGTTCATATAACTTGCATGGCTGTTTCATACATACATTGTCATGATTCTTATCGGGGTCTGGGTCATGGCAGTCACAGGCTTAGCAAAGCAGCCCCGATGTCCTTTTCCCGAGCAACTTCCTGTTTAATGCAGATGCTCTATATAAAGGTAGGTGGGTGCAATGGCCATTGTTTAGGTGGTATTACAGTATTGTGTATGTAATGATTGCTTCGAAGAGCAGCTCTTCGAAGCAATCATCAGTATTATGTATGGTTAATGGAATTCTTAAATGTTGCAGAAACCGAAGATGTTTTTCAGTGATTTTCAGCTTGGTATAAACCATTAGGTGTGCAAACAATATTGTTCTCGGGCATATTATTTCTTTCCATTACAACTCCTTTGTTTCAAGTTTAAAATTAACTTAGCTTCTTATCCTCTAACACAATGTTTGTGAGTGCAAAAGCAGTGAACTATTCCATTATAAACAAATTCAGCAAATTGTCCTTGGCTAACAATGTTGGGGATGGAACAATAACGTTTACGTAATGATGTAGGCTTTCACAGCTCGATGCATGACGATCGCTTCGAAAAGCTGCTGCTTCGGGATAGCCTCGTCATTACATTTCTTTTTATGTGACTTTTTTCAGCCTCACAAGTGAAGTGTTACAATATGACTGGTCTACGTTTGGGGACGTTGATAAAGTAAGAATCGCACAACGTAACATCATCATCATCATCAAGGCGTTTTTTCCCCAATTTTCTTTGTCGTATGCCATTACCAACGTATCATTCATTGCACAACGTAGCACTGAAATTATTTCAAGGCAACTCCACAAATTTAAGTGCATTCTACTTGTCTTTTGCTTGCACGCATTAACCGGAGACAAGACAAACGATTACATCTGAACAGCTAATATTTTGGTCTCGCGATGCAGATTATTGCATTACATTACCATGAGAGATGGTAATGGCCTTTATCCAACAGTCAGTCAGTCATGGCTGATGATGCACGAAGCACTCTATTAATTTTATATTTGTGTAAATATCATTATGCTATGTTTTACAGGTTGTGGTTGATGTGAACAGTGGGCATTCCACAAAAGGCCCATGGCTTCTGCAGACAGATTCTTCCCTCCACAACTTAAAGATGCTGTTCGTTCACTATTAAACTTTCCACTTTACCCATATGTTGTGACCTCTTCATTATATTGTGTCTGTATATACTAGGGTTGAAATTATTCAGTGCTCGGTGATTACATTCACTTTCTGCATTCTGAGTTGCAGATTGATTGAAGGCTGCATTGTTTTGCATTATGCCGAATAGCAATGACTAGTGGCTGCAGAAGTTAGGTGAATAATGACTACGGTGGCGAAGTGGCGCAATTGTTGAAAAATAGACTTGAGACCTAGGCTTTGCCGAGCTAAGAAACTTTAAAAAATCACAGTCTTTGCATCAATGTCAGTGCATGTACCATGAACTTAAGAACCGATGTTAATGAATCCTTGTATTTTTGCACAAATAATTACATTAAATCCTGAGCATCATATTACAGTGGTAAGTATTGTTGTTCCATTTAGTCATTATTTTGGAGACTACTTTACGAGAAATATTAAGACTCTGGGTATTTTTTGTTCTTTTAAATGTTTATCGTGGTTACAAATGACTGATATTGAAAACGTATATGTATAGATATTTCTGTATAACGCTTAAATGTATTGCCTATTGAGAAAATAATACACTGTTAAAGACCTTCCAGCAGGAGGCACTAGCACATTTCAAAACCCCTTTGACATTTAGTACATGGCACCAACATGGCATTGTCATGGGAGCATGTCTGGGAATCTTATGAAACTGTTCTTGTTTAATGCTTAGGATCATCTGGTTATGACTGAATTTGTTTAAAGCAGTTATATGTTACAGTACAAAGTTGGGTCCCACGTAAGTTTTGACTAGCAATATAGTATGGCAGTTTTGGTTTAAATGTTCATTTAAATGATCACGCTTATTAATTTTAAATTGATGCATAACGCAGTGTTTTGCATCTTCTACTCAGTGTGGAAAACAAGCGCAGGGTGGCAAACCTGATGATACTTTCCAGAGTCATTCCTGAGGTTGCCGCGGGAATTTGCTGAAGTGTTGAGACTCGCCACAAAAACTGTAAGTGTCTGAATCCTGGGAAAACGCCACATATTTTAACATATTGGTTTAATTACGTTAATATGAAACAACTTTATTGCGAAGGTTTTTGTGACCAATATTATCGATGAATTCCATTTTTTGGGTTAGGCCACGTACATTTTTTTGTAGTAATACTGATTGCAGTTATCAGCGAAACGTCGTATTTCATTTATAAATGCTGTTGAGTTTACTCTCCAACACACCGGTGTGCTGAGATGGTGAAGAATTGGCACGTTTTTTTCACACTAACAAACTTTACTAATTATTTGTTGTCGGGTGGTGGAGGGTTTACGACAAACATTTTTTACGTGACCTAACCCAAAAATAGACTTCATCGATGAAACAACTTGTTAAAAAAAACATTTTATTGACACATGTTGGCAATAGCTTTCAAAACGTAGTTCTTCTAAAACTGAATTCATAATCATCTACTGGTTATGTGATTTGTCATGGTGCATAAAATATTCAACAAATGAATGGATACAAAGGTGCATGTTTATGCTTTTTAAATAATTGTTGATGATCGCAAAAGTACGCACTATTCCTATTATCGTATAAGTTATGTGTTCACATTAATTATAAACCCCAATCTCATCTCATCTCATTATCTGAAACCGCTTAATCCTATATAGGGTCACGGTGAAGCCGGAGCCTATCCCGGAAACACAGGGCGCAAGGCAGGAATACACCCGACGACGGGACGCCGGTCCATCGCCAGGCATTGCGGGACAATTTTAGTCTGCGAGCCAATCAACCTATCCAGGAGCATGCCTTTGGACTGTGGGAGGAAACCGGAGTACCCGACGAAAACCCACGCGGACACGGGGAGAGCATGCAAACTCCACACAGAAAGGCACCGGAGCCGAGAGACTCGAACCCGGGACCTTCTTGCTGTGAGGCGTCAGCGCTAACCACTGCGCCACCGCGCCGCCCTACAATTACACTTAGAGAAACTTAAAAATATGGGCATAGTACACAAAGTTCTGAGCCAAATTTAAAAGAAAAATACATTCACCAATACAAATGTACATTTCATCTCATTATCTGAAACCGCTTAATCCTACATAGGGTTACGGTGAGCCGGAGCCTATCCCAGAAACACAGGGCGTAAGGCAGGAATACACCCGACGACGGGACGCCAGTCCATCGCCGATGTACATTTCAAACGATGTTATTTTATTTTTTTACAAATCATATTATATATTGTTGGGCGGCGCGGTGGCCCAGTGGTTAGCGCTGACGCCTCATAGCAAGAAGGTCCAGGGTTCGAATCTCTCGTCTCCGGTGCCTTTCTGTGTGGAGTTTGCATGCTCTCCCCGTGTCCGCGTGGGGTTTTCGCCGGGTACTCCGGTTTCCTCCCACAGTCCAAAAGCATGCTCCTGGATAGGTTGATTGGCTCGCAGACTAAAGTTGTTCTGCAATGCCCGGCGATGGACTGGCGTCCCGTCGTCGGGTGTATTCCTGCCTTACGCCCTGTGTTTCCGGGATAGGCTCCGGCTCACCGTGACCCTATATAGGATTAAGCAGTTTCAGATAATGAGATGAGATTATATATTGTTCGTGATACTTTCTCATTCTGTCTAGAATAACTGTTATTCCAATCAGTTCAAGGGACCCCTACACAGCCTCCAACTTATCATCATCATCATCGAATACTTTGTTGCCAGATGTTCGTTCAATTTTGTACACAAATAAAATTCTCTCACTCCCAGCTTTAGAGATTAGGCAGAATGTAGGAGTTATCTAACATAGCAATTCGTCACCGCATCGGTCTTTATAACACATGTAGTCTGTTTTAGTGTATGTCGATGCTTGGGTATGGCTATGATCTTTCAATGGACATGGCTCATTTTCTTTGATAAACGCATAAAGTAATTCTGCACGATGCAAATATATACTCCACCATTATCATCCTATGATCTGGCATGCCTAACAGTCTGATATATTTCTGTATAAAGTCTGCTGTTTCAAGTCGGGTTTGTAAAAGTATAACCAGGTCCAATCTGCAGTCATACCTTGCTTCTTAACTTGATCCAGTCTACCTTAAGATCAAGATTTTCATGAACATTTGTCAGAGCATCTTTTTTACACTGGAGGTCACCCACTTCTAAACTTATTAATTCCCATGTTCCCCCTTCTCCAGTTGCAGGCCATTCTGACCTTCGATCATCTTCATGTCTGATAATTAAATTCTGCAATGCATCTGGATTGTTGTATACAATGGTGCATAGTTCCTCAAATCTTTAAATATGTGACATACATTTCCATCAGTTTAGGGTTCTCACGTTAAAAAGTGAATCACGGGATGATGCTTGATGATCTTATTTTCAGCATACCTCAAAGTCTCCCTGCAGTAGATGGCACATAACTAAAAGACACATCAAACTGAATACCATGCAGTTGCTGTTTGAGTATTCTCAGCATGTTCTTTACGTAGTTGCAACATCAATGGTCTGTTATTTTCTTTTCTCAAAGGGCTCAGAAATGTTTGTCACTTTCGTAACTTGGTATTACAATTTCTTTGGCGATTTGCAATACTTTGCTTTGTAAAAATCCAACAGCAGGCAAGCATTGTGAAATAACTGCTTGTGGTGCACTGGTTTATGTGGCTACAGCAGTTTTAAAAAATAAATGTATAGTTATCACCAGTAAGAATATTTATTTAATACATATACAAAACATTTGGAATCAATTGGACAGTTCTTTACGTTCTAAGTTTAAATTGTAATTTAACCCTCTGAAGTTATATTGCCCAGTGCACATACACACATATGTAACCGTCACACTTTTGAAGTGTAGAGAAGGAAGGGAATAAGTATATGGCATTTGTTTTCAGCGGTCCATAACGAATTATCTTACATTCTGGCAGCGCTCGGGTCCTTTGTTGACCGGGTACTAGCGAGGCGTAAAGGAGCCAATAGTGCGGGTGCACACATCAAAGTCATATCCCAGCTCCACTCCAATGCTAATAGAAGCCTCATGACCACGGCAGCCGTTGCTGCTGTGGACATGCCAGCTAGTTTGGTGCATTGCATGTGGGAAACCTTTCTCTCATTTCCCTGTGAGGCATATTTTTTCGATAAAATATGCTCTGGGGCTTGTATAGTTCAGAACTAAGACATTTATTGATTTGTTTGGGGTACGTTAAAAAACTGTAACTTAGAACAAGATATTGCAAGCACACCACAAAACAGAAATTTCAATATTACGCAATTAAAATGTAAAATGTTTTGCTTTAGCTGTACATGGATGTATATCAGATATACTAAAGAAATTCTTTACACAATGTGTACAGCCTTTTTGCCATTTTCTAGTTTCAAATAATTTATATTTTTGTTTAATGAAAGAACATTTTGGCCACTTTACGTCAACGTTTGCTGTTTTTTTTATGAATGAAAATTACTTTGCTTTTATTTTTTTGTCAGGTTTAATCTTGTATGTGAATGATTAAATGATAATGTACGTTTTAAAACACTTAGTTACTATGTAACTACAAATTTCAAACAATGAAAAGGTGGCAAAATAGTGTCTTAAGAAACGAAATATAATGGTGTTCTTAACTTAGTTAAGGTAACCTCGAGGGGTGTAATTTTTACATTCCACAATGTGGGGCTCATGGCCAATCAGGGTTAGGTTGACTCAAAGAGTGGGGCCAAGAGCTTTGAAAATCTTCAGCCAACCACCATTGGTGAAGTGTCATAAGTTAAATGCAATGAAATTAACTAAAGTGTGGGCATTTCCATGGCTGTACGACTATGCAAGCTGCACGGTGGTGCAGTGGTAGCATCTGTGCTTCACCGAAAGAAGGTTCTGCCCAAAGTGGTTCGATTCCCACCTCACATACCTTTATTTGTCGTGCGTGTGTTCTTTCCCAGTTTCGCTTCAGTCTCCGCCGGGTTCTGCAGTTTCCTCCCATGAACCAAACACTCATTCATTGACCAATAATATATCGGATGCAGTGTGGCATATTTTGGTGCTGACCGCATTTACCTGCCTTTGCAGTTTCCTCACGACTGAGTCATTCTCTGCTTGGCAATAATTAAATGCTGTAGGCGTAAATTTAACATTTTTGAGATAGATTTCATTGGCTGTTTGTTGGGGTAAGTCATGAGGTGTTAAAGGCCTATCCAAAATCGTTTTGTAAGTATATATATATACACACGTTGGTAAAATATTAGCAATAGCAGTTCATCAAGATCAGTCATGATATACCTAAGTCTCATCAATTTCACAGTCTTTCCATGCATGACAAGAATTGTAGTTATTTCGTTGCCATATGTTGTTTATTTTTGTTGTTGAACCAAGCCGCCTTCGAATCTTTTTGTTTCCATGGACCCTCACTTCATTTTAATGAAAGGTCTACATTTTTAGAAATTTGTTGACTAACATACTTATCTGTTTTTAGGTGTATATTTTGTATTTTTATAGTTTTTATTGTGTTGTGTTACAGTGTGTTGTTCCAGTGCCACCCTGTCGCAAGTGATTTTGTATCGTTACTAGTACTGCCTGTCCATGGGTAGGGGTAGAGGAGTGAACATAGTATGCACAAAACCCGACTGAACACTGGTAATGTGGATGATGTCATCATGCAGATGTGCAGGCAGCATCACATGTGTGCCAGTCAGGCAGCAAGTCTGAAAAACGTTCGAATATAGCATGCTATGTATAGTTGTTGGTGGCACGGTGGCCCAGTGGGTAGCTCTGTCGCCTCACAGCAAAAGGGTCCCGGATTCGAATCTTGGCTCGGGTACCTTTCTGTGTGGAGTTTGCGTGTTCTCCCCGTGTCCGCGTGGGTTTTCGCCGGGCACTCCGGTTTCTCCCCCAGTCCAAAAAACACGCTGCTGCATAGGTTAATTGGCTTGCAGACTAAATTGCCCTCAGTGCCAAGTGATGGACTGGCGTCCCATCGTGGGTATATCCTTGCTTTGCGCCTTGTGTCTGCAGGGATAGGCTCCGGCTCACCGCGACCCTGTACAGGATTAAGCAGTTCTGACAATGAGATGAGATGTGTAGCTGTGCACCTCTTGGATACTTCATTGTTGACTAAAAGGTTATGATGAATCAAAAATAATGTGTGTATCATTGTGCCATGCATCTCTCTAACATAATTAAGTTGTGTAAAGGTTCATGTTAATGTTCTCACAGTATTTATAAAGGTGTAAATGAATATCCTGACATGTTACAAAAAGTGTTACTAGTTGATAATATTTTTAAAGTGCTTCTAATTATCAGCAGCATTTTCTGAGCTCACATGAAGGGAATTTTATAATCTAGGTGGCAAACATAAGTAAGGATCAACGTGTTCAACAACATTTTCTTATACATTGTAGTGTCATTAGTTTTATGTCTCGGTTGTGTGAAGATATATTTTACAAATGTTTCATCTTTAATACTTCACTTATTTCACACTGTTGTAAACTATAAAATAGTGCAAAGTTATGAATTAAACAATGTTTTTTTTCTTTATAGATTTCAAGACAGCAGCGGCCAAGTAATGCAGTAAATTTCCATTCAAATTGCGTGCTTTGAAGCCTGCCTGTGGTCACTTTGAGCTAAGTTGCCTCAAATGGATTCCTAGAGACAGTATAAAGTTGATCGCCATTGCACTCAGTTGCTGGTAATTTGCACTCGCTATAAATTAATAATATAATTCTGCCCAGATGCTTTTTGTCTTTCACATCTCAAGGGTTATTTCAGAATTAAGCATGTTGCTGTCATTGTTCACTTATGAGAAGTGGATGTGAAAAATCTTGCACTATGAGCATATACATGTGGGGAAAACTTTTGTTATTACGTTAGTAACCTTCATTCCAGGGCATGAGCAGTATGTTTTGTGGCAATTTGTAAGGTGTTCAATTAAAACATTTCATTTGCATGTACTGCAAATATTGCTTGTAGGTACATTTGCACAGATACCTTTTAAGTGTTTTCTATCTGCTACAAGTATTGTTAGTTTACAGCTACATTGAGACGTTTATGTAGATTGGTTGACATCCATTTTGTTATATTTTTTGTCGATGTTAGTAAAATTGTGTTTCTGATGATTCTGTCGGGTGACCTTTTTGCGAGACTGTTGGACATTATCTTGGCTGTGTTGCTCGGAATAGCACAACTCAATCTGAAGGTTGCCATTTAAAATCCTGGTCTTCAACTGTTCAAAGTCAATAAAATAACTACACGAATGTTTGTAGTCAATGGAATTTGTCCTCAGGATAAAGCTCATCCCAGATATATAAATGTGGAATTTCCACCATTTACTTCGTGCATAAGCAAAATGTTATGGTATTTGAGTGGGAAACATTTTGCCTCTGAATTTATATGAAGACATTGTGTCGAGGTAAACATTGACCAATGTTATTGCCTCCAGCTAAGATGCAAAGGCTTAAGCCAAGTTGAACTATAAATAACTTGAGACCACTGTACTCTGAATTTTGACAAATTCGCTGACCTGGTCTTACAGATGTTTTGTATATTATAACCGAAACTCCGTATATTTCATTCTTGCTCCAAAGTCTATTCTGCTATGATCAATATGATGTATAATATACATTCTAAATACGTATTGCTGCATTCGTGGCCGTAGCTGGAGTTCTAATTCAAGTTCTGTTGACAATGACTATGCCTTATACTTATCACAAGTTTGCAAATATTCACAATTTAAGCCACACTGGATGAAATACCGATTATAATTTTTTTTTTAAGTTTGTCTGTTATATGTCACTTTCAAAAGGTAGTGATGGAGTGGCAGCTGAGAGGACTTGAGTAAGGTGGCCATGCGAGTGTGGGTGTACTTTTGACATTAAAGAAATACATGTAGTGCAACACAGTTGTACGATACTCGGTTGCTGGCATCTCACCCAGCAGTGAGCTTGTTATATGTGTTTTTAAAATATATCTCAAAATGCTTGTTGATGCTTTAATTCGAGAACTGGCATTAGCAATATCCCATAGTCATATCTGAGTGAGCACTATTAAACACGGTACTCATCTGTCGCTAGTCTATATTCTCATTGCATATAAACCTAATATTGAGGTGTTTATATTACGATGGGTACTTTTGCCACTGTTTGAAAGGTGTCTATTTGGTGTTTTAAGATCTCAGCACCTGTATAATTGCCAGAAATTGTGACACCTTTTCTCTTTTTAAAATGTTTATTTTACTGTAATTTGATTAATCCCAGCCATGAGGATTAACAATCGTTGCACGCCTGACATGCCACCAACTGTGAAGATCACGCGGAGGTTCATTGAAATGGTTGTAGAAAAAGTTGCACGTCATCGTGTTTAGGGCCTATTCTCTGACATTGGTTCATGCTCTACTGAGTTGTTAGTAAAAAAAAATCATAACATTGTCGTGAGGGCATAACTGTGGCAGTGTGCTGCACTATGAGCCTAGCAGACTTGAGTTTAACTCTTGCCCATAGTTGACCTCGGTGGTGATACCTGAAGCTGGCCTCGAACATCTCCACTTGCACACAGCTCACCAAACCGCATGGTCAAATATGGGCAAACAGCCACCGTGACCATATTTGAATAGGTCTTCAGCATAGCGTTGACAAAATAGCTGTCGTTAATTATTCTGTACTTTTTTGTCTTCTCAGGCTACAAAAGGGAACATTTTTTAAATATTTTTTTCACCCTTTAACACGACCCTGCACACATTTTAATTATGTTTACCTCAAAGCAGCAGCGATGAACACATGCAGTTACTTGTTGACTCAGTGGAATAGTGGAGATGTGTTCTGACAAAGCCCAAGGTTATAACACCTTAGATTGAAGGTAATTCCGTTTTAGCGACAAAAGAAACTTGTATACATATTCTCTGTAGGCATAACCGCAAATATCGTAAGGCTATTAGGTGTGCGCATATTCTCACTACAGTTATTTTAACAACTCAACCATAGCTGATAACATACATGGTATGTGAAGATCAATAAATGAAATACAAGATCATGTGTGATGATTGCTTCGAAAAGCTGCTCTCTCAGGACAGCCGCGTCGATCGCTCCCTCTCCATCGCAACGTTTCGCCTCACGTTAGAGGCATCTTCAGGGCTACAGCATTACAAGATCATGTGTGTTTATATAATTTAAATGCCACTGCATGTCGGTGCTATAAGGCCAGTGGATACGTTATAGGAAAAGGCACATGACCATATATTTGCAAATTACATGAGTGCTTACAGATTCATTTACAGATCTTAATCAGCTTTTATCAATACAATCAGATCGTCTTTGAATGATATATTGGCCAAAAATAATAAACCAGCATACATGTATTCAAACCATATCTCTATTTACATCTGTAATGCATTGCAATTTGCAATTACAAAACGTATGTGACCTGCACAAAAAACAGCAAGGCATGCACATTATGAGATCATAGGAAGGATGTTGGGATTTTTTGTTTGTTTGTTAAGAGGACATAGGAAAGTCAAGGAGAGCAGGGTGTTGATGAATATATTTCTCAGTGCTGATAGACATTCGACAGATGACAACGGACATACGCAGATGGGAACAGGAACGTCTTCAGCTGAGATTCATATGGGGGGATAGAAATGCCTAAAGCAAGTGCCTAAAGCCAGCGATAGGGTGTTACAGACTGCAGCGTCAGCAATGGAGCAGAACTGATCACGCGTTTAATGGGGGTTGATGGGGGCATTGACAGGTGTCGTGTTTACTAGAGCAGATGTGGTAAGTCCTGTGGGCAGCACAAATATAAGTTAATTGATGTGATGCTGGAAACTCTGCGGTGTATTTTCTGCTCCACATTCTGGTCGGCATGTCAACTTAATGCATGGGTGCCTTCTCACCTCTGGATTCCTCACACCTCTAATGGTGTAAGTCGCCCCGGATAAGGGCGTTTGCTATATAATGCTAATGATGCCAATCTGAGCACTTCTCAAGGAGCAATTCAATTCATGGTACAACATCTTAGAGGTGATTCTGGATTGGGAAAACTGGAGCCATGTGAGGACAAGGTAATATGGCTTAATTACACAGGTCTAGATGTATTTGGTCATTTGGAGTTTGTATCCGAGACATGTTTGGAGACCGTGGAGGAGAGGGATGCGGCAGTCCTCAAAGTGAAAGAAAGACGGGATAAGTTGTGGATGCACAGGTGGGAGTAGAATGTTCTCGAGAACTCAACATCACAAAGAGATGGTGGGTGTCAATGTAAAAACAACTCTACTTTAAACACTTTCATCAGCCTTGATCAAGCCACTGCTGAATGAAGGCCTCGACAAGGTGCCGCCACCTCATTACCCTGCAGTGTAATAATCCAATGCGCATCTTTACATAAGTTTATTTGTACTTTAAACGCTGGAAGTAAATGTAACATTTAAATGACAGACTTTGGAGACGCATTTATAGTCATCAATTTAGGTGTTCATGGCTCAGTTTTCCAAGGCTCTGTTCGTTCAGGATAGCCATGTACTGAGACACCTGAGGATGCCTCCAATGTGGGAGGTGAAACGTGAATTGTTGCGAGGCAGAGCGCTCGAAACGGCTTTCTAGAAATTACATCTTTGGAAAGCAATTATCATTTCTAGTTATCGTTTTAACAAACGTTACTTTACGTATTAAGACTCAACACATACAATTTAAATGCAATTCCGAGGAAAATTAGTGCAAATTATATGACGGCTTTCATGTGCGTTTGACATCACCAGACAAAAAACATTTGTAATATTTTAGGAACAATGTAAGATTCATGTCGAAGATAATGTAACATTTATGTCTAAGATAATTATTCTGTTTTCTATGGAGAAGAAAGTGTTATTTCTGACATGTCGTTTTGTATTTCTCACAGCCATGATATCTCCGACATATGTCTTAATGTGACAGCATGCAATTAATTTATTCCGTTCTGTACTTTAATGCAAATTAAATTTGACGGCATATTCTGTTGGAGTGTAAAAGGAATTGAAAGTACTTTTGTACAACAATAAGTCTCACTTTATCTTGCAGTCTGATTCCAAACCGCTTCAGTTTCCTGCTTGAAGGTTAATTAGGCCACTTTTTCATCAGGCTGAAGTAAATTACCCATTGATGTTTGCCTGTCTTCATTCATTACTCATTTGACCTGAGGTCTTGCACTTGTTCAAATCTTTGAAGTGACTGCGACAGGGTAGGGGGGATTTTGTACGGATAATGTGTTCGGGACAAAGATGTAATACCCCCAACAGGACGTGTGGAATTGAAGCAATATATATGTGTTGTCCTATCCATGCTTACAGTGCTCAACTATTGTACATGATGATTCTACACAAGACCATCGGAATAATTGAAAGTACACATTTTAGATTATTATTAGATTACACATTTGGCAGTTACCTGCGTAAAACGATCTTTTTAACAGTATTCAACTTGAAAACCTCTCCTGGGTTGTATTATGTTTTAGTGCGTTCCTTTATAAGACGTAGAAACCACACCGGTTTATTGGCCGCAGGAGTCCCTTTTTACGTGAATTTACGGATTTTCATTTAAATCTGGGCGGCACGGTGACCCAGTGGGTAGCGCTGTCGCCTCACAGCAAGAAGGTCCCGGGTTCGAATCTCGGCTCGGGTGCCTTTCTGTGTGGAGTTTGCATGTTCTCCCCGTGTCCGCGTGGGTTTTTGCCGGGCACTCCGGTTTCCTCCCACAGTCCCAAAAATATGCTGCTGCATAGGTTAATTGGCTTGCAGACTAAATTGCTCTCAGTGCCCGGTGATGGACTGGCACCACATCGTGGGTATATCCCTGCCTTGCGCCGTGTCTGCCGGGATAGGCTCTCGCTCACCGCGACCCTCTGCAGGACTAAGCAGTTTCTGACAATGAGATGAGGACTGGAAAGCTCCTTGATTCAAATCCGAAGCATCACAAAGAGGAATTAATCGGCTATTGAACTTGCCATCACTGGAGTGAGCAAATCTCTCAATCCGAAAGCACACAATACAAATATGATTTCATGACTCACCGTCAATTTCCACAATAAATCCAAGACGATAACGGGTTGTGCGAGATGTCAATTGAATGCCCAGGCGTGACTGAGGAACAAAAGAAGTGAATGCTTGCTTAATGTGTGTGAACAATGCCCTGTGACAGGACGATGTTTTTTGTTGATCTCTATCCCAGTACAATGGAAAATTGCAAGTGAAGTAATCAACCGTCTTTTTAGTTAGTAATCTCAGTTCATGTCGTTAGCCTTATCACATGCGTCACATTTTATCAAAAGAGCAAGATAGGTAGTAATAAAGAGATCTGTTACCGATCTTTGTCAGGTTTTAGTTAGTGTAGTAGCACCGTGTCAAAACACCTGTTGTAAAAGCCTCAAAATTCCGATCGGGAATAAAAATAATGACTTAAATTATCCCCGTGTGCCGTGTTTCCTGCACGACTAGAAAAGTCCTTAATACTGAAGAAAAGTGACATGTAAATTGATAGTAATTGGCTGTAATTAAAGGAGGCCCTTAATTACATTAATTATGGCAGTTAGACTGCAGGGAGTAGGGTGGGTCTGCGTGTGCACATACGTGAACTGAAGGCGATGGGGAAAGTTTTTTTTTTCTCGAAATTAGAAGTTGCAGCCAAATCGCTGCAAGCGAAAACAACTTCAATGCCTCCCTTTCCACAGCACACATCTGGGTTCAATGATTGGCTTCCCAATCCATCTAACTGTTTGTTGCTGAGCCCTGAGATAGGCAGGCCTGGAATCACACACTTCTAGTCACTGTCACTCTCGTAAGAATGAGCACTTGATAACGCGTAATGATAAAATATACTTATAAAAAAATACTTGGGCACATTGAGCAGTTGTTCAAATCACTTGCAAGCCATCTGCACTTCAGCCACCACATCTCCGCACAGGGATGGTGGGTTCTACCATAACGTGTAAGGAAGACTGATGCACCATTCTTGGCACAGTTTCCCTCTTTTTTTTCTTTATTGGTATGTACGCAGTCATTTTTGCTTCAAGACACAATTCTAAAGGCGACTTAGAATTAGTTGATGTATTTTCATCCATGCTTTGCCTGCCAAGTTGCTTGTATCATTACAATTTATGATCATTGTCCTGAGAGCCAATGCACTTTAATTACAGTACAGGACCAACATTTATTAAAAAAAGGTTATCTTAACCAATACATTTTACATTTGAAAAGGAGTGTTCTATGTTTTAGTCTGTAACAAAACATTAATTTTGTCGTTAAGTATTGTATGCAAGAAGTGAAAAGGACCTAATTCACGCCAATTGATAGTTCTACAAGAATGACTGTTTCATATTATCATGACAGAAGTACTCTGCTAAACGTTAGGCACCAAGTCGCAGCAGTGACAGTTGGTTTGTTTATAACATGCATTAGCATCATTGTCATACGATTTAGCCAAAGTGAGAGACAATTATTATTTAATCGCTATATCAGTACAACATCTGTTAATCAAAATTGGAATAATTAATGCTTTGATGAATTAGCAAAGGCCTCACTGCATGTGGCGATTTTTTTTCACACGTGATTTCAACTTCGTTATGGTGTTAATGAAACTATAATTTATTCTATTTTATTTAACATAGTTGCTTAACTTCTGTTCAGACACACAGTGGAGCCGAAACATTTGTCTATTTACATTTAGAAGATATGTGAAAAACTCCTTCATTTATGACATTGTTGTATGAGTCAAATAAACAATTTCTTCCACAAACTAAAATTGTAATACAAGCCATGATGGTAAATGAATACGCAGTTTCCATAACATTTCTCAGAAACTATTACACCATGGATTCTGACACTAGTTGGATAATGGATATTAATGATTTTGGAAGTCCCCATATGTAGGTTTTGAGAACTGGCACGCAATCACACAACTTTGCATAATAATGGCACTAAAGATGATCGTCCTACACTTTGGCACTTTTAATGACTTGAAAGATTTTTTTCAAGAGCTTTTCCCACACTTAAATCACGAGTAGTAACCATAAAAAAACAGTTCTGACGAGGGTAAAAAAAAATCCCTGGCAACTACGGTTGTATTTTTATTTGCTGCATTATCTTGCCTAGGGCTCCCTGAGACGAAACTATTTACTGAAATAAACGCGAAAACCCCAGAACATTCGACCCAGCTCGACGTAACAGCCGCTAATGGCTTCCATCTGTGCCGGCGTGAGAAATGAAAGAATGCGAAAGGACAAATAATATGAAGACGGCACCGTATCTCGGAGTTGGGACCTGCAGTCAGTATCAATCGCACGCTACCCTGCGGCTGGTTTTGAAGCTTTCGCCCTCTGCCTCGCATGATTCATTTCCTCTGCCTTTTGCCAGAGGGATGCCAGGTTCGCTTGCTTCCCCGGGCCAAGTCAGATCCCGTGCTCATTGCAGATCTGCATCTTATCCAGCGGGTGACAGCCAGAACAGGCTGCAGACTTATAAATGCCACAAGGAAAATGTCACATCACCTCATTACTATTTTCTACATTTGAGTAAAGGGTATGACCAGCCAAAAAATATTTTTGATATATTGTCAAGTAACTATATCCAAATGAAATCTTGCATGGCGGATGTTATGCATTTTTGTACGAAGGAGGTATGAGTTGTTTAAAAGACATTTTTAACGTAATTGTCAAAAATCCACACTCCTGTGTAGTGGAAATTCAGTATGGGTTCTACCGATCATATTTTAAATATAATTGTAAAAAATCCACTCGACTGTATAAAAAAATGGGCTATAGTTCAAGCTTATGAATAGAGGAAAGAGAGGTTTTCAATTCTATAACTGCACGTCCTATCCGCATAAGTAAAGTCAATCTACATGAAAATACTTTGTGTACAAATGCTTTTGGTGAATTATCGTGAGAGGGTAGAAACCAAAAAACGTTAATGTTCCTGATTTGCTGTTCTTATATCGTTGTTGCTGACATACCGTTCTCTCCACAGCTCTGTGCAGCGCTTTGTGACCCTTGGGTGAAAAGCGCTCTGGAAGTGCAATTATTATTCACTGTCTACTCGTTTAAATTTCGCACCTTATTACCCAGAACCTACGTATTCTCGTTTGAGGTGACAACATTTAATACAATTACGATATAAACAGGAGTGATTTTGTCAAGCTCCATTTTTCATTACCGTTACCTCTCCCCTGGACTCTCGATGCTTTCCGATCTCCAGATGTAAATTAATGCGCACGATATGCATCTGTGGATGAGTAAACGCTAAACGCTCAACTGTGAGGAAGTGCGTGTTGGTGTAAAAAGATTGAGGGGTGAAGTCTGGAGTTTAAGATTCTCTGATCTTCCTGACTGACCGTCACAGTTGAAATATTTAGCAGCAAGACTATGTGGGCATTACACATTTAGTGTAATGTAACAACACGTTCAATAACGAATCAGATGCAACGTGAACGCCTATTTTCTATAATGGCAGGGGCGTAGCGTGCGCCGTTTTGGAAGTTTTAAACAGCAGGCCATGGAAAATACGACGTGAATGTGTACTTTATTTAATAATAAATCATATTTAAGCCTGTAGTGTGGGATTATATTGCTGACGCTCAGTAATGATATACATTCGTAAAAGTAAATCCGCTAAAACAAATGTTGGTATGGTAATGGTTAATATATTTACAGGGGGTGGATATGGAAAACTATCCTTGGATGAAATCCAAAATCACACAATAGTTTAGTGATGTAAGGCTTTATTCCTGTAAAACGCCAACGCATGTGAGAAGTTCCACTATTATGCACAACATCATTTGCTCCTGTGCAGTATCATAAACTCTTACAAACACGGTGTTACACACTTTAACCACTGGGTGTCCATTATGCCACAAAGTTCCTGCCACATGCGTATTCACGCAGTACCTCGTAACCACTTGTATAACTCACTGAAATAAATAGAACATGAAAAAACTGTAGGAAGGGTTTTTTTTTTATATATATATAGCATAGCCCAGAGTATCTTAGGTTTACACGGTTGTAAATTTGAGCGAAATGTGTCCCAGTTACTCGCCAGAATGGAATGTTACCTTAAGGTTAGAACGTTCACGTAATATTGTTTCCAAATTGGCTGTCATTTTAAATGCTCGTGTGTGCAGACGTATCAGGGTAAGTGGTTGTTTTTAAATGCCTCGGTACTGATTTCTTTAATGTCTCCTAAACTTGTTTTTCATGCACAGATTGCATGACGACAAACATTGTCATGCAATCTATGGTAAAATTTAGATGATCTTATTGAACTCGTATATCTCCACCAAGACCCAATAAGTAACCAATACCATGAATGTCAATTCTCTACCCTGTAAAATAAATACTTTACATGTAAATCAACATTTCATTTGGCATGGTTTCTATTTCATAGTCTAAGTCCTCATTTCGAGGCAGAATTTTCTTCAATGCTTCTCACTTTTACCCACTCGAATGTATTCCTTGACAACATGAGTTTTGTGCACTATCATATTTACCATAAAAACTGAAATATATACTTCACTGTCTAAAAGGTTCCCAAAATCTTTCGTTGTACGTTGTAAAAAAAATCCTGGAGTTATGCATTTTCATTTTATTTGTACTTGACAAAGAGGCATATATCACCAGCATTGTATATTTTGTTAAAGTAGTACCATGTGACATTGCATAATCAGTTATGTTAATGCTTAGACCGTGTCCTAGTTGGACATTTTAAAGAAGTCGTTTTTAGAAACAATGAATGCTCTTTAAACATCTGTAGTTTATCCAAACTGCAAACTAGGGCTTCCACTTACTGTCCGAGACTATTAATAACCGCAAGAAAAGAAAACTGCAAAATATGTAAAACTATTTGAAATGCACGTGATAAAATATGGTGCTTGTTCTGCAAACACCTTGCTAGCTTTATTCCATGTAAATGCATTCTCAACAACCTTGATTCAGACTTTGATCGGAGCAGGAGCGCCGCTGGACAGAGGGGGGCGGATCAGGTCAGATGGTGAATGACGTCCCAGGCCACTGCCATGTGTCTGTAATTTGTAAATGAACGGAGATTGAGACCAGAGCTTTGGAAGCAGGGGTGGTATGTGACTGGCAGAAGACACTTGCTGCTAGGCTGCGTGATTATTTCTTACCTTTCTTCGTGACCCACCCCTCATCAACGGCTTCCGATCGTCGATGCAAATAAATAAGATGGGGTCAGAAGTTGCAGACTCCTCGAGAAACGTGGAACGGAACGAACATAGAGAAACCCTTGGCACCTGACCCGTTGATGCTGGAGCAAATTCAAATATTTTATATCGAGATCTATTATCCGTAGCAGAACAAAATGTATCAACTAGAGATGACGTTTAACTTCGGTCGGTCAGTTTGTATCTTTAAGCTGGAAGGAACTGTTGAGCTCTGTAGCTATTTTGAACTGTTGTCCAGTGGGGTGGAGCAAGCAAGCCGCAACGTCTCACAACATTGGAAGGCGTGGGGGGGGAGGCGATCTAATCAGGACAATGAACCGAGGCAGTATATGTTTGAACTGTGGCAGCATACTGGACGATCTGTAAGAACACCACGCAGACACGGGAGGACGTGCAAACTCCACATACAAAGGAACCTGAGCTGAGAATCGAACCCAAGTCCTTCTTGCTTTGAGGCGATAACGCTATGCATTGCTCCACCGTGGAACCCAAACTTGAAAGGACTAGACTTGCAATGCATTGATTTGACATCAGGAGTGCATGGGGCAGGTATAACTATGAGAGTCTGTGCAGAATATGCTACGGCAAGTCGTGGCTCGAGTTGGTAGGCTGCGCTCTAATTGCACTATCTCGTAATCGCGGCAGGTTCGCGCGGTGGTAACATCTACATCATACCCTAGTCGGTTCGATTCACACCTCGGGTGCCTTTCTGTGTGGAGTTTGTGTGTTCTCCCTCTGTTCTGCGTGGGTTTCCTCCGGGTTCTCCGGTTTCCTCACGCATATATATATATAAAAAAGACTCATTCATTAATTGGCCGATAACATCGTAGTATAACGCAGTGCCTGGCAAATGTTGGCGCCGGCTGAATGCATGGCTGCCTTCCCCTCGCTGCTCTGCGGTTTCCTCAAAACTCTATAGTGATGTAAGTCACTCTGGATAAGGGCGTCTGCTAAATAATTAATAATACGTCTACGTATGCCTGCGTACACTTGTTACTAGTTAATGTTTCCCTGGTAAGTGCGGTATATGGGGGGGGGGGGAGCTGCAGTACACCGTCCTAGGCTCATTGCACGGTGGCTCACATGCGATGCTATGAACCTGAGTTCAATCCCTAACTAAGTGGCGAGCGACATCCGAACCGATTCTTTGTCCCCCTTCAGTAACACAAATTGATCATCGCGGTGAAGTATGGGCACGCAACCGCCACAACCGCCATCTGATTGTGAATGAACAATTTTCTTCCTAACATAGGACTGTAAGCTGTTAATGTAAATTATTTTAAATTAAAAAGCTTATATATAATGCGTTTATCCAAAATGTTAAATACAAGTTTATACATGCATGATTACCAAGATCAGTATCGATGCATGGCTACTAAAAGCAAATATGTAATCAAAATAGATGCAGTAATGCATGTCGAGTACAGGCCAAGTAAGCAACCATATACTAAATACAGCTACGAATAGCTCAGTCACAAATATGCATACGTTTTCTTAGTTTTGCTATGAAGGGTTGCCAGTACATAAAACTTTTTGTTATTTAAACTTCTATAACTTTGATGTTGCCACATTGCTTCAGGAGCTTTCACGAGGGCACTGCTGATGGTGCTGCAATAGTAAACGTAAACTTAAAAACGTCATGGTTGCCAATAAATAGTCATGCGGCATTTTTCCTTGATATTCTTTATCCTTGGCCTATACTGAATGCACTGGCTTGACTGTAAGAAAGTCTTTTCTTTCATGCCATAGAAATCATTGTAGGGCCAGAAATTGCACCAAATTTAAATAAGCAAGCTTACAGGTTAGCCTGCCAGGCCTCCAAAGTCTGCAATAGTAACATAACATTTATTTTAATGTATGCTTTTCTCAATCGGAAATTCCATGGCTGTCGCATTGGAAGTTATGAAATGCAATATACTCTCATTTTACCAGCTACATTCCTTTTATATTTGCTTTGAACAGAAAATATGTATCCACTCTCTGCAAATGGTACAAACCTAAAGCCTACTGGACAAGTATGATGTCATGCGGCTTGACAAACTGCCAAAACGATGCTTATTGCGAAGAAACCAAGTTTAATGATGTAGGTTTTCACGGCTCGATTTTAAATCACCGTAGCCCTTGAGCAGGTAGCTGAACTCGTGCAAAAGTAATCTATGTGATGTCAAAAGAACGAGACAGACAGCTACGTAGCTATGGCCTCAGTGACTTAATGTACAATTACCACTTCACGTTTGTGACTAAAGGAAATAGAGTATGGACTGGAGCCGTGCAAAGCCAATGTCATGCAAAACGTTAATCTGCAGTTGGAGTTTCCTCCCTCAGGTCTCGTGGCATTTAGGGAAATAAAATACAAGGGCCCGTGGCATGGAATTCTTCGCCATTTGAAAAAATGAATTGTCAGGAAATGTATGCTGATTATATCCTTCATTGCTGTACGTGCGGAGAATTGTTTAGTTCAAATTAACTTGGTCAGACCATTTTAAGAAGAAAATCCTTGGACTGCCAGCTGCGTTTGGGCCTTGCAGACCAGCTTGCCACATGTTATTTCATAGCCTATAGCAGGGCGAGGTAATTTTGACGGTAGTGTGTTCCCTCCATCTTGTCTCAAAATAGACATAGGTAGAGTTGGCTCACATTGGGAACCGATTAAATTTCAATTCCTTTTTACGTTTTTAAAATTCTACTACAGCAACCAATACCACTATAACGCATGCGCACGCATATGCAACTTGCTGGAGAGGAATATTTTATTTTGTAATAATTATTTAGAATTAGCACGTGGCTTAGCAACTTTTTAATTCAGTTTTGGGATTTACATTTCAGAAAAGCGAGTGCATGAATGGCAGGCCACCATTTTCAACAGACATAATTAGTAAAAACATACAGTTTCAGAGTAAGCCAGAGAGGCTTGTTTGATAAAAGGAAGGCCTCATTGAGGCCCATTATCCTTATTTGCTCAGCTGGATATAAAGCATACAATCTCTCGGTGGAAGCAGCTTACAAAATAAATAGTGTGTCAACATGATATTTATTCACATTGTTTGGAATATCTTCCATCCTTCTCTTTCTTTCGCTACACGCTTTTACATTTTGTAATAAATTATCTATCTTTCAGATCCTTAAACCAACAAAATGTCAGGAGTACTGTAATTCAAATAAATTAACACTGTGATTGCAGTTTCATAAAAATGGTTTACTTTCTTGCTGACAGAGAACGACCACATTAGAAGTTTAGCTGAAGTGCAGTGCATAAAAGCGATTGTTTTTGCAAACTATAAATGATTGAATTTAAGTATATTATCCGTAATTGTCTGGATTATACATCCTCATCACAATAATATAAACAAATACTGATAATGAATGAAGTACACGATTTAAATATGCTAAAAAGGCGGTTTTATATGGTAATCATGGCATTAAGTCTTCATTCCCTATGCGAGCTTCATTTGCCTGTATTACCCTTATCATAGGAAGCCAGACAGTTACCTGACAGGCGGCTCTGTTAAGTTAGCGTCAGGTAAATTTAAGCATCAGATAGCAAAATGACAAAGAGCAGAGCAATAACTAGATCTGCTAACGAGAGGAAGGACGCGTTTGTGTTTTCTCACCTAAGCTATACCGATCATCATCAGTCATGATCAATCCACTGCTGCATGAAAGCCTCACAAGCCACTCCCATCTTCCCCAAATTTGTCAGGCAACATACTCTCAGAAATGGGGGAGGGGGAGTTACATTTTGAAACTCAAATTGTGGAATTTTAAAACACGAGTGCAATTTGTAAGCATCCTCTGATATTGAGCATTACAATTGCATGGTCAGTATGTATTTTCTTAAATTTTGATGTACAAGGTGTTCTCTTGGGTTGTGCTGCACGCTGTTTTGGCATTCTGTCTGACGTTTCAGTCCACGTGCTGGGAGCTACTTCATGAACTATTTAGTTACCACCATGACACATCACAGGCTATGCAGCATAGCTGCAAAAAAAAGCTATGCAGTAGTGCTGCAGTGTAATATTTTGTTAGCGATTTACTATACGTGAATTACGCATCTATTAATTATATAGCACATTTATTTATTAACCATTGGTGTACGACCACGTATAACATCCATGGGAATATTTGCTAGTAATTAATTCATTTCACATATCGTTGGAACGAGGCATTTTCTTAAAAAATACACCCTTAAATTGCAGGCAATGAGAGCCCAACAGAAAACAGATCGTTGCTACTGCTGCTGAGTCAATATAATGCAAACTGACAGGTCATGACTAGAAACAAAACATGAGAGGTCATGACCTTAACAAACAAAAAAGGGGGCAAACTGATGAATCTAAATGAGATAGGCTTGGTTCCAGAATCGATTTAATCGACAAAATATCTCAGTAGCCATAGAGTTTGTATTCTCAAATCATATGATTGGGAGTTTGATAAAGGTTGATTAAAGTACCTTTCTTTGTGTCGCTCTATGTACAAATTCCATTCACCTGCACAAGAATAGTTCTTATGGCTGAGTATTTAAATTCAAGGAAATTTGAGCGTCGCTGCTGCATTCAATTAATCAATACAAATGCTTATATAAGTTAATCCCAGTTGTTTATGTATGTCATAGCATCATTAACGTTATTAATCCAGACTTTTTTTTATTCATGTGGACTTTTTATTTCCCAATAGTCGATTAACCCAGTGGTACGCTGTTTCGTTGTTTTATTTTTATGTTTTAACGGCTATGTCCCTCGCAGTGCATTTTCTTCAACATGCCATTATTTCTGATCGTAAATTTTATTTGACGGGAATTGAATAAGAATGCTTTTTAAAAGAGAGGGAAAAAAAGCGAAAGAAGAGTTTTTATACTGACTGAAGTGCAGCCAAGAGCTTTTCCCTGGAGTCAAGCAGACAACCACACAGATGGAACCGATTACAGCTGCTGTGACAAAGCCAGACACCCTCCGTGATTGATAACCTGGGCACAGGCTTGGCATTTTGCCATTTATTTTCACTGCACAATAAAATAAAATTGTTCAAGATTAGCCTCAACTGGCAAGACGTGTGTATGTTTCTGGGGGGGTGGGGAATAAACACATTTTTTTGTTGGTGAAATAATGAACGAACGTCCGTCGTGGCACACAGTGTGGAGTTGTTAGCACACTTGCATACTCCGCAGCCTGAGTTTGATTCCTGACCGTGAATTTCAGCTGCGAATGGTATATGAAGTAGCGCTGGACCAGCGCCTCGTAATCCCTTCACCGACCAGTGCTTTAACGAGTGTGGTGAAATATGGTGGAACAATCCAATAACCAATACCTTCCTATAGAAGTGGATTGATGAGGAGCTCACGAAATAGTTCAGGGGAGGTTCATGAGCCACCTCCACAGTACATTATTTTACTTTAATTGATCTACTCTGGGGTGGCGTGGTGGCCCAGTGGTTAGCGCTGACGCCTCACAGCAAGAAGGTCCCGGGTTCGAATCTCTCGGCTCGGGTGCCTTTCTGTGTGGAGTTTGCATGCTCTCCCCGTGTCCGCGTGGGTTTTCGCCGGGTACTCCGGTTTCCTCCCACAGTCCAAAAGCATGCTCCTGGATAGGTTGATTGGCTCGCAGACTAAATTGTCCCGCAATGCCCGGCGATGGACTGGCGTCCCGTCGTCGGGTGTTTTCCTGCCTTACGCCCTGTGTTTCCGGGATAGGCTCCGGCTCACCGTGACCCTATATAGGATTAAGCGGTTTCAGATAATGAGATGAGATGAGATGATCTACTCTGATGTTGTTGTTGGCATGCCGTTCTCTCCACAGCTCTGTGCAGCCCTTTGTAACCCTCGAGTGAAAAGTGCTCTGGAAGTGCAAATATTATTATTACGGTATCCTTGCGTCCACTTGAGGCTCCAGATGTTGTGTTTGTAACCTCCAAAGCTGTTTGGTATATGTTCAAGCTTTTAAATGCCGGTGACCTGTAATTTTATAGAACATTCACTAATGTGAACTGTGTGAGCAAAATTTATAGGTACCGTCCCATGTATTCGTCTGAGTATGTTATATATACCCATTTGAGTATAACATCCGAGTCTTATCTCATTGTCAGAACCGCTTATTCCTGTACAGGGTCGCGTGAGCCGGAGCCTATCCCGGCAGACACAGGGCGCAAGGCAGGGATATACCCACGATGAGACGCCAGTCCATCACCCGGCACTGCGGGCAATTTTAGTGTGCAAGCCAATTAACCTATGCAGCAGCATGTTTTTGGACTGTGGGAGAAACCGGAGCACCTGACAAAAACCCCACGCGGACACGGGGAGAGCTCGCAAACTCCACACAGAAAGGCACCCCGAGCCGAGATTAGAACCCGGGACCTTCCTGCTGTGAGGCGACAGCGCTACCCACTTGGCCACCGTGCCGCCCATAACATCCGAGTAAGCTTTACAATTGACCGTACAGTTTTATATATTTGTGGTGTGAAAGTCGATAGCCTTTCCATTTTATGACAGGACTGTTTGAACATTTGGTGTGCGTTCATTGCGGCGCGAAATGTAAATGCCCCCTCACTGGTAACTCGAGCTGTAAATTGGATTCGGAACAGGACATCAGGCAATTGGCTGAGCATAATCAATACATAGCAGCTGCATTAATCTTTTAGTCATGGTGAGTGCCGATAAATACAACTACCTGCAATTTGAACTGATTGCAACCTGAACTCCGTATGCAACTGATTGCAACTTGAACTCCAAATGCATTTATAGACACTCATATTTTATTTGCCTTAGCTATGAGAGGGTTTAGAAAGAACACAATCCCTCGTGGAATGAAATCATCAAAGCATATTTTCTATACAATTTCATACTTGCACAGCTATGAATGCTAGTTCTTCGTTTGAATGTTAGTGCGTTCGCTCAAGTGTGAAACATTGGCAACATGTTTTTGCATAAGTGAGATATGCTCGTGACTAGTCACAAAACGCAGTCCTAAACTGATGGTTGTTTACAATAACGAACTTTGGCCACGAAATGCAATCCCTGTACACTGTGTTAAACAAACTCGAATACCTGGATAAATATCTCGTGCAGAGTAAGCGCATGCGAGTTAGTGCCCGAGCAGGCACTTTGTAAGGTGTCCGGCCATGGCCAGCTTTCATTGCAATGGAATTATCATTTATAGCGAAAAAAAAACATTATTTTATATCGTCTTGCATCGAGTAAGGTTTGCCAATAATTAACAAAAACCCACGTATAATTTGACAATTTTCAATCTCTTTTGATTATCGGAGTGGCAAAGTGTGTTTTTGTTGGTTTGAGTGCTGACATTTAACTGATAGATATCCTTGAAGTAAATGCACCCTTGTTGAGGATTTATATTACTGTATATATGTTTAAAAAAATATTCTGAAATAAGTGCTTCAAAGTGCATTTTAGTTTGATTAACTTGGACGTTTTGTTGCCAGCGGTGTTATTGAGGAAAACATCAATAATAATTTGGTAATATTGTAATAATAAAAGCCACTTTGCCGCAATATTGCAGACCGCAAAATGGCCAATGATGTCAGAAAATTAAATTTTCTGCCTTCAGCCATTTATGTTTGAGAATCCAAGGAAATTATACCTGCTGGAAAGTCAAAATTATGATAATTCTATTTGTAAATGGCAGTGGAACATCTGCTCATGTTTACAAAAATAGAGTTTACTTGATAAAAAAAAAATCTCGCTTTCAAATCCTTTAATTTTTGCGTTGTAGATTAGTCCACAGTAATGGTTACTCTATCGCATTACCTAATTATATTCCATACATATTTATGCAAAACAGCGGCATTTGCGCAGGTGGAGGTCTGTTAATGGGCTTCATGATCTATTCAAAGCACAGGGCCTTGTTTATTGTTCACACCGTGCATACGGCATGCGGCATTACGGTACTCATGTCATGAAAACAACTTAATGCTAATGGCCTGGACATTTGCAAAGGTTTCAAACAACAGCTTGTGTGACTCGCATTGAAACGACCCTCATTAGCATCGAGACATTGCATCATACATTTTGTTATCGCTTAAGCGGTATTTCGTACAACACAAGTTTTTGTTATGTTACACCATCTGATAATGAATTGTTCAGTACGCTGTGAGCCTTCAAATAGAGTGGTGAGTGGCACTGCAACCGATTTATTGGGGCTAGTGAATTTCACAAAGAGCATTTACATCTCATTTCCACGTCCATTAAGCACTAGGCTCTCCTGCCTGAAATGTGGCTGACTTGGCAGCTATCCCAGCAGGATTCAGCTCTGCCTTCCCTCGCTATTTCCTGTTTCTACAATAGCCCTTTCTTGCTGAAGAGACTAGCTATGTGCTCCAGTCATGTGACTGGGCACTATCCTTTCAAAACTCTTCCCTTACATAGCCACAACCTGTTCCCTTCAACTCAGCTGCACTGCCGCGTTGTGTAAATGTCATTGCTAGAATTGTTAATTAAGTGCAACTAAATTGTAATTTGGTAATAATAATTGCACTTCCAGAGCGCTTTTCACCCGAGGGTCGCAAAGTGCTGCACAGAGCTGTGGAGAGAACGGCATGTCAACAACAACGACATATGAACGGCAGATCCACAACATCAACATTTATTTGGTTACAAATCTGAGCTGTGGAGAGAACGGCGCGTCTACAACAACAGCAGAGCATTTCAATTGAAATAGTACTGTGCTATATTCGACAAACTGTCAACACAATCAAATGATAGTATACCCCCACTAAAATAACTAGAAATTATAGACAAAACTAAATTGTATTTTAAGGCTCCACATGCCCCGTGCTAATCTCAATACACTTATTATAACATGACACACTCTGTTTTGTCAGATATGGAGCCATCACGTTCACAATATCCGATCATTTGCTCATTAGAAAGTCTGAGGGATGTCAGAAATATAAACGCATTACCCCTTTAAATAGGAAATGTAGGGCTTTGAGATGTCACACGTACTGTAATGATGCGATGATATGATGTTTGTCGAGTCATGAAATAACAACCGCCATTCACCACTTAGAGGCGGTGACGTCACCACGACGGCTGTGCCAGGCCAGGTCCATCTTGAGGCCAAGGTCAATGGAATAAGCACATTGGCACATGCACTGCAGTGTGTTAAAGAACTTTTTTTTCTGTTGGGAGCAGCAGGCCTGGGTATTTCAGCTGCTATCCCTCACACCTCGTGTATTCCCCACGCTATAGCAAATGGCTGTTGAGGGATGTTCACGTGCAATTGACCTCACGGTTATTTTGTAGAAGTTACAGATTCTACAAATATACTTTTCAATTTTAAGTTAGATATTAGAGGCATTGCAACGAAGTAATTGGTTTGCAAACCGTAAAAAAAAACAAGCAACCAGAGTTTTGCTATATGGCCATCACTCACATCGATGGCAATGGCCATTTGGGTGAAGTTTTGTCAACCCCCTCTCTCCCCCCGTGGATACATTTATCATCAATAGATTGCAAATTCTAACAGGTATTTAAACATATGTAACCACACGTAGTTAATTATGTCTACTTCGACCAAGAGCAAATGTTGTTGAATATTTTGACACCACATGACGCAATGCATATTGCAACTCCAGCAAAAATAAATAGCACTGATTACTCGTGGTGGGCACCTTTAACACACAAGTGTAACAAATACAGCGGTGTATTCCACAGGACAAATCCCACTTTGCGAGTCTGTGATATAGTGAAGCAGTTGGATAATAGTGGTTAACAGTGAAGTTAATAAATTGCACTAATTTATGTTTTGCCCTGCTGAAGGATATTTTGTAACCGGCAAACTATAATTTATCTTACACAGGTCGCTGCTTGATACTCTCGTAAAGATCACAGCTATGCTTTTTTTAAAAAGACGTTTAGGAAGTCATGCATCTGATCGGGTACTTTAACTTCAAAGACTTTCAAAGCTAGCAGTTTGTGGTGGGTTAACGACTTCAGGTCATGATTAGCTTCCTGCTTCCTCGGAGGAGGCGTGCATGTTGTTTTGATGTTTTGCTCGCCACTTTCCCAGTCAGCAACAGCTGAGGGAAGCTAGAGTGTCTTAATTACTAAACCAGACTGTAGTGCGTGGCTCAGCAGATGGGGAATACATACAAACAACTATAATGTTTGCTCAAGAAAGGGGGAGGAGGAGGTATTCACGGATATATTTATTTTCCTTTGAATAGTAGATTTCGACTTCTGTAAAATGTCATTTTTAAACATGATTAAAAAGTACACGTATGTGCAAACAATGCCAGTGTGGTTTATATTGTAGAAATGCATTTTTTAAATAACTGAAAAACAAAGAGTCAAGGTGATATATTCAATGCCCCAAGCATTTGAGTCATACTTTAAAAATGAATTGTAAACACTGCAGTATTCTGAACAATATATCTTTACAGCAAGGTACATTTTTGATCTTTGTGGCTGATATGACATTTGCAGTTATTTTAAAATATTCTCCTGATAGCCTCGAATGGATTTGTTTTAAAGTGCATAACACTCTAAAACGAATGATTCGCATGGTAATTATATTAATGTTGCATTTACCAGGACACACTTATATCAATAATCCAATAAAAGTATATTGAAGTGTTATTCTAGGCCAAATTTAATTGCCGAAAACAATCTGCTGCACTCTTTACACTCTTTTCACACGTTATCACCAGACCGTACACGTATGGTTAAAATTAACCCTTACACCGATAACGGTACAACAAAACATATCTGCAAAGTCCACTGCATCTCTACCCAGTCTGAACCTCCAACCAATAGCTCAACAATTGTTTATTCTCTTACCCTGATCTCAAAACTCCTGGAATTTCCGAGTTAAAGGAATCTGATGTCTCTTCATTACTACAAATGTTTCCCTGGACCCCTTCACATCCAAACTCATGCGGGCAAATTTCAAATCCCTTGCCACTTTCGTCACTATTCTCTTCAACAACAACATTTGAATAATGGGGGAATGATATTCCCCCATTATTCAAATGTACCGCAATTACCCCTATGCTCAAAAAACCTGGCCTTGATTGCAACATGCCTGATCATTATTGCCCCATCTCAAATTTATCATTCTTCTATAAGCTCCTTGAGCGTGCAGTAGCCATGCAACTCCAGAAACACGTCCTCGACAATAACCTACTCAGTACCTTCCAATCTGGGTTCATATCCGGCCAAGTACTGAAACTGCTCTGATCACAGTAGTTAATGACCTACTTGTCGCTGCTGATGAAGGCTTGCCTAGAATTCGTGTCCTCCTGGACCTGAGTGCAACGTTTGATAACGTTGACCACCCCACCTTACTTGAGCGACTGCAAGGCATAGGAGTCTCTGGCTGTACCCTGCACTGGCTAAGCTCCTACCTCTCCGACCAGAAGCAGTTCGTCAGCCTTGGAGAATGTAACTCAGAGATCTATCCTGTTTTGTTTGGAGTTCCTCAGAGTTCAGTCAATGA
>JAZEWT010000001.1:40978449-40995945 GCA_036362905.1 Mordacia mordax
ATGCCCCGTGAGCAAACCGGATATGGCCATGTTTGTGAGTAGTGGATGTCAGGTTCATCTGCTCCTCGCGAGAGTTTAGGTTCACGACTAAACTCATTTGGCTTCATGCCAATTTGGCTTCATGCCAAATGAGTTTAGAGTGGCCATGAGATCCCTTGCAAGGGCTCTCTTTGAAGAGTCAACTCGGATATTATAATCGCCAAGTATCTAAATCATCTTAGAACTGGAGCACATTTTAGAAAGCAGCTCAGACAGTTCATTTACAAAATAAGCTGAGGCTCCAGGTGGGCGGTAGAGCAGCACCAACTTCACAGGTTAAGCTGACCTCCAATTCAGAGACATGTGCCCTAATGAATGGAAGGTCAGTGACGGAATCGGTCAGATGTCGGCAGCAATAGAGTGGAGAACTTCAAGGCCGTCATCGCGGCCATGGGAACGAGCCTTCTGATGGAGTACAAAGTCCCGCCGTAGAGTCTGATGCAATGCCCTAAGGCACTTAATTGCCCTAAGACATTGAATTGAAGTCCTCTGGCTAGGACTGTTGATGTTGCTCACTGTTAGTGTGCTTGGATAATGGCTCGCTGTTGACCTACGCCTGCTCAGGATCACTTATTCCTTCTCTTTTTTTAACTGTTATTTCATCCATTATGTCCATCCTTGACTTATAGCCATTATTTTACTTTTATTAATCTACTCTCGCATTGTTGTTGTTGTTGACATGCTGTTCTCTCCACAGCTCTGTGCAGTCCTTTGTGACCCTCGGGTGAAAAACGCTCTAGATGTGCAAAAATTATTATTATTATGTTAATTTGGATATACCACAACATCTTACAATACAAATGTCACTATACTACCCCATTGAGTGTAAATTATAGTCATTACAGCGGCCTCTATTGGCTGGAGCGATAAAATTCAGTGGTTACATATATTGGTTTGAAAATATCATTAATATTTTCACAAACTAGTTGATGTGCATGTACCATTATTTTATGGATGAAGTGATGAACATTGATAGTGTAAAACCATTTGGAAAATAATGAAAATAGAAAAGTGAGAGCAGCACAAAGGCATAGAGAAGATGTCATGATGAATAATGGGAGCATGAAGTAGATAAAAGGACAATGATTATCTATAAATCACGAATGGTGGCTCTAAGACAGATGTAAGAGCAATGCACGCTGGATACAATTGTACGAATGAATAAACGTCAGCTCTCCAGTTTGGAAAGTCACAAAGTCTAGATTGGTAAGAGAGCTACTACTAAAAATTTAAGTTCAATAATTTTCTAAAAAAATAATATTTGAGTATGAGATGACTATAGAAAGACTGAAATGTTTACTTTAGTTTACGCCAGTGACATTTTTACAATGTTATGTCACTACAATGGGATTTTGAATTAATTGTCAACTCGATATAATGTATATTTAGATTGTCTGTCAATGAATCATATGTTTGAGCCCTCGTTGCTGTAATAATAATAATGTTTTCCCACTATATTTATTTATCCAGGAATGTCTTATAACATTTTAAAAGACAATCATTCATTTGAATGTTTGGCCAATCAATAATTTATGTTTAGCATATTTGAGATATCGGCACAAATGAATAATGTAAAAAACAATGGCTGGACGATGCCTCCAACGTGGTAGGAAAAACATCGCAAAGGATAGAGAAGGAACACTAGACACATCTATCCCGAAAGAACATCTATGGAGAGCAATCCTCTTAAATGAATAGAGTCGCTTTAAAGCTCCACACATATGCATGCAATGCGCCTTGCTGTGCTGATAAATCCTGACCACCTTGCAGCCTGGTGGGTTTGGAAAATGCACCCTTGTCTCATTCACACATAACAATTCGCAATGCTGATACTGCATGACTTTGACGTCTTCGTTGCCACCGCAGGGGTGTCATTTTTAATTACTTATCGAGCCACGTTAATTGTTTACTGCGAGACTGAAGCACGAGTTGTCACTGGAGAAATGCGTCTGGCTTCACGACGGTGATTTCGCACCAATGTCCAGACTGAACTTGTTCCGTCAAGGCGTGTGAGTGCTTTCTTGGGAATGCCTTGACGAGAATTGTGTGACAACGTTTGCAAGTCCGTGACTTGCACAAGTTAAAGGTGCAAACTAACCTGCATCTGTTATCAAGGGCAGGCTAAGTTAAAGCATGTAGGTGATTATTCACACGTAATTTGTTGCATGCACCCTGTACTTGTGATTTTCAAGTTTAAATTAGATGTTCCTAATTAATATTGCCACTTATTCCCACCTTCAATTGTATCCCGCTGTCCGAAGAGAGATGATATCTGTTTTATACTCTGCTGCAGTGGGACGCATTGCTCTACACACGTCACCGTTTAATGACAAGGGGTGAACTCCGCCAGGGCTATCATTTCGGCAAATACCACGTATTAATGCATTAACAATAAATAATTGCGATTTTTTGATGATATATCTGTTGTAAACATACAAATTCATTCACTATCAATACCCGCTTAATCCTGTGTAGGGTCGCTGGGGGGCCGGTTCCTATCCTGGCCAACAGAGGGCGCAAAGCGGGGGAATACCCAGGATTTGACGACAGTACATCGCAGGGCACACTTTTTTTGGATGGGGGGGTGGGCGGACAATTTACTTAGCAGGCCAGTTAACTTAGGCAGTAGCGTGTCTTTGAATCTTGGAGAGAAACCGGAATACCCGGCGACAACTCACACGGGCACAGGGAGAACATGCAAACTCCACACAGCAAGGCACCCGAGCCGGAAACCGAACCCGGGGCTTCTTGCTGTGAGGCCACAGCGCTACCCACTGCACCACCGTGCACTCAATATGCCAGTTACATTAAGGTATTATTCAAGATATTCATTAAGTTATTAAGCCAAGTATTCTTGTTCTCTGGACCTAAGTGCTGCCTTTGATCCTGTTGACAACCCGATCTTACTTGTGCGACTGGCGGGTATCAGGGTCTCTGGTTGTGCTCTGCATTGGCTGAGCTCCTACATCTCTGAACAGAAACAGTTCGTCAGCCTCGGAGGACGAAACTCAGAGATCCATCCTGTTTTGTATGGAGTTCCTCAGGGTTCATTTCTCGGCCCACTCCTCTTCAGCTTCTGCATACAACTACTTGGCCATATCCTGCGCAGCCTCAATCTCAGCTACCATTGCTATGCCGATGACACCAAAATCTATATCCACGCAAAGCCATTCATCATTGTGTCGGCTCTTTGCGTGTTGTCCTTACTGTCAACTGCGAAGGCCTGGCTCAAATCAAATTTCCTAAAACTAAATGGCGACAAAACAGAAGTTTTGCTTGTCAGAAGCCCACATCAATTGTCCAAGACTGAACCTATCGAATTGATTGGATTCTTTATTCCTCACTCAGCTTTGATACACACATCAACAAGGTGACGAAGGTAGCCTATTTCCATCTCAGAATTATAGCAAGACTGTGCAACATCCTGTCACCCGCTGATGCTAAGAAGCAGGTCATGCATCTTCATCTCCTCACGAATCAATTACTGCAATGCACTGCTCCTTGGCACCCCTGCATACCTGATCAATCGTCTCCAACGTGTGCATAATGTGGCTGCAAGAGTCCTAACTCGCACACCCATCCACGATTACATATCCCCAGTACCGATGTCTCTTCACTGGTTACCGGTTATATACAGGATTGAATTCAAGATCCTTCTTTTCACATCCAACATCCATCCGTGACCTACTTCAGGCACCCTCATCAATACGACAACTTCGATCCTCTAATACGGGCTTGCTGTATGTACCCAGATCACACCTCCATTCGATGGGTGACAGAGCCTTCTCGCGCGCTGCTCCCGGACTCTGGAATGCCCTTCCATTGGAGATTCTGTCAGCTGAGTCCCTGGGCATCTTCAAATCTCGTGTTAAGACTCACTTGTTCAGTGAGGCTTTAAAGCCCTCTGGCTATTTCTGTTGCTGCAGCTCAATTTTGTCATGCTGGGATAATGGCTTTTTGCCGACCTATGCCTGCTCGGGAATATTTATTCCTTCCTTGTTTGTTGAAGAATTATTATTCTTCCAGCAACTTTATGTCCTATAATTTATTGCTACCATTTCACTTTCAGTTGAACAGTGCTGATGTTGTTGCTGACATGCAGTTCTCTCCACTACTCGGATTTGTAAAAAAAAAAAACCTAAAAAAACGTTACTGTTGCTGATTTTCCGTTCTTATGTCGTTGTTGTTGCGTACTCTCCTCAGCTCTGTGAAAAGCGCTCGATAAATGCAATTTTTATGATTAAGATATAGCATCCTGTTATGATTATTGTTACTGAAATACTTATCATTTATACTGTGATGTGGGCGGCACGGTGGCCCAGTGGTTAGCGCTGTCGCCTCACAGCAAGAAGGTCCCGGGTTCGAATCTCTCGGCTCGGGTGCCTTTCTGTGTGGAGTTTGCATGCTCTCCCCGTGTCCGCGTGGGTTTTCGCCGGGTACTCCGGTTTCCTCCCACAGTCCAAAAGCATGCTGCTGCATAGGTTAATTGGCTCGCAGGCTAAATTGCCCCGCAGTGCCCGGCGATGGACTGGCGTCCCATCGTGGGTGTATCCCTGCCTTGCGCCCTGTGTCTGCCGGGATAGGCTCCGGCTCACCGTGACCCTGTATAGGACTAAGCGGTTTCAGACAATGAGATGAGATAAGATACTGTGATGTTGATGATGCCTTCAAATAACATGAATACCGGCCATTCTCAATCCAGTAGTGGACGAATGCCTCTAATTCCATGCAGATCAGGGGGGTGGGGTAGGTTGTCCATACTTAATCAAGTTAGGTAATGTGCGTTGGATGGGCAGGATCAGCTCTGATATCACTAATCCACTGAAATTAACCATGGGATGGATTCAGATCAGTTCATGTATCTGTGTGTGAGTGTATATGTCTGATCAAAAATCGCCCTTCAACTCCATAAAATATTACTTGCAACGCTGCACCGATTACCCTTCTTATAGGGGAAAATGGTGATCCGATCTCCGACCCCCAGGAACAAGTTTGCAGATTTACATAGCATTTCTGTAAGGTTTTGGAGGAGGGAAACCCCACCAGCTGAAATAACACCATGGTACAACACGGAGGTGACCCTGCTGGGGCTGCGGCACCTCAGATAATGTAAGAAGTAGCCACACCCTGTGAGTGGCTGGCAGAGGTGCCATCTATAGAGGAAGTAATTAAGGCGATCCAGAGCCTGAGACCAGGACAACCACCGGGCAGAGATGATTTTCCAAGGTGGTGGCTGTCTGCAGACTGCCCTGTATAACATCATTAAAACCATCTGGAACACAGGAAGGGTCCCACAGAAATGGAATGATGCCCTTGTGGTTCCCTTCCTTATGAAGTTGGACCACACCGATTGTAATAACTACAGGGGCATCTCGCTCCTCAGTGTGCTGCAAAGGTCCTGGCAAGGATCATTCAACATCGCCTTGCCAGGCTCACTTAGGAGAAGCTTGTGGAACCCCAATGTGGTTTCAGGCTGGGGTGGTCTTGCACAGATGCCATATTCTCTGTCGAGTTGCTACAGCAGAGATGTTGGGATTTCCAGCAGAAGCTGCATCTCTGCTTTATTGACCTGATAAAGGCCTCCGATACTACCAGTAGGCCAGGGCTGTGGATTGTTCTTTGTGCTTTCGGGATCCCTCACACCCTGCTCACCGTCATTAAGGACCTTCAGGAGGGTAGGAAACTCCGGGTAAAGCTATGTGGTCAGGAGTCAAAGCCATTCCCTGTTTACCTTGGGGTGTGACAGGGATGCCCTCTGGCTCCTACATTATTCAACATCTTTTTGACAACGTAGTTGAAGAGGCTTTCCATGGATGTTCCACTGGAATTTGCATCTGGTACAGGTACAATGGGAGGCTGATCGATGCCCAGATGCGGTCAAGGGATGGCTCTCTATTGGCAAACCATGTTATCAATGCCCACGATTTGGTGATTGCTGCTCACTAGAAGGAGGAGTTGGGGGCTCTGCTGTTGAACCTGGAGCATGCCACAAAAGGTGGGGTTTTACCATCACCAAAACTAAGGACCTGTCTGGGCATTTAGTGCCACCGAATACTCCACCTCCTCAGCTCTCCATGAGTGATGGGGCAGTTGTGGAAAAAGTAGAGAAGTCTACATACCTCGGCAGTGGTTTATGGCCGGTTCTGATTTGGCAGCGGAGGTCTCGCTCGGAATCAGCGGCATTATCGTTTCATCAGCTACGTAATTCTGTGTGGAACCTGCCTGGCCTGTTGCTCCACACGAAGCTTCTCAGCTGCAGTAATGGCCTCTCTTCTCTATGCTTGCGAAATGTTGACCCCCCTGGCAGAACATCTGCGCCGTTGAGAAACTTTCCGGCGGGCCTACCTACGATCCATCCTGGGTTTAACCAGGTTGGATTGTGTGAGGAACTCACAAATTCTCGAAAGATCTGAAGTTCCATTGGCGAGCTCCTCTGGCAGGCGAGGCTGAGGTGGCTGGGTCATGTAGCCCACATGCCCAGCCACCGCATGACCAAGCAGTTATTGTTTGGCCGAAGAGAGGGAGCTAAACGGGTGAACGGGCGCGGCACGGGCTAGAGAAGAGATGGACTGATGTGGCACAGGAGGACCTGGAGCTGAGTGGACTTGCTGAAGATTGGTTCCAGCGATGTCAAGATCGACCTCTGTGGAGGAGGATCGTGAAGGACGCTACGGGGCAGTTGGAAGCAGTCGCCTTTCAACAACAATTGAGGGTGTCGGAGCGACGCTCACAACAACGAGCTGAGTATCGGGCGGCTAAAACATAGCAAGTTGGTACAGTAGGGAGCATAGCTGATACATCTGCCAGTCATCTCCGTCAGGCAACCCTTAACACCTATGTCTGTCCCTCTACCTCGTCAGTTAGCCTTCGACACTTTACTCGGCTTTAAATGTGCATATGGCCTGGCACAGACGCCGCGTTGACGTCACTGCCATTTAGTGGCGAATGGTGTTTGTTGCTGTGTCTGTGTCTGTCTGTGTGTGTATGAGTGTGTGTTTGTATGAGTGTGTACTTTCAATGGAACTGCTCCGTTGTTGTTGTTGACACGCCGTTCTCTCCACAGCTCTGTGCAGTGATTTGTGACCCTCGGGTAAAAAGCGCTCCAGAAGTGCAATTATTATTGTTATTAAATCCTGGTGTCTGGGTTGATAGGACAGCCATCACACACCACTGTCCGCACGATTCTGTGTAACGGAGTGTGCGGTGGTGTTTCAGTTGCGCACTTTGTTCCGTGTGTGAACAGCATGGACATTAGCAGAAGCGCAGCTCGGCGAACAAAAAGCAATGATTGAAATTCAGTTGTAATGATGTAGGTTGGTGGTGCCAGGTGTCGCGCCGTGCCAGGAGACGTGCATCGTAGCGCCCGTGCCAGAGCGAAGGGGCATTGCCCAGGTTAACCGCGCTGTGATTGAGCGAGATTACGGGTCTGTACCGATTAACGAAAAAGGTTCGGGGGGGGGGGTAAGCAAGCCTGGGAGAAGGTCCTGGAACGTCCCGGGGCAATATAAAAAGGGGGTGCTGGGTAACTGGCGGGGAATGAGCGGTGCTGGTTGGAGCCGAACGCGTGATTTGCCGTATTGGTATTGTCCCGAGTTAACGATCGGCAATTAATCGTGTGTCGCGCTTACAAGTGCGGGCAACGGTTCATAAAAACTCCGAGTGTTGCAATGGAGCGAGTGTGGAGTCCTACTATGCAGGTTCTAGAGAGCGGGAGAGATGATCCAACCGTCGGCGCGATCGCCACTCGAGCATAACAAGGACGACGGTGATGGCGAGGTCCTCATGCTCTGACACAGTGAACCACGCCGAGCCAGATGGGCTTTATTCCACCATCTGAACCCACGCTTGCTCATGGGCTCATTTCAATATTGAGAAAATCCTACGTATCAACGAACAGTTCAGTTAAGGTATTGAGATTACCCAGCCATGCATACGTATATCTTTCTCTGGCCAGCTGTAGCTAATACAAGTGATGGAGAGGTAAATATTTCAGAACAATGGTTCATGCTATTTATATTGGCAGCATACGGTACCGGTGATGCAGTGAATCAGTCGGCACCCGTGCCGCACACACGGCATGTGTTGCTCCTCAGATCTCCCTGTAGGTGGCAGTAAAGGGTTTTTTGAGATTTGCCAAAGCGCTGTGTGTGAGAGAGAATACGGTGTCTATGGCCGTTTCTGTGAATGCGTCTGGGGGTCAGGCGTGTCATGCTTTTAATGTTGTTCATACTTCGTGACGCATACGCGGAGCTTCTTCCAGCAACAACAACATTAACGCTACACATTGCAAATGCACCCCGTATTACCCCTTGTGAACCCTGTTCATTTCCACAGACATCCATTACCAGCAGTTTCCTGCATACAATAAATACCTCATTAGGGCTTTGCTCATTGTGATAAGATCAGAAATGTATGACTGTAGGAATGAATAATCTATGGGACTGGTTCGAAACGTGTTGAGCGTAACGCACAAAGTGCGTGCACAAACATTATTTTCCAAGTCACGCTTTAGAACAAACACATCATTCATATTGATGCTAAAAATGTCGATTGCACCATCATCACCATCTCAAGAAAATTATCTTTCCACGCAGATGGTCCTTAAATTTGAGAAGCTGGTGAAAGTTGCTCGGTGCCAGGTTTTGTGTCGTTTGTTGACAGTTGCCGCTTGCATTTGTTGCAGACGGCCTTGGTCAGCTCGAGATTGACGTGAGAGAGATGTTGTTAGAGATGCCCTTTGCACGATGCCTGTAGGCGTTCTGGGGAAACAACACGCACACAATGGTAATGGTGATCATTTAAGTTATATAAATAGTACAATTTCTCGATTATGTCGAATCGTTATTTCACAAAAATATACCGTCCAGCGTTTTGGATATTTATTGCCAATTAATACACACACAAAACACACTCGTTGTGTGTCCTTCGTTGATTGATAGCACGTCTACAAAAGCACTAATGTGCGACACAAATAGCCAATAGTGCTCACTTAATAAAAGTTTAAAAATATGTACACCACACGATATTAGATGTGTTAATATTCCATGCACTCTCTGACAGCCAGGTGAAAAATGAGATTAAGACTCCGAAAGTACTTCAAACGCCACCGCAATCGCCACCTCGTGATACGTTGCAGGGTAAGCACTCAGGAACCCCTTGCCTCGCGTGATACGGTAATGTGATAACTGGGGAAAGCAGTATTTAATTTTACTGGTATTTGAGCACGACCAGGACTTGGCTGGGTCAAATGAACATTGGGCTGGGCTCCTCCTGTAGAACCTAGGTCACGTAGTACATTACGTTGTCTTTTCTTACAAGACAGTAACAAATGATCGCAATTTTAAAAAAGGGTGCGTATTGGTTCTTTTAGCTGAACTTTTAATTTTTAAAGACACATGTTGTATACTGTTCTTTTTGCAGCTATTGATTTTGTTTTAAACTCTGAACAAAGTATGGTCTTACAATTTACCTTTTGCTGTTGTTCTTGAAGCAAACACGTATACAGGCCCACGAATGTATTTCGTTTCTATTCATTAAAAAAAAGTGATTTTTGCACACTCTACGTAACTTGGTGTTTAAACTTGACTTCGCCTGCAATATATATAAAGTCACAACAACACTCCGCTTCTCATATTGTAATCTCTCCGTGTAGCGAATCGGCAGAAGACCATTTCCATTAGAGTTGTGATGAAGTCTCATCTCATCTCATTATCTGAAACCGCTTAATCCTATATAGGGTCACGGTGAGCCGGAGCCTATCCCGGAAACACAGGGCGTAAGGCAGGAATACACCCGACGACGGGACGCCAGTCCATCGCCGGGCATTGCGGGACAATTTTAGTCTGCGAGCCAATCAACCTATCCAGGAGCATGCTTTTGGACTGTGGGAGGAAACCGGAGTACCCGGCGAAAACCCACGCGGATACGGGGAGAGCATGCAAACTCCACACAGAAAGGCACCCGAGCCGAGAGATTCGAACCCGGGACCTTCTTGCTGTGAGGCGACAGCGCTAACCACTGGGCCACCGTGCCGCCCTGTGATAAAGTCATGAACATGAAATAATTATAGTTATACTTTTGGACGGTATGGTGGCGCAGTGGTAACATCCGGGACTCATAGAAAGAAAGACCTGCCGAGGCGGTTTGACTCGCCTCGGGCGCCTTTCTGTGCGGCGTTTGTGTGTTCTCCCCAGGTTCTACGTGGACTTCCTTCAACCTCTCTGGTTTTCTCCCACAACAAAAATCTCATTAATTAATGAGCAGATAGCATAATGATGAAAAGGATGCAGTGTCTGGCGGGTTTCACTGGCTATGCGTGACTTGACTCCCCTCCCTCATACCCCCGTAGGTACCTTCGAAATTGAATTCATATGTTATATTAATTATTATTCTCAACTGCAATGATGTAGGTTTTCACGGCTCGATGCATGATGATTGCTTCGAAAAGTTGCCCTCTCGGGACAGCCGCGTCGATCGCTCCCTCTCTCCTCTCCTCGCGACGTTTCGCCTCACACGTTAGAGGCATCCTCAGGCGCAGTATGTGTGTGTAGTGCCTGTCGCTCCGATATATATGTGGGTACTATGTTTGTGTCGAGTCATTTTTGCTGTATGGGGTCTACATCTGAATCACATTAACACTAATCTCCTTTTCCTATTCACACCCCGGAACTGCGATAACCCCCACCTGCGTTGTCTGTGACTCGTCCCCTAGTTTGCATCTCATGAAGCAATCTCCCACACACCTTGTGATCCCCCTCTGATGTCCACACCTAACAGCTCTATATCTGTGCATTACTGACTTCCATGACTGGCCTCCACGTTTGGCTAAGCTTTATATTCATTTCTTGTTTGCAGCTCATTGTCTTTTTTGTCTTGTGAATCTCAATTGCTTCACGAATTAATCTTGGACCTTTATGGCAGATGGCTGCTAGTACTTGTATCTTATCAAAATCGATTCTATGTTGTTTATCTACACTATGTGCTGCTATTGCTGATTTATCCATGCGCAGCAAACGTACTGCTGCTTCGTGTTCTGTTTTTCTTGTGGCTATTGTTCTTCCTGTTTGTCCGATGTATACTTCCTTAAAGTTGCTGCAAGGGATGCAATATACGCCTTCTGTCTGTAACGGTAGTCGGTCTTTAGGTGATTTGAGTACATCTTGTATCTTCTGCTGGGTTGTGAAGACTTTTAATTTTATATTTTTCTAGGTATTTGCTAATTTTGTCTGTGGTGCCTTTCACATATGGCAGGAAAGCGCGGGTCTTGATATCGTTAAGACCGTAGAAGAAATAGTCACCAGAGTAGAATGTGCAATTTTTTACAGCAAGCTCCCAGAAGTAAATTCTGAAAAAATCCGCCAAGATGTGTGCAGAATCGTACGCAAATCGAAACCACCAAAATCTAACTGTACGGCTGAAGAACGGCGACAGCTTAACAAACTCAACAAGAATAAAGACAGACTCATTCTGCAAGTGGACAAACGAAACGCTACAGCAATCATCATTATTCTCAACTGTCATACACCCTGTCAACGCTCAAGAATCATTTCCCTTGTACATCATCAGCACTCGAACTCTGTATTGCAGACAAATAGGTCACCTTAGCATTATGCTCATAGATTCGTCTTAATGTAGCATTAAAATTATCCAGCATTATTTTCACTGCTTTACCAAAGATAATAAACTTTTATGACCCCATTTCAGCTGAGAGATGAATATGCATGTGTATAGACGAGCAACAACTTGTGATTTAATGCTCAAGTCAGTGTAATTGACAGCCAACTCTGATATTTTGAGTTGTAACAAAAGGTGGTCTAAAATTGTTTAAAATATATGAACACATTTTGCACAAAGCAAACGTTATTTTCATGTTAAAAGTGTGTTTATTTGCTGACACACTGAAATACAGCAGAATAAATTAACGTCCTTTCTGAGTTTGATTATATGCTGCGTATGTCATTGCAATGCGACTGATTACGAAAGTTTTGTTTTTAATCCCCTTGCAAAATAAATTGTGCATTGGATCAGCTTTAAACATATGGATACATGCATACGTGGGCATTATCAAGACTGAAATATACTTCCATAAACTATATTTAATTACATTGGGGGCTATATGAGCGTCAAATGAATTACACAACCCCACGCAAAAAGCCACGTCTTTTAAAAATAAATCTTGTGTTGGCAGTTTGCAAAGTAAATGTGACAATGGTATGACCGTTACCCATTGCATTTACGAGTGGTGACACGTAATTTCAAAATTGTAGAAGTCTACCCAACATAGAGCGCCTACTGGAATCAGATGAGAGCCAGGTGGCTTCAGCTGCACTTTGCTAAGCAGTACACAGCGTGGTTTGTTCCCTATTGTAATTACTACCCAATGATGTCAGCCACCTATGGCAGTTCACACGCACACCAGTGCACATGCACAGGAAGGTAAGTTGCCTAAACTAGAGGTCATTATAGAGGCCCATTCCCACAGTTAAACTATTTTGAAATTGGACAATTCCTGCCCTGTGGTTTTACCAATGAAAAAAATGCTTGGTTGCACATGAGGACATTTATGGGCTTGATCGTTTTGGGCTGCCGAGTTTTCACTGGCATATACGTATGTGATAGTGGTAGACTGTGCATGTGCGTTGACCTTACAACCAGCTGTAACTAATGTACACTCATTTAAAACGATTTTTTTTTTACCCTACTATGAGTAATTGTGCGTATAGCCATTACGTGATGGAAGTGCGGATTAGTGCTGCATTCAGTTGCAAAACCTGTGCCGGAAATTCTTCTTCTTCTGGCCGCTACATTTCGGACATGTTTGATGATGTCGGGCAGCTCACCGAGTCGGTCCGCAATGCCACAGACCGCTCGTTGTCGTGCCCGTTGATCCTGACGACGTGCTGGCGCTTCTCCTGAGCCGGCGCCACCACCACCAGTGACGAGGATGGGAAGCTTATCACTTTGCCTCAACTTTATTAACACCACTCGAAAACGCTCCGCGCTGCACTCACCAATCAAACTCACTCCAACATGCCGGTACATCGACACAGAGCCACGCGCTCCCGTTCCGAACAGTTCGTTATTCATCGACATCGTCAAACCATCAGTTTGCCAAGCTCCGATTCACCAACTGTCTGCAACCCAATGCTTGTCGCACCTTATATCTGACATCTCACACATATAGGGACATCCTATCCTTTCGGTCGTCCGGATCAAACCGGCCTGTCCGTCCTGTTTACTGCACATGGCAACACCTTCTTACTTTTGTTCCTTGAACTCTCCATGATCCCCCCTCCGCTCGACCATCCAATAGCAACAGCATCCCCGTGACCCACCATTACAGCCAAACATACACAATCCGTGCTCAGCCCAATCACAACGCAACTCTCTCGGTTCTAACCATGGCATATCAGGATGCACCTAGCCAGGCACCGTGCGGAACCCCGCACTTCCTATCACGCATGACACCCCACTCAACCACTCAACCACTCACACCGCCGTAACCTGGCACCACTCATCATGCAAGACACCCCACTTCTCCCATAACATCGCAAACGACCTCCCTTTTGGCCCGATCGCTGGGTGTGGGTGTCCGGCTATACCTAGCCTGGCACGGCCTGGGGCTTGGCCCCACAATGACATTGTTGTTGTAGTAACACCGAAATATGTAAATGAATTAATAATAAGAAGGGCAACGTATGAGTCGCACAAATGTAACACTCATCGTGGAACGCGTGTGAATTGTAGTCTGTTTGAGCAACGTTTTCATGTGTAATGACTTGAAGATGGCCTAGATCTCGAGGTGGGTTTATTTCAACACCGCATGGGGTAACAACTTAAGGGTTTCGCGCCAAGGCTAACAGCAAACTAACTGGGTTTTGTTAACGCTATGGGTACTTTTTTTGCCATTATACAAATATAAGATTACAATAGGTTTTACCGTATCTGGCGATTATGCAGGTGTTAAGATCTTAACACATGCATAATCGCCAGATACGGTAAAACCTATTGTAATCTTATAACTGGGTTTTTTTAATCGCTTATTTTATGTCCTTTTAGTTGAACTGTTCTGACGTTGTTGACATGCCGTTCTCTCCAGAGTTCAGATTTGTAACAAAGAAAAACAAAAAATGACGTTATTGTAGCTGATTTGCTGTTCTTTTGTCGTTGTTTTTGCATACGTGCAATTGTCTCCACATCTCTGTGCAGCACTTTGTGACCCTAGGGTGTAAAGCGCTAGAAAAGTGCAATTATTCTTATTATAAAAGGGGGAACGTTACTGGGGCATCTTGGTGGTGGTGGTGGGGGGATTGTAACCGAGGTCCTACGTGTCCCTCAGGCTCTACTTCTACGCACGTAGCCACCCCCCGCCCCGAACAAAGGTTTCACCAAAGGCCCAGCCACCTGTTCCATCTCAACCTTAGGTAGGTTCCCCACGGCACTGCCCCTGGGTTCTCCCTTCTCATCGCCCTTGGCCGTCCGACCATGGTCTTGGCCAATGGAGGACTTCTCTATGGCGTGCGCTGGGATCAATCGAACTGAAGGAGGCGAATTTGACAGAGATGGGAAATGAGGCGAGTCCTCACAGGCATCTACCGAGATCCGTGTTTCAGGACCGTTACATATGGATTCCTGCGTGAGCTCTTCTTTCGGTTGTCCGTTATAGCGCTCCTCGATGTTGTTTAGCAATCTGTACTGTAATGTGCTGCGCTGTACTGCGATGTGCTGTTCCGTAAGGCCTTGGCGGCGAGGACTGTTGATGCTGCTCACTGCTGTGTGCTTGAATGATGGCACGCTGTTGACCTGTGCCTGCTCAGGAACACTTCTTCCTTCCTCTTTGTGGTTATGAACAATTATTTGATCGTTACTTGATGAGCTTTATTGATTCATAGTCATTATTTTATTCAGTTGATCTATTATGATGTCGTTGACATGCCATTCTCTCCACAGCTTTGTGCAACGCTTTGTGATCCTCGGGTGAAAGACCCTTTATAAAGGCAAATATCACATATGCCGCCGACATACCGCTCACCACGCAGCTCTGTGCAGCGCTTTGTGACCCCCGGGTAAAATATTGGCCAATTTGGCCAAAATTACTGGGCTCATAGGTCACTGCTAATAATAACTGTGCCATCATATATTTTAGTTTTAGTTTTTGTTGCTGTAAGTTTATCAGCCCTTTCATTGTACGCGTTGTTACTTTGGTCTTTTCGGACGTTTGTTGCGTCGCAGGAATCCCCTATCTAGAGCTTGCGAGCTCACTGGGTATTTTTCTGCTTTAATAATAAACATCTCTCTGTCTGTTATTAGGCAGTGTTTTGCCATGAATTAAGTGGCCAATCACGTGAACGATTGATGTACTGACCTTCAGGCCCTTAGATGGCCACAGACCTTGTTATCTGCAGGACCTTTTTTTCACCCATAGTACCCCATACATTCACACCGCTCTTCTTGTGAGGAATCGCTAGAAGCCCCCAGGGTCCGTTGAAAAATAATCCTGGTTCTCGGTACTTCTGCTTTTGTGACCCCTACCCTGTGGAAATCTCTACCGCATCTTATATAAGAGAGTGCCCGTCCGTGGAACATTTAAGACCGACCTTTTTTACCCTCGCTTTTTCCGAATCTCAATCTGTGCTTGATAGTCGATTTGTTTGAATTTGGTTGAAGTGTAAGTAAAAATATCTTACACTTTTATTTGTTTTCCGTGCAAGCGCTTTGATGCACTCTGAATCGCGCTCTTTGTAGTTTAATATTGGTTACTTGAGTCTTCGACTGATTAACGTTGACCGGACAAGGTATTTAACAGAGCACGGCTTTGTTTTTTGAGATTACTCTGTATTTAAATAAAAAGGCTTTCGGAATACGCAGGTGGTTACGGCCTTCAACAAGCTCATAATGTCATTATTATTATTATCATAATTATAATCAGCCATTACCAATCCACTGCCAGATGAAGGCCTCTCAAAATCGTCGCCATCCTTCACGTTTCTGAAATCCACCTAGCCTCCATACACAAACTGTACTGGTTACCGGGTAAAATACAGGATCGAATTCAAGATCCTCTTCACCTACAAGACGCTCACTGGCGCTGCTCCGACAAACATCCGTGACCTACTTCAGGCACGCTCTTCAACACAACTTCGATCCTCCAATACGGGCTTGCTGCTGCAAGTGCTCAAATCGCACCTCCATTCGATGGGTGACAGCTTTCTCGCACGCTGCTCCCAGACTCTGGAATGCCCCATCTATTGGAGAATCAGTCAGCTGAGTCGTCACGAGACTCACTTGTTTCGTGAACCTTTGAAGTCCTCTGGCTAGGACTGTTGATGCGGCTCTGCGCTGGCATTATGGCTCGTTGCCGACCAGCCCATGCTAGGGAACACTTATTCCTTCCTTTCGTTTGTTGAACGATTATTATAATCACTTATTTTGTGTCCTTCCCTAAATTGGAGCCATCATTTGACTTTCCATTGAAATGCTCTAATGTTGTTGTTGACATGCCGTTCTTCCCACCGCTCAAATTTGTAATTAAAAAAACAAAAACGATGTTGTTGATTTGCTGTTCATATGCCTTTGTTAACAATAATAATTGTATTTGTAGCGCGCTTTTCACCCGAAGGTCACAAAGTGCTGCACAGAGCTGCGGAGTGAACGGCATGTCAACAACAACGACATAAGAATGTAAAATCAGCAATAATAACGCTTTTTTTTGGTTATTTTTTTACAAATCCGAGCTGTGGGAAAAACGGCATGTAAACAACAACATCAGGACATATGCAATAAGTAGAGCAGGTTTTTACCATTTCTGGCAATTATACAGGTATTATGATCTTAAAACACCAAAAATCACATTTCACACTGTGTCTAGTTTGCAAAAGCCACACATACTTGCGGCAAAATATGCAAACAATAAGTTTGATAACACATGTATTGTCCTTCAAACCGATTGGCCTACACCAGACATGGCTTTATTTTGAGCCTGATTGTAAGTGTTAGCCAGATGATGCCAAAAGGCAGTCAGCTTAGGACAATGCAATATCACTGCTTAGTAGCTCGGGTGGAGCTGTTTAAGCTATGGGTACTTTTTGCAAGTGTACACATGTAACAAGTAGAACAGATTTTTACCATTTCTGGCAATTAAACAGGTGTTCAGATCTGAAAACACCAAAATGTATACATTTCACAATGTGTCTAGTTTGTAAAAGCCACACATACTTGTGGCAAAATATGCAAAGAAGAAGCTATGATAACATATGCATTGTCCTTCAAACATATTGGCCTATACCAGGCATGGCTTTCTTTTGAGCCTGATTGTCAGTGTTAGCCAGATGATGGCAGAAAACAGTCAGCTCAGGACAATGGTGTTTTAAGATCTTACACCTGTATAATTGCCAGCAATGGTAAGAACCTGAGTGGGCAGCGCGCTGGCCCAGTGGTTAGTGCTGACGCCTCACAGCA
>JAZEWT010000001.1:41006683-41025489 GCA_036362905.1 Mordacia mordax
GAGAGATTCGAACCCGGGACCTTCTTGCTGTGAGGCGACAGCGCTAACCACTGGGCCACCGCGCCGCCCAAGGTTTTTACCATTTCTGGCAATTATACAGATGTTGAAACACCAAATAGACACCTTTCACAAAGTGTCCAGTTTGTAAAAGCCACACATACTTGTTGCAAAATATGCAAACAAGAAGCTTTGATAACATATGCATTGTCACTATGGGTACTTTTTTGCCAGTATACATATATAGGATTACAACAGGTTTTACCGTATCTGGCGATTATGCAGGTGTTAAGATGCAGGTGTTAAGATCTTAACACCTGCATAATCGCCAGATACGGTAAGATGCAGGTGTTAAGTTCTTAACACCTGCATAATCGCCAGATACGGTAAAACCTGTTGTAATCTTATATATGCATTGTCCTTCAAACTGATTGGTCTACACAAGACATGGCTTTCTTTTGAGCGTGATTGTCAGTGTTAGCCAGATGATGCCAAAAGGCAGTCAGCTCAGGACAATGCAATATCAATGCTTAGTAGCTCAGGTCGAGCTGTTTAAGCTATGGGTACTTTTGCAAGTGTACTTATGTAAAGAGTAGAAAAGGTTTTTACCATTTCTGGCAATTATACAGGTGTTAAGATCTTAAAAGACCAAATAGACACTTTTCACAAAGTGTATCGTTTGCAAATGCCACACATACTGTTGAAATGTGTATTCAGCCTTGTTTTTGTTTTTTTGCACCGGGGACCACCAGAAATGTAATTTAGTTCCTCTATATACTGTAATTGTATACGGATGGGATGACAATGAAGGGCATCTATTTGTCTAGAAGTCCACTTGCTGTGCCTTTTCGGGCAAAGTAATGTCGTCTCTTCTCTACGCTTGCCAAACATTTTCAAGGAACACATGTGCCTGCTTAAAAAAATATCAGGCTTCCTTGCCTATGATCTATTCGGGGTTTAACCACTTATTGATTATGTATAATATTATTATTAACTATGCCACTAACATATTTTTTTGGATTGTTACAAAATCCAAATAATATAATGGTCATCTTTCTTTCATTCCTATTTCATATAGCCAATATGTGCGAGTCAGAGTATATTGTATGAATGAATGCATGGACAAAATACTATTTAATGTGAGGAAAGACTAATTTCTCCACTGGGAATACTATAAATCATATTGTGTGCGACAAAATATATGCTTTAGCTGCTCAAGAAGCTGCCTGAAATTAAAACATAAATTACGTGGCGTTCCTAGGAGCTTGTGAACAGCAACATATTTGTCATGTGGAAACGATGTGCTACAGTATTTACAAAACACATTGCAAACATTTGCATGGAAAATACAGCCAGCTAACTAAACCCTATTATGTAAAGGGACACGACAAATACATTGTGGGCAGAGATTGCGAACCAGTTTTCTCAATTGCCAAGGTCGATGTTGATATCATCAATGTTCAGTATTTCTAACATTCCCACCATTTCACAAAAGCAAATGAAAGTAGTAAATCGTAAAAAAACTGCAAGTGTTGTATTTATATAAACTCTTCTAGGTCGACTCAGCTTCAAAATAGTACCTGCTGCTATGCTATTAACATTTCAACGAGGAAGACAAAGGCGGTAGGGCGTGGTCCTGGATAGCCAGCTCCTCGTGTCGGTCAGGTTTTATTCAAACTGGAGCGAATCGTTAAGCTATGTAACTATTTTTAACAGTTGTCCAGCTCGAAGGGTAAGCAGACAAATGCCAGGGGGTAGGATTATACCCAAACCATCGCAGCGGACCAACTTACAACAGCAGCTTCTTTATTGGGCGGTGAGAGCAAACCAGAGTACCCAGCGAAATTCCACACGGACATGGAGAGAGAGCACGCAAATCCTACACAGAGAGGCACCTGAGCCGGGAAACGAGCCGGAGAACTCCTTGCTGTGAAGCAGCAGCGCAACTCACTGCGCCACTGCGCCACCCATATGAATAATGTATTTGCTATGTATGTACCTGTGACAACGTGTGTGGATATGCGCATGTTAAATGTCATTACAACGGAGCACTGAAGATTCCCACGTGAATATTATATACGTATACAGTATAAGCGTGATATGTTACAAGGTACTGTAGTGTAACATTATTTACAGCTATATGAGGACTTTGAAGGGCGTCTGGGTCATGGGGGGTTGTTTGACCATACTTCACTATTCTGGTGTGTGCGGGGTATATGAATTACGGAAGTAATTCCGAAGCAACTCATGAACACCACCGCATCCACTCCTGACTGATGTTTGCCAGGCCCAGGCATTAAACTTGGGTTGCTCTGCTTATTGCGACTCGTTAATATGTTGTGTTCTAAAATATGTATATGTTGAGAACATGTTTGTGTGGAAACATGTACCTCCTGTGAACGGAAATGAAAACACGTGCGTCCGCACACGACCACGCGAGAGCATGCATTCGCACGTGAAACCAATTACGATGAATCCTCGTATTACGAGATCATTATCAGGGCTTAATTATAATTTTATCCGGAGCTGTCCGTGGCTGACCTCCGGAAAATCACCCCCCTCCCTCCTTCCCTGCCTCCCTGCCTCCCTTCCAATTAACACGCCCCTCCCCTCCCCGAAAAACATCTCATGACAAATGAATCCCTAATAATGATTGCTTCCAAAAGCTGCTATTTGCGTGAGAGCCATGTCGAGCGTTCCTCCTCTCTCATTCTCTCTGATTTCCCTATTAACATCTTCATCATCAGCCGATGCTGGAATTACGCTTGACGCAGAAGTCCTTCAGGGCTGAGCTCCGGAAAATATTGTAATCCCCACCTCCGTTTTTTTTGTATGGGGGTGGGGGGGGGTGTGTGCAGGAAATATTGCATGAGAAATAAATCCCTGATAAACATCTTCGTCATGATCATGATCATCCTCGTCGCTTGTTGCAACGTGTGACGCAGCACTTGACAAATGGGGCGCGCGCGGTTGATGGAAACTGGCTGCGCCGCCGCCGCCGCCGCGATGTTGATGCATTATTGATAAGAGCCATCGGGACGCACGGCGTGGCTGCGTGCAGACCCTCGTGCGCCGACGGTCTCACGCGGAGTGGCGGAGCGGGCAGGGCTGGTGCGAGGGAGTAGCGAGCGGACTCGTTCCGCGGCGACCCGGCGGGCCCGCACTGCGCACAGGTGAGAGAATTAAGCGCAGCAACGGCAGCCGCAGCACAGGTAACGGCTCCTCTGCGCACGCACGCACGCACCCACACACGCACCGCGACTATCCCGGACTACCGCCTCCCGCAGAAGAAGTCGATAATGATTTTTGACAAGGTTTGTGTTAAAAATAGAGCCGCTAACGACGGCTGTTTTTCGGTTGGGGGGGATTTTTGTTTGAGTTGCTGCGTAGTTTATTTTATTTTTCCCCATGTGGTGAGTGTTGGGTGACACGGTGTGGGTGAACGGCTGTGCTGTGCATGGCAACAGTGCGTTACGTTTGGAGCAGTGATTCCCACGAGCAATGTGTTGTTTTGCTTGCGGTTAACGTTTGCCTTGCGGTTAGCTTGTGTTCAGATTGTGTACGCGTTGTACCAGCGCTATGCGATATTGTGATCATGAATAACACCTGTGTACGTACGTTAACGTCGTTTGAATACTGTTTGTAATCGTGAGCTTGGGAGATTACGTCCGATACATTGCTAAATTAATACTTTCTGACGAACTTGTTACCACAAACATTTCTGTATTCCGTGGAGAACAAACATTCAGTCCTGGACTGTACTCAGTCAACACCAGCCATTGTAAAACAGGTTTACAATAGGCCAGGCAAGGCGTTATTGTTTTACCAGTGCATCACTGAAGAGGCAGCTGTACACCTGTTATACTCTGCTTTGCTATGTGTGCAAGCATGTCCATGCATCGCAAAGTAATATAAAATTGCTTAAGGCAGAAGTGCCAAACGTTAGTCAATATAACCTGCTTGTAATTGTTTGGCAATGCTGACGTTAGTTTTGCAATGGCCCAGAGCAGGAGCTGGGGACCCAAGAATTATCCAGTGGGAGTGCTGGGGAAACCCAATGTACACTCTTTGAAGGAATCATTCTAGACCTTGTATTACCATGCCAGTTGATGTTTAGAAATAACATTTTATCCTGTAATTAGATACATCGATTTGTTTTTGCAATTCAAACTTGCATCCATGTTTTTTGCAAAAATACACCAGATCTTGCACATTTGCGTGTTCTTTTTATCCCAAATCTGTTAACAAGACATATACCCACCTGTTGATTGGTATGAATTGTATTACGGACTGTAGTAAGTTTGTAATTTGCTCATGCTTTCCGTGTGTCTTTGTGATGCTTGAACACCATTGTAGGACCTTGTGCTTTCATTTCATTCAAAGGGGTTGTTGGGTCTGACCTCCAGTGTGGATTTTCAGTGAGAAGGAGCATAATCAGATGTTTATGCTATTTATTTGTTCAAAGCAAATAAGACATTTTCCAGAAAATATCTAAAAAACCATATGTGAAGCAAAGTGACCAATGCTTCATGTTTTATATTTATGGAACGAGATTATCCACTGCCTGCATTGCTGTATGACCATGAGGTTTGAGTAGTTCATCTCATCTCATCTCATTATCTGAAACCGCTTAATCCTATATAGGGTCACGGTGAGCCGGAGGCTATCCCGGAAACACAGGCGTAAGGCAGGAATACACCCGACGACGGGACGCCAGTCCATCGCCGGGCATTGCGGGACAATTTTTTTTAGTCTGCGAGCCAATCAACCTATCCAGGAGCATGCTTTTGGACTGTGGGAGGAAACCGGAGTACCCAGCGAAAACCCACGCGGACACGGGGAGAGCATGCAAACTCCACACAGAAAGGCACCCGAGCCGAGATATTCGCACCCGGGACCTTCTTGCTGTGAGGCGTCAGCGCTAACCACTGAGCCACCGCGCCGCTCGGTTTTAGTAGTTCTTCTTAACTATTTTTAGTTTATTGGTCATTAACTAAGTTTAATAATGTGTAGTGATGACCAATTCATATTTATGTTCTAGTAATCAGCTGTAAAAACACAGCGTACGAGAAACACATTTCCTTGACTTCACACAATTGATTTTTATGTTCAAGCCAAGTATCTTTAGCAAATGTATTTTCAAATATTTAACAACGGTGTGATATGATATACGTTTGCTAAACTAAACCTGTTAACATGAACATACCTTACCAAAGTGAATCTTGAGCAAACATTTAATATATAAACGCAGCCAATTAGAAGTGAGATGTTGGTGAGAATGAATGTCGGATTTTAGCGATTCCCATGGTGCGTTGGCATGCTTGTAAAGTATGTCTCTTATTCTGGACTTTAGCCGCCAGGACCTTAATAATAGGTCCCCGAATTGACATCAGAAAGTTGTGAGTCAAGGCACTAAGAAAAAAACAAAAACATGATGTATTAAATGTTAAAATTTCTATCGAATTATGAAATGATTACTGTTAATATTCATACTACATATTTAAATCAAGTGATTGGACTTCTGAAATTATATCGGGAGTAATGTCCTCTTAGTAATCGATTTCCTAAAGTGAAAATAGCATCAGATTTCTCATGTTCCATTAATGCTGATTTTAAGGTACTGTTTTATTTTATAGCTCGAAGCTCTGAATAGCATTCAACCTTGATTACTGACTGCAAGGGATATGCGATGAAATGTTTACAAATTGACCTTGTAATCCAAAAGATTTTATACAGATTTCAAAATGATTTTTCTTCTTATTTTTCGTCGTTGAATAGAAATAGTTGAATTTCTTTCAGCAGATGCTTTTCCCTCCCATAGTAGTTAGAAACCCCATAAACACAATGCAAGATATTCATATTTAACCTGCAGTTGTAGCAAAGCGTTATTCCTGCGGTAATGCCAGAAAATACAAATTGGATATATTAAGATCATTGCTGTACCGATGTAGGTTTTCACGGCCCGATGCATGATAATTGCTTACGAAAGATGGTCTTTCAGGTTAGCCTGGTCGAGCTCTCCTATCTCCTTCGTGACGTTTCACCTTCCACGTTTGAGGCATCTTCAGGCATCACAACTGAGGAAAATAGGACCATATGACGACCTCTCTCACATAATGTAATTGGCATTGCATGCTGTGTTCAACAGCCCTCGCGTTAAGGGCCTCTTGAAACACTGTACTTGTTTTTTATTTCTCAGTAACCAATGTCTCATCTCATTGTCGTAAACCGCTTCGTCCTGTACAGGGTCGCGATGAGCCGGAGCCTATCCCAGCAGACACAGGGTGCAAGTCAGGGATATACCCACGATGGGACGCCAGTCCATCACCGGGCACTGCGGGCGATTTAGTCTGCAAGCCAATTAACCTATGCAGTAGCATGTTTTTGGGACTGTGGGAGGAAACCGGAGTGCCCAGTGAAAACCCACGCGGACACGGGGAGAGAACATGCAAACTCCACACAGAAAGGCACCCGAGCCGAGATTCATACCCGGCTCCTTCTTGCTGTGAGGAGGCGACAGCGCTACCCACTGGGCCACCGTGCCGCTCGGTAACCATTGTTTGCCATAATTGTTTCACCCAGGGGCAGCTGCCGCTCGAAGGCTGGAGTCATCTGGAGACGGAAGCAGGAAGTGACCGTGGGGAGGGGGGAGGAGGTGAATTTGAAGTTGGAGGCGGCACGAAACTGGGACATCTTGCAGGAGAGCCAGCGATGAGTTCTTGGAATTACATGCGTGAGTATAACAGATGCGCAGGCGGTTCGTGCACAGATTGCTTCGTAATCATCATCGTCACAATTCATGGGCAGTTGGGTGGATGGGTGTTCTCTGAAATCAATTCAAAGCAGTGCTGTATAAACTCACTCTGGAAAAAATAGAACGAAAGATATCCCCACCAATACTGCGCAGTATTAGACGCTTTCTTGTATGAATGTACGTGTCATCTTCATAAGATACATTAATTCAATCCCAATAGACATTTTCCTAAATCGGTATACAAACGCATGCATTTCGAGCATGTTTCAGGAAATAATGTTATCAGTGTTTTAAAATTATCCAATTTCACTGCGTTCCATAAAATGTGGTTCCCTGTTCAGTTTTTATTAATTTTTGACACTTTGTTTCTTTATATTTTAAACAACCCCTACGTATTTATCAAAATTGCCTTAAGAGAAAGCCTTCTTCCTAGAATTTAAAATAATCTACAAATAATGGTTATTGTGCTCCACTGTCAATGCAGCCACACCAAATAATTGCTTTAAAAAAATAGTAATTTACGACCCTTTGTCAATCCACTGCTGAATGAAGGAAGGCCTCGCCATGCTGTTGTCAGTGACGGGGGTTATTGGACCACACTTGACCATGCTGGTGAACTTTGGTGGATCCTTCATATAAGTACTGCAGATTAATTGTATTGGGTACAATGAAAATCTCACACCGATAAAAATCCCTTGGAATATTCTTTAAATACATATGAAATGTGTTGCCCCGAATTTTAAATTGTTAAACTAATGGTGACGAATGTGTTAAGTGTTCTGTAGAAAGGTAAGACATTCGGATGTTTAAACGAATGACGTGATCATTCTAAATGATATTTTTAAAATAGAAATATGGGCAAGCACAGGGGTGCAGTGAGTAGCGCTGTTGCTTCTCAATAAGGCTTTAATACCAGGCTCAAGTGCCTTTGTGTGGAGTTTGCACTTTGTTCCCATGTTCACTGCTTTGGTTACCTGCCGACGTCCAAAGACAAGTCACCGAGGTTAATTGGCCTGGCTAAAATTGCTCTCCGTGGCCTGCGATGGCCTGGCGTCCTATCATGAGTATAGCCCTATCGTTTGCCCTGTGTCTGCTAGGATAGTCTCTGGCTCCCACGAACATGTACTAATGACAATGATCATAAAAATGGTGGCTACGAGCAACTATACAACAAGAATAAAAAATAGGTTCCTCTTTGTTATTGTGCGCTGCTGTGCAGAAGGGCTGGGCAACTAAAACGTGTTTGCATTGCTTCTGATTAAATTAAACCAAATCTGATTTCCATTTTACGAGTTTAAAAAATAAATCTCAAGAAACAGAATCCTTTGCTAGGCTGGCAATGTCAAAAGTGAAAGCAGTCACGGTTACGGAAGAAATACTAAGCCACATCACAATCAATATTACTCAAATTACAGAGGTATAGCAGCATTAGATTAAAGTAATAAATGGAATACACTGACTATATGGTTATTGAATTACAATTTTCTATGCAAGAAAGAACATCTAAAGTGGATTAATGTTGAAGCAAATTTTATCAATATTTAAAAAAATAAATTAAGGTAAACCTTATAATTGGAGGATAACACATAGTAACAACTAACATTATGGGCAAGGAAAACATACAAGCTGTGTTTGGAGATTTTATTGAGGAGCTATACCTCTGATTGAATGGTTTTCGGAAGAGTTGCATTTCCGAAAAATATGGTTATAACGTGGGGTTTAAGATGGTTTAAAAATTGTGAAGCTTATCCTTCAAAACTACAGTGTCTTAAATACACAAACGTGGTTCATTACCCCATGAGAACTTGTACAAGAGTTGTGGCTAATCGTTGTTTTTACCGACAATCACTTTACTACCCAGGTTGACATTTTGTACCAACCGGCTTAGTCACTGCATTTATCAGTCACGATTGTTGTCTTCAGCTGCATTCACCGTTCAGTCAGCATGCAGCCGATACTTATGCTGCTCACCGTACATGCACTGAGTTGTGCGTCTGGAAATTACGCATTAACAATTTCTGTTTTATTGTAATTGGTGTATATATCCAGCGATTCTTTACGTACCATGATGGCAAACAGGAATCGGTGTTTGACTTGAATAGTAATCGCCAGAAATGACAACTAATCAACTTTGAAGGAGGTTGAATTGTGGCATGACCAGTCCATACAGCTCACATCACCCGCTTGTTCAAACACGTTCAATATCTCATCCTATTTATATATCTCAAGTGCCATACCTATCGTCCATATGTCTTGTCGACTATGCTGCTTTTGTTCAAGGTTCATTGTCTGTTTCCATCCAATGCAGACACACAGTATATAGGACATGTGACAAGAGCGATGATGGGAACGGCAAGAAATAAATAATTTGAACATCTTTCAAATATAATGGTCATGACGCATTTCAGTCATTTTCAGTATTAATTAATGTGTCCTTCCAGTACAATAGTTAGAAAAAGCAAGACGAGTGATCCTTTTTAAAACGAGTTCAGTCGTGTAAAGTAAGTCATCATAATTTATCAGACTTTGAATCACCGTACAATATTAGAAATGTTGTGAAGCCTCGATAAAAGTGAAATTACCACAATGTGGATTAAGAATAAAATAAGAACAATACAATTTATAACTCGCGCAAGTTCCACGCCTGGTCGTGGACGAGATATGGATACAGAGGCATGAGAAATACCCAGAGAGGAGGGGGAAGGTAGCCAGGCAGTCGACCAGCGCCAACATTTTCCAGACACTGCATCCTATATATTATGATATCGGCCAATTCACGAATTTGATTTTTTGTGAGAGGGAAACCAGAGAACCGGGAGGAAGCGCGGATAGAACATGAGAAGAACACAGTCTACATATAAAGGCACCCGACGTGGGTATCGAACCGCCTCTGTGAACCGCAGATGTTACCACTGTGCCACCTTGCCACCCTGCAATGAGGAAGAAAATAACGTGCAACAGTAGGGCAAAAGAACATTGCAACCCTGAGCTTAAATTTCACTTAGATGTGCCTATAGTACAAAGAAAGTCTAATGAAATAAAAGTATTCAAGCATGCTATGATTTATTGTTATTTTATGTTTAGAAAAACGTTTAAAGTCTATCAATAACCAAATATGTTTTCATAGTATGCGCTAGATTAGGATTAAGGCAATTATAATTCGTGTGGATTACAAGCACAAACTGAATAATCCTCTTAAAGTCAAAGTCAATAGGCACTTACTGCCGCTGACTATCAAGTAGCAAACACAGGAAATACAGTACTGATAATCCTGATAATGATGCTAAGAAGCCTGATTAGACACATAATCGGGATAATCATTAGGCAACATAAGAAATATTTGCAAAAATTGTCAGTAAAGGTCACAATTACGAGAAGGAACTTCACAAATATGTCTCGCAACAACAAATAAATGGAGGTCGTAGTGGTGAGGTGTCTGGGAATATTATTGCAGAAGATATTGTCAACGTGATTTCGTGCTCAATTACTAATTGACAAAGGACTAATCTCCCGTTTGCAGCTGTGAACGTGCAGTTGACAATCTCCACATGTCGACGGCAGTCGTGAGACTATCCAGACAATACTGTTGGCTTCCCCACAAAGTGGTACTTATTTATCGACCCTGACGAGATGATGGGCTGAGTCAAACCCCAACAAGAATATGAACGCACAGCCTAATTGCAAATTGCTCGCTTTGCAGCTGCGTTACCTTGCCAAATCACATAATGCAAGTATTATCAATCTTCATCCATTCCCATGTACAGTTTACATTTTGGCACAAGGCGCAGATGACCATTACAGTAGCGCTTAATGATATCTGTGTTGTGCAGCACACAAACCAGGAGGCATGGTGTTAAGATAATGAAGGCATTCACCCAGCAGTGGATTGAAAATGCAGTACAATAAAGATGGTGAAATATAGATGAAATGCACAAAAGACGGATGTTTTTAACATTGTGGCTAAAAATTGGGGTACAAAGTGGCTTTAATGTGTGCCTTTTCTTTTATCACACATTACAGAAAGTTCAACCTTGCCTGTAAAGGTCAACAGTTTGTGCTCCAAAAGGTGGTACCAGGTGATGCAAAGTGTCACAAATATCTCTCTTCCTGGTGTTTTACACTGGTCCAACACATTTTAGGGTAGCGCTTGAGAAACTATGCAGTGTAATTGTAGATTTACCAGATACATGATAGCGATACAATTTGTAACACATACAAAGTAAGCTCCTGGTCCGGATATGGAGGCATAGCGAGGAAACTGTGGGGGAGGGGGGTGGGGGGGGATAGCCAGGCGGTCAGCCAGTGCCAACTCGCCAGACACGGCTTCCTATATATTATGATAATAATAATAATAATTGCACTTCTTGAGTGCTTTTCACTCGGAGGTCACAAAGCACTGAACAAAGCTGTGGAGAGAACGGCATGTAACAAATCAACAACGACATATGAACGGCAAATCAACAACAATAACATTTTTGTGTTCTTCTTTTGTTAAAAATCTAAGTTGTGGAGTGAACGGCAAATGTCAGCAACAACAACATCAGAGCAGCTTAATTGACAGACAAATAATGGCTATAATTTAGAGAGCGGCATGAAAAAGCGAAAAAAATACATTTTTAAACAAACTGAAGAAGGAATAAGTGTTCCCAAGCAGGTGCAGGTCGGCAGCGAGCCATCATCCCGGCAAGACAACCGTGAGCCGCATTAACAGTCCTAGTCAGAGGACTTGAAAGCCTTACGGAACAAATGAGGCTTAAGTCGAAATTTGAAGATGCCCAGGGACTCAGTTGACTGAATCTCCAATGGAAGGGCGTTCTGGAGTCTGGGAGCAGCACGCGAGAGGGCTCTGTCACCCATTGAATGGAGGTGCGATCTGAGCACATGCAGCAATCCCGCATTGGCGGATCGAAGTTGTCGTGTAGAAGAGGATGCCTGAAGTAATTCACAGATTTATGTCAGAGCAGCGCCAGTGAGAGCCTTGTCGGCGAGAAGGAGGATCTTGAAATCGATCCTATTTTTAATAGGTAGCCAGTGGAGAGAAACCAGCACTGGGGATATGCGATCATGGATGGGTGTGCAGGTGAGGACTCTAGCAGCTGCATTCTGCACGTTAGAGACGATTGATCAGGTAGGCAGGGATGCCAGGGAGTAGTGCATTGCGGTAATAGATTCGTGAAGAGATGAAAATGGGTATTAGCTTCTCAGAATCGGAGGGTAACAGGATGTTGCACAGTCTTGCTATGTTTCTGAGATTGAATAGGCTACCTTCGTCACCTTGTTGATGTGTGTCTCGAAGCTGAGTGAGGAATCAAGAGTCATTCATAGACTCCAGACTGCCTCAGCAACTTCAATGGTTTGGTCGTCAAGCTTCAATTGGAGAGATTCAGCCTTGGACAATTGGTGCAGGATTCTGACAAGCAATACCTCTGTTTTGTCGGCATTTTCAGGAAAATTGAATTGAGCCAGGCCTTCACAGTTGACAGTGAGGATGACATGCGACGACCAGACGCATTGCGTGGATATACATTTGGATGTCATCGGCATAACAATGGTAGCTGAGATTGAGGCTGCGCCTGATATGGCCAAGTGGTTGTATGTAGATGCTGAAGAGGAGTGGGCCGAGAATTGAACCCTGAGAATCTCCAGACAAACAAGATGGATCTGTGAGTTATGTCTTCCGAGGCTGACAAACTGCTTCCGGTCGATATCAAGTGCAATATAACTTATGGGATAGAACAACTACAGTTTCAATGTGCAAATATGTTTGTCATCCTGCAACGGGCTTATTGCTGGTGGTATATTTCACGATTTTAAAAAGACTGAAGAATCGGTTTTTATTGTGAAGACTTATTGAAACTTTGTTTTTGTTCATGATGGAACATTGCGCCAATATGGGTGTCCTCCAAAGTGCCCACTGTGACACTGTATCTGTACATTCATTATCAATCCCCACTTCATCATCTACAGGGTCACAGAGCACCAGAGCCTATCCTGCCAGTCCATCGTTGGGCACCGGGGATAATTTAGTTAGCAGGTTAATTAGCCAAGGCAGCGTGCCGGTCAGGCAGTTGAGATGTTTGGTAAATACCATTTAATGAGTGCCTTGACTTAATGGGGGAAAACCCAGAGGAAACGCATGCATATAAGGAGGAGATATTTATCACTTCCATCACCTAGTCACCTTGCAGCCCCCACATGTCAAACACCTTTCAGGTTCAAGTGATCGCCCATCTGAATACCGACCAGGCTTCTTTCGCTTCAGAGATTGCGCGCAGTCACTTTGATTGGTTTCCAGGCAATGTCCGATCACGTGTTGGCAGCCAATCATGTTACATCTGCCGGGGCCTTCTCAGAGATGTGGCTTTGCATCCTGGAAAATGAGTTTATGTTCTCAAATGACAAACTCACATAATTCGGATATATAATTTTACATGTGTTAACACTCGTTATTAATATATGCTTAGATTCATTTTATGGTACCAACAATCAAGTAATATCAATGCTAAGAGTTTGATTTTGAGTAGTACGCACGGTGTGTTTACAAGGATGTGTTACTCACTTTTAAAACAGTGGCAAGCCAATAGTTAGTTATTGTCATCATGACACGGATTACTACTTGCACATTAAGCATATTTTCCCGTCAAATTAATAGGAACGTTTGTTAATAAAGATGTGTTTACTAAACGGAGCCGAGTGCATTGTGTAATATATAATCACAGCAATGCTAGAAATTATGTTCTGAAAAAAAGTTTTAATTTTTTTAGAAAATGTAATTTGATTTTCTTTGGCATTTAATCAGGGAAATATAACAGCATTGAGAGTCTCATTTAATTTGTAACCATAATATTTACACCATTGTTGGTATATAATGTATTGACGCGGTCAATTAAAATGATCACAATTACATCTGTGGGTAAACAAATTCAACTTTCGATTAAATGTATGATATCAAGCTGTGCTACCGCTTGGCTTCATTTAAGTTTTCATATCCAAATGTGAATGTCTCCCAGAGATGTTCAAAACAATTAGTCACAATTGCGAATGCTTTTTGTAAAGGAAAATCTTGACTTCATAGCCACAATCTGAGGTTGTCTTGTGTTATTCTTCTCTTGGCACTTCATGATATCCATAGAGACGTCTGCTTGATAGAATTGGTAAACCGAGCAGTCCCCATGGTGATGATGAGCATCTCGTGTTACAAGGAAATGATACTCAGGGGTCATTGTACAAATGTAGCAATATTCATTTGCTACACACATCTTACTGTCAAGGCGGTTGGTGTTTTTTTTGTAAAAAAATTATACTACCAACGGCTTATACATTTTAAACATACCAACAGTACAGGATTAATAGAGGTATTAATATGTTGTTTCTCAGTGCACGTTGAAATGTAAACTTCGTGGGGTGGCGCATTTTACAATCCACAATGTTTCTTTAGAGCATTACACACTGCCAATCCATGCAGAATATATGCTGCTGGGCAGTGAATGCATTTTAATAACAACATCAATTAATTAAATACAGTGGATTTGGCAGTCGCACTCACAAATATCCATGTGATCCACCAACCCTTGTGACCAAGGGGCTGGGTTGAAGACCTACACCATGACTTTCATACAGCAAAACTCTCTAAGCTAAACTACTCAATCCGCAAATTGAGTGTCACTCCTGCAGCCAGTTCCAATGCGACCTCTAAACATCAGGACAAGGAATCCGTTACTCCTGTGGCAATCATTACTTCTTCATGTTAAGTCTATTTTAAAAAGTTGAAATCAGCATATTGGGCCCTGATTAAATGTTCGTCAGGTCACCTTCATATTCAAGCCGGGTCGGCCTGATTTGCCAAACAGACTGAATTCTCCAGGAAAACGTGACTGTCCGCGTCTGAGCCAAAAGCACATTACTAGTGAGCGTAATTGGTGGATATGGAGCACTAATAATGGCACACACTTCATTTCCTATCAACCTCTGCTCTTGCAACATAACCGAGATAATGGTGAATAATGATTAAGTGAGTCTGTGACTTGTTGACGATGTTTCCAGAGTAACAAGGTTCTTCTTGAAGTGTTTTTATGTGCCTCCATAGCGACTTGCTAGCGGTACTTATCTTAAATTTACTCCACACAGGGATCTTTGCTGTGGGTTTTCCACCACATAACACTCACATCGGAGAGAGGTTCTAGAACAAAGTATTGAAGTAAAATGTCTGAGTGAGAGGACCGGAAAATTTAATGATTCCTAGTCTGCACAGTGGGATTGTAGAATTGGTGAAGTCTTCGAATTGTAATAGGGCTGGCATAAGGAAGGCCCATGGTGCCTGCCTGGCTTAGTGTAATGACCATTGAAGTTGATGATCGATGCCCATGTAATGTTGCAATGGACAATCTGATGACTGACGCATAATTGGTCCAATTCGATCATAATTCTGGCATGTCATTTAACCTGTGTATTTAGCGTGTGGAACTTCCTCGCTGCATATTCACAGGGTAGGTACGTTTGTATGTTTCCTTGGCTTAGGCCTAGCATATACGTCGCAGCTATTTACATGTACAGCCTTAGTTATACATACTTCATGGATCCTAACAATGAATGGCCGTGATTAAGGACTACGCCTGCGCTGGCCTTCATAAAACCAACCTAGAGCCAATCGCCTTACCTTGGGTTTTGTTGTGTAGTTAACAGCATGCTGGACTGAAGAGCATGCCTGTGTAATAGGGCAAGTGACAAACACACGCTCGGCATTTGCAATACATTTCCAATGGCTTTACTGATTATAGGTTTTCACGGCGTGATGCATGATGATTGCTTTACAAAGCTGTCTGAGGATGCCTCGAACGTAGGCGGCCAAACGTGGTGCATTAGAACTGCAATTGAAGTTCTACAAATCTTTCTTGGCAGAATTCCTCTTAGGATCGCCATTCAAATGAATGGGTATTTTAACAAGGGGATCGCCCATAGAATAGTCTTAATTCTTATGGGAATCATCCAGGGTGGAATCTAAAATAATGAATGTTTTTATGCAGGAGTTGACCAGCGCCAGTATTGATGGTTGTAAATCGCGTATCTTATTTACGGCTCTTAAAGGCAATACATCTCAAATACAGCTCGAGCGTGATGCTTTCAAGTTGTACTTATACGCATCAACGTATATACATCAGGTGTCTTATTGCTTCATATTATAATGAACGTCCACAAAATGAGATTGGTGTTATTATTTTGTTAATTAGGGCGGCGCGGTGGCCCAGTGGTTAGCGCTGTCGCCTCACAGCAAGAAGGTCCCGGGTTCGAATCTCTCGGCTCGGGTGCCTTTCTGTGTGGAGTTTGCATGCTCTCCCCGTGTCCGTGTGGGTTTTCGCCGGGCACTCCGGTTTCCTCCCACAGTCCAAAAAGCATGCTGCTACATAGGTTGATTGGCTCGCAGGCTAAATTGCCCCGCAGTGCCCGGCGATGGACTGGCGTCCCATCGTCGGTATATCCTTGCCTTGCGCCCTGTGTCTGCCGGGATAGGCTCCGGCTTCACCGTGACCCTGTATAGGACTAAGCGGTTTCAGACAATGAGATGAGATGAGATTTTGTTAATTAATCTGTAAATTGTCCTGGATACAATTATCTGCTGCAGTCGGTGTATGATGTTAGTAACAGTTAGTTGCTTGACATTTAGTTGGGCAACTTTTGACTTGAAACACATACAGCAGCACATTTCCCTCATGGCGAAGCGTCTGGCAGTAATACGCTATTGATGTTGTTTACAGCAATAGTTACAAAATACCACTAAATGTGAATCGATTACAATTGTATTGAAAAAAGTATGCTGTATACGGATTTATTTTAACATTAATTCCAGAAACAAGGGGTTTTCCTTTTCCTCTTATAACATTGACAGTCCTTAAATGTGTCCATAATGACTTGACCACTGCGGGAATTGTCTTTGAAGATGCCCCTGGCTTAACTTTAGAATGAGACATATGGATGAAAATAATCGCTAGCCATTAAGAAATAAAACCCTGCATTCTCATGGCAATCAGCGATGCTTGCTGTGCAGTTATTACTGACCAAAAGAACAAAAATGCTTTAGGACAAATAGAAATTAAGTGGCTAAATATTTGCACTGTCGCTACCATCTTTTTTTTCATTAAAGTGCATGACATCCCACTGTTTGCCGTGGTTGTATTGAAAAATCTCACGACTTCTTAGATTTAAGGTTAGTCAGAAGCCTTACAGCATAGAACGTGAATGACGATGCTTGAAAAATGCCGGCAATTAGTACTGCGACTTTCGGTATTCTTTTGCGTAGTTTAAAAACGAAAAAATGAAAGTGTGGAATCTGTTAGATCAGTATTTTTCATTGTTTGCGGAGTGTGCATGACATTTGGTAAAGTAAATTTAAAGCAGCACTCGGTTAATTTGGCAATCTTACTTTCTCCTCAGTAGCCTTTAAAGTTTGTGTTCATTTAAACCGCGCGATGGTGTACATTATCTCATTGGTAATTAATCTGGAGCTGGCTATGGACGTACAGTTACAGAAGATTGCTCTCTGAAATAAAGCCTGTTATTGGTTTCAGCATTCGCGTTTGTCAATTTATAATCCTTAAGCAGAATGAAATATGCATGCGAAATGTGCAGGGAAGGCATTATGACCGTGCTGATACATTGATTTGATGCGTGAGATGTCTTTCACGTATAAAATGTAATTTCACTGCAGTTGTGAGCCCATCATAGCACTGCCAGTTAACGTTAAAAACTACATTATTCAAAATAATGAGGTTTTTTTTATCTCACTTGGTGTGGGTTTTATAGCTAGGCTAAAAATGGGATAGGCGAAATCGGCAGGAAGCCTCGCAGAGCAGCTCTTGTTAAAAGCCAACCGAGATGCCTGGACGCGTTATCAGTAATGCTCTGATGCGTGTCATCGAGTAGCTTTCAATGCCCCACTAGCAGCAAGACCCTTCATGTCGAGTTCATTATGGAGACAATTTTTTAGCCCGCTCTGAGATTAAAGTAACACGATAATGCACTTCCGCTAACATTTGCAGCGTAGTCCATTACCGTGTTAATCCAGTTCGCTATCAATGTGTTTCCCGTTAGGAAGCCATCTCGTAGCCCGTGTACGCACGTAATCTCCTGAAGCTTTCATTCCTTTAATGGATTAAACATGACGGTGTTTTTTAACCGCACAAACAAAAATTCGCTACACGCAGATGGAAAATCACATTTGAGTTTTCATGGCTTAAAAAAAAATGATCTCATTTATTAAATGTTACAATAATAATTTACAGATAATGTAGTAAATGTATTGGTTTGGGAAAATTGCATGGCTGCTTTGTACAAAACTTTGGAGGATTAAAACATTCGACGATGTCTAGATATAATGAAATAACATTTTGATGGGCTGAATTACATTTTCATGAAATTACATTTTTGTGTGTATAAAGGATGGGGCTTGTTATACACAAGAATCACCTGTATATCATCACCTGAACACCGTTATTTGAGCACTAATTTAATCTCCGCTATTTCTGTTGAGCTGATAAAGATTTTTCTAAGTGTTCATTAAAATGTTCTTTCCGTATTAAATGTTGCGAATCAGAAATCGCTCTCCTTTGCATTCCTCGACATCTAATTTCAAAAGGGAAAAAGAAATGATTTACGTCAGCAGCACATTGTAAATGGTGTCTGTCATGCGCTCTGATTAATAAACAGTTCGCTTGCTCCCACACTGTAATCACTGTCCCATCGGCTGCTCAGCACATGGCCACTGATTAGACAGAAAGCCGTGAAACGTTGTACTCCCGCATATTGCGTTTGCTTTTTCACTTACTCAGGTGCGTTCAACTTAACAAATGTCTCATCTCATTGTCAGAAACCGCTTAGTCCTGTACAGGGTCACGGTGAGCCTTTCCCGTCAGACACAGGGCACAAGGCAGGGATATACCCACGATGGGACGTCAGTCCGCACGGGACCCGGCCGGGCTCAGCCCGAAATGACGACGTGGGCCCGCCTTCCAGTAGGCTCACCACCCGCAGGAAGGTCCGTGAGGGGCCGGTGCAATGTGGT
>JAZEWT010000001.1:41084922-41108148 GCA_036362905.1 Mordacia mordax
GACACGGGTAGACGGAGAGAGAGATCACGCAAACTGCACACAGACAGGCAGAAACTTTGGCGCGTAAGTCGCGACAATTTGAGCCAAATCTCTCACGGCCCTCGCTGCTCTACATATACAGTGCATTATTATTTTCATAAAGGAGCCTCGCCAGCTCATAAGCCCCAGAAAGGCGGCGTGCGTGACTTGGATGTCTCTGTTCGCACAGAATGAAGCGAGAGAAATAACCGCCCCCCCACGACGACCATGTCGCAGGCTTACGCGTATATCGAGCGGTGCAGCGGTTGGTCCCCGCTTCTCCTCCGCAAAGCACCGCATCGCTCCTCTGCCTGCCTCTGCTATTCCAGGCAGGGCTATTCTGGGAGACGCGAAGGTTCCCTGACGCCGAGCGGCGGCTGCGGCTGCACCGCTCACCGCTCGACGCCGCGTCTCAAACAGCCTTTGCTGTCCGAGCGGCTTGTCCAGCCCGAGCAAAGGCTTTGATCCAAGCCCAGTCTCCTCTTGCCTCCCGTGTCTCCCCCCCCCCGTTCCGTCCGTCCGCCCCCCTCCTCCCTGCTGCGAGGGATTATGATACCTTCTAAAATTAGGGCACTTAATCTGCTTGTATATTTAGGGATCGTTATGAGAAATGAGCAGGATAAACGGTTCCAGTCTGCGCTGGCACCCGGTTTTCTTGTGCGATGTTGTTTTGCAACTGTGACTCTTTTGAACGTTTCAGAAGATATTCCTCGCACCTCGAGATCGCTTGCCATGAGCAAAACGTTGTCACCTTACAGCAGTGTCCGCACAAGTTGCCATTCCGTCTAATGCTTGTCATGACATCAATGTGTGTTTTGCATTGCAGAGTAACGGGCAATGCGTTTGCGTTCTTAAATAACATAGTTGCTATTTATATAGCATGATTATACAGCATTGTTTGTCCATGACATGTCGTGTGACATGTTGCAGATTTGACGTTCTCTGTCGTTGTTTGCGTGTCGTTCTCTCCGCAGCCCTGTGCAGCGCTTTGTGACCCTCGGGTGAAAAGCGCTCTGTAAATGCAATTATTATTATTCGTATACTTAAACATTATAATGTGTTGTGTTCATATATATATAGATGTATAATTGTAAAGTGACAGAGAAAACAGCATCTCTCATTTCTCTGCCTGACTAATTAGGCTTTATGAACTACAGACTAAGAGCAATCTGATTAAGTGCTTCAAATTAGTGTCATTTCTCCTGTCAGTGTTCATGTAAAATGGTACCCCACTATGTAGGTCACATTTAGTCTCTCATTTTGTGTCCAATTATTTACTTATTTGTGTTTAATGATGGCTTCCTGCACAAATAGTTTCAGAGCTGGGAGTCTTTCGTGGCCAAGGTTGTTGCTTAGCATGTTAATTCACCACTCGAACGCATTGCCTTTATACACATTTGTGCGTGCGGCAGGTGGTGCGTGCGAAATTGAGTTTTACAAGTTTGCCTGTAGGGGAGTAATAAGCAATGCATTTCAAGGTCGGTTCGGCACCCAAAATAACACTTATTTAAGTTTAGACGGTGATTTGCAAGCCCGTTTTCCTTACCACATAAATTATCAAGTGTGTATAATGACATTTTCCATTTCGACAACATGGTTAGTTATTTTGGTATGAACGTTTTGCTGAGGTGTATTTAAACCGGCAGCGAGTGCTGGATTATTTTCGGAGTCATATTTTAGGACATCGTAGCCCCAGGCGTACATATTTAAAAACAGCGTGTGGCATGTTTAATTATTCAAGCACTCGGTGATTTGTTTTTTTTCTTTTGTGACATAAATTAACGTTAATTGTGCAGTTAAATTTTGTATTTGACATTTAGGATCATAGTCGTTGTGATTCTTCTCTAACTATATATGATATGAAATCTTGCACGGATAGCAACATTGGCCATTTTTATGATGTAATTTCTGTTTAAGTTAACTGCTAAATCTTGAATGAAAAGAGGCTAGTTTGAGCAATATGTCACCTATAAATAACACTATTTAAATAATTAACATGCTCGTATATCGGTATTGACGTTTACTTTATCCATGCAATACATCATATTAGACCGAATGATCCACGATTTTTTCATTAATCAAAAACATACACTCCGTACTGTAGAAACATGTATATTATATTTTGAAGAATGTTTAAATTGTCATTTCTGCTCTTGTGCAAACTTATGCAAATTGTGCAAGAGCGTTATTTGGCAGCATCTGTAATCATGTTAGTATTGGTACATCCAATGGAATCTGAATCTAGTATTGGCTTTTGTAAGTATGCCAGATGCAGATGTACTGGATTGCACGTGCGCTAAGTTGATTTTATTTTTTTAGAAGCTCCCAAGTAATTTCATAGATGTATGTTTATGTTATTGTCGATTTGCCGTTCATACGTCGTTGTTGTTGATGTTGCGGACATACCGTTCCTTTCTGCAGCTCTATGCAGCGCTTTGTGACCCGGGTGAATGGCGCTATAGAAGTGCAATTATTATTATTTATCATTACGGCAGACAATGCCCAATGAGCTCGCATGCTCCAGATGCGTGATTCATGCGACGCAATGAGTCACACGAGCGACGAGTCTCACGCGCAATGCGGAACGACACTGAGACACAAGCAGAAAACATCGCAGACCTGAACGTGCTGTCCGTGTCGTTTTGAAGCAAACGTCGGGAGAGCAATGGTTGGATAGCATTTGAGCTTAGATGGCTCTCGACTGACTGTTGTGTTTCTGTTCCAACAGCGTGCAGCGCTGCATTCCAGAGATTAACATCAACAGGCTGTGCCCAGTTGCACAGGGCTGTCATCTCTCTTTGCAGCGGCATGCTAAAAGTTGACGTAATTTTGCTGAGGCTTTGAAAGTTAACACATTTGTTTCTCAGTTGTTGAAGTTCCATTTCTCAAAGACATTTAATAATTTGATGGATGCGAGCCTGAGTATTACAAACGCTCCTCAGTGGACAGCACCACTCTTATGCCGCATTATTTGACTCTATGATCCGTGCGGCTGGAAGAATTATCAGTCCTGGCTTTTTCAAACCAGGGCTGAGATTTGAGAGAACAGTGCTCATGTGAATGTTCACGCCGCGGCTGTGCACGCCCGGAATACGCTGAAGTCAATGAGCTCCAGGATGCTGATGCTGCTGTTGCATTGTGCACTGATGATGCACAGCTGGACTAAAACGGCAGAACGGGGGCAATGAAACGCTTCATGCGAACGAGGTCAGAATGACAAAAGGAATTAATCGCCGAGATATTTTTTTTTTACAATGGCACAGAATGCCGCTTAGCTGCTCCACTATTTTCATAGCCATAATTGTACAATGTGTAAGCATGTGCCATTCGTGAGGGTTGTGTGCAGTAGTGGGGATAACTTTTTTGTGGGAGGCTGTGGGTGCGGGAGACACTCCACACAATCGCAACACGTTTCCGACGAGTTCTTTAACAAAGTATAATAATAACACTTGCATTTCCGGAGCGCTTTTCACCCGAGGGTTACAAAGCACTGCACATAGCTACGGAAAAAACCGACACATCAATAACGAGATAAGAACGGCAAATCAAGAACGATAACATTGTTTTGTACAATAATATTTCTTAAAAGACATTTCGCTTTTTTCACATTGTTGTCAACTAAGCTGTTGCCGATTTCAACTTGTCATTTGACATGATATAGAGGCATATATGATTGAACCTGTCGAAATTAGTTATATTTCTAATTACCTCTATCGTTCTTTGTACTGCAAGCTGTTAAAAAATGATATCCTAATATCTCATTTGGAGGAATAAAAAATAGGATTTTGAAACATCCACAATGTTTATATGTCTTGTTCAAACAAGGCTTCCATAAAATATGAATAATGATTGATTCATGAACCCATATCTAACTTCAAATACATTGGGTATAAGTGAGTGTCTTCAGCATATATCATAAACGATATTAAATTCATGAATATTTAGAAGAATCACTAAAAGTATATCTTTGTTAGAAGCGTTCCATATAATGTTGAGTGATGCGATCCTGTTTTGTGTGTTTCTTAGGATAAAAATCGTTAACCAAATTTTAAAAGTAACACTTTTGACTTCATATTGGAATAAAAAACATACGTATTGTATGTAAATGACACTGAATGTTTGCTTCTTATACTTTAGGAATTACATTTTTAGTCATGAAATATGTACATTATTTTTTCATATTATTCATTGGCATAGGGTTGCATGACTGTTTTATAACAGACCAGTTCTATTCAATTTGACTGTGCCTTGTGATAAAATCAAGGCTCTGTATGATGGTGTCATCAGTATATTATTTCAATGAAGTATCACCCTTGAGTGACCCAGTGGGTAGCGCTGTCACCTCACAGCAAGAAAATACCGGGTTCGAATCTCGGCTCGGGTGCCTTTCTGTGTGCAGTTTGCATGTTCTCCCCATATTCGTGTGGGTTTTCGCCAGGCACTCCGAATTCCTTTCATAGTTCAAAAACATGCTGCTGCGTAGGTTAGTTGGCTTGCAGACTAACTTGCCCCGAGTGCCCGGTGATGGACTGGCGTCCCATCGTGGGTATATCCCTGCCTTACGCCCTGTGTCTGCCGGGATAGGCTCCGGCTCACCGCGACCCTGTACAGGACTAAGCGGTTTTTGACAATGAGATGAGATCACCCTTGGGCAAAAACACATTTTAAAGTTACCTTCGAAATTCTTTCAGGAGAGGTTAATAATGAGTCATAGGAACAGCAGCAGGTAGTCTGTATGACTCACGTGCATTTTAAATATACACAGGTGAAATCGGTTCATGTGCTGATGCTGGGGGGTGGGGGGTGGGAGGTGGGCGGTATTATATCACGTGACTGGGAGATGGCATACGCAATGAGAGGTTTTTTTTATCCAGCAGTGGATTAGTCATGGCTAATGGTCATATGAAACATGTCAATTAGCCGATTTGGGGTAACTTGTGCGTTGTACATCATGTTGGGGGCGGCACGGTGGCACAATGGCACAGTGGGTAGCACTGTCGCCTCACAGCAAGAAGGTCCCGGGTTCGAATCTCGGCTCGGGTGCCTTTCTGTGTGGAGTTTGCATGCTCTCCCCGTGGCCGCGTGAGTTTTCACTGGGCACTCCGATTTCCTCCCACAGTCCAAAAAATATGCTGCTGCATAGGTTACTTGGCTTGCAGACTAAATTGCCCGCAGTGACCGGTGATGGACTGACGTCCCATCGTGGGTATATCCCTGCATTGCGCCCTGTGTCTGCCAGAATAGACTCTGGCGCACCTCGATTCTGTACAGGACAAAGCAGTTTCTGACGATGAGATGAATAAATAATCAACTCAGTTTAGCATACGTCCTTCCACGCTTGATTAATTAAGTACCGATCTGTCGGAAGTGTGTTTTGTTGTGGCTGTTAAGTAAACATAATAAAATATACGTTTTCAAAAATACATGCCTGTAAATATGTTAAAGTGGTATCTAATACACGTTCATACTCTTTTACTTCTCATTTGGGCCCTCTTTATATTGGAATTTTACCAAAGCTGCGGGTATTTCGTGTTATTCTTGTCAAACGAGCTTGGCTCTCAGTGTCATGTTGCAGAGCTTTCTTCTTACTGTATTTGTGTTGATAACGTCCATGACATTTTACGTAAGATTCTCGTATTTTCATTCTGAATTGTCATTTCCTGCATTGCACTTCGAACCCAACAAGAAGCCGGTTAATATAAAATAGGATTATTCTCAATGGGCTCGTACCTGCTTCAAGAATAAAGATCGATAGATAAACTTTATTGCGATCCCAAACGTATACAATTACAGTATATCGAGGAACGAAATTACGTTTCTTGTGGTCCCCGGTGCAAAAATCAATCCATTCCGAATAAACATTCAACAGGGCAGGACAAAACACACAGGCGATTTCAGCTACATATAGTAGAGTGAAGTGGCCAGTGCAGGTATGGATAATATGGATCAGTGGTGGAGAGTCTGAGTCTTGCTTGTTGTGGTGAAGAGGGGCGGGCCAGCATAGTGTTGAGGTTCCATTCGTTTACTCAAGACAGCTCAGTTAAGTCTCTTTACGCTGTTTCAGGAGTTGTCCTGGCAAATTGTTTTCACTTGGGAGTGATGATATCCCAAGTGATGTAATTCTTCGTAAATTTGGCAAATTTGGATCGTGACATCGGCACAAAATGGCTTATTATTTGGAATGACGTCCTAGGATGTTTGACATCCACCCTTAAACAGACAGCTAGTTTTATATTTATGGTTAATGCACCTGAAGTACTAATTAGGGCGCCTGCTGGATCCAAATAGTGATCGTTTGCAATACGGCGAGGCCGTGTCGCTGCCCATGAAATGTATTCGTACAAGTTGTGTTGTAGTGAATTTATAATTCACACAGTAAGTTAGCAAGGAAGCAGCAATGAAAGGTGTATATATATATCTGTGCTCAATAATGTCGTATAAAAACAGCCCCATTCATTTGGATACATTTACTTGAATATGTCAACCATTATGACCACAATAATAAGTAAACCATAAATACTAGGCAATTAGCAAGCATGATGATTGCTTCCAAAAGCTGCACTTTCGGGATAGCCGTGTCGAGCACTCCTCCTCTCTCCTTCTCGACGTTTCGCCTCCCACGTTGGTGGTATCTTCGGCGTTATGTGACTGCTTGTGACTGACTTATCTCTGTGTGGCTGTTTTGTATTATACATGTGTCTTTCGTAGTCTTTTTTCAAGCCATTTTAACTAAATCCCCTCCCAGCCCAAGTTTAACAATGATTTGAAATTGTATTCCTGTATCATGTATATCTGCCGAACTGTTTACAGGGAGTTTTTTTTTATGTAAACCTACATCAGTAGAGTCATCAAATACTTTATGGCTTCACTTTAGTCTCGTCTGATTTTTAGTTGTTCAAATGGTATGGGAAACATGCTCCATAATGGACAATCCCTATTCGGGTGATAATTGCTAACGAGTCTCAAATTGGTTTGCCAAAGTCACGTAAAATGTTTTGCCAAGGTAGCATAATATTCCAGGCGTGGAGTGCTTTTTTCTAGATATCTTTCCCACAGTGCATAATAATGTCAACTCTCCACGTGCCCAGTATTCACTGTCGAAGCGATAGAGAGAGGCGATGCCGTGAGAGATGCGATAAACCACGGACGAACTAGAGATCAGCCGAGTGATGAACTGGGAAACAACAATGGTCCTCTCTCTCTGTATTCCTCTATACATTTAAGTGTGACTAGCCAGTTAAAGACACTCTATATGTGAGAAGAAACAGGTACTCGCAGAAAAAGAGTGTGTGGAACAAGGGAACGTTGTATCCCGTACAGACCGAACGGATGTAGTCGATGTTTTTGCTTTAATGCATGTTTCTAGAGAGCCAGGGTATGGCGCCTCCATATTTGTCTGATATGGAAATCCTCGCGTCCACACTGCTAGATTACAGGCGTGTGCCACTATCGCAACTACAAACTGGGACACCTGGCATTAGAGGACAGTGTATTGTTGTGTGCATGGCCCTCTCGGCTAGCCATAGAAGGTTTTTATGGTCAGGTGACTCAGCAGTGGAACGAGGAGCTTGCATTTGGAAGATGGCAAGTTCAAATTTTGGTTGTGAGTGGACTCAGACGACCATCCCTCTGAATAGATTAAAATGACTTCATTTCCGGGGAGGTCAATAGTGCTTGTCCTAGGGATAGACTTAGCCCTACCGTGAGGATGTGGGTTTACGACTGCTGGCTTGGGGCTGCAACAGGAGATGAGCTCTGCCTCAATGCTCAATTTGAGCAGGATATCACTTTGACTTGACTGTAGTCCTCTGTGAAAGGGTTGCATTTTAAATACAAATTTATACACATAAATAACATTCAGCAAATATCTTACATCAGTGGTACGTATTATTACTAATGTAAAACAAATGCAAGCTAATAAACAGTCTTCATATATAAATGTGGACCTTTGTCCTTGTTTACGTTTCATCTTATGAACCGCGCTTTGAATATCTAGCAAACAATCTTGTTGGGCATTTGTTTGTCAGAGTGTGTCATAACCGGTATTCCAAACACACGCAGTGCACGCCGTGCATACGCTGCTGTAGTCAGTGACCTTCCCCGTAATGAGTCGCAGGTATAGTCGTGCACGAAGCTGCGTCTTGAAGTCGGCGTAATGCAGCAGCGACTGGGATCGGACCTCAAGCTGCGCGCACACATTAGTCCGCGTCCAGACGGTGGCTGTAAAATGTACGCGAAGGGGCTCTCGTCAAAGTCACATCACCTGGAGATCATGGGACGATGGAGCGTGTGGTCTTTTGGCGTGTGGGTTAACGTGCAATGTCTCTTCTTGGTTGCTGCTGCAGCGAAACGAGAGCCACCCGACGGAGCAGTCGTGGACAGAAAGTTGTCGCAGGGCCCACTCGTGTTCGCACTTCGCCAAGTTGTCCGGTCACGTCGACCACTGACGCGATGCAAAAGGGGACAAGAACACAACACAATTTAACATTGGTTGTGTTGCCGAGTGCCTTTTTTTTAAGCTTTCCTGTTCTCTCATTACAACCACGGCAGGGAAGAGACAGGACAGACTGTCTACACACAACTATGCGATCGTCGCACATCCAACGTGACATAATAACTGCTGACACTCAGGGCAGTATGTGGGCATGGCATTAGATGTTCACTAATCTGAAAATGTTCACATATCCAACTGTATCTCAGCAAATCGGACGTGTCACATACATTATGTATCATTGTCTGCCATATCTAACGTGTTTTTGTGGAAATATATTACGTAAAAAAAACACGGTGCTGATTATTCCAAGTAAACATCTGTTTTGACATCTAAAAATCTTCAGGTTGACTTACAATGATAGCAATGTGTCATGTGACGTAAAAGGAAGGAGTATTTTATCCAATGCAGAACTGTACCTGTCCTCAACTGTTGTCTGACTCAACACGAAGCTTTAATCCCCGATTGCCAGAGCATGCGATTTGAATTACACGGTTTGGGTTCAATTCGGCCACGGGTGCAAAGAGTTTAATTGTCCCTTGTGTGCCAGAAGAGTCTGCAGAGGTGTTACACAGCTCATTACTTATCATAAATTGCAGTTTAACCTTCCAGCTGAGGCGTTCACAACAGCTTTAATTGTCCATCCAATTGTAAAATAGTTCACACGGTCTCAATTGGTCTCAGATGGTCTCAGGATCAGTTCCACGATATATGAAGACCGTGCAAATTATATAGAATTTCAATTCTTGATGTTTCCATGAGGGTGGCACAGTGGCCCAGTGGGTAATGCTGTCGCCTCACAGCAAGAAGGTCCCAGATTCGAATCTGGGCTCGGGTGCCTTTCTGTGTGGAGTTTGCATGTTCTCCCCGTGTCCGCGTGGGTTTTCGCCAAACACTCCAGTTTCCTCCCAGAGTCAAAAAACATGCTGCTGCATAGGTTAATTGGCTTGCAGACTAAATTGCCCACAGTGCCCGGTGATGGACTGGCGTTCCATCGTGGATGTATCCCTGCCTTGTGCCCTGTGTCTGCCGGGATAGGCTCCGGCTCACTGCGACCCTGTACAGGACTAAGTGGTTTCTGACAATGAGATGATGAAATGTTTCCATGAGTATAACATCTAAGTATCCCCACTCATGCCAGTGACAGGCAGCACTCATATACGTTGGTGACCACATTACAGTGTTGACAAATCTCTATTTCACTACAGTAGGTTTTATGTGAATTATCACAGCCCTTTCCATGCCGTTGATGCTACATGTGCTTGCTCCACTCATTATGGACACTATTAATATCTGGGGTGATCTCACGATTGTGCATATTATATTTTTGAGTTAAAACTGAACATCATGGCAAAATTATGATGGTCAGTTTCCACAGTGACATCGTGTACAGACTTGGTATTTAAGTAGGTGGTTGAAAGTGAGGTTGTTCAATATAGAGTAGTCATCTTTACCAAGTTAATCTCATTTAGAATTGGTGCGCGAGAGCATTGGTTCACAACTGTCACAGCATATACGAGCCATGGCAAAAACATATTCACCGAGGCAAATGTAAAAAATTCATCTCATCTCATTGTCAGAAAACGCTTAGTCCTGTGCAGGGTCGCAGTGATCCGGAGCCTATCCCAGCAGACACAGGGCGCAAGGCAGGGATACATCCACGATGGAACGCCAGTCCATCACCGGGCACTGCGGGCAATTTAGTCTGCAAGCCAATTAACCTATGCAGCAGCATGTTTTTGGACTGTGGGAGGAAACCGGAGTGCCCGGCAAAATCCACGCGGACACGGGGAGAACATGCAAACTCCATCCACACAGAAAGGCATCCGAGCCGAGATTCGAACCCGGGACCTTTTTGCTGTGAGGCGACAGCGCTACCCACTCAGCCACCGTGCAAATACATCTGTTAAATCTTGAACTGCATTCAGTATGGCATTGAATTGACTGATAGGCCTCTCAGATGTGTTTTTTTATATATAAATATATTATTATTCGCCGATTGAAAGCCTTCATTCATTTTCAAAGGATGTACGGCAATTTGTTTCAGCATATAGTCAAACGTATTGTCAATATTTGTCGTTAGTACTGGATTAATCTGTAACAACTTTTCTGAAAAGACAAGATTGAGAATGTGTTAATGGTGGTTTTTCAGTGGCGAAATATGCTGATGTTTTAAAACATTCAAAATAATATTAATGTTTTTTTTTATTAATAACATGACACTATTTTATACGATTAAACACAATACACACATATACTTGATCGTTTACGTAAGGCTACATTTATAATGTAAAGATAAGTATGCAACAGTGATTCCTAAGAGGGTTTAATTATGGTAATTCATGTTCTCACCTAACGAGAGATTTGCATGCACAGAGATGTTGCTATATATAATCCTGTTTTTACAATAATCTGCGGGTAACGAGAAACGGAGCGACTGGAAATTGTTCGGTGTCTTTCCTGGGGACATCTGGAATAAGCTGATGAATTTTAGAAACACCACTCTTTTGGCTGTTCTTTTAACTGTTGTGAAATTCAGACAAATGTAACAGGCGTTGCGCTCAAAAACAGAACGTGGAGCTTGTACTCATGTCATCTCATTGTCTGAAACCGCTTAGTCCTATACAGGGTCACGGTGAAGCCGGAGCCTATCCCGGCAGACACAGGGCGCAAGGCAAGGATATACCGACGATGGGACGCCAGTCCATCGCCGGGGACTGCGGGGCAATTTAGCCTGCGAGCCAATCAACCTATGTAGCAGCATGCTTTTTGGACTGTGGGAGGAAACCGGAGTGCCCGGCGAAAACCCACGCGGACACGGGGAGAGCATGCAAACTCCACACAGAAAGGCACCCGAGCCGAGAGATTCGAACCCGGGACCTTCTTGCTGTGAGGCGACAGCGCTAACTACTTGGCCACCGCGCCACCCGGAGCTTGTACTGTTTACGTAAAGTCGCTTCGTCAATCCTGTACTGTAAAGGTCGTCAGGAGTATATGATCCTTTTTCACCTGGCTGGTTGGTCAGTGCGGGCTGATAAAGGCATGAAGCTGAGCTGTTGGAGCATATGTGTAGTGCAACCGTTTATGTTGCTGTACCATACTCCTCTGTTGCCCATAGTGCAGTCCGACGGCAGTCTGTAACACCTGTTTGACTTCGGTCAGCAACCCATGTAAGCACTAGCCAGGATCATCTGTAATTGTAACGTCATCTATGCCGATGTTCATTTTGTAACACGCGTTCATAATGGAATCATATTCAGCGGTAAACGTTGGTGATCTCAGAATTATTCTAAAGAGCTATTTTTTTCTTTCTCGAAAGAAATGCTGAGCGTTTGGACTCTTTTCTTAAGAGCAATTATATATCAAGATGCAAAATTCCTATATCAATACACATTAGTGATCTTCCATATTAATGAAAACCAATCAAACGCCAAACCAGCTTTATCAATATTCTTTTTCACCACATTCAAGCGTTACGATGTTTCAGGCTCCTGAAGACGGGAAACATTTTATATTTCTATAGCACAGAAATTATTGTCCATCCACTCTGTGTCATTGGAGAACAAGCAGTCGAGCAAGCAAGCTGATATTTTGAAACCAGTTAAGTGCACTCTGTTCATTAGTTTGCACCATTAGCACAAACACCGAGGCGTGCCACGTGCTTATTTCTGCCGTTCTTAATGCATTAGCGCAGAGGTTTGGTGATGTCAAAACAGGTGTACGTACACGTGTGTGTAAATCTATAGCAGAGAAGCACACTTAACATGTACTAGCTTGACATTTGGTCTGCTAATGGGCCAATCAATACCTGGACACAGACGCACAGGGCCTGCTGTCCCACCATTCACTTGCGAACGAACGCGAGATTGGTCTCCATGGCAGCATGGACTCAAAGTGGAATGGGTCTCCTTGGCCCGTCTGGTGTGACGTGATTCTCTGCGGTATATGATGCAGCAGTTAAACATTGTTGGCAGCATGTTGGGACCGTGCTATTCTTGTATAAGAATATGATGTGCCTCAATTTGAAATCGTATCGCTGCAGTCTTAAATTTGAGAGCTTGATTTAGAAGCAATTGCATGTGTTTTCTTCACGCCTTTAGTTATTGTGCGCACCAAATGTTAAATTTGAGTTTTCACACATCTCTATAAATTAGATTTTGCTGTCTATGTTAGTTTTTCTTGAAACAAGAATACTATAATTGCCTTCATATTAGTTACAACCATACTACTTTGTGTAATTGCTTGAATTTCAGTGTATTCACGTTTTGGGTTTTTTGTTTAATTGGATGAGAAAAGTGACTCGTCTCGAACCGTCACTATTTTTCAGCCATACAGGTCTTCGTTCCTCCAGCTGCCGTTAAGGCCCTCATCTATGCCTTATGCATCAAATCCCAACTTGACTACTGCAGTCCTCCCCTCTCATTGCCAAGCTCCAGATGATCCAAAATGCCACTGGTAGACTCCTCGCCCACACACACAAAAGCGATTACATCACCCCAGCACGTCAATCCTTCCAGTCGCAGATTAATTTCAACGAGGAACCTACCTTCAAGATCCTCCATAGACTCCACCCTGACTAGCTCTCCCCTCTCATCTCACTCTACTTTACTCCGTGGCATTTTTATGCCATCAAGCAAGACCTGTCAATGACCCCAGTTAACCTTCACCCAAGGCACCATCAATTGTTCCCTGCTGCACACATTGTCTGGAACTTCTTTCCTCGAACAATCCGTGCCATTCCTCTCTCTCTATATATATTTTTTTAATGCCCACTTTTATGTATGGTGCTTTGAAATCCAGTTATATTGTATTGTAATTGTTGGTGTATTGTAATTGTTGGTGGGAATTGGGTATACAGGAATCTGAATTGACTTAAGCAGTTATTTTCAAAGCGTGGTCTACAGTGTTTGATTTACACAATTAAATTCGTAAACAGCCTTGATATCATCAAATGCTTGTGTTGCATAGTTTCACTGCAGACGGCAAATCAGACAAAATACCATTTTCTGACAAAGGAAATTGTGCTATTAACGGCAATTTCCTGGTTATTACCGTTGCTAAAAATGCTTTGCAGGGCATACTTTTGGTGACACCCCGCAGTCAGCAATCCATAGGAGTATTTTGATTGCTTATAAGAAAGAGTGCATGATAGCAGTGGCATATGACTTGGTCGGATAACTTTGAAACAAGTCACGTAACTGCCCTAGATATTTTTAGGCATGAGTAAAAATATAATAAATAAATAAATCTCGTGCTTTTTTTAATATCTGAAGGTGTCTAATTAAACCCTTGAGGAAAAATGCAACACTTGTGTGTTTGTAAGTATGATCTGCACTTAGCTCATACACATTATAATACATCAGTGAAAAATCTGTCTTCATTCATGCAGTGTCTGGCTCATTTGTGTATAGCAAGTGTGAGTGCAAGCGATGGCTTATGGAGATGTCTGTATTTGATACACGTGTGTGCGCACTGACGTGTTGTTTGCAATCTAAATGCATAAAGTTTTCCAATTAGTCCCATAATCATCATAGAATGCATTTATTTAGAAATGGGATTTGTTAATTTTGCAACAACATCAATATTATCAATATCCACTTAATCCTGCACAGGGTCGCAAGGGGCCGGTGCCTATCCCAGCAGACACAAGGCACAACGCGGGTCTATACCCAGAATATGACACTAGTATATGGCAGGGCACTGGGTGCAATTTACTCAGCAGGCCGATTAACCTAGGCAGCAGCGTGTCTTTGAAAGGTGGGAGGGAACCGGAGTACCCGGCGAAAACCCACGCGGTCACGGGGAGAACACGCAAACGCTACACAGTAAGGCACCCGAGCCGGGAATCGATCCCAGGTTTTTCTTCCTGTGAGGTGACCGTGTTACTCACTGCGCCACCATAGAGGAATTAACACGACCGTGTTACTTAATTTCACTATTAATTAAGTGTAATGTTATCATTATGTAATCTGCACAAAACGGCATATTTTGGATCTAAGTTTTTTTAAGCTGTTCGTTAGGTACAGGAAAATACATACTTAATGAAAACTTATAGTTAGCATGGTCTATCAGTGATATTAGCAAAGTATGTGTATAAAACCTACATAAAATGCAATAACCATGACCCAAACAAGCGTTTTGTACATGTTGTTGCGGATACGAATACTAGTCACATTTATTTTGTTATCGCAGTTATCTTCTTTCTGAAATATATTGATGTAGGTTTTCACAGCTCAATGGGTAATGATAATTGCTCCCATGAGCTGCTCATTCAGGAAAGTCATGTCGAGCGTTTCTCCTCTCTCTCTGCGATATTTCGCCTCCCACGCTGAGGGGGCATTGTCAAGTGAATGGCTATCCCGAAAGAGAATCCCTCCAAAGCAATTCCTCTTTCTCCTCAAAGTCAGCAGTTTATAATCGGGGATTGGGAGTGGGGGACGATCAAGAGAACGAAAAAAACATTGAGGGAATCGAAGAGGAAGGAGGCACAGACAGTTGTTCCTTGTCGGTGTATAATGTAATAGTTATCACGCTTGAACAGCAACGTCTCAGACACACAGCCGTTCAACAAAGGTTTCCGTGAAGAGCAAACCATGTTAATTTTACTTTAAGGTCCATGAAGTTGAAGCAAGGTGCGTGTCAATTGGTATGGGGTTCTTAGTCCCTACAAGACTAGCATCCAGATCCAGTCTTATTATTTCGACTAGATCTTCGCAGCAGTCTTATTCCTTGCAATGGGAAGGGAGGACCCCCATCGTGATCATAATATTAGTAGTTACCATGTAAAGTAATACGGACAAGTGTGTCCGAACGTTGAATGTGCTTGTCTTAACTATTTCTACTGCTCTCAAAAGTATGATTTATGGACCATGCATGTGGCTATGGTGAACGTTCGTGCACTTTAAAAGGAATTTTAAAGGAGGTATTTATGGCTTTTAAACCTCGTTGCCTTATTCCTTGCACAATTCAGTCTTATCAAAAGAGGACTGCATGGTGAAATTATACCATGCACAGATTACGTAAACCCAGTTATATTCAGAGTCGAAATTGTGTTCACTGTTGCGACGATTGAAACGCAGTAATGATGGAAACAACGGCAATCAGTCATATGTTGTGAAGAAAAGGGTCATTATCTCTTTTTTAAAAAGGTGCTCATAATAAAAAAGGATGATTATAATTGTGACGAAATATATATTTTTCAGTTTAGTTTTTTTTTCAGAACCAAAATGCAATAATCTCAAAACATTAGGAATAACTTCCAAGTTTTATTTCATGCATGCAGGTAAAACATTTTACATTTTTCACGGGAAAGCTTCATGTAATACATTTTATAGAACATTCTACTCAATCTAAATAGCACATAATCCTCCTAGGGAAAAGCACGTCAGCAAATTATCGTTGAGAAAATGGTAGCAGCTAGCTAAGGAAAAATATTTCGAGCGCTCTAAGGATGTCGAGACTCTTGTCAGAGCAGGTGCCATTTAGGACTGCAAGTTCAATTTTCGGGCAGAGAATGTTTTGGAATCAAGCGATATCTGAATTGACACCAGCCTATCTCTCCATGACCTAATGCCCGCCGGTATGGTGCAGCATAGGCAAATGACACCAATGATAAGGAGGTGGTGTCAAGTGTTTATTCAGCAGTGAAGTTACACAGTCCTGCAGCTATGATCGCTTACCAAAGCGGATCTTTACGGGATAGTCGTGTCGAGCACTCCTCCTCTTCCATCTCGGAATAATGGCTTTGGAAAGCAATTATCACGTATTGAGCTGTGAAAACGTACCCCAGTATGGTGCTGCAAATGTTTTATTTTTTATCTTGAGCAGCACGATGAGAGTAGGATATTGACCAGGTTTTAAATGGCTAATATATTTCTTAAGGTTGCATTATTAGGTGGATGAATGGTGAGATAGAGCAGAGGGTAGGCAGCATTGGCAAAGGTGTTGCTGTTATCAACTACTTTGGCGGTTACGACACCATGCTTTTGAATCTGGGATGAATCCTTGTCATTGTTGATGCTGGTCATTTGACAGTGGCTAGAATGACACTGTAGTGTCCAGCAACTCTATAGGAGGAACAGAAATGTGATCACTATAGTACGGGTCACTAAACTAGCGTCTGTCATCGCTTCGGGGGGGGGGGGGTTAACGGAACTTCTAACCCTGCCATAAGGGACATACAAAACTGATCAGATCTACTGAAGGAACCTCACTGACATGAGGTTGTGTGCGACAGTATTTTGTGACTAATAGGCAGTAGGAAAACTGGATGCTAAGTTGAAACAGACTATAAATAAAGAACGGCTCATGGCTGCTTTTAATTAGCGGGAATTGAAGGACCTTGAAAAGGTGAGGTGTCACTGTGCCTCCTAAGTGTCTGGAGTCGTGAACGGTCGTTGCGCCGTAGTTGAGACTAAAAATGGACAAACGTCTTTTCTGATGCAGGTTTCACGGCTCGATGCATAGCGATTGCTTACAAAAGCCGCTCTTTTGGGATAGCCGTGTCGAGTGCTCCTCTCTCCTTCGCGACGTTTCGCTTCACACGCTGGTGGCATCTTCACACGAAGCACCCAGTCACATAACGCCCGAGGGTTATGTCTGCAGTTGAATGCTGAGCAAATTCTTACAGTGACTTGCAAACGTGTTGTGTGTGTCAGAGCCAGCTTAAAGTTTTTCAGCGTGAGCCACGTTTGTACAAATTGGCCTTGGCTTCAGATAACTTGGCCTGGAACCCTGAGACAGCAAAGCATCACACTCGGCACTGTGGCAAACAGTGGCTTGGAATAGGCGTGTGAAGATGAGAGTCTTAAAAACCTGCTTAAATTGAATTAAGTGGTTTCTACAGCCACTCATGGAGCAGCTTTTCAATCAAAGTTCGAGACGCTTTGTTAAAATGCATGAAATGGTCAGAGAGTTATGAGCAAGAGATACTTTTGTTATATCATTAACACGTCCTGTATCATTATAGGCCCACATATGACTACGAATACAGATACATTTCAATTGTAATTGAATCATGTACAATTATCACATACTGTGGTAATTACCGCATACTGTGGTAATTGTTGGCTATCCCGAAAGAACAGCCTTTGAAAGCAATCAGCACATATCAAGCTGTGAAAACCTACATCGACTCCTGTACTGTTTGTAGTTTGGCCATGTTTCATCGGCAAGCCAATATGAATGATCGGATTCTAATTTGTGACCTAGCAGGCACAGCCCTTATATCCATTATATATTACAAACATACGCTGACACGTTATGGAAGCAGGCACGAGCAAATGTAATGCCAAATCACAATTTAGAGTCGTAATAGAGATATGAGAAGCTGTGATTTAACTGCACATTCTACATGGCTTCTACAAAGTGTAGTGTTCAAATGTGCAAATAGCTGTAAAATGCACATGTATTAAGCATTGAGGATTCATCACATTCGAATTTTTTTCTTCATAACAAGTCAGGGAAACCCAGCATACGCGTGAATTATTTTTTTTTGTCTAATCTTGTACGTGTGAAATTATCTGTATGGAATTTGACGATGGGTGGATGGACAAAATGCGTTGGCATATTTACAAGGAGACCTTATTACTTTGTTTACGTTTTTGGCAGCAACCCTTGTCACCGATGCAGCTGATTTTCGATGGGGGCAAGTCCCTAACAAGCAGCACAACTTCACACGACGCGAGTTGGTTCACGTGGCAAAGTGCGCACCGGCTCGTATTGCTGACGAGGAGGCAGAGAGGAGTGATGTAAAATGAGAGGAAGAGGAGACGTTAACGTTAGACTCCCTGTGTGGTGAGGGAAAAAAGTGCTAACATCTGAAACACCTGGCAAACTTCAAGCTCACAGTCAACGAACTCTCATAAAGTATTGCGACGGAAGACCGTTCAAAGGGTGTGTTCCAAGCATACTTGTCTTTTCTTAACCTCTCCGCAGAGTGGTACTAGTTTTGTAGACCCTAATGTATGATTAGGTGAGTCAACCCCCAGACACCGTTTGAATATGCAGACTTATCGCTTACAAGCCACTCGCTCTGTGTGAACTTCCCAGACTCGTTTAACAAAATATATGTTCTTTATAACTACGTGTATTACAAAAGAATTAAATTGCTTTTGGTAAGAACTTTTGGGTGTTTAATTACATGTGTTAAACTGATATCAGGGCAGAGCCTTTTAGGCAGGAGCAGTGTTATTAGCTCCTGATATCTCCCTTTAGGCAAGATTCGTCTCCTGTTGAAGGCTGCGTTACTGTGGCGTGGCAGGGCCACAGCTAACACGTCAGGCCCAAACCGCTGAAATCTGAAACTGACAATATTCACCTCTGTTAATAATAATAATATTTGCACTTCTCGTGACACTTTGCCTCTTGTCAATAACTCGGTTATTCTGATTTCTTCTAAACGCTGCTCTTTCGGGATCGCCGCATCGATCGCTCCTCCTCTTTCCTTCACGACGTTTCACCTCCTACGTTGGAGGCATCCTCAGGTGTTCTGTGTTGTGAATTAGAGAAGGTAAACGTTCGACATGGCTATCATGAAAGAAGAGTTCTTACGAGCAATTCTATTACTATTTTATTTACGTGTTTATCTGTCTTTTTATTTGCGAATGCCTTTTTCTATCCAATTTCTTTTATTGTGTATCAGAATTTTGTATTGAAAAATCCGCTTTACCCAACAAATTATATGCTATTAATTATGCGTGATCATGCTCATAATGATGACCCACTACGTACAAAAGATTGCTGCACACTCCTAATACCGAGATGCTTACCCAAGATCAAACTGATCAAATTGATAAATAAAATAATTTCCAAACACTTGGCACTCAAAACCAACGCTAAAAGGAATAGCTTCGTCAGCCAAGGTGATGACAGTCATTCAGTGACATGGCAAGATGAGGTCCTCACTCGACATGTGATGTCATCGCTCAACATCAAACGCCAAACAAGCGCTATTCTCAACCGATGACATCGGTTCGTGTGACCTCACCGCGTTACGTGGCTATTAGTGTTGATTAAATATTTCTGCGGAGAAACATATGTTGGAAAACTTTACAGAATTCATGCATATGCAGGATTTTACTTCCCGTTGTTTAATCAAGCTAAATCACACGCACTCTTGATAGAAAATGCCATTTTTAAGTTATAGTCTTTAACAATAATATAATTATCTTGTTGTGTGACGCAAAGTAATTTAATTTATTTTGTTGCAGAATTTTAAGAAACGCATTCAGCATTGCCAATCAGATTACAGTTAATTGAAAATGTATTACAACAGTGGCTCCCGTTTAATTTCGCTATTTTTAGTTTATTTTATTTGTTTGAGAAAAAAAGTCGGGTATACAGAAATTAGTTGGTAAAATGCACATTCGAACGTGTGCTTTGCTGTGCAGTGTTTGTGTTAAATGTCATCACTTAGTAAGCTAATATATGCAACTAACAAATACGCATTCACATCCGGCGCTGCCAGTGCAATACCTTCGTTTGTGGCACACATTAATCAAACAGATAGATGTGCCTCGCTTAATGTTTGGATTTACCTTCCACATTGCTTGCACCGCCATGCCCTTTCGCACACCTGTGGGTGGTCACAGAATTCAGTAAAAACATCGTTTCAGGTGTGTGAGAGTTTCTGGCAGAATTCGTCGTGCCCATACTCGCCAGCGGTTCAAGGTAATAATAATAAAGCACCTTTCACCCGAGGGTCACAAAGCGCTGCACAGAGCTGCGGAGAGAAACGTCATGTCAACAACAAGGTTACAAGCAATAACCGAATCAACATGAGCCGATAGTACAAACTCAAAAAAAAACCACGCTGCTATAAATGACCCAACTTGTAAACAGTTGAAATGTGACCCCAATTTATTTCTGCTTCCTTTGACGTCACCGGCTAAAAATATGTGGCGGTCAGCACTGGCTTGAGAGGTACAGTTGTGGTTGTGCTAGGGCATTGGGTAAATACGTGTATTTTAGACATTGATATTTTTTCTACCACACATAGTAAATTGATCTCTGTAATATCACTCGATATAAATATATAGTAAAACTAATTTTCGACATATCTTCTCTGTGAATATACGATTGTAGTTTTAAAAGCATAAATTCTATGCTGAAAATGTGATAAATACTCAGAAAATTATATGCATGTGTACTATCTATTTGAATAAAAACACAGGCTTTATAAGATACATTTGGGGTAAAAACAGAAAATGAATAAATTTCAATCTTAAGAAATACATTTTCACGACAGTGGTTTAAGATACAAAATAATATTCTTAAAATTGCATAGTCAGCTGGCCACTGGCTTTTAAACAAGTTTCACATAGCTTTGCAGCCTTCTTTTTTTTAAATCCAGTGTAGCATGTGAACCAACTTTGTTCAGTTATTTTTGGAGCCCTCCAAATAATTCATGCGGTTGTCTTCTTTAAATATATTTTGATAATAGCACGGAGATGTCCTACTTTGTTATTTTTTCCAACCATACAATCTGTACAAAAACAGATTGTCCACCGGGACTTTCATGTAAAAGGTCAGCTGGTCCTCAGCTAAAATATGTCCATTCTGAAAGAAAACAATGTAGATAAATCTGAAAATGTATTTTAGTGGCAATTTGCCATAAATTGACGGTAAATGATATGTAGAAATTGCTGTTCCAAAGGTGGATTGGTACAAATCGCACGTGCTACCACGCAGGCTCTCACACTGATCCTGCGTCATTATCCGACGCGTTTCTGAGCTGTCGTATCGCGTATCGTTCTGCGTAACGCTTGACGTTTCGTGTTCCTTGCTTGGGAGCTGCATAAAATGATTTGTGCTTGGAGGGAGCGAAGTCTGCTCATCCTCGAACTCCCACCAAGTGGCAGCGAAACTCCAAAAAACATGTCGTACAACATCAAGACTAACCAGAGAGGTAAATCACCCGTATAATTTACATTTAAGGGCATTCGGTGAAAGACATTTGCGTTTTTTTAATTGTTATAATAATGAGATCAGCAACAACTACAATACTCACCGACACAGCACACAAAAGCATTCTGGAATCTGTGTCATGCCATGGTCGTGAGCTTCTAGAGACGAACAGATGAAGCAAACGCCGAATAAATCTTCAGATGACCTCATCCAAGCTTTTTAGCTTCTGTTTTTTAAACCAGTGTTTACATAACCGCCTCTAGGATCTAACCGTCGTCCAATTATGTCTATATATATAACTTAGCAGAGCATACACTTTGAAAATTACATAAGTTATGTCTTACATAAAAAAATAGCTATATTATATATTTAATAGCGGCACACGAAATCGCCTTTGTTCTGTTCAAAATATATTTAGTTCCCACAAGTATAACTGCAAGGCGTTCAATGAAACTAATGTATAAAATGTTGTAGGCAGCATGATATTGATGGAAGGGGATGTGTCTTATTTTGGAACCTTAATTTGGAGGTTCTGTCCACAATATGCATTGCGTGTGTGTATTGTGTTCCATGCAAAAGACGGGTCCTGTTCGCGTTATGAGTACTTGAGAACCATTCAAATAATCAGCAGCCGAAATTCAATTTCCACGGCAAACAGTGCAACATGAAAATTGTTTAAAGTAACCATGGAACAGTTGAGTTACTGTAATGATTACCCACTCTGTATTCACTGATGATGGTCTTAGATACCCACTCGATGCATTTTGGTTTTAAAATACTGTAATTATATTTAATGGTAAAAACACAGACAGTTACCTAAAAAGTATACTGCGGTCAGGCAAGTTAAAAATTGCCTCTTATATAAGCCAGATGTTAGTAAACCATCCATGTATAACTTATAACACATGGTTATATTTTTTCAAACAGCATACATTTAACAATGCAAACACAACGAGTTAATAGGATACACTTTAAAATGAGTAGAGGATTGTATTAATTCACATGTTTCAGTTATCCATGGTTTCTATTGCTGTGGGCTCAACTAACCTGTGGATTGTTAACCATATTATTCGTCATATCAAGGACAACGGGAAAAAATAGCAAAACCGGCAGTAGATAAAACCTGTTCACCACCCCACTGTTCTGCTATGGTTGAAGATTCCTTCCACTGGTGTCTTTGAGAAGGAGGTTTATGGAAGAGAGGCGGTGTGATGTTTGGTTCCCGAATGAGATGTTTATTTGGGACAATCGTGTTGTGTCAGACAGTTCACCAGCATTCTTAAATATTATTATTAATATAGTACTTGACCATTGTGACTTTCACAGTCTTCTAATTAAGTCAAATTTCACGGGCAAAACAGAAGCACTTGAAATTGATGGGGTTAACGTCCACTTCTCTTCTAACGCATTGTAATTCTGACAGTAGCACTAGAATTAATAGCTCAAAAACATTCCTGAACAGCTCTACATATGAATTAGGCTAACTCTTTATTCATCATAATTAGTTTGGCCACAATTGAATAATAGCTGCATATTAATGAGATTATTAAATGGACAATGTATTCAGTGTTTGACTCACCTTGTACTGAGACACGTTGTAGTATATTTTGTACAAATTATAACAAGAAACATTCCCTGTATAAGTTGTGTGTGTGTGTGTGTGTAGTTATTGCTTTACGGTATATTACCACCAATAGAACACAACGTGCACTTATAAGATTACAATAGGTTTTACCGTATCTGGCGATTATGCAGGTGTTAAGATCTTAACACCTGCATAATTGCCAGGCAATTATGCAGGTGTTAAAATC
>JAZEWT010000001.1:41108820-41124026 GCA_036362905.1 Mordacia mordax
CGCAATGCCCGGCGATGGACCGGCGTCCCGTCGTCGGGTGTATTCCTGCCTTACGCCCTGTGTTTCCGGGATAGGCTCCGGCTCACCGTGGCCCTATATAGCATTAAGCGGTTTCAGATAATGAGATGAGATGGGTAATTCCATTGAGCATTTTTAAGACAACGAATGCTCACGAAGGTTGTTCTTTCAGGATCGCCTTGTCGAGCGCTCTTCCTGTCTCCTTCGCGACGTTTCGCCTCGCACGTTGGAGGCATCATCTGGCGTTCTGAGATTGAGTAAACTGAGTGTGCTGTGATTTTGAAAATGTGTGTGTGATCATAAATCTGATATTAGATTGGACTTCAAGCCGCTCATTGAATTAGAGGAGGAAGATGTTTAAATGTTTATTATTGCGACACAACAAACCACCGAACTGACCAACATAACAATGTATTAAAACCAAAGGGTAAAACAAACTTACAGCAACAATATCTGAAGGAATAAAATGCTAACCGTAATCATAAAATAAGCAGTAACATGCAAAATTGCACATTTGGGAAGGAATTTGACTTCAAATTGCAATGATTTTCTTGATTTCCACGACAGACTCAGTTGCATAGGACTTGGCTTAAATATTCGTTTCATCAGACCGTTATTTTACGTCCCAAACAAACACTTATGGTAGGGCGGCGCGGTGGCCCAGTGGTTAGCGCTGTCGCCTCACAGCTCTCGGCTCGGGTGCCTTTCTGTGTGGAGTTTGCATGCTCTCCCCGTGTCCGCGTGGGTTTTCGTCGGGCACTCCGGTTTCCTCCCACAGTCCAAAAAGCATGCTGCTACATAGGTTAATTGGCTCGCAGGCTAAATTGCCCCGCAGTGCCCGGCGATGGACTGGCGTCCCATCGTCGGTATATCCTTGCCTTGCGCCCTGTGTCTGCCGGGATAGGCTCCGGCTTCACCGTGACCCAGTATAGGACTAAGCGGTTTCAGACAATGAGATGAGAGATGAGACAAACACTAATGGAATGCATAGTTCGTGATATATCCTGCTGGCAAGTCTGGGAGAGGAAGATCAGCTGCACGTATACCTGACTGTAAATCAGATTTTAATGATGGGGGTTTAGAATGTTTAACAGATATTTTTTGATGAGAAGATCAGTGAACATGTTTTTTTGCGGTGAAGCATTCTGAGCAGGTGGGAGCAGCTGGGAGCAGCTGGGATTGAAAATAACTTTAACCTTATGAAAGTCTTATTGTCACATTCCGCTTAGTCCTGTAGAGGGTCGTGGTGAGCCGGAGCCTATCCCGGCAGACACAGGGCGCAAGGCAGGGATATACCCACGATGGGACGCCAGTCCATCACCGGGCACTGCGGGCAATTTAGTCTGCAAGCCAATTAACCTATGCAGCAGCATGTTTTTTTGGACTGTGGGAGGAAACCGGAGTGCCCGGCGAAAACCCACATGGACACGGGGAGAGAACATGCAAATTCCACAGAGAAAGGCACCAGAGCCGAGATTCGAACCCGGAACCTTACTGATGTGTGGCTGTGCACGACGTTGTCCAGCGCAGTGGACAAGAGTGTTTTGATGCTGCTGTTCATTTATATGCCTGGTTAAGCTTGACAGTGTGTCATGTTGCTAGCGATGTCACACTGTTACGTTCTTCTCTATTATACACTTTTGTGTTGTCCGTGACAAAACATTCATTAGGTTCGTGGCGGAGTACAACTTCAACTTTACGGCCCATCAAAAGGGCACATTTATGTCATATCGTTCTCAAAGAACGTGACGCTAACTGTTTTTTTTTCCGAAACCTTCGCACTCTTAACTCACGAGTAATCCGTCAGAGCGACACATGTGCAAATTACCGACATCATTAAGGTAGGTGCACAGCTCTCAGCTTACAAAGTCTCATCATCTGCTTCGTAAAGCACTACCGAGATTATTCGCGCCGACTGAATTCCTCCCCCTCCCAGTCCTGAGACGTTGTAACTTGCTCACACCTCCCCGCTGAACAACTGTTAAACAGAGCAGCATAGCTCAACGGTTCCATCCAGCGTTAATAAAACTGACTGACCAGTGCCGTGATGGGATGATAATTCGCAGCGAGACATGTGCTAACAGCTTAGCAGTAAAACCCTTTCTAGAAGGGTTTCTCATATCAGGGTTAGAGTCCATTTGCCGAGACTCGTGCTGTCTACCTGTTTGCGTTCGCTGACGATTTGATCGTTCAAACCTTTTGTGCTGTGGCCAGTAAGCTGAACACAAAAAACATCCGCAGACAGTTAAGCGGTAGCTTCAAATGCCTGCGTGTCTGCTGTACGTATAATATTTCATTGGGATTGGAGGTCAGTTGATTTGACGCGGGGAAATTATTTAGAGGGTGATGTAAAACGGAGAGCTTCTGTCACAGCTGAACAAAACCCCCATAAATGAATGGTCGCGTTTGACGGGCAATTCCAAGTTTGGCTTAGCCTATGCTGGCTGATATGCAAAGAACACATGTAACGAGTCCACTTGTTTGCATTTCCTTTATTTAATTCAGCGCTGCAGGATTTGATTCGTGCTCACGTGCGCCCTGTGATAAAAAAAAATCTAGGATCATTGGTTGTTTACATTCCATTCATTTAACTTGCATATCATATGCAGGCTGCATGTAGGGTTTTTGAATAGGCGACTCTGGCAGAAGATATTATGCATGCTATGTCTATTTATAAGCGACAGATCCGCTGTCATGCGATGATCTATATATAGACCTGGCAGATGGTATAGGTATGTTGCGGGGAACAAGCTTCCAAAGATGTATGAAGGCTGCTTATAGGCTTTTGTAACAAATCTTCGCAGCACAAGGTTTAAAACTTGAATTATCTGTAACGCACACACATAGATGCGATGCCTTGCTCAAATATACTTTAGCTCGTGTTCAAAATCCCATGCCTATTTTTGGAGCTAACAGGCCACTGGCAATAATTCACCTGCTTCTTCGACCGGGCAAACCGCTTGAACAAGTGCACATCCAAAATATAAACTGTGCGAGTATCTAGTTTTATTTATAGTCCACGTTTTTCAGGACAAAAATGCACATGATCAATACATCGACCTGGCGGTCACACTTGCCAGAAGCCCTCTCATATCAGCTTGGTATATTTTTTTCAGCTCAATTGTTTCACATGGCTCTCGAACGAGACGTGCGGCATTGTTGGTTTCTAACCCGGAGTGTAAATGTTCTCACACAGGGGCTGTTTCAGTGATGGGAGAAACCTGAGCTTTAGCTGTAACAGTGTAGCTCTGTTTCCTGGGGATAGCTGGAGCCTTTATTATTTTGCTCACAAGCTCCCCCTCCCCCCAAGGAGATTCGTGCCGCAGCGTTACGGTACCACCGTGGTGCGAGTCCTGCTTTGTTTCCCTGGCCACTCTCAACGGCCCTAATGCTGCAATACCTCAAGAAGGGATTTTTTGTTTTGTTTTAAAGGAAGCACATATGTGGGCCAGAGCAAGACAATGAGGTTTCTGGCCACATGCAGCCCGAGTTCCAGCTGAGATTAATGGTCCGAAAACCACGAGACCGTGAAGTAACAACATGTATTCCAAGCCATTATCCAGCACCTCTGTAGCCTTTATTCAGGCCAAGTGATGTTAAGGATGATCAGTGGGCTGACATTAAAATCACGGTGTTGTTGTTTTTACGATTATTTTCAAGTGCAATTGTTTTTTTGTTTTGTAAATAGAATAACAATGTTTGCGGCAAGGTGGCGCAGTGAGTAGGGCTGTCGCCTCACAGCAAGAAGGTCCCGGGTTCGAATCTCGGCTCAGGTGCCTTTCTGTGTGGAGTTTGCATGTTCTCCCCGTGTCCGCGTGGGTTTTCTCCGGGCACTCCGGTTTCCTCCCACAGTCCTAAAAACATGCTGCTGCATAGGTTAATTGGCTTGCAGACTAAATTGCCCGCAGTGCCCGGTGATGGACTGACGTCCCATCGTGGGTATATCCCTGCCTTGCGCCCTGTGTCTGCCGGGATAGGCTCCGGCTCACCGCGACTCTGTACAGGATTAAGCGGTTTCTGACAATTCGACGAGACGAGAATAACAAAATGTTAAAGTATATGCTCTGATTTCAGCAATTCCAATATCAATGTATACATACATATCTGTATTTAAATGTATATATTTAATCACTTAACAAAAAAAACATTGTTTATGGCGAAGAATGAAGGCTTTTTTTTAAAGATCACTCTCTTTTTAGGCACACAAGCGTAATATATCACCAAAGGGAGATGAAACAAAATCCCATTGTCGATGAGCAATAGAGTTCACAGCCGAGCAGTTATTGGGTGACCTGTGACCCCCTTGCTCTCTGTTAACCGAACGCCTAAACGATGAGATGATGTTTGTCTCAGAATGTTTCTGTGCGTGTGCGTGCGCGGGCGTATCTAATGAGCTGCTGCTTCTGCCTGCCTGGCATCGTTAATTACCATCCTCAACGGGTAACCTTCTCACATATTTCGCACACATATTTCTCCATATTTTACCCGGAGAGATCATCGCAGTTTTTCGACAAACAGGGTCACAGTGCGCTCTTGACATTCAAGGCGGTACCAGATACATTTTAGACCGAACAGAGCTAAGCTCGTCCACACTCACCCCCTCGTCTTTTGTGCGAACCCGAGGGAACTCTCTGTGGTAAACACTTTTAAGTAAAGACTCTGTCATGCATGTTAACTACTGTCATGTCTTAAAAGCTGAAAATATCTATGCAATTAAAATCACTTGAAATTTTACATTTTGAGGCGGTGGCAGATCTGAGGGAGGGGTGTTTTCACTGATCGCACACCCCCCCCCCCCCCCCCNNTTATAGGGCTTGTAATATTTCCCCCCCCCCCACACTTCCCTTACCACCTTTCCCCTGCCACCCCTCCCCATGAGACGTTTCTCGATTCACCACTGATTTGAGAGCAAACCCATTTTCCTCTTGTAACCCGTCTACAAGTGCATGTGTTTTATATACGTTCATAAATTTACGCAGGAAGCCTAATGACGAAGTAAAATTAAATTTGCTGCAACCGTAACATTTATTTTTGGTGTTAAAAGCCACTTTCATCTCGTCACACGGTAACGATTAGCGTGTCTTCGACTATACTTGTCTAATTGCAATTTGAGGTGAAATATGTATCTGCGGGAAAAAAAGGTGTTATCGCATTTGCCAGAAAATTAATTACTGAGTGGCAATGTTTGGTCTTTGCCTGTCAAGACATTTGCATTAAGATTATAGATATTATTCCACAGACATTCAATTTGGTATTTGAGAAAATCATATAAATAATATATAAATAAAGAAGGTGAACCGAGGATCACTCAAGTTATTCTTGTGGCAGCACTGACAGAAAACACATACTTTTCATTTTTTAGTGTCTAATTTGAAAGTCCATTAAACATTGGAATCTATTTTTGATTTACTTGTTTAAAAAAAATTGCACTCGAGCAGTGCAGTGGCACACTGAAGAGCGTTGCTGCCTCACAGAAGTCCCGGGTTCGATTCCCAGCTCGGGTGCCTTTCTGTGTGGAGTTTGCGTGTTCTCTCTCCCCATGTCCACGCGGGTTTTCGCCGAGTACTGCAGTTTCCTCTCGCCATTCAAAGACACGCTGCTGCCTAGGGTAATTGGCCTTCTGAGCAAATTGCCCCCAAACAAATTCCCTGCTATGTACTGGCATCAAAAGCTGGGTTTAGCCCAACCTTGTACCCTCTGTCTGCTGGGATAGGCTCCGGTCCCCTGCGACCCTGTACAGGACTAAGCGGTACTGATACTGAACTGAACACAAATCTGCACTAGCCTTGATGCCAAATCATCACCATACTAGTTTTTCTCATCTCATCTCATTGTCTTAATCCGCTTAGTCCTATACAGGGTCACGGTGAAGCCGGAGCCTATCCCGGCAGACACAGGACGCAAGGCAAGGATATACCGACGATGGGACGCCAGTCCATCGCCGGGCACTGCGGGGCAATTTAGCCTGCGAGCCAATTAACCTATGCAGCAGCATGCTTTTTGGACTGTGGGAGGAAACCGGAGTGCCCGGCGAAAAGCCACGCAGACACAGGGAGAGCATGCAAACTCCACACAGAAAGGCACCCGAGCCGAGAGATTCGAACCCGGGACCTTCTTTCTGTGAGGCGACAGCGCTAACCACTGGGCCACCGCACCGCCCATACTAGTTTTTCCTGAAGTTTAATTTTATGCAAAGCGGCAAGATGGCTTTTGAAAATACTATACTGACGCTAGATAATGCATATATTGCATACTGGACAGGATGTGCTTTGGCAGTTTTACATTGCGTGCGGTTGGTCGTATCAATTCCCATTTGAATTAGTAACCTTGGTGCCTTCTGCGTGAAGATGTGTGTTCTCCCCGTGTCCACGTGGGTTTTCTCCGGGTACTCCAGTTTCCTCCCACCGTCCAAAGACACGGTGCTGCCTAGGTTAATTGGCGACTGAGTAAATTTCCCCAAAACGTGTGCCCCGCGATGTACTGGCGTCACATTCTGGGTATAGCCCGACCTTGCGCTGTCTGTCGGCTAGGATAGTTTCTGTCCCCAGCGATTCTGTACAGGATGAAGTGGGTACTGATAATCATAATGATTAGTAACCTTGACAGCCTGTGACTCACTCTCTTCTGCCTCAGCTGCTCACAATGTGCCAGTTCTTGTTTGGTATTGATCCGTTGTCAAGGTGGTTCTGTGACGTATTGAGACTATTGAGTGAGGATGCATCAATGCATTGTATTGATGATTGCTTAGAAAAGCTGCTCTCTCGGGACCGCCACGTCGATCGCTCCCTCTCCCTCCATCGCGACGTTTCGACTCACATATTAGAGGCATCCTAAGGCACTGTGTGTGTGTTGTGTGTTGCTCTTAGTTTATATGTAGGTACTGTGTATATGTAGCTACATATGTATATGTACTATGTATATGACTTAACATATACATCGGGCCTACATATAAATTAGGAGTCACACACGACACACACACACAGCGCCTGAGGATGCCTCTAACGAGTGAGGCGAAACGTCGCGATGGAGAGAGAGGGAGCTGTCCCGAGAGAGCAGTTTTTCGAAGCAATCATCATGCATCGAGCCGTGAAAACCTACATCATTACAATGCACTGTGTTTTCAAATAATTACTTCATCGACTAATCAATTCAGTGATTAGCAATACCATGTGAAATCTGTATTTGAAGTGTAGGTAGAAACATCACCATGTGTGATTAATGATCATTTTTTAAATCCTTACTTCGTAAAGTACAGCATTAAATCGTGTATATTGCAGTCATATGTTTAATATACTTATTCAAATGCCAATTATGTAGTGACCTCCAGAGGTAACCATGACAGTTATGACCAAATTAGCATCCAATGAGACAGCCTCTTCCATCACTTCTACATAAATACCCACATTGCTGAACACATGCAAATTGCTGTGTTGCTCCGTGAGGTTAATTGTCAATCAATCTTTACCATACATAGGCTTTTCAATCATGTTGAGTATTTGTCTGTCAAAGTAAATCGAGCATAGTTTAATTTTAGTTAACAGAACAATGTTTCAAGTTGCAGTGTGTTGTGATTTTCTGGTGACACATTTTTAATAAGGGCATTACAGATTTTTAAAACGCGTTATACATTGGTGCATTCGTGAATCAACAGCCATTCATTTTAATGAAGTATGTTTTATCGTGATCATGTTATTTTAATATTGTTTGCTTTTTTCATACACGCTTCAGTACATTCACTACTGCTCGTATATTTCATACAGCGGTGAGGTTCCCTTTAATAGTTTCTTTTGTTTCTGATGATGTAGTCTTGTGTGCACTGGGTTAGTGTTGACTCACACATCTGGTCACAGCGTTGAGCCGTGAAAAGAGCTACCATGTATTTTGTTGCCTAAAATAGCTCTGGCTTGTCTTACAACCGCCGATTTGTGTTGCGCCCAGGTCAGGTTTTTGCGATCTTTGCAGGTGTGAGATCTCTCGGGTGGGCAATCGGAATCACACTTTGTGACTGTAATTCCCAATTGCCAAGTCACCTGCAGCTGTGGTTTTGTGTAGTTTTCTCACCAACATTACCTTGTCTTCTGGAAAACTAAGCCCGAATGCGCATCCGACTATGGCTGAATTCAACCAGCTCGAAGGCAGCTGCGAAAAGAAAATCCGAGATTGGCTCAGGAAATATTAGCGAAGCATTGTGCTTAAAACAAGTGGCACGTTTCAGCCGCGGAAATATCTCCGCATCTTGAAGGATTAGAGATTTCACGTCTACATAATCTTTTGTTGCAGCAGTGATAAATTCATTACAGGCTGCTAATACTTGTACCGGTTTTCAGGGCTTCTGCCTATTTAGGCTTTAACACGTTTTAATGTGGAAATGTTGGTTTGCTGTGCTGTGCTTGCAGGGCAAATTGAAAGTAACACTGTGAATTAGTTTAGCCTGCAGTTTTCCCTTATTCACATTGAACTGTTCAAAGGGTTAATTTCATTACAACCTGGCTTTGGCCATTGACTAACCGCTCTGAATTACTATAAATGTAGTGGGTTAATGCTCAATATGGCGTATCCTTACGTGTGTTATTTCATACTCGAATGTAGCGCTATATATATGGTGCACACTATCGTAATGAGTGTTGAAATAAAACAAACCATAATAGGGTTTGAGTGGAGCAAGTATCATTAAATTCTGCTTTAAATAACTATAATAATACTAAGACAAAATGGCATTGGCAATTTGTGACGACTGTTCTGGCCATTTTTCTCAGATGAATGAACCACATTTCCATTTATATTATACGTGATCATCATGCAGTTTTGAAGACAGTGATTGCCCTTTTTGCATGACGAAACAAGTGTGATGATCGCATCTATACTTGCGACCAGGACCAATGCACACATCCTGTGAACATGGACAGATTAGCTCACGGGCTTTATGGACTGCATCCCAGGGCCTCAGATTTTTGAGGGCCCCCAAAAACGTATATGGCTTTTTAACGGTTATAATGCAATCTTATAGCAAGGTGATAAATCCTGTTCGTAATTAAGATCATGGCACAATTATGTGTATTACTTACCAGTATTTATGTACTAAATTGTAATTCGCTTTCGTTTTATTTTGGTTTTGCAATTCATATATAACATTGAAAAACTGACCAAAGCTAAACAAACCAACGTAATTTACAATGGAGCATGTGGCGTCAGGCACATTATCTGCTGTCTACTAAACAGAAAGGGGAACAAATTGACTATACTGCTGTGCAGTTGTTTTTCACGGCTCAATGTGTGAGATTTGCTTTACAAACGCTTTACATGGCTATCCTGAAAGAACAGCTTTGAAAAGCAATTCTCACAAATTGAATATTGAAAGAGGGGCCCCATCACGATTTTCACAGCCATTCATATGAATGTTGTGTTCAAGCAGTTCCAGCGCTTTCAAACCCAGCTCGTGCACTCACTGCTCAGCACTAGACGTGACCCAGTTTCTCAGATCTTCTGAATCAACGTCACTGGCTTACACGTTCAACAATGCATCCAATACAAAGTTACTCTCTTTGGTTGCAGAGCACACACTTGACCTTTGTCAACCTGCCGAGTTAGCTTCCATTGTCTCATCGTACATTCCATCTTTCAACCTCTGGCAATGCCTCAATTGGCCACCTTTTTGCAAAGCCCCCCTTCCTACGAATGACAGAGTCGTCCAGTAATCAGAATTTCCTCTCTTACTGTGTGTTCTGGCATCGGTGTCAATGGTTTTTTTTTTACTTTTCTTCGTGTTTAAGTTATTCTTCCACGCCTGTGAATGTCTTATTTTATGTTTAATTGTGTACGCGTTGCACATATTACGGACGCACGAATGAATCTGCCACCCCTTTATCAAAATGAATGTGGTGCAGTTGCCCGAGTAATTTAACTTAAAAGTTCTAGCTTCTATAACCTTTTAGGCATGATCCATGTTTATTTGTGTTAGTCACGGATGATCTGAAAAGTGTTGCATTGTTTATGCTTTTGCGAGCGAGGGCACAAAGCCCTCGCTCGCAAAAGCATCTGTCACGGTCTGTAACAGCCAAGTTAGTGCCACGCATAACTGCACAAACACGTTGCTCCCGATTGTTAAATATTATGCAAACACCGATTCCAAATGTGCAATAAAAAAGAATAAAGCTGAGGCTATTAGTTGACGTCAATGTTAGCACAAACGTGTTTCCACTGCTTCACGACATGTAACAGCTGGACCGGTCCAAAATATATTAAATTTATAGTAAGCGTAGGCCTATTACTACATACACAGAGAGCAATTTCAGCTTCGTTAGATGCCACTTTTTGCATTCCATACAAGTCATATTTTGTAGCAGATTCAATTACACGTTGGTCAAAAAATTGCAAGCTTGTAATATTGCCTGATGAAGCAGAAAGGAAAAGCACGTGGCCACGACTGCTCCTGCCCCAACGTGGGTCGGTTATTTGTCCGCAATGGGCAATCAGTTTTGTACGGTCACCAAAACACTCATAAACAAGGATTTGGAGTTATCATCGGACACAACGGACTGCCTCAATGCAATGCAAGGAAGAGCTATGGGTACTTTTTGCCAGTGTATATATGTAACAAGTTGAAAAAGGTTTTTACCATTCCTGCAATGATACAGGTGTTAAGATCTTAAAACACCAAAATAGACACCTTTCACAAAGTGTAGAGCTTGCAAAAGCCACACATACTTGTGGCAAAATATGAATAAAGGAAGCTTCGAGAATATATGTATTGTCCTTCAAACTGATTGGCCTACACCAGACATGGCTTTCTTTTGAGCCTGATATTGCCACAAGTATGTGTGGCTTTTGCAAACTAGACAATTTGTGAAAGGTGTCTATTTTGGTGTTTTAACATCTTAACACCTGTATTATTGCCAGAAATGGTAAAAGTCTTTTCAACTTGTTGCAAGGAAGAGTGTTGGAGTGTACGCGCGATGATCTCTTGAGCAGTTTCCTCTCTTTCCCTCGGCCTATCTGTGATGTGTGCCCTGCTGTCATTGGTGCGCCCGATAGTTGGGCGCCGGTCTTGCCAATCCTTCAGGAATGGCAGGGAATCGACCGGAATGAGCACGGATTTCCTGGCGACTGTCGTACGCAATCCCGGAGATGTTAATAGAATCTGTACAATTAATGACATAACAATCATGTGTCAGGGGGGGAGGAGAAACATCTCCAGAAATAACTTTAGTCAGATTTAGTAAACCCCCCCCACCCCATTGCGCGCGTACCCCCGGGGAACCCATACTTGACCGTGTCCTTCATTCGCGTGTCTCCCTCGCTCACGCTCCCCGTCTCGCCGTCGCTGGTGCAGACGGAGGCCCTTCCCTCCCGCTAGTGCGCGAGGAGCCCGCGGCCGCGATGCCGGCTGTGGACCCCGCGGCGCGCGAGCAGCAGCTGCAGACCGAGCTGCTGCAGCTGAAGCAGCAGCACCAGCTCCAGCAGCAGCTGCTGCTCGCAGACTTCCAGCAAAGGCAGGAACAGCTGGCCCGGCAACACCAGGCACAGCTCCACGACTACATCAAGGTACGCGAGGTCATCGTCTGTGCAGTGCTTTGTGACCCTTGGGTGAAAGGCGCTATAGAAATAATAATAATAATTGCACTTTTAAAGCAGTTTTCACCCGAGGGTCACAAAGCGCTGCACAGAGCTGTGGAGAGAATAGCATTTCAACAATAATAAAACAAATTTTGTTACAAATCTAATAAGATATTATTATAATAAATAACATTATAATTTTTTTTTAATTATTATCCTCAAGGTGTCTGCCTTTGGGTTGTACGCAGAGGTTACAGTAAGCTGGTATTGTCTGGTACAGTATACCGGGGAGCAAGTGGCTGAAACTTTCTATACAATACAGGTTGGCAGTGAGGTAGCGATTTCACCATACCGGTAAGAATATCACGTTACTGTCACCTCCGGTTGTACCATTTGTCTCGGCACGATGTCCGACAAATCGCTGCTCGTGCGGGGCGTTCGGAGCGAAACATCAGACGTTGCGTGGAACAACACGTGTGCTGCATGGGGGCTGGAGGAGAAACGTCAGACATGATCCCGCAGTTCAACTCTGAAGCACATTGGAGATACAGAGAGCACAACTGTACAAACCGTATTATTTACGTTATTGCTTGGTTCATTCAGCCCTGTATGGCACTCATCTCTACTGGTGGTCCTGTTACAGGAGTGGAAGTTATACGTTCCCATGGCAGGGGCCAGTCATTGCATTGGAGAACAACTGTTGATGTCTGTAAGAATATATTTTTTTATCTTGAAGATATGATCGAATAATTCAACTTCCAACCACAATTATATTTGTGAAGTGAGCATTTTACCCCAGTGCCACTCAATTATCCGATTAGGTTAGGTTATAGTCATGGGAGTCGTACGACCATACTTCACCGCACGGATGGGTGCTGTTAGTGAAGGGAGATCCCAGGATTGCTTTATATACTACTCAGCATGGATGTTTACCGGAAACGGAAATTCAATGAGCGGGTGGCACGGTGGTGCACTGAGTAGTGCTGTCACTTCACAGCAAAAAGGCCCCGGGTTCCATGACCAGCTCGGGTGCCTTTCACTGTGTGGAGTTTGCGTGTTCTCCCCGTGTCCGCCTGTGTATTCGCGGGGTTCTCTTGTTTCCTCTCGCCGTTCAAAGACATGCAGCTGCCTAGGTAAATTGGCCTGCTGAGTAAATTGCCCATAAAATTGTGCTTGGTGTCACATCCTGCGCATAGTCCTTGCCTTGCGCTTTCTGTCTGCCAGGATAGGCTCCGGCTCCCGTGACCATGACCCTGTACAGAATTAAGGATGATGATAATGAGGAAATTTAACGTAGGATGTTGCGTTCAAAGGCTATGTGCTAACTATGGCATTGCCTTTCCCAAATGGAAAGATTATGTATGTTTCATTAACGTGAAGGCTTTCATAACGAGTGTTATCCGACAAATCCCTTTTTGGGTTAAGTCGCGTAAAAAAAATATATATACAAAGAACCATAAAACCCAAGACATCACCAGAGCCTCTCGTTCTTAAGTGGTTCGAGTGACCTCATGACGCTGATTGCAATTATCAGTGAAACGTCATATTTCATTGTAAATGTTGTTGGTTTGCGCTCCAACGCACCGGTGTGCTGAGATAGTAAAGAACTGCCACGTTTTGTTCACCTGACAAAACCTTACTGATTTGCTGTATTGAGTCGAGGTGGGTTTACGGTACAATTTTAATGGCCTAACCCAAAAATGGATTTTATGGATTAGTAATGTTGTATTATTTTCATTTACAGTGAGAAATATAAATATCTTGCCATGTCATAGATACTCTATAACAAATCTTTTTGATTCAAATCTGCTCACGGAATGTAGACCTAAGGTTTAACATTCTTTTGTGTCGCCATTCGCATTCTGAATAATACAACCTTGGGGTCTTTTCCCCCTTAAGACTGACCCACAATGAGTATATTTGAAGATTTATTGCATGCAAAGGATTTGAAAGGACGAAACAATAAATAATCTATTGTCTTTATTTGACCGATGCACACACTATGTTACCACTATGGTTATTATGTTTTTCAAGGCACAATAAATGTCAAATCAAGGGTTTTTTCTCTAACAAATGCCTCTGGCCTGTCCACCATGTAACATTTCATTGGTCTGCATGCAATATCTTTCCTCGAATGTCCTACGAAAACTATTCATTATTCATCATAGCCTTTTCTATACAATACATAAATCTTCTCCAATCATGAAACTCTGCAAGAAAGATAAGAATTATTTTTCGGTCGTCATTGTTTTTATTACCTACTGTTTCTATTTTGAAAGTATGGAAAATATTACAGTAGGAAATTGTATTTGCTTGGGAAGACTAACATACGCATTTCATACATACACTTCGTTGAAATTCCGGAATCATACTTAGGTGACTTCACTTCTTGCATTTAATTCACTTAGTTGTTTTTAATGTCACAATAATAGAGTAATACCAAGCTGTTTCAAATCTTTGACGCTTATAGCCAAAGTTGAAGTTAAAAATAGGTCTGATAAATAGTCAGAAAATTGTGGCTTGCAGAACTGTACCTTGCACTAATTTGTGATACTTGGAAATTTAGTTTCAGTTGGATACACCAGTCACTACCTCAACTGATTTATGTTAAGAAAAGTCTCTAATCGCATTCATTCATAAATTCTTAGCACCCACTTCATCCTGTGAGCCAGAGCCTATCCCGGCAGACACAGGATGCAAGACAGGGCTAATCCCAGGATGCGGCAGCAATCCATCGTAGGGCACCGGGCGGGGCAATTTAGTCAGCAGACCGATTAACTTAGACAGCATGTCTTTGGACTGCAGGAGGCAATTGGAGAATCCGGCAAACGTCACACAGGCAGGCACCTGTCCCAATGATTGAACCCAGGGTTGTCTTGCTATGAAGTGGCAGTGCTACTCACTGCACCACCATGCTGCCCGCCTTTAGCATGTAGTTTTTCTTTATAGTGCTGTTAATAACATACACATATTGTCGATTACTAAGATACAAAATATGAATGCCCTAATATCTACAAGATAAAACCAACATGCCAATACTCTATTACAACATTAACGAGCAAAATGAAGTCATGGAGAACCTTTTCAATTACGGCTGAATTATTTTCCAAGGTTGCAGAGTGTGCCGAACACATTTTTCAGTGGCTTAATTGAGTTGCAAGGACGGTCAGCCAGTTCCTATTGACAAGTAACAATGTAGAGAATGAATGTGCTTCTCAGATAGCTTGTTGTAATATTTTGTATGGCATGTATATTTTTTAAAGGTGCACAGAAACTGGTCTTGTTGATAATGTATTTTTTTCTTTTCATTACCAACACTAATAATGAGTCCTGGGCTCCAGTTTCCTAATAATTTTTTGAGTCTTCACTTGGGTTTTCACATGAGAATTGCTCATTGATAGCTGTTCTGTGTTTTTCTTTAAAGGAAAATGTACTTGCAATATTGCACCCAAGAGAAACAGCCCTTAAGAGCAATTCTTCATCTATTGAGTCACCAAATGTTCGGGGGGGAGGGGTGGGATATGTCTGGCATGGTCTCATCTCATCTCCTTGTCTGAAACCGCTTAGTCCTATACAGGGTCACGGTGAAGCCGGAGCCTATCCCGGCAGACACAGGGCGCAAGGCAAGGATATAC
>JAZEWT010000001.1:41126582-41143701 GCA_036362905.1 Mordacia mordax
CCACCGCCACCACCTCCACCCCCTCCACCACCACCACCACTCCCCCATCATCACCCTTACCGGACGCCGAGTCCCACCCCCGTTACGTTTCTAGTGAACGCAGCCTGGCACGAGGAGGCTTCGGTCCCTGTATCGAATTTATTAATTATCAGCACCTACTTAATCCTGTAGAGGGTAGTGGTGAGCCAGAGCCTTTCCCGGCAGACACAGGTGGCAATGCAGGGCTATGCCCATGATAGGACGTCGGTCTATTACACGACCCTGAGGGCAATTAAGTCGGGTGGTCAATGAACCTAGGCAGCATGTTTCCCCTGGAGGAAACTGGAGTACCTGGCGAAGAGCCATATGCGTAAAGAGAAAACATTTAAACTCTCATTGAAAATGCTCCTGGGCCAGGAATTGAACCCAGAACTTCCTGCTATGAGGCAACAGCATTACCCAGCAAGCCACCTTGCTGCTCTGATTTTAAAATAATAATTTAAAAAAATAGACAATGTGTTCGTTTGATATTTGTGCCATTCTTATGGGCACAACAATGTCACAATGGCACGATGCTTCACAGACATCCGTGGTGTGCCAGTAAGGGGCAATGTTGTTCTGTGGTTTTACACAGTCAAGTTAATTTTCAGGTGTTTTTTTTATTCCGCACGTTTTGATTATGATGGGAGCACATATGGCGTCCTTTTATTTACACAGTGGCACATTTAGTAACCCTGTCACCTCACAGCAAGAAGGCCCCGGGTTCGAATCCCGAGTCGGGGTTCCAATCTGTGTGGAGTTTGCGTGTTCTCCCCGTGCCCGCGTGGGTTTTCGCCGGGTTCTCCGGTTTCCTCCCACCGTCCAAAGACACGCTGCTGCCTAGGATTTTTGGCCTGTTGGGTAAATTGCCCCAAAAAGCGTGCCCTGTGATGTACTGGAATCAAATCCTGGGTGTTCCCCAGCCTTGTGCCCTCTATAGGCCAGGATAGGCTCCGCCCCCCCCCCCCCACCGTGGTCTTGTACAGGATTAAGTTTGCATTGATCATGAATGAACTTACAAATGATGGGTCTGGATCTTTAATGTCTACCGTATATTGAGTTTTAGTTGAGACACCCATAGTATTGATCAGTCTGGCCACCATACCCGAAACATAAATTTATGATATTAATGGAAAACAGATACCACATAGTCATGTCAGTGGATTCACATCAACACTCATACAATGGACAGTCAAACATTTCTAGTGGTAAGGTAATTGATAGTTTGAAAATGCTCAATTTCTGATTGGTAAGTTCCACATGAAACTGTTGCACAGCTGTCCTGTTCAAATTATAATACAATATATTATACTATAATACAATATATTATATTACAATACAATATATTTTGGGGGATTTGATCTGTGCACCATATCTCTGGAATTTGGAACTATTTTGTGGTGAATCTTTAAACATGTCTATATTTTGGCCCACCTTTGAAAATGTTAAGGCTTTTCATTTGAATGATTATGAATTTTTTTCATTATTTAAGTGTACAAACCTTAACTCACTACTCTAATAACTGGTACTACTATTACAATCATGTGAAATTGAGTTAATCATGCATAAGTGTGCACTGTTATCGTTTGCTCCTTACAAATGTACAAATATAAATTCCTGTTGATGTTTTACTTTCGTTTTTCTAAAAAATGTAATTTATATATAATTTTTGTTTTAATTACGCAGGACAAAACAACTTGAAACTGAGACTTTCTATGCACTGGTTGACATTTCCTAAATAATATTAAGTGTTCAGATTTAAAATATGTAAACAAATGAGTTTGTAAACAAATTTAAGGCCTCTTTCTGGAAACCTTTTTTTATTGTCCACATACAAATGAAATTAAAAAGCCAATTTTTTTGTTCAACAATAATGCTAATCAACAACTGCAGGTGCAGTGAATATTGACGTTATCAGAGTCCCTTTAAAACTGCATCCGCAAGTCACTTAAACTTGTAGCTGTTTGGTTCCCAACATAATTTTTGTCAATTATTAGATTTGATAATCTAATCGTATTCCGCGTGACATTAACTTTTTGCATTGCTGGCCATATTATTCAAGCGGTAGGCAACGGTGAAAATAAGAATCCTCTTTCTTGATTATTGCCATTTCTCCTTTCCCAGACTGACATTAGACCAGAGTGCACCTGCAGGTGCATTTTTGTGCATTTCACGCTAATTAGACACACTTCCACATTAAAGCGCAGCTCAATGAGAGTTACAAATTAGGCACGTGTTTTACAACCATATTTTCTCCGCTATGAGGGACGGGCGTACGCCGCGCCATTCTGCACGCTCAACGCTCGCGAAGGGGCCTCTTTAGTCACGCCTTCGTGCTGAGCGGCCCTTGCATCGCGCTGGATATTTCGAACAGGTGCGGTGGCGAGCTCCGAGGTGAAGCAGAGGCTACAGGAGTTTGTTCTCAGCAAAAAGCAGAGGGAGGCGGCTGGAGGCTCCATCAGCATACCCTTGTCTCAGCAGTACAAACTCTGGTAACTGCCCGCTGCTGCGTAATCACGCGTGCAAACATTTGTACATTTCTCACGTGCAGTAAGGTTTTTTTTCTCTTATGTATATCTTAAGGTATGAGCGGCACTGTGGCGCAATGACTTTCGCTGCTGCCTCACAAGCAACAAGTTTCCTCGTTCGGTTCCTGGCTCGAGTGTCTTTTTGTGTGGAGTTTGCGTGTTCTCTCTCTCCCCGTGTCCACGTGGGTTTTTGCACAGTACTCCAGTTTCCTCCCACCGTCCAAAGACACGCTACTGCCTAGGGTAATTAGCCTGCTGAGTAAATTGCCCCAAAAAATGTGCCCTGCGATGTACTGGTGACACGTTCTGGGTATTACCCTTCCTTGCACCCTGTATCTGCCGGGATAGGCTCTGGCCCTATGCGGTCTTGTACAGGATTAAGCATGTACTCTTACTGAACTGAACTGATTTCAAGGTATGTTATGAATCATTTTTGCACGTGTCGAATATCGCTCATTTATATAAAAATGTTGCAGAGCATATTTGAACAGATACGGTAAAACCTGTTCTAATCTTTTAACGTTTAGTCTTGATGGCATGCCTCTTATTGAGTAGGATACTTTGTTCATGAATCCAGCAATTCGTTGTCATTTGAATTCAACAAAACCTTAATGTGAGGGTTTTTTTGACTAAAAACAATGTGTTTGGTAAGGATTTATTTCCCTTTATAACATTGCTCCTTTCGCGCAAATGTGATATTATTGGTGCTACAATTTCCCATCTTGTAAAACCCTTATGGTCCCTGTGGAAATCATAAACAGCCACAACAGGATACCAATTAATAAACTATATATTCTTGAAACATAGCTGCTGTAATGTTTTACACGTAAATGCTCAATCCTTCTGTTGTAGAGGAACACAGTCGATACATTACAGATTCAGTCAGTGTACTACTAACAGAAATTAAATATTCTTCACAATTTCCAAAACCGCTCCACGTGGATCCTCATAAAATATAACGGAGCACTTGTTTAGAGTCGCAAAACAAAGCCAACCCCTCTGTGAGATGATCTGCAGCATTCAATGCTGTTCGTCAATTTCAGAGTTCTATGAGGGATCGTGGCTGCCTCTTAGAACTTGTAAAGAGCACAGGCAACATCTCGATTGCCCGGGCTCTGCGACAGCTACAAAACAACTTTAAAAATGGTTTCTGTCATCACTTCCGCATTGCACCTTACGTTTGTGATTTGTGCCACATGCCTGGCACTTGTGCTCTACCTGGGTACCTGAAATGGATTTCCTTATCCTCCAGGCTTTCAATTGTTATCCCTGCAATCCAAAAAATATTTTCACGTCAATAAAAATGAATCCGTAGATGCAGGCAGATTTATCTTTAATGCTCGTGAACATTTTGCACGAAAAAATGTAACAGCTTTCGAATATATAAACAAAGCCGTGTACAAAACATTCCCATAGCTAAAATACTTTGTTGTGCTTTATTTATTTATGATCAATGCTCGGTATATTCAAAGATAGTGCGACTATTTTACTACAATTAATGTAAACACGTGAAATCATTTGTTTTTAACTGTTAGCAGATGTTAACATTTCCATTACAATAATACCTGGAACACCACATTTACAAATTAACCACATCTCTTTATGTTTTCTATTTCACAGGATGCCCCATTACGGATCTTTGGACCAGAATTCCACACAACAAAATATGTCACCACCCAACTATCAGCAATCTCTCGGCACTTATGACCCAAACAATGATTTTCCTCTCCGCAAAACAGGTAATTTACGATGTTGCCGAGGTGCGTCCTCCAATTTGGAGTTGTCCAGTGCCTCCCTCATGCCCAAATGCTACCAGTTCAAAATCAATTATATAATTATATGTGGGCACTTGAAACTTACACATGCAGATATACGTTTGTGTGCTTAGAAAGTTACACAATCGCAAATGGAAAAAGAACGGTTCTTTCTTCGAAAAGCTGCTTTCTCGGGACAGCGCGTCGATCACTCCCGCCTGATCCTAATGCGCCTGAGCATGCCTCTAACGTGAGAGGCAAGGCGTTGTGATGGAGGGAGAGGGAGCGATCAACGTGGCTGTCCCGAGAGAGCAGCTTTTCGAAGCAATCATCACGCATCGAGCCGTGAAAACCTACATCATTACATTTGTTCTTCAATTATTTCTGACAGAACGCTTTGAGCGTGCTCTTAGAAGTGTCTGCTTCGACAAAGCTGAAAGCCTTTGCAAATAGATTTGACAACGACACCGCGGTTGTATAGATTTTGCAATGCACATTTGCAAACCGCTTCGTGCGAATTCACATCGACCTGTGAAGAGCTGCTTTGTGAATATTGGTATTTGGCACTTGCAAACCTAAATTATACATTACGCAGCTTTTATCGATATTTCATTGCCTTCTTAATGTAGGGCTCTTCGCGGAATACAATAACGTTATCGACCACTGACAAATTTTCAGCAATCACACCCTGTATGTGTGAGACAGCAGAGGCGCAGCCTGTGGCCCTGCTTATATAAGAGTGGCTCGATTGAACACGTTACATAAGGCAGCCAGTCCACATATGCCCATGCGCCATGTGGCATGGACAAGAGACAATGTTAATATAACAAGGTCATGTTATCTGTGTGCCATACAATAAAAGCAAAGATTTACACGCCAGTTAAATTTCTGACGTGAAACATTCTAAATGAAATATGCGTGTACATAATATTAATGTGAATATGGTTAGAATACTCGGTGCAATTGTTTGCGAATTGCAATTCTTTAAAAACAGGTGGTTGTAAATTTAAATACTGATAGGTAAAGGAAATTGTCTTGGAATTAAATTCACACCATTTACGTTTAAATCATATTCAGTTCAGTCACAGGTTTAATTTTGGCCTTAACACAGATTTTAAAAATTGGTTGCTAATGAGGAAATGGCTGTAATGCAGCATCTCGTTAAGGGACGAACGCAAGTGATTGAGATGAAAGGATAATTAACACGTCACTCAATTTACAACACTTTGTCAATCAAAATTGTCGCAGGGGCACAGCTTAAAAGCAGATATTTCATGTTCAGGCTGCTTATTAAGGTAAATCATAATACAAATTGTGAAAAGAGAATAGGTTGGATTGCTTCTGGCAAGGACATGATTGTAGCCAAACAAGAACAGAGTGTCTGAAAAGTCAACCACCTCAGACATGGAGGCATGACACTTACTCATGCACAGGAATATGATGGATTAGGATCATGTGTAATATGGATAGACAATTACTGATGATAATCTCAACTCATTGTCAGAATCGCTTAAGAGTCGTGGTGAGCCAGAGCCTATCCCGGCAGACACAAGGTGCAAGGCAGGGATATACCCACGATGGCACGCCAGTCCATCACCGGGCACTGCGGACAATTTAGTCTGCAAGCCAATTAACCTATGCAGCAGCATGTTTTTTGGACTGTGGGAGGAAATCGGAGTGCCTGGCGAAAAGCCACGCGGACACGGGGAGAATATGCAAACGCCACACAGAAAAGCACCCGAGCTGAGATTCGAACCCAGGACCTTCTTGCTGTGAGGCGACAGCGCTACCCATTGGGCCACCGTGTCGCCCACTGATGATAATATTAACTATTTATAATGATATACACTATGTGTTGTTACTTTGCATTATAATACATATCTCAAACTCGGAGAGGCCTTCATTTGCAAAAAATATAAGTTATGTTGATGTCATTTATTTAGGTGCGTTTATTTGTAACTAAATGTTTGTTTCGATAACAATGATTGCAATGTATTGAACGGAAGCACGTGTACAAAATAGTCAATACAAAGTCGTCAACAAATGAAACTACAATCCTTTAGAACTGCAATCCCCCAAGCACTGAGGGCATTGAAATGATGGTTGCAACTGGATATCTCACGGCCAGTCTGTGGGAGTGTGTGGATCAGTTAATTAACGTAGGAAGGTTTCCTTTATCTCTTGCCTTGGAAAGGCCAATTTAAATTAATTGCTGCATTGAGTGGCATATACTAACATATGTCTCCTTGGGAGAGAAGGAGGAGGGGGCAGTGATGGAGAGCCATTGAATTCTGATAGAGGCCCGGCCCACGAGAATCTCTGTGTACCGAGCAGACATTCGAGCAGCCATTTGCTGAGAAAGCTGCATTTTCAATTTTCAACCTCCTTTATGTATTACAAAAAAGCGTGATGATCATGGTCCTAAAATAGAATTTAATCTGCAGCCCCGACAACAATTGGATTCATTTGTGATTCTAATGATGGTTGTTGGAAGGGCAAAATCACTTCCATCTTTTTACGGACTTATATTCTTTTTACGGCGTTTTGATTGTTTTGATGGCATTGAGTTAACTTTTTCGTATTATAGGCGGCGCGGTGGCGCAGTGGTTAGCGCTGACGCCTCACAGCAAGAAGGTCCCGGGTTCGAGTCTCTCGGCTCGGGTGCCTTTCTGTGTGGAGTTTGCATGCTCTCCCCGTGTCCGCGTGGGTTTTCGCCGGGTACTCCGGTTTCCTCCCACAGTCCAAAAGCATGCTCCTGGATAGGTTGATTGGCTCGCAGACTAAAATTGTCCCGCAATGCCCGGCGATGGACCGGCGTCCCGTCGTCGGGTGTATTCCTGCCTTACGCCCTGTGTTTCCGGGATAGGCTCCGGCTCACCGTGACCCTATATAGGATTAAGCGGTTTCAGATAATGAGATGAGAGATGAGTATTATTGCAGTATTTTTTTTTTATCCGCCAACAATATAGTATGTTGGAAGTGTGCTATTTTTTTCCAGTGGTTGGCTTGCCTGACCACCTCTTTTATGATTAACGACCCATTTACCACATCGCTGGGGGCTCTGACAGGTACAGCCCAGGACTGGCAGTTGCTAATTAGGGAAGCTCATCTCTTGTGTCAAGTTCATTTGAGCTCCTACAGAAGCCGCATGCTCTGCAGCACTCGCCTGGTGGTAACTGATGACCAATGTCAATGGGTTTTTTTTTAATCATTGGTATGTGGTAACCAAATGCTTTATTGAAAACGTAGTGAAATCATATGCTTTTATGTTTCTTTATGCATTTCGAGTGACGGAGTAAATTGTGTTATCGATTTGGAATCCCTTTCCTCCCGAGAGGCCTCTGTTTAAAATGTCCGGCGTGTGACTGAGAGATGTCCCTTTAACGTTGTGCCGCAGCCGTTATTTATCTGCCGCGCAGCAGATAAGTCAGGTACTCAACATTTTCGTTAAATTGTCGCAGAATTGGCGCCGTGAGCGGTCCCCCGCCCCTGCTTTCAACAAATGCGGCGGAGCGAGCGAGCCCTCTATTTTGTTTGGTTTGCATCCCGCAGCGTCAGAGCCGAACCTGAAGCTGCGCTCACGGCTCAAACAGAAGGTGGCGGAGCGGAGGAGCAGCCCACTGTTGCGCCGGAAGGGCCCCATATCTTCTGCCATAGCCGCTAAGAAGAGACCACTGGAGATGGCAGGTAATTGGCCTAACTCCATTATTAACTGGGTCGAATCATTATCCGGATCCTGACGCACACTCTGTCACTGGATGCATTAGGCTTATTCGCTCAGCTCATTCTATATTTTGGTTGTCAAATAATTCAAAGTGAGCATTTGCATTGGCATTTACTTTTTTTTTAGTCAAAAGTATTTAAGATAGATATATTTATTGTATCTTATAAAGGCTAATTTGGAAAACATATTTTGGCGGAAATTCAAATATTAATATCGGGGTTAAAGTACAAGATGTCAAACGAATGGAAATAACAAACAGTAGCAATTAAATTAAAGATCAAAAGTTATGATGAAAATCCCACATTTCCATGATAATTGCCAGTGTCTCTCTGTAGCATCACCACTGTTGAATTCCTATAAAATAATAAAAAAAAACTGGCCCTAGAGGGATGATGGGTACGCTTATTTCAGACATTTTATGGTAACTTATGACATCCTAATTTCACAGATCTCATATTAAATTTTTTTTAAATTCCCCAAGCATATATTGCAAGCCATTTATCGATGCTCCACTAATCCTAATAGATACCTCTAATAACCATTTTCTCATCTCATTATCTGAAACCGCTTAATCCTATATAGGGTCACGGTGAGCCGGAGCCCATCCCGGAAACACAGGGCGTAAGGCAGGAATACACCCGACGATGGGACGCCAGTCCATCGCCGGGCATTGCGGGACAATTTTAGTCTGCGAGCCAATCAACCTATCAAGGAGCATGCTTTTGGACTGTGGGAGGAAACCGGAGTACCCGGCGAAAACCCACGCGGACACGGGGAGAACATGCAAACTCCACACAGAAAGGCACCCGAGTAGAGAGATTCGAACCCGGGACCTTCTTGCTGTGAGGCGTCAGCGCTAACCACTGGGCCACCGCGCCGCCCAATAACCATTTTACTTCTACTTATTTCTCCACAGGTAATTGGCTTTGAGAAAGTGATGGCTCCATACTTGACAAAGGGACAAAGGAAGAGGGTTAATATATGTAATGAGTGCCGAGATTTGTGGGGGCGAAGGGGGGGGCATGTAGAGCCTTTGAAATAAAATGTTGTTTTTACTTCAAAGGCTCCCGAATATTTCAGTGGAGTGTCTATAATTGGATCCCTGCTCAGTATAGAAAGACATGTCTTGGTGAAATATCTTTTCAAAACATTCTAAATCAATTGGACGTACATTGGCATTGTGGTTGAGCCGCATGCTTTAGCTACAGGTGCTTGAAGCTTCGAGTGTGCAGCTATGTTAATTGATTTCGACGCTTGTCCCTTTATTCGCTGCTTCCCGCAGAATCCCCGCTGTGCGGCAGCGCGCCTGGATCGGGTCCCAGCTCCCCCAGCAACAGCTCTGGCAGCGTCGCCGCTGAGAATGGAACAGCAGGGCCCCACCTGGCCCACCAGCCAGAGGTATGGGGCTCATAGTGGTGCACACCCCCACCAGACGAACAACCTCATTTGTGACACTTGGCGCTGGTTTCCCACAATCCCGCCCTGTTCAGGGCACAGCGTGCACGCACGTGTGTGGGTTTGTGGGGAGGTGTTTGTTGGTCAGCCCATGGAACCTGGGTCTGTTCCGTGCCTCCTGTCAGTGAGCCTTCGACACTTTCCGTAGCCTCGGGGTGCACCTGGCCTGTCACACGTGCCGTGGGAATGTTACTGCCACTTAGTGGCGAATGGCAGTTGTTGTTATCGGGGCGTTTGTAATGCACGTGTGCGGTGCTTACGGAGCTGTGCTGCAAAATCGACACCCTCAGTTCAGTGCCAACTCACGTCCAACATCGGTGACGATTATCGTGGACCTCCAAGATAATCGGTTGAGTCAGACTCAAATTATACCTGGTGCGGCATGTAAACATCTTCACTAGGGAGACAAAGGCAGCCAGGTGTGGTGCTGGCCACTCACCCACGCCTTCGTGTGCCGTGTTTGCCTGTATAGGTGCTCATTAATAATACTTGCCCCAAGAGTCTATCAACGCTATTTGGAAAATCTTTTGGGTGTTCTTTGTCTTTTAGAAGTTGTGATTAGCTGAGTTAAAAAAAAAAACTTATTCGTCAGTAACACTGTCCTAAAAGGTAAACACATTTCATTCTCGACGTTTTGGGAAATAGTTCTTTGCCGGAAAGAGAAGAAGGGACATTGTCTAAATAGCAGTGCTTTGTGACCCTCGGGTGAAAAGCACTCTAGAAATGCAAATATTCTTATTCTTATAATCTCTGGCATATATTGTATTATATATATTGTCGTTTTAGAGCATGACTGCCAAATGTACCATGACTGTTTAAGTTTGAGTTTGAAAAGTCACTGCCTCTGGAAGCAGATGCCTGACTGTTGGTATTTATTTTCATATTTGACCTCTATCTAGTAAGTTAATGCAACTTTTCTATGCAGAGGCACTATTAAGTTATTTTATGGGGGCCAGGTAGAGCATGAGAGAGCTTCAGAGAGGAACATCACAAGGATACTGTTACACTACAAGCCACTTTGGGCAAATTTTGCATTGGAATTGTGATGAAGGACATGTGACTCCATTACCTGTATGTCATTCCTACCGCAAGCCGACAGTTCATCACCCTGAAGTTGACAAAGCGCCTTCGTTTATGTTGCAGCTCGTCATCGCCAATACAATGTGCACGGTTTTAATTAGATAATTAATAATTTGTGATTTTCTTTTTATTACTTAGATGCTTCATTGGTTGGTTGGTCTTGGAGAACGTCGGTGCCAAGGGCAAATACAAAAAATCTAGTCTAAAAATCTCAATTTGTGGTTGTCGCTTCATCATCATTATCAATATCCTCTTAATTCTGTACAGGGTCATGGAGAGCCGGAGCCTATCATGGCAGACAGAGGGTGCAAGGCAGGGCTATACCCAGGATGTAATGCCAATACATCGCAGGCCACTGAGGGCAATTTACTCAGCATGCCAATTAACCTAGGTAGCAGTGTGTCTTTGGACGGTGGGAGGAAACCAGAACACCGGGCGAAAGCACACGTGGACACGGGGAGAGAACTCGCAAACTCGATACAGAAAGGCACCCGAGCCAGGAATTGAAACCGAGCCCTTCTCGCTGTGAGGCGACAACGCTACTCACTGTACCACTTTGCCACCCTGTTTCTCTTCATGTGCAATCATAGTATTAGTGACTTTTGAACCAGACGGAACACAGGAGTAAGCACCCACTACCCACAACCGCCAGGAATATTTCTGTTGTTATAAACAAAAGGTACATCCGCGTGCAATGCTTTGCGCTTGTGCATTTTGTATCTGCTTTGTGTAGTAGAGTGGACATCGTCATCGCTGTTTTCCACAGGTCTGAGTCTCCATAGTGTTGAAAATATGATAACGGGAGGATTTCGCGTGCACTGATGTCTGTGATCATGGAGTTTAACAAGCCTCATTTTTCCATCATTGTTGCACCTACTTTTAAAGCTCGTTCCCAATTAAATGTGAAAATAATTCTTAATACCGCTTCTGCCGGCAATGGGCCTCTTGCGTGGCTTGTTCTCAGAAGCGTTATGGCACATTGCAATGCTTGTGCGACAGGACTGATAAATGTTGTGCAATCCAGAGTGCAGCATGTCAACTCCTTAGATGCCCTGGATGGTCTCTGTGTCAGAGGACACTTGCAAATAGCATCGTCCCAAGTTTCAGCGTGCTTTTAATAAAAGCGCATGACCCTTTCCACTAAATTTAAACAAGAGTCCTCTATAATTATCTCTGCGCGTTCGTCAAAACAAACATGTACAAATGGCACTCCGCGCATCCAAACGTAAGGGAATGATAAGATATATTCTCTACAATCTTCAATACCATGGAATGATAGCCAGTCTTGTTTGTTTCCATGTTCTTGATCATCTTGCCTGATGGGCTTCAAATGCCTGCCATCCTCTGTAGTTATCACCATAATTGCCTTATCCACGTCGGTGTTTGTTGAATAGTTCTTCATTATCCTGCAGTTTGTTTCATTGCCTCTCTTCCTGTCTGCCATTGCACATTTATTACGGGGATTTTGACTACTTAAAAAAGAAATTTGCACATTAGCAGCGCTTTGTGATCCCCGGGTGAAGAGCGCTCTGGAAGTACAGTTATTATTGTATTATTATTATTTCATATTCACACCAATGTTAGCACAAAGGTGATACACTATTCAGACATGGTCAACAGTACTTTCACAAGTAGAGGCTGATGTTCCCATGTGAAATCCCACTTAACAAATTTGTAGGTAATTTTCTTCCATTTTGTACCATCATGTAGGCGCATAATGACCGACTCATTTAAATTCACATCACGGGATCTTTAACGTTCACGGTGAAACAGACGACACATATTTTATGGCTATTGCACCTACAGTATAAACCAGTGCGGCCCGGCGTATTCGAACCGTGAAGCTCTATGACAAGCAGCGAGGATGCTGCTTATTGACCGTGTCACCACCACTTACATTCATCGCACCTTTGACATCGATTTCCCTTCCATTGCACTGTCTTGACCCGCCACTCCGTGTTGACCGTTTTGTAATGTGTCGTGCAGCCGACTGAATGACGATTAACGTTGCATTCGCCCTTCGTTGAATCACACGTTGGAATTTTGACTTAGAAACGAGGCCGACTTTTACAACAAAAAATATGTTATTACATTAGTTAGCATTCTGCGGGTTGCCAATGACGTGCAGGACTCTGCGACGAATTTTCTGTACGAGTTTTTCACGTAGGGGTGGCGCGGTGGCGCAGTGGTTCGCGCTGACGCCTCACAGCAAGAAGGTCCCGGGTTCGAGTCTCTCGGCTCCGGTGCCTTTCTGTGTGGAGTTTGCATGCTCTCCCCGTGTCCGCGTGGGTTTTCGCCGGGTACTCCGGTTTCCTCCCACAGTCCAAAAGCATGCTCCTGGATAGGTTGATTGGCTCGCAGACTAATATTGCCCCGCAATGCCCGGCGATGGACTGGCGTCCCGTCGTCGGGTGTATTCCTGCCTTACGCCCTGTGTTTCCGGGATAGGCTCCGGCTCACCGTGACCCTAAATAGGATTAAGCGGTTTCAGATAATGAGATGAGATGTTGGTATATTTTACTTACCTTTGGCCCAATCATCTGGAATGTGCCTGATCTTATCCGTGCCTGCTCAGGAACACTAATTCCGTTTTTGTTTGTTTGCTTTTTTTGTTCCTTGTTGCTTCATTGATTAGCATTCATTATTTTATTTCATTGATTCATTGTAATGTTGTTGCTGACATGTTCTCTCCACAGCTCTGTGCAGTGCTTTGTGAACCTCGGGTGAAAGGCTCTATAGAAATGCAAAATAGTATTGGCGCTCAGAAGCTTAGCAGTGTTTGTACTTGGGTTGTTGTTGAATGGCTGGCTGTAGCGCTAAACAGGCGTTATAGCCTGATGTGGCAGTAGAGGGCAGTGCAGAGAAATCCACTCTTTTGACGCATTTGTTTGCTGCCACGTCTCTGCTCCCCTTTACCAAACCCCACCGACCAGCGTGGTGAAGTATGGCCAAATAATGTCCTCTACCTGCATCGTGTTAGTAGGATCTCGTCCGCTGGTGGATTTACACTGGGTGTACACACTGTGTACATTAATAATAAAGAATGCACCAAGCATTAATAATCGACTAATATAATTAATTACAAGGCAAGAAAGACAGGCCTTGCATATCAGCTTCATGTCAGTGCCTTTCTGTGTGGAGTTTTCGTGTTCTCTCCCCGTGCCCACTTGGGTTTTCACCGAGTACTCCGGTTTTCCCCCACTGTCTAAAGAGACACGCTGTTGCTTAAGTTGATTGGCCTGCTGAGTCAATTGCCCCCAGTATCCTGTGATGTACTGACGTTATAGCTTGAGTAAAGCTCCGCGTTGTGCCCTCTGTCTGCTGGGATAGGCTCCGCTCCGCCCCCCCCCCCCACGACCCTGTACAGAGATTAAGCAGGTATTGATAATGATGTAAAAATGCTTGTTGCCGCATTTTACGTTCAAAATTTTCAACCAAACTTTCCACATTTGACATTCAAACCCTTTCTAATAAGGCACGTAACTGTGCATTTCTTGAATTAAAAAAAAAACATTCTCATGTGTTTAGAATTAACAGAGGAAAGCGATATATTATTTTACACATTTTGTTAAGTGTACGTTTGTACTCATGTCCAGGAGAAACAGTAATTAAATCTACTATATCTTGAATGTTTCTGACATATTTAACAAGAACAAGCCATCATATTTTACTGTGAAAGCCTTTACATATTAATAAGCATAGCTGTTTATGAAGGGACGATGTACCAAAGGCACTGACCCAAGTATTCCTGTTGACATGTAGAAATAAATCTGACTATTTGTTTACTAATACCAAGATATGAATTGTCGTTCTTGGGCAAAAAAAAAATCTCATCTCATCTCATTGTCAGAAACCGCTTAGTCCTGTACAGGGTCAGGGTGAGCTGGAGCCTATCCCGGCAGACACAGGGTGCAAGGCAGGGATATACTCCCGATGGGACGCCAGTCCATCACCGGACACTGCAGGCAATTTAGTCTGCAGCCAATTAAGCTATTCAGCAGCATGTTTTTTGGACTGTAGGAGGAAACCAGAGTGCCCGGCGAAAACCCACGCGGACACAGGGAGAGCATGCAAACTCCACACAGAAAGGCACCCCAGCCGAGATTCGAACCCGGGAGCTTCTTGCTGTGAGGCAACAGCACTACGCACTGGGCCACCATGCCGCCCGGCCAAAATATATACTGCATATACTTTTTCAGCAGCATTTAAGTATGCATCCTTGCAATACATACATTTAAACAGTCACTGACAAGGATGGTAATTTCAGAAGCAAACGCTCCGTGCCTAATCGCAGTTATATTTAGATGTATCTGAAATGTGGCTATCTCGCAAAAAAAGTAATTTCAAGCTGTCTCTTTGGCTGCTCAAAATGTCACTTGTATGGACTACTTGTGAGTCATCCTGCTAAATTTAGCCGTGCCTGTGTATGTTGCAAAGCCCATCGTGCTGGACTGAACTTTTCAGCTTGAATATTTAATACCATAAACAAAAGCTGCCCTGATGCAGGGCATTGGCAGAAAATCATGATGTCGTATCATTCACTTTGCTTAATTTTGTGTGTTCTTTTAAAAACTATTTTGTGTCAATATTATTATTGTCAGCGTTGCAATCGCAAACTATGAATAAATATTTATGTTCACATTTTAGTTGGTACTTTTGATGACAAGTTGTGTTTTTATCAATTTTCACAAATTTTTTTAAATATCTTTTGCAATCGTGTACAGTGCAATACAATAACTTCGAACAATATTAGTTGTCAAATCTGTGACTCTGGCATAAGCTGTTATTATTGACTGCCAATACTATGCCAAATTGCAAAGGAACCTAATAATAATAATTGCATTTCTAGAGCACTTTTTACCCGAGGATCACAAATCACTGCACAGAGTTGTGGAGAGAATGGCATGTCAGCAACAACGACACATGAACGGCAAATCTACAACAACAACTACAGAGCAGTTCAATTTAAAGTCAAATAATGGCTTTAATTTATAGAAGAACATAAAATAAGAAACGAACAAAAATTGTTCAACAAACTACAGAAGGAATAAGTGTTCCTGAACAGGTGCAGATCGGCAGTGAGCCATCATCCCAGCACAATCACAGCGAGCCACATCAACAGTCCTAGCCAGAGTACTTGAAAGACTTACGGAGCAAGTGAGTCTTGAGACGATATTTGAAGATGCCTAAGGACTCAGCTGACTGAATCTTCAATGGAAGGGCATTCCAGAGTCTGGGAACAGTGCACGAGAAAGCTCTGTCACCAATCGAATGGAGATGCGATCTGGGCACATGCAGCAAACCTGTATTAGAGGATCAACGTTGTCTAGTTAGGAGGGTGCCTGAAGTAGGTCACGGATGTATGTTGGAGCAGCGCCAGTGAGAGCTTTGTATGTGAAATGCAGGATCTTGAATTCGAGCCTATATTTAACCGGTAGCCAGTGGAGAGACACCAGTACTGGGGATATATGATCGTGGATAGGTGTGCGGGTGAGGACTCAAGTAGCCACATTCTGCACACGTTGAAAACGATTGATCAGGTAGGCAGGGGTACCAGGGAGCAGTGCATTTCAGTTATCGATTTGTGAGGCGATGAAGATGTGTATTAGCTTCTCAGCATGAGAGAGTGACAGGATGTTGCGCAGTTTGGCTATACTTCTGAGATGGAAATAGGCTATCTTCGTCACCTTGTTGGTATGTGTCTCGAAGCTAAGTGAGGAATCAACAGTCACTCCTAGACTCCGGGCTGCCTTAACAACTTCAATGGTCTGGTCATCAAGTATCAATTGGATGGGTTTAGGCTTGGACAATTGGAATGGGATTCAAACGAGCAACTTCTGTTTTGTCACCATCTAGTTTTCGGAAATTTGAATTGAGTCAGGCTTCACAAGTGACAGTGAGGACAACAAACAAAGACCAGACGCATTAATGTATGGTTATGCGTGGATATAGATTTGGATGTCATTGGCAGAGTAATAGTAACTGAGATTAAGGCTGTGCAGGATATGGCCAAGTGATTACACAAGTGGATGCTGAACAGGAGTTGGCCGAGGACTATACCCTGAAGAATTCCAAACAAAACAGGATGGATCTCTGAGTTTCGTTCTCTGAGACTGACGAACAGCTGCTTCCGGTGCAAGGCACACAAGGAGCCCCCTATACCCTCCAGTCGCTCAAGTAAGGTCGGGTGGTCAACGGTATCAAAGGCAGCGCTCAGGTACAGGCGTACAAGAATACTTGGCAAGCCTTCATCAGCAGCGACTAGTTTAACCAGAGCAGTTTAAGTACTATGGCCGAATCTGAACCCAGATTGTAAGGGATCGAGGAGGTCATTGTTGAGGACGTGTTTCTCAGGTTGCGGGGTGACTGCACGTTCAAGGACCTTAGAGAGGAATGGTTGATTTGAAATGGTGCCAGAATTATAAGGGATGATGCCGTCAAGGCCAGGTTTTTTTCAGCAAATGGGTAACTGCGGCATTTTTGAATAGTGGGGGAATTATGCCGGAGCAAAGTGTGTTTTCATCTCATCTCATTATCTGAAACCGCTTAATCCTATATAG
>JAZEWT010000001.1:41163655-41188483 GCA_036362905.1 Mordacia mordax
TGAAACAGATCTGCTTTGGTTTGCCGAAGCATGTTCCGAAAGTTTTTTCTAATTTCTTGCCAACGCTACATTTTTCCCCCCTTCTACTAGGAAATTTAAATCCAGAAACAGCAAAAGGCTGCCTGGAGCCGGTTGATAAAACCACAAAGCCACAGCCAAATGTCAAGAAGCAATCAGTTCCTGACGTCGTGTGCTGTGCTTGGCGAGGTTTTGCGAGAGGGTATTTCAAATCGTCACGCTTCTTTAATCTGGCCAATTTTGTTGCTCTTTCGCGGATATGTTACATTATAAAAGTGCTGACAAAATAGTTTTGATGTTTAAGCTTGTGTATTAACAACTTAGTTAATAGCATGAGTGTGGCATATCCTATCAGCAGGTGGAGCCATGGTAAAAATATATATATGGGTGGCGCGATAATTTACACAGTGTGCTCTTAACCCAGTGACCTGAGCGACTGGAGTTTGATTCTCAGCCAGGGCTGACATCGGTGGTGAGTGACATTTGAACAAATCCTGGCCACCACCTCCCCTTATCCGACCAGCTTGATAAAATGTAATCAAACTACCCCGATGACCAACACGGCACAGAAGGGTCTTTATCCAGCAGTAGACTGACAAATGGCTGCAAAATATTTTCTTAATTATTTTTAAATGTTTTTCATGAAAGGACATGAGGTTTATGTGAGATAGTGTAAAATATCCGGACAGTGGAAAACAGTCTTCGTATAACAGATGCGATTGTTTGTAATTATTTGTGAAATATTTTGAAACTACATGTTCATCACTGCAAGCTCAGAAAGCGTGATGCATATATTTTGTAACTTCATCAGACTCTGTGAATCTTCTGTGAACTTTCGAGGATTAAAACAAATTCACTTGTACCTTATTAAATTTGTCTAACTTTTATAACTGAAAGCAGTGAACATGAACCCCCAGTGGATAGCAAAGAGCTTACTGCACACAGCCGCACCAGCTTTGCCATTGGCCCGCTTCCTTTCCAGGCCTTTAATCGGCCACGCTGTACGGATGTTATTAATTTTCTTTTTTTTTTAAACTGTGCTTGGCTTGAGATCGACTTGATTGGATTTGGAGCAAGTCCTGCAGCCACAGCTAATAATCTGAATGAGTCATTCAGCCAGTCATTTTCTTGTTTTTTAATGAATGATACATAAGGTTGGGATCACCCTACCAACTTTACCAAACCTTTGCATGCCCCTACCTTACCAGCAAGGCACTGACAGCACTAACAAATGAAATGCATCACTTAAAACGTTGCAATAGCGGAAAGTTACAAGTAGAATGATTAACTCTTTTGAATCCGAGTGAGGGATTGAATCGGCCCTCCGTCTTCCAGATTCAATGAATGAGCAGCGCTTTGTAGAAATTAGACAGTGGCTGGCCTATGGATAGACTTACCCTTGCCATGTGATTGTGGAGTTTCAGCAGTTGGCTCAGGGTTGCAAACATGAGATGAGTGTCATACCTTATTCGTTATGATGAACGCCACTTTCATTTGACCGTTAATCGTGATTGAAGTGCCAGTATTGTGCATGTACTGAAGAAAACATCTATAAAACGGAGGTTTGATTTTAAAATACATGCAAGAGAGAGAGAAACTTTCGAGTTATATTTTGTTCTGACGTTCAATTAGCATTTAAAAACTTATCAGCAATGCAGTACATAAATTATCGTGGGGATCACTGTTAGTCGTGAAAAAAAAGCACTAATGAAAAGGGCATTGTCTTGCTTGAAGTATTTCCATCATTAAAACAACTGTTTAGCCACAAAAGAAGCCATTAAGCTTTGGCTCGTGCATTGATATGAAAAATAAAACATGCTCTTAGCCAGCATAATGGGCTATTTTGTTTATCCAAGACCAGTGCATATGAAAGCCATTTGGAATTAAGTACCAAGTTCTGTCCAGAGTCTAAGCTATCATTGCTGATTAAATGTATGCATGGGCACGGCAGAGCTAATTACATGAATTTCTTTCAGAAACAATAATTATATCTGGCATTCTCGGAAATATTGTTGCTAACACTTAAGTAATTGTTCTATCGAACAAATGTAAACGATTTTTTGTTTGCAGATTTTAATTCTGTCATGGAAATGTTTTATTGCGTGGTAATATTTTCAATTAATTAAATTCGATCACGTTTGTGTTGATTTCTTATTCTTGTTTATTTTATTTATTTTATTTCTAATCATAATTCTGAACAATATGCAAAGCATGATTTTGTCCAAAACTTGCAATAACGTTGTGAGATCTGGAACGTAGCATCTCGTTCCTACCAAGTGATACGTGATGGAATTCGCTGTACATTAATAAGAGTAATGCACGCAAATGCCGTGGCTCTTCCTGGACGAGACACAGAAGATGGGTTGGCAGAAGGCAGCAATGCAGCCAGCTGGCGCCTAAATTTGCCAAACACTGCGTCTGAACAGCTATAGTCACTGAGTCAGACAAGTCACTCGTCTACAAGTGGTCGGTCGCCTCTTTATTGCTCTGCCGCCACTACTAGAATGGTCACTCTTCTGTGAACTTTACGCATTGATTCCCATAGGTCTGTTGAGCACTTGGTCCATGACACGGATTGTTTTGTCCCATCCTTATTGTGTTCGACCACCTCCACATCACAGCGCTCTTCCTGCTTCTTTCCTCACGCTTCCCTCCCATGGTCATTTCTCGCAAGTTGTCAAAATATAATTAAAATTCGAGACATGTATTAGCTCTTATCCATTACAAATTTTAACAGTGACATTTGTTTGGTGGGTGGCACGGTGCCACAATGGTTAATAATAATTGCATTTCCAGAGTGCTTTTCACCCGAGTGTCACAAAACGCTGCACAGAGCTGTGGAGAGAACGGCACGTCAGAAACGACATTCGAACGGCAAATTAGTAACAATAGTGTTTTTTGGGGTTTTTTTGTGTTGCAAATCCGAATTGTGGATAGAACAACATGTCAACAACAACATCAGGACAGTTAAACTGAAAGCCAAATCTCATTATCTGAAACCGCTTAATCCTATATAGGGTCACGGTGAAGCCGGAGCCTATCCCGGAAACACAGGGCGTAAGGCAGGAATACACCCGACGACGGGACGCCGGTCCATCGCGGGACAATTTTTAGTCTCCGAGCCAATCAATCTATCCAGAAGCATGCTTTTGGACTGTGGGAGGAAACCGGAGTACCCGGCGAAAACCCACGCGGACACGGGGAGAGCATGCAAACTCCACACAGAAAGGCACCCGAGCCGAGAGACTCGAACCCGGGACCTTCTTGCTGTGAGGCGTCAGCGCTAACCACTGCGCCACCGCGCCGCCCTAAAAGCCAAATAAAAACATTAAATTATAGGACAATATAAGTGAAAAAAAATCTTCAACAAACAAGGAAGGAATAAATGTTCCTGAGCAGGCGCAGGTCGGCAGAGAACCATCATCCCTGCACGAAAACATTGAGCCGCATCAACAGTCCCATTCAGAGGGCTTGAAAACCATACGGAACAAGTGAGTCTTAAGACGAGATTTGAAGATACCCAGAGACTCAGCTGATCGAATCTCCAATGGAAGGGCATTCTGGAGTCTGAGAGCAGCGCGCAGGAAGGATCTGTCACCCTTCGATTGGAGGCGCGATCTGGGCAACTGAAACCCACCTTGCCCTGCTCAATGTGCACTTACTGAACACTGAAAAAGCCCCTCTCATCGCTGACCTGATCTCGGACAACAGTCTGGACCTGCTCTGCCTAACAGAGACCTGACATCATCAAGATGATTTTCTCACATGGAAATCAGGCTCTACCGCGAAACTTTACACTCCATCAAAAGGCTCGTTCCCATGGCCGTGGTGGCGGCCTTGCACTTCTCCACCATGTGTCTGCCGACATACGACCGATTCCATCGCCATTCCATCGCAACTTTCAATTCATTCGAGCATAGGTCTCTGCATTGGAGGTTGGCTCCAGCTATGAAGTTGGTGCTGCTCGACCACCCACCTGGAGCCTCCACTTCGTTTGTCAATGAATTGTCTGAGCTGCTTTCTAAGCTGTACTCCAGTTATGAAAGAATCCTGATTCTTGGCGATTTCAATATCAATGTTGACTCACTAAAGAGCCCTCTTGCAAGGGATCTCATGGCCACTCCTAACTCACTTGGCTTCACTCAACACGTGACATCTGCCACTCACAGATGTGGCCATACTCTCGACTTGGTTTGTTCATAGGGCATATCGGTAACCAACCTGTCTGTCACTGATCCTGGTCTGTCTGATCACTCTGCTGTGTGGTCTGATCTTCAAGTACCATCTCCCATTTCCATCACCAAGCGCCAAATCCACTTTCAAAACCTCAACACCCTCACTTCAGACATATGCACCATTCATCACTCTGTGCCTTGGCTCACTCTGCCTCTGATGCAACAGTAGAAAATTACAACAGCCTGCTATCAAGCATACAGGATGATTTAGCCCCATTAAAATCACACTATGTCTAAGGTGGGAAACCATCCCCCTGGTATACTGCTGATCTCCGGGATCTCAAGATGAATGCAGGCAGGGCCGAACAGACTTAGAGAAAATCTGACTTCACCGCTCATGCTCAAATTGTTAAGGAGCAGCTCAACCGCTCCTGAAGGCACTTGACTGTGCCCGTACCAACCATTTTTCCAGCATTCTGGCTGATTCCTGCGACAAGCTCAAGATTCTCTTCTCGACCATTAACTCGCTCCTTCATCCAATCATTCACTCACCCTCACCTCTCTTCATGGATAAAGATCAGGTGGATCAATTGAATCAGTTTTTCTCAGAAAAAACTGAAGACCAACGCATCTCTACCCAGCCTCAACCACCAACTAATACCTCAATAAATATTCCTCCACCTACCTTGACCTCAAAACTACTGGAATTATCCGAGTTAACGGAATCTGATGTCTCTTCTATAGTTACAGGATCTTGGCCCACAAACTACTTCTTGGACCCCTTCCCATCCAAAATCGTCTGGGCAAATTTTGAATCCCTTGCCACTTTCGTCACTAATCTCTTTAATACCTCACTTCGCTCTGGCATCGTTCCCCCACTATTTAAATGTGCCGCAGTTACCCCCCTACTTAAAAACCCTGGCCTCGATTGCAACATTCCTGATAATTATCTCCCCATCTCAAATCCACGATTCCTCTCTACCAAGGTCCTTAAACGTACAGCGGCCGCACAACTCCAGAAACACGTTCTCAACAATGACCTTCTCGATCCCTTCCAATCTGGGTTCAGACTTAGCCATAGTACTGAAACTGCTCTTGTAAAAGTAGTTGATGACTTACTCGTTGCTGCTGATGAAGGTTTGCCAAGTATTCTTGTTCTCCTGGAACTGAGCACTGCCTTTGATACCGTTGACCACCCAATCTTACTTGAACGACTGGAGGATATAGGGGTCTCTGGCGCTGCCCTGCATTGGCAGAGCTCCGACATCTCCGACCGGCAGCAGTTCGTCAGCCTCCGAGGACAAAACTCAGAGATCCATCTTCTTTGTCTGGAGTTCCTCAGTGTTCAGTTCTCGGCCCACTCCTCTTCAGTATCTACATTCAACCACTTGGCCATATCCTGTGCAGCTTCAATCTCCGTTAACACTGCTTTGCCCATGCCATTCACATCTATATCCATGCTAAGCCATTCATCAACGTGTCCGGTCTTTGCATGTCATCCTCACTGGAAACTTTGAAGGCCTGGGTCAATTCAATTTTCCTAAAACTAAATGGCGACAAAAGAGAGGTTTTGCTTGTCAGAACTCCCCACCAATTATCCAAGGCTAAACCCATCCAATTGATGCTTGATGACCAGACCATTGAAATTGCTAAGGCAGTTCAGAGTTTTGGTGTGACTCTTGATTCCTCACACAGCTTCGAGACATACATCAAGAAGGTGACGAAGGTAGCCTATTTCCATGTCAGAATTATAGCCAAGACTCTCACTGGTGCTGCTCCGACATTCGTCTGTGACGTACTTCAGTTAACCTCCTCAACGCGATAATTCGATCATCCATTACAGGTTTGCTGCATGTGCCCAGATCGCACCTCCATTCGATGGGTGACAGAGCCTTATCTCGTGCTGCTCCCAGACTGTGGAATGCCCTTCCTTTGTAGATTCAATCAGCTGAGTTCCTGGGCGTCTTCAAATCTCATCTCAAGACTCACTTGTTCCGTAAGGCTTTCAAGTCCTCCGGCAAGGACTGTTGATGCAGCTCAATGTTGTCGTGCCGGGATGATGGCTCTCTGCCGACCTGCGCCCTCTCGGGAACATTTATTCCTTCCTTGTTTGTTTAAGAATAATTTTTGAATCGCTTATTTTATGTCCTATAATGTATTGCTACTATTTGACGTTTAGTTGAACTGTCCTGATATTTGTTGACATGCCGTTCTCTCCACAGCTCAGATTTGTAACAAAAAAACCCTAAAAAACGTTATTGTTGCTAATTTGCCGTTCTTATGTCATTGTTGTTGACGTGCCGTTCTCTCCGTATCTTTGTGCAGCGCTTTGTGATCCTTGTGTGAAAGGCGCTCTAGAAATGCAATTATTATTAGTATATGCTATAGACTGTATATACACACTGCAGACTTACTGTATAGACTGTCGACTGTACATATACACACTTTAGACAGTATTTATAGACCGTATAGACTAGACAGTATATATAGACTACAGACTGTATAGATTATATAGCCTATAGACTGCAAATAAACTATAGACTGTATATACAAACTGTTGTCCAGATTTTTTATGCACTATAGACTCTATGTATAGACGATATTATGTTATATACTGTATAGAATATAGACTGTATGTTATAATGTATATATTAAAATTGTATAGAAACTAAATACAGTATGTATTGACATACAGGCAATATAATGTATGTATACACCATAAAATGTATGTATAAACTGTACAGACTATAGACTATATATAGTCTATATAGACTAGAGTCTGTATGTATTCAATATCGACTTATATAAAAACTACATATACTATAGACTGAATATGTATGCTATAGACTGACTATAGACTCTATAGAATTATAGACTGTATGTGCCGTTCTCCTCGCAGCTCTGTGCAGCACTTGTGACCCTCGGGTGAAAAGCGCTCTTTAAATGCAACTATTATTTTTATTATATACATTATAGACAGTATGAATCTACTGTGTAAAATATCAACTACATGTATTGACCATAGATTTTATTAGATTCGGCCATAGTACTGAAACTTCTCTGGTAAAAGTAGTTGATGACCTACTCGTCGCTGCTGATGAAGGATTGCCAAGTATTCTTGTCCTCCTGGACCTGAGCGCTGCCTTTGATAACCTTCACCATTCTACCTTGAGCGACTGGAGGGTATAGGGGTCTCTGGCTGCGCCCTGCATTGGCTGAGCTCCTACCTCCCACCGGAAGCAATTTGTCAACCTCGGAGGACAAAACTCAGAGATTCATCCTGTTTTGTCTGGAGTTCATCAGGGTTCAGTTCTCAGCCCACTTCTCTTGAGCATCTGCTTACAACCTTTTGGCCATATCCCACGCATCCTCAATCTCGACAACCATTGCTATGCCATTGACATTCAAATCTCTATCCATGTAAAGTCATCCATCAATGCATCTGGTCTTTGCATGTCATCCTCACTGTCAACTGTGAAGGCCTGGCTCAGTTCAAATTTTCTAAAGCAAAATGAGCGATAAAAAAAGTTTTGCTTCTGCTGAACCTATCCAATTGAGGCTTGACGACCAGACTATTGAAGTTGCCAAGGCAGTCCGGAGTCGATGTGTGACTCTTGATTCCTCACTCACTTACGAGACACACATCAACAAGGTGACGAAGGCAGCCTATTTTCATCTGAGAAATATAGCCAGACTGCGCAACCTCCTGTCAACTGCTGACGCTAAGAAACTAATACACATCTTCATCTCCTCACGAATCGATTGCTGCAATGCACTGCTCTCTGGCGCCCCTGCCTATCTGATCAGTCTTCTCCAACGTGTGCAGAATGCGGCTGCCAGAGTCCTCACTTGCACACCCATCCACGATCACATATCCCCAGTACTGATGTCTCTCCACTGGTTACCTGTTAAATACAGGATTGAATTCAAGATCCTCCTTCACACCTACAAGGCTCTCACAGGCGCAGCTCCGACATACATCCATAACCTACTTCAGGCACCCTCCTCAACACAACAACTTCGATCCTCCAATTCGGGCTGCTTGCTGCATGTGCCCAGATCGCACCTCCATTCGATGGGTGGCAGCGTCTTCCCGCGTGCTGCTCCCAGACTGCGGAACGCCCTTCCATTGCATATTCGATTAGCTGAGTCCCTGGGCGTCTTCAAATCTCATCTCAAGACTCACTTGTTCCGCGGGACCTTGAAATCTTGTGGCTAGGACTGTTGATGCTGCTCATTGTTGTCGTGCCGGGATGTTGGCTCTCTTCCGACCTGCGCCTGCTGGGGAACATTTGTTCCTTCCTTGGTTTTTGAAGAATTATTTTTTTTTATACTGACTTTATGTCCGAAAATTTATCGCTGTTTGACTTTCAGTTGAACTGTTCTAATGTTGTGGTTGACACGGCGTTCTCTCCGCAGCTCGGTTTTGTAAAAAAAAACGTTATTGTTGCTGATTTTCCATTCTCTGTTGTTGACATGCCGTTCTCTCCGCAGCTCTATGCAGCGCTTTGTGACCCTCGGGTGAAAAGCACTCTATACATGCTATTATTATATACTGCATAAACTATAGACTGTATGTATAGACTATAGACCGTATGTATAAAATGTATAGGCTATATATGCACTATAGACCGTATATATAGACTATATAGACTAGGCTGTATGTATAAACTATACTGTATTAAATACTGTATAGGCTATAGACTGTGTGTATAGACTGTATATAAAGTACAGACGGTGTTATGTAACGTGTTGTTATATAACATGTGTGGTAAAATAACAGACTGTGTGGTTATGTAATATTCTGCGCAGATAAGACCATAGAGTAACGATGAAGTTAACAGTTACGACTAATTAGTCTTTCAGCGATTGAGAAGGTGCACACCACACAACCGAAGCTCTCAGTGATGAGGTGAATAATGTATGAGGACAAAGGGAGGTGAGGAATGACAGTTTGAATATAGACTGTACACATACACCATCCCCGGCGATGGACTGGCGTCCCGTCGTCGGGTGTATTCCTGCCTTACGCCCTGTGTTTCCGGGATAGGCTCCGGCTCACCGTGACCCTATATAGGATTAAGCGGTTTCAGATAATGAGATGAGATGAGACATACACCATCGACAGTTTAGACTAAAGATTATATGTATACACTGTAGACTGTATTATATACTTATGGACTATATACTATGTATAGACTATAGACTGTAAATCAACTATATACTGTATGTACAAAATGTATAGACGAGACTATGCACGATAGACCGTATGAATATAGAGTAAATAGACTAGACTATATGTATAGACTATACTGTATTATATGCTGTAGACCGCATGTATAAACTGTATAAAAACTATAGACTCTGTATATAATAGACTGTAGTAATATGTGGTGTTTCGGTGGGGAACCCTCCAAGGGAGTCGACCTAAGTTGTAATCTCCGCCAGACACCCGTGGGTCCAACTTGTGCGTGCACGTGCGGCCACGTGGCGGCACGTGCGGCCACGTGGCGGCACGTGCGGCCACGTGGCGGCACGTGCGGCCACGTGGCGGCACGTGCGGCCACGTGGCGGCACGTGCGGCCACGTGGCGTGGGCTGCCAAGGGGTTCTTCAGCGGCGGCATAGCGGTTCACCGTCACTCAGCGATGCACTCACCCAGTCAGCGACAAGAGACCAGCGACGATAGATGATGCAGACGCCTCCTCGATGCATTTCAATGTTTTAATTCTCCACAGCAGCACACGACCGGGTAGCAGCCCACAACGGTCTGCTACCCCCCCCTCCACATCAGCGCTACCCTACATCTTCACGCAGCCTCCTCTAACACTTCCCAGGCTAGAGTCGCCTCTATCCCTCCTCACACCAGCATATATTCGCTTACGCACCCATTTTAACTGCCACCCCTGGTTACTCATCAGCCGCCCAGCGTGGGTGGCAAACACATTACCTCATCGGCCCGAACCGCACCCTATCACTCACTGGCCACTTGCATGGACACGGGAGAGGGGGGAAGCCTAATGCACTCCCCACCAACACGTGTCCTGGCACAGTCGAGGCTAGGCACCACATATATAATAAAGAGTGGGGTTATATAATATATTATATGGTTATATAACAGACTGTATGGTTATGTAATTACAATATAGACTGGAAGTAAACACTATAGACTGTATGGATAAACTGTATAGAATATAGACTATGCAGACACTATAGGCTATATGTAAAGACTATAACGACTGTAGAGGGTTATTGTGTAACGCGTTGAGTGCAGCTGAAGCGAGTTGCAGGTAGCATACGGCAAAGCCAACAATAACAATATTAATACAGTAGAATACGTGGAGGTGAGCGTGAGCGTGTTATTGTGGTATGAGGTTAGTGTGTGTGGTGCGAATACTGATAATGATGATGAAGTTATTCCTGGAGGCGCTTGGGAGAAAGTTGAAACACGTGGTAGGCTTCAAGAGTTCACAGTAAAGAAGGCCCAGATATGATTAATAACCAATTAAGATTTAATAGAATTAAAAGGAATAGAAACAAAACCAAGGTAACAATGATTGAATGATTGTCTGCTACAATACACTCAAAAAGGAGTCTAAAACTGGTGTTTTGCAGAGCGGCTATTAAACCTTTTGTACTCGCAGCATGAATTTCCTGGGTTTGGATTCCTGGCTCCGGGTGCTTTCTGTGTGGAATTTGCATGTTCTCTCCATGTCTGCGTGGGATTTTGTCGGGTACGTCCGATTCCCTCCACAGTCCAAGGACATGCTGCTGCAGCCTATGTTCAGTGGCTTGCTGACCAAACTACTCCCAGTGCTCTGCAATGGACTGGTATCCAATCCTAGTTATAGCCCTACCTCGTGCCCAGGGATTGACCCTGGCAACCCGTGCACTTTGGGCCTTTGCGCCTGGATACAGGAGTCTGAATTTTAAAAAACCCGGATGATTACTATTGCACGGTGCCCCATTATACCTCAACCCAGTGAATTGTGCCACGCATTATAGATTTTCCCCCTGCCTGGAAAATGTGGCATCAACCAATAAGCATTTCGTTACGTTAATTCGAAGCATTTCGTGCTGGCTTAAATAATTCTGCTTGCAGAAGATGATTTTGTGGTTGAGTTGATTGTAAATCTACACAGTGTTGTGTTCTCCAGCCATCAACCGTCGCCTTTGTTGAGCAAGCAAACCAAAGAGGTGCCTGCTTTTACGAAATCTATCCCAATTGGTTTCAGTACCCAAGATGTATTACCATCATGTGTGGTTTAGGGTTTGGCAGTCATTATGCACCATCACGGCATCATAATAATGTAAACTGAATTTGTCGTACAACTGTGGAATGGTACTTCTTGGAGCTTGCAAACAAGAGAAAGCTTAGATTGCATCTCTAATTGGATGTTGAGCTTACTTGTGAATTCACTTAAACAATGCAGACTTGTTTTCTTTCGAAACAAGTTACGCAACTATTGAAACTGTGCTTAGTGTGCGTGCACTTCAAATATCGTTTTTATTTTTATTTTACTTGATCCTGCATTAACAGACTGAGTTGAAGAAGTGATTTGTTTAGAAATCAATGTTTTGTCACACACTTAGTGGTCCAAATATGACAATAAAAAATCCCATGAGCAATACATTTCAGTCAGTACTTAAGTGATTGAAATAGCGTTGCATTTCCACAAAGTTTGAGGAAAACAAATTCGTTGCATACAATTTGAGTCGATGGTTATAACATTGATGTGATCTATTGCAGGCACTGTCAAAATGTTTGGAATCAGATGAAAATGAGTCCATTAATTGTAGCTACATTTTGTATCATGAGGTTATATTCAAATGTAACGTTTATTTTGTTTTGCTTAACCAAATGACAACCAAACAGTGATTGGGATGAGTGTAATTTGAAAAGAGTGACCAGGGGCATGCGTCTGCAGTAGGGCGTTATGATTGCTTTATACAATTCCAATTCAATAGGTTACAGGTATTTAAAAAAAAAATAGAAAAATGTAAACCCTACCAAATTCCATTAAAATTGATAGTAGAGTGTTTTATTAATGGCGAGAATATACTTTCAATTGGCATGCAATTGCTTCCAAAAGCCACGTTTGAAGAAATGTGATTTTCAACCGCGGATAGAGAGCATATCCATCATTAAACAAATCAGAGAAGTTGCACACTTACTTGGTCTTTTCTGTCAGAGTAAATTCTTAAAGCAATTTACGATGTTGCTTTTGTCCAATACTTTTCCAGGAAATGTATCAAAATCTGGGCCAAAATTGAAATTATGTTATGGCATTTGTAGCTGCAGACATTGCAATTGTTTAATTGAGATGTTTCTTATATATATAACAAGCTTGTGAGTTTGTTTAATAGCATGTTATCAAGGGAATTTCGCCTACATTTGCATACACAGTACGACGATAAAACTGTAAAATCTATATAAAAATCCCAGCAAAGTTTATGCTTCACGAATAATTAATAAAAGTGACTTTGCATGCAGTAATGCAACCAAATAATCAAGTAGTTGCGCAAATGTTGGAAAATGCATTAATATAGCACGAAAAGAAATTACAAAAACATTGCTTTTTGCAATAAAAACGATATTCATGTAATTTAAATTCAAGACGTGCCTTGTGTATTATAGAATATCTTCCCGTTTATGGTATATACAGAATATGTGTGTCCTTTTTAGAGAATCATTACCTTTCATGTCATGCAGGAGGAATTGAGTTGAGTTGGGATTTTTTTTTTGCTAATGCACGAATGAACAATACAGCATTAATGTAATCTCATCTCATTGTCAGAAACCGCTTAGTCCTGTACAGGGCCTATCCCGGCAGACACAGGGCGCAAGGCAGGGATATACCCACGATGGGACGCCAGTCCATCACCGGGCAATGCGGGCAATTTAGTCTGCAAGCCAATTAACCGATGCAGCAGCATGTTTTTTGGACTGTGGGAGGAAACCGGAGTGTCCAGCGAAAACCCACGCGGACACGGGGAAAACATGCAAACTCCACACAGAAAGGCACCCGAGCCGAGATTCGAACCGGGGCCTTCTTGCTGTGAGGCAACAGCGCTACCCACTGGGCCACCGTGCCGCCCAGCATTAATTTACAATGTGTTTTCCTTCAGCTCACTATGTCTGCATGTGTGGCGTTATGGAAAGTTGTCTTTTAAGCACATTGAAATAAGAGGCATTCGTCAAATATGGTTCACTTATAATACTTGCAAACAGTGACGTCGTAAGTGCTTAAAAAATCTTTGGAACATTCATCGTCATCAAGCATCGTCTATCCATTGCTGGATGAATGCCTCCCCATGCGATTGATGTCAATGATAGTCGTGCAAAGCAAAAAAGAAACTTTACTCTACATGTGAACTAAATTCATCCTTCCATCGCAATGTGGTCATCTTCTCGGGTTGGTTTGCACCTTTGGCTGCCGTTCCGTCATCAGTCTTGTCCATTACCCATCAGTCATGCTCGTGATGGGTTTTACCCAATGCCGACTTGATTTATTAACCAGTGAAATCGATCTCTTTGATGTGCGTTTATTCTGTGATCTGTGTGCTCTGTTTGCTCTCTCACTGTAATTCCAAGCATTTTATCTTTATCGTCTTCTTCGCTCTGTTTTCAGCTTTTGTTAAGTTTTCTTTGTCATTGACCACGTTTCAGATATTTCTATTATGGCGATTGATATGCACTTGTTAAAAACATTATGTTGATAACAGTTTAGTGTTTTTTTTGTTCTCATTTCATTCACTTTTACAAAATCATTCCATACAGCTCTTGTTTTCATCTCGTTTCCCCATCATTTGGGGGGCCCGATCTAACCTGGATATCCATATTTTAATGTTCTCCAACAATACTTTGTAACTGTTGTGTCGGTCACAAAGTCCCATTTTGCAAATTTCTTCGTACAGTTTTGTAATCTTTTTCTGTACATAAGTCTCACTGGCTTTGTAATCAACAAATGAATGTTCGTGGCCGTGTTGCTGGTCGACGGAGAGTATCGTGTTATGTTGTTCAGGTCAATATTGGCACCCGCGCTTAATCCTGTACAGGGTTTCGGGGGGGGGGGGCTGATCCTATCCCGGCATACACAGGGTGCAAGCCGGGGCTATACCCAGGATGTGACAGGATCGCAGAGCACTGGGAGGTAATTTACTTTGCAGGGCAATTAACCTAGGCAACAGAGTGCTTTTGTACGGTGGAAGGAATCTGGAGTACCAGTAAAATCCCACGTGGACATGGGGAGAGAGAGAGAGAAAGATAACACGCAAACTCCACACAGAACCGAGTCGGGAACCGAACCTAGGACCAGGACCTTCTCGCTGTGAAGAGGCAGCGCGACTCACTGCGCCATCGCGCCGCCCTGTGTCGTGTCGTGATGAATATCATTTGTGAGAGTACATCTCTCTGCCTGACTCATTTCATTTCAATGTTGTTGCTCTTTTCATACAAACTCATCGTAGTGGTTCCTTATCGAATGTTTTGAGAATTTCTCTCTCTAATTAGTGTTAATAATTTGGTTTGTTTGACTGACCACATATGTATGATTACACTGAATAAAATGTTCTCTCATAATCAATAACCACAGCATAATGGTATTACATTCCAATTACCTTTCCTTTTATCTTGTTAGTATATATGTGGTCAGTGGTAGATATATTTCACTCAACACAGCTTCCTAATGAGATTTTTTGGCCTTTAAAATATCTATAATTTAATTTCATAACATCATTACAAACAAATTCTATAAACTTAGGATCGAAGGATATCTATAATTTAATTTCAGAACATCATTACAGATTCTATAAACTTAGGATCGAAGGATATCTCTTAGAGACTTAAATATTCACCACTCTAGGTTGCTTACTTATTATTTTATTTTAATAGGATACCCATGAATGTACTAATGTAGGTTTTCAGTCACAAGCACTCGGTCACATAATGCCCGAGGATACGACTGACGTGTGAGGTGAAACGTCGCGAAAGTGAGAGCAGGAGTGCTCGACACAGCTATCCCGAAAGAGCAGCTTTTGAAAGCAATAATGACACTCATAAAGCTCCACATTGCCATGTACATGCGCCTGATGTTAGGTTCATGTTGTTGATATAAAAAAATATATAACTTCATATGCCTTCAATTACGTTGCAGTAAACTAAATCTCCGTGAGGAAGTTATTATGCGTTTGTGAACCTAAGGCCGAATGTTAATGTAAAATAATGGTTTCTGACATTTAATTAAACACCACCGGGGTGCTCTTTAACACGGGTTAACGCAGCTTTGCTGCAGTTCTGATTCTTATTGCTCTTCATTATGGCATTCTTCAAATAAACCATTCAGAGCATCTAATGTATAAAATTGTCCCAAGTGTATACAGTGTTTCCACATTTAGTGCCCTATTAATAAAAAATATATAACCAGAGTTTTGCCGTATTCTTACAAAAACACTGGCGTCATTAATACGTGTTGCCCTCTTGAGCCTTTTTAATGCACAAAGTGGCAAAGGCGCTTATTGTGCTGACCCTGAAAGTTTACTGGGTGTTTTCACATTGCCACTGGGAGATATTCAATCTCTCCGACTTTTACAAAGGGGCTCTAGAGTTTCCATATGTTCCGTGGCTTGAGAAAGACAAAGGGGTACCTAGGGGCCTCGTGATCTGCCCTAGGAAGGAAATGGGATTGGAAGGGGCTCGGCAGAGCCCCTCCTATCGGCCTGCTTCGTACGGGGCGTGCGTGTCATCTCTCAGCTGCGTGAAAATGTGAGCAGGCGGGAAGGCGAGCCTCTGGGAACCAGAAATATTTGCGGTATGAGGTGTATTTAGGAGGATCTCGGTGAAAGCAAGCAATGGCTGCTCGCTTGTGTGAGAGTCATTGTCCGTGGGGTTCTTGTGAGCCCGGCCCGTGAGACCGACCCTGTCAGGAGCAGCTTTCAGTCGATCGGCAAGACACTAAACGTTATGAGTGTTGTGAAATTTCAGAGGCACGTGTGAGTTTTGGCACCATGTTGTTAGTCACTAGGGAACATCAAGCAAACAAGAGTTAATTGTGTTGATGTAAACACTGACAAGAAGAATTTGACCTTAGGACCACACCGCATGTACACTTGTGTGATTTTATTTTGCAACACTATCAGTAATACGGTTGCAAAAAAACAAACAAAAAATGTCACTTGGAAAAATAAGTCTTTCTTTTGGTTTCTTTATGATGTCTGTGCACTTTTAGCATACATATATTTTTCCTTATATCTCATGTATGGCAAACGCATTATGATGTGCTTAGTTACTAAGCCGTTTTACTACTGAGTGTTTTCGCAGTTGTGCTGTTGAGCTCTCTAATATGTTTTCAGGTCGTATCGCGTGTTCTGACGGAGCTTCTTCAGGAACTGAATTGAGTTTCCAGCAGAAGCTCCCATGAAGTCAGCCAGCATTTGGATAAACTTGCGCTACAATTCGCAAACGGATCAAAAAACTAAACCATTTTATCCGAATTCCCACCTGCAACGTCTAATAGGATGGAGAAGTGACACCTAACATGCTTCATCAATCCCTGATTAGATAATGCATATCCTTGGCAATATTCAGTTCTATTTTACATATATGATTGAATTTTTATCAAGCGCGTTTTTTCAGCCACTTACTTTATATCCTAGAATTCAGAGCTACCATTTGACTATCAGTTGAGTTGAACTGTCCTGATGTTGCTGTTGAAATGCCGTTCTCTCCACAGCTCGGATTTGTAATAAAAAACAAAAAAGTTATTGTTGCTGATTTTCCATTCTTGTGTCGTTGTTGTTGACATCACGTTCTTTCCGTAGCTGTGTGCAGCGCTTTGTGACCCTCGGGTGAAAAAGCGCTCTATTGTGACCCTCGGGTGAAAAGCGCTCCAGAAATGCAATTATTATCTCATCTCATTGTCAGAAACCGCTTAGTCCTGTACAGGATCACGGTGAGCCAGAGCCTATCCCCGCAGACACAAGGCGCAAGGCAGGGATATACCCACGATGGGATGCCAGTCCATCACCGGGCACTGCGGGCAATTAAGTTTGCAAGGCAATTAACCTATGCAGTAGCAGGCACCGTAGCCGAGATTCGAACCCGGAACCTTCTTGCTTCGAGGCGATAGTACTACCCGCTGGGCCACCCTGCCGCCCTCGAATTATTATAGTAAGTGCAATTATTATATACATGTTGCATTGCAAGCAATACGACAGCAACACTGCAGTTAACATGAGATGCTAAGTTCTAATTTAACTCAGTAAGTACCAAAACATGAGATTGTATCTCATGCAACCAAAATACCAAAGGTTGCTCGTTTCAAAGTCATAACAATGCATTCCTAAATCAAGGGCTCCATCCACAAATGATGTGCCTCGTTGTTGCATCTGGCTGCAGTGGCTATTCGGGGCAGTTAATCCTGTGGCAAGAAAGCACACGTTCCAGTGGAATGCGTTTTATTTTTCTTGGACTTTATTCCGGCGACGGGTTTAAATCATTAATTGTCCGTCGAAAACTTTTACATAACAGAGATTTTGTAGTTTGTTTCAAAATTTGCATTGTTATTCTTCCAATTACTAGCTTTAAAAATATATCTACGTCGCGAGGAGAGGAGAGAGAGCCATCGACGCGGCTGTCCCGAGAGAGCAGCTTTTCGAAGCAATCATCATTATCTATGTTGCTACCAATGATTAATAATAATAGCATTTCTCGAGCGCTTTTCACGCGAGGGTCACAAAGCGCTGAGCAGAGCTGTGGAGAGAACGGCATGTCAACAACGACATAAAAAGGGAAAATCAGCAACAATAACGATTTTTTTTTACAAATCCGAGCTGTGGAGAGAACGTCATGTCAACAACATCAGGACAGTTCAACTGAAAGTCAAATAGCAATAAATTTTAGGACCTAAAATAAGAGATAAAAACTATAATTCTTCAACAAACAACGAAGGGATAAATGTTCCTGAGCAGGCGCAGGTCGGAAGGGAGCCATCATCCCGGCACGACAACATTATGTCTTGTGGAGAAAAGTGATGACATTAATGAATCAAAAACACTGGTTTGGAAAAACAAAAATCATTTCCAGTAAATATACTGCACGTTCTCAAATATGCCTATGGCCAGATGTGAAGTACACACGTTTTGCGTGCCAAGTTGACTCTTTGACAGCCCTTTTTGAGTAAAACAGTGATCAGTCGTCGTGGTCATGGCTCACATCACTGGCGAGTGACATCTAAATCCGTGCTGTCCCCCACACTTTAATTACCCACGCTGACCAGCATAGTGCAGTATGGTCAACAAAAAAATAAATCCACCTGTAGATTGAGTAAAGTATGTAATTGAAATGAACTTTCTCTGAGCTCTCCCCACTCATTATTCCTTAAAATACTGTATAGCAGCATAATAAACATACTCGTTGCTCCAGTTGGCACCATATGTTCATTACTGTCATCAGTAACCAAGTCACTGTGCTTAACTCTGCTCACAAATGGAGCACTAATGTTTTAAACTGATAACCTCAATTGGTGAATAACACCAGGCAATAGGCAAATCATCTCTATATGCAGGTTTCAAACAACTAATTATCTTTGACTTAGAGAAATGTGTGATCAGACATTAATGTTTTATATATATATAGGCTTTGTACTGATGTAGGTTTTCACTGCTTGATGCATGATTGCATAATGTTAGAAGCATCCTCACACAAAGTAGTCAGTCATAGGACGCCTGAGGACGCCTCCAACGTAGGAGGTGAAACGTCGCAAAGGAGAGAGGAAGAGCTAGCGACACGGCTATCCCGAAAGAGCAGCTTTTGAAAGCAATCATCATATATCGGCTTTTTGCCATAATTTTTAAAATTTACAGTTTTTTTTAGGTTAAATCATGTAGGTATAATAACATTTTTGTCATAACCATCCACCAAGTTACACTCAATCAAATCCAATTTCTTTTTCTGAAAGACAAAAACAAATCATTTGGCATATTTTCCCAGGTGATGACTTGATTAAATATTCTTGTCAGTTGGTGGAGTGTTACATTGTACTTAAAAAAAATAAATTTACATCATGTCTATTTGATTTAACCCAAAAGAAATGGCAGTGTTATGGATTCACAAGGGGGCACTGCTTTCAAATTTTGCAGCATGTATAATTGTATATTTGCTCCAGCTTTGGCAAGTAGTGACAATGTGTTGTCGGCTTGAACTCAAATCAACCCCACTCAGTGTGTTTATCGCTAATGCCGAAGCCAACTTCGTAGTGTTGGTCAGGATGAATTGCTGCTCTAACGCTTGTCAGTGTTTCATCGGTGAAAGGTGTAAAGAGCAATACAAGCAATTAATCGTATGAGAATTGCTGTTCTTTTGGAATAGAACAGCCATACTGAGCATTTCTTTTAGTTTGAGCTGTGAAAACATCCATCATTACGAATTCAAAGAGTGTTAAGTACCTACATTTCCACCCCATGTTTGTTTCTTCTGTTTATATTTGCTGTGCTGCCGATCGCAATGGCAATATTGTGCATCATTTAAATGCACCGACCATGTTCTATCCACCCTTGTATGCTGTCCTCCCCAAGTTATCGCCACGCCACACGGTCTCACGATGTCATAATCCATCTTTCTTCTGCGTCAGAACTGATATTATTGCCCGTCCTTCTCTGCAGAGGTCATTGTCTTGATGCAATCCAACCTTGAGCCGCTATTCCTTCATCAGTATTGTCCATCAGCCATCATCATTTTGTGTTTTCAAAGCCTCTTCACTTCTCACAGTCTCTGTGATGCCTCTGAATTACATTGTTTTCTGATCCAAGTCCAATTCTTTCTATTACTTGTCCTTCCCAGTGTGCGTCTCTCCGAGATTGAGATTGTCTTTATGCTGATGAGATTTGATTAATTTCATATATTCGACATCAATTTGGCTACAAAACATTATTTGCAAAGCACTGTTTTGCAAATCGTGTGGGATGCACTATTCTAAATATGAATTATTCATCTCATCTCATTATCTGAAACCCTTAATTTATTTACTAATAAACCATGGTCACAGTCACAGGTAATGTACAGAAATCACACCAGTAATTTAGGCTGCGTATATAAATAATTATCAAGCAATAATGCGGGTGGCGCAGTGGTGCAGTGGGCAGCGCTGTCGCCTCACAGCAAGAAGGATCACCGGGTTCGATTCTCGGCTCAGGTGCCTTTCTGTGTGGAGTTTGCCTGGTCTCCCCGTGTCCGCGTGGGTTCCCGCAGGGTACTCCGGTTTCTACCCACCGTCCAAAGACACGCTGCTGCCTACGTTAATTGACCTGCTAAGTCAATTGCCCAAAAAAATGTGCCCTGCGATGTACTTGTGTGACATCCTGGGTGTAGCCCCGCCTTGCCGGGATAGGCTCCGGCCCCCCACGACCTTGTACGGGATAAAGCGGGTACTGATAAATGATGATGACGAAGCAATATGCTCTACCGCTAACAAAGTGCGTGCGTGTATTTGTCAGAGCCTCTCTCTCTCGCCATCTTGACACTCTAGCACCAGACGCTGTTACTGGAACAGCAGAGAGCCCAGCAGCAGCTGAGGGTTTTTCAGGGCCAGGCCATGTCGGGAGGACTGCAGTTCCGACCTCCATCTCACCGGCCTCTATTCCGCACACAGTCTTCCCCGGCGTGCACGCTCTTCGCGCAGGCCGGCCAGGAGCAGTCGGCCACCAAGCTGAGATTCAGCACAGGCAAGGGCGCAACAAGTTGGCATGTGCTCACTGAGTGCCTTCCCCGCGCGCTTCCCTCAAGATTGGGAACAGAAACTCTCCTTTTAGTCCTTGTTGTTGTTGTGGTGATTGTGTATTTTAAGCCAGTTGCATTAATGCATCGCCCCATTGCTGGACGATGACCTCCCGACACTATGCCGGTCAACATTTTATTTTTGCTGACTGTTCACTGCAGAGCAGCCTACAAACAAATGTGGCAAAGTGTTCATTGCTACGATAGAAAACATTTTCATATTTTAGAATTTTCTGTCATCGAAAAAAATCGTGTTTAATTTAATGAATGTTTCATAAAAACACATTCCTGAACATTAAGAGATTCTATGACACAGAGGGCATTTTATACGGTGACTTTTTTGTTTGCATCTGCTCACGAATTAAGTCAGTCAAACCTCATCAGCAGAGCTACTGTGCCTCATTGTTCTTGCTACATTTTTTGGAGATAATTACAGCGCTTCACAAGTGCTCCCACAAGCTCGCCACCTCACCGGGCAAAGGCGATGAGCCGCTGTCAAATATTGCCGTGTGGCGCAGGAGTGGTGTACGACTCCCTCATGCTCAAGCACCAGTGCTCCTGCGGGAACAACAACAACCACCCGGAGCACGCGGGGAGGATACAGAGCATTTGGTCTCGGCTACAGGAGAGAGGCCTCCTCCGAAAGTGTGAGGTGTGTCTTTCATTCATTCGTGATCAATACCCGCTTAATCCTGTAGAGGGTTGCTTGGGGAGGGAGGGTAGGGGGGCAGAGCCTATACCGGCCAACAGAGGGTGCCAGGCGGGGGAATACCGAGGATGTGATGCCAGTGCATCACAGGGCACACTTTTTTTAGGGCAATTTACTGAACAGGCCAGTTAACCTAGGCAGTAGCGTGTGTGTGGACGGTGGAAGGAAACCACTGCGCGGTGGCGCAGTGGTTAGCGCTGACGCCTCACAGCAAGAAGGTCCCGGGTTCGAGTCTCTCGGCTCCGGTGCCTTTCTGTGTGGAGTTTGCATGCTCTCCCCGTGTCCGCGTGGGTTTTCGCCGGGTACTCCGGTTTCCTCCCACAGTCCAAAAGCATGCTCCTGGATAGGTTGATTGGCTCGCAGACTAAAATTGTCCCGCAATGCCCGGCGATGGACCGGCGTCCCGTCGTCGGGTGTATTCCTGCCTTACGCCCTATGTTTCCGGGATAGGCTCCGGCTTCACCGTGACCCTATATAGGATTAAGCGGTTTCAGATAATGAGATGAGATGAGATTAGATTTTGGCTTACCTTTAATAATTGCCCTCGATTTACTCACTGTGTTTTTCATTCAACCAATAATTTAGTCCAGAGAATTAAATAAATGACCAAAAGAAAAATGCTTGCTTATTAGCACTTTTAATTTGAGGCTGCTTGTAGATTTTTTAGTAAGCATCCTGGTATTTATTTATAAAATATCTCTCAACCAAGACAAAAGTGAAAGGGCAACACTTCAAAGTTCACACGCGGACACTTAGTCAGCAGTCTGTTCAATTGAGCCTGTCATTGGATTACGGTTATCTGATATTCTTATCACCAGAGAAAGAAAAACAGTGTTCTCACAAGCATCACAAAAGTCAAGTGAAAAGTACTTTCTTTGGATTAAGTGGCTCTAAGGACCCTTTTACTGCTCATTTTGCCACCCAAATCAGTCTGCTGTTTACATGCCCAGCTTCCATTAAACCCTATCTCTCTCACTCATCAAACTGTCCCAAATTCTTTACAGTTGCCCACAAAACATGTCTGAGAGCGTCTCATTCTTACCAGCACGTAATTCAGCACCGCCTTGCCATAAATAAACACCTCCGCTCCCCAGGGTTTGGTTGCTTAGGGTCGAGTAACACTTGCTAAATAGGACATTAACTCAGATGGACTGACAAGCTTAATGACTCGCTCATCTATGGCTCCTGCATTACACTTTCTTAGAGGATTACAAACTCTCAGACAGGGTTCTTATTGTCACTGCAAAAGACATCCACATGGAATGCGCTGTACAGAAGAGAGCTTTACAGAGTTAAGTGAAATTAGAATGCCCGTGGTTAAGGGAAATAGTTCCTGAATGAATTCCCTTCTTTTCTCATTGTAAATGTTTTAGGTTCTTAAGAAAAGTTTAATGACTAACGTAGGCCAGAAAACAGAACAAATCTAGAGGCATGTCATAAAAGTTTGTTTTTAAACAAGTATGTCTCTAGAACTACTGTGATTTTTTTCTGCTATTTCAAGACATTCCGATGAAACCACATTTTATTCTATTCCACACGCTTGAAATCTACATATTAAATCGTATCGTAAGTAATGAAATAGATTATTTAGTGGTTAAAATCCAGTTGTTTGTAAAGTTTTGCACCGTTTTACAAATTGACCTTTATTAAAAGCCCTGTTTAGACATGCTGCAGTGGTTCTACTCAGCAGATATTATCATTGTCTTAGGGAAACTACGTGCATGCCCTTTTCAGTAATCAATTAATGGGATGTTCATAGGTGGAACCTTAATGGGTGATAAGAGTGGAATATAAAAAAACAGACTGTAGATAAAACTGTGGTTAAGCATACGTATTAGGCTCATGAATAATAGCATATTTATCGTTGACTATGATAATGGTAATATGTTAGACTTTAGAAAACGTCTTATCAAAATACTGACGTAGTATTATCACTGTTGGTCTTGTGAGTAACCGCAATAGTCTTTTGTATAATCTTAACAATGTGATCCTTTGTCGGCTTCTCAAGATCGTTGCAGAGGTTTAGTGAGGACGGCTAACTTACAAGAGAGTCTGTGTACTCCTCATTGAGCCTGTTCATGGTCTGAACATTGGCCAACATTTGTGCAATGGCAGTTGACATAATTTTTTTTAAATGCTTTTACAGAGGGTACGTGGTCGAAAAGCAACCCTAGAGGAAATTGAGATGGTGCATTCTGAACAGCACGCTCTCCTCTACAGCACCAACCCACTCAACCGACAGAAGCTCGACGGTAAGAAACTTCTCGGTAAGTACGCGGTGCCATGTGGTGCCACCAGTAAACAAAGCCTTTAACTTTTTGTTGGCTATAGTTTGACTGGACAGGTGGCAGAGCGGTAAAGTGAATGAGTTGCAATTAATTGGACGGTTCCGAGTTAAAATCCTGGTTTAAGAGGTTGACTCAGCCCATCATCCCGCTGGGGTTAATAAAATAAGTACCACTTTGTGGACAAGCAACGGTGCTTGTCCTTTAGAAAGACCTGGGCTCGCTATGGGAATGTGGAATGTACACCATTGGCTCAGGGCTATAAACAGGAAATGAGCACCGCTTCAATGCTCATGCGAGCAGGAAATCACTTTGACTCTCTTTGAGAAGTGGAGTAGGGAATGAAGTAGTATTATAGAGTACAACCATTTATAGAGGTGCATTCGTTTCAAACCGTGAGTGTTGGAGGGATGCGTTATCAATTTTGATCCCAGCTCAATAACTTTGGCATTTGGTTTATGTATTATTTGATCTCAGATGTATTTTAAAGCGTGGATGTGTGTGTTTGTTTGAATGTTTTCACCTACGTTAATCCTATGCCTGCACTATAGTAGTTGGCAAATGATTGATTTTACCTCTGTGTTTTGACAAATTTAAGCTATTACTTAAAAGATATTACATCCCTCCGAAAATCACAAATTGGGAGCATTGGTCTTATTAGGACAAATTCATATGGTGTTTATTTAGGCTTCCATGACTTCATTTAGACCTTATTCCACATCGTGATTTTCATTTAGTGAGAATATATAAGTTGTCATGACAATATCATTTGAACCGCCACCTTACAGTGGTGGAGGGGTTTGTGTGCCCGAATGATCCCAGGAGCTATGTTGTCGGGGGCTTTACACCCCTGGTAGGGTCTCCCATGGCA
>JAZEWT010000001.1:41189196-41205922 GCA_036362905.1 Mordacia mordax
GGGTGTATTCCTGCCTTACGCCCTGTGTTTCCGGGATAGGCTCCGGCTTCACCGTGACCCTATATAGGATTAAGCGGTTTCAGATAATGATGATGATGATGACAAAGTGCTCACGAGGTAAACCGCACATACCAATTATTGTGCACCAATCATATCAATAACATGTTAACTGTTCAAATATTTGCAGTAATAATAATATTAGCATTTATGAAGCCCCTTTCACCCGAGGATCGCTAAGCACTGCACAGAGCTGTTGAGAGAATGGCATGTCAGCAACAACATCAGATTAGACTAATTAAGTAAAATCATGACTGTAAATCACTGAATGACATCAAGTAACAAAAAAATAATTAGTAATACAAATAAAGGAAGGCTAAAGTGTTCCTGAGCAGGCACAGGTTAACAGCGAGTCATCATCCAAGCACGCAGCAGTGAGCAGCATCAACAGTCCTAGCCACAAGATTTCAAGGTCTCACGGAAACAAGTGAGTCTTGAGATGAGATTTGAAGATGCCCAGGGACTCAGCTGAGCGAATTTCCAATGGAAGGCGTTCCAGAGTTTGGGAGCAGTGCGCGTGAAAGCTCTGTCACCCAACGAACGGGGGTTTGATCTGGGCACATTCAGAAAACCGATATTAGAGGTAACATCCGCGTCTTCTGGCAGAGAAATGGTCGTGCCCAAAGCAGTTCGGTTCCCGCCTCCAGCGCCTTTCTGTGCAAAGTTTGTGGGTTCTCTCCCCCTTTTCTGCGTCGGTTTCCTAGCGTTCTCCCACTACTGACAGGAAAACTCATAAATGAATAGGCCGATTACATCGTAATGTATGCGGCCATGCCAAAAAGAGCATCTCTCGATTCTCAAAGAAGCCAAAAGCTTGTTCTTCCCAGTCATTTGCTGGTGTTAATGGGAAGCTGCTCACAGGGGTCCCCGAGGCTAATAAACCCTCGCGTCACTGTGAAACATTCTGTCACCATACACACACAGGCACGCACGATTATGTAAGTAAATATATAACGGAGCCAGTGTTTGTATCGGCGTTTTTATCGGCGTGTGGCTACCTTCCTCCCCCACCTCTCTGACGCTTCTTCGTGTCTCCACGAATACCATGTATTTGACACTGCACGCATATTAACGTTTACACATGAATAATAATAATAATAATTGCATATATAGAGCGCTTTTCACCAATGCGCACAATTGTCTGCATAGGATTTTTTTGCATTGGCAGTAAAAATGCATTCAACCCAAATGGGAGATTATGTCTGCTTCTTACACGTGTCCAATGATTTTAAGAATAACATCAAACCACGTCCCGGTATTTCTACACTCGGAAGGGCAACAGCTGGTGCTCGTTTCATTTTCATCCCTGAGTCAGAACCCCGAGCACCGAACCACTGCTACAAATTCTACATTTCCATGGCAGGGTTCAAGAACAGATGCGCCGTGCATACGTAAATCTTTTGTTTTTTTTATTCTTTGAAAATTGGGGTATTTTTTCTTCGGCAAGCACTCTTTAGGCCTGATAGATTACTCGATAATATGTATTTATGAGAGCTGCTCTGTAAAGCCTCGTGATTAGTGCGACCACCAGGTGGTGAAGATGAGCTCTAACCCTTGACCCTGAACGCAGTGGTGAGCACACTATAACTTGGCCACTAAATACACGTAAGTGAAAACATTTGAAATAAAATCTATTTGGCTCTGCATGGGTATTTTGACGCGTGTCAAACCACTACAACGTTCTGTTTTCTTACAAAGCAATATGCCTATGCCCACTCTGTGGATAGCCAGTAATGTTTGTCATGTGGAGAAAAGGACCATTCTATAGGAATACAGAATTTCTACAGCTCACTCAAAGATCCCAATGCGGATGAGTTCAGCTTTGCTATTGTTTATGCACAATGATGTATTTCTATATAAATCGTGATTCTAAGCAATCCCACACGTTAATAGAAAATACGTACAAACTATTAGCAACGTATCTGTTTTTCAGGTTATATTTAACTATCCTCCCTCTTGTCAGCAGTGATGCTAACGTACGCTTTTCATCTAACTTCCAAACGGAGAGGCACAACAGTTCTAAATCGCCGAGTGTCGGTCAACTCAGCGTCTCTATTCTCACACCGTGTACGAGTGCAGTGTGGGAGCAAAATCAATGAAAAAAAGAGGCAGTAATGATTTTGTCATGAGCCGCCATAATGGGCATGCACAGGTGGCAAGCTGACATAAGGCATACGCATAACGGGCGTTGTGTCAAGCGCTCGCTCCTGGCCAAAGCTAGCAGCAGCCCAGTGCCTTTGATCCTGGATTCCATGCATCGCTGGGTCTCTGCCCCACTTAACCGTGTCATCAAGAGTGAGCGGCTCAAGTCCAGCCCTAACTGTGACAAATTTCTCTTTTTTTAATCTTACCTGTCCCACGCTGTCAGTCGCTCGATGGCTGTCCTTTTCTGCCAGCTGCCCTCATGTTGGCATTCATTTGCTGAATCTTCAGCCACGTACCCGTGCCTATCGTTCACAGCAACTCCTGAACGGTGTGACGTAAAACCATGCTTTCATTAGGAGGAAAATATAGGAATTCTATTCGTTCCGTTGTTGTCTGTTCCACCGTGCGGATTACTTTGATGTATTGATGTAGGGTTTCACGGCTCAATGCATGATGTGATGATTGCTCTCGAAAGCTCATCTTTCGGGATAGCTGTGTCGAGCGCACCCCCTCTCTCTTTCGCAACGTTTAGCCTCCTTTCTCATTGAAAACTAGTGAATGAGAGAGGGAGAACGCTCGACGTGGCTTTACCAAAATAACAAGTTTGAAAAGGGTCCCTTTTATGTTGTTGTTCTGTGCTAATGCTATACAGAGCTTCCTTGCAAAGTAGCTAGATAACTGGCTACATGAACATTCATTGCTTGTTCCTATAAGAAATTGCATGTCGGAGCTACAGCTATCAGTTATCAATTGTAAATAATGGAGGCTGCAGAAGGGAATCTCCAAACAGATGCATCGCGAGTGAAAAAATGTGTACGTTAAGAAACATGTAAAGGGAAGTATATATTTTTAAAACATAGAAATTTTGAAAACCGTTAGCCCTTCTTAATATCTGCGTATGCCATATTGCCAGTGTAATATACATGTAATTGCCCTGTATGGTGACATTTACTAAGGAATGAGGAGGTTATGTGTTCTTATATAAAACAACAGAGAAGCCTGTTTTATCCCTGTTGGATTTCAAATTGTCAACATTGGAGTTACATAATAACCCCTTCTGTTATTTTCCCTTGATAAATTTTAACCGTGCTTGTGAGATTTGATCTTCCCACCCTGGATCTGGGAGAAACAGCTGGTTTTTGAAGGCTGCCGGCACCTCTCTAAACCACCTGTAGCCATGGATTTATCACATTTCACACTTTTTTTCGTTGAAAAAAAATTCGTCACAGACAGTTTCCCTGCCTTTCATCCTCGTGCACTGAATTCCTTTCTGATCTGATATCAACATCTGTGAGTAAAGATAATTAATTTTTAAGCTGCTATAACATTCCTCTGAAAAGCTTTGGAAGCCACCTTTCTTACTCTCAAATAACGTAATTGTGAATGTGGCAAACCTTTTCTGTGGTGCAATTTTATTTAATGTATTGGATTGATGGGGTGTGAAGAATCTTGCACATTTTTTGTTTCCAACTTTGTAATCGCAATGAAAAATTATACAATTGCCTTACAATTGTGTTGCATGCTCATCCGATGGAACAGCACAATTCACGTTTTGACTACGCGGTTTCAAAAACTGTATCCCGTTTGGGTCTCTACAACATTTACATTATTCGACTGTATAGAAAAATGAGAAGAAAGCAGCCGTTTTATTTATATCGTGCACAACAAAGCCTTTTATAACACGTATTCATAAACTCAAACGAAGGTAATCGACTTACCTGCAGGCACCATGCTCCTCCAACACACACGTGTGACCAAAACAAGCAAGGTCGTTGTGACTGAGAAGGTGGAAAACGCAAACGCTGTACATCTGTCAAGGATGTGACAACTAACTTAAAACGTTTACTCGTTGCGCAAAACGATATCAGCTTACGCAACAAATTGAGCGAACGATTTAAATAACAGCACACGCACGCAAAATAGATCGGCAAGCGGTGACGTTACTATGACGACTTTCGTCTCTTGCAGGCTCCCTGTCCCAGAAGATGTTTGGACTGCTCCCTTGTGGTGGTCTAGGGGTAAGTCTGCTTCGTCCGCAATGCGCGGCGCAATTCGGTGATGTTCCCGTCGAGGATTGATCCCGGTTGCCGCGTACTACGTTTCTTGGGTGAAGAGGGAGAGAAAAAAAAAGGTCTGCATGTAAGTGGACCAGCGTTTCCCCCCTCTTTGACTCCAGTTTTGTTTTCATTAAAAAAAAAGCCCTCCACTGAGGTCCCCAGGCATGGGCCACATGTGTTTTGATCATTACGCGAGCGTTAAGCAATAGATCGTAAGCTTCTCTGCATTATTGCGTGGGCTGTGCCACTGTTTTCTCTGAACTTTAAGCTTCAAAACTAGGCAAGTCGCAGTCGTCAGAGTTTTGGAATACGCATTTCACAAGGTGGATATGTGGCAGTCTGTGCCTGTGGATTAAACTACGATTTTAACAACACTTGATACAAAAAAAAAGGTTGGGAGCTGCTAAGCCTGTTATTTCCTTTTTGTTTTTACAGGCTGGGCTTTTTGTATTTTAATTAGTTTGTTAAAAACACATTCTTGACAAGAGCGTGATGAATGTGTACTGCTGTGTGGGCGCTCCAATGGGAATCATTTACTACCAACACCACATTGAAACCTTAGAGCCCCACGGGCTGCTTACACCCTTCCCAAACATGTCATTCATGATTTTTTTTACTTTCTTACCTTTAATATGGGCACTTTTTTTTTGCAAAAATAGTAGCCAAATACTTTTAGGCTTTGTGTCTCTGTGATTTTTATATATCCTTATTCTTCTGGACATTGTGATTTAATATATTTAATGTAACCAGGCATAGTTATTGTTAACGTCGGGGTGAGAGCAGATTTTATAAAACTCGATTTAAATATGGACAATGAAAGACATATTAATACAACACAGTCACGCAGAACTTCACACAGTCACAAGCACTCAGTCACGTGACGCCTAATGATCTCTCCAGCGTGGGAGGCGGAACGTCGCGAAGGAGAGAGGAAGGACGCTTGACACTGCTATCCCGAAAGAGCAGCTATTGGAGCAACGATCATACATTGAGCCCCTTACGTCCTACGTCAGTACAATTGGACATACTCTTTACAATTTAGAGAAAGTTTCCGATAACAACAAAGAGGTTGCATTGAGCAGAGTTTAACGGATTAACATCGGAAGAGTTTTTTTATAGGACAGTAAGTAAGGCTATAGGCATTTGAATTTTAGGCCACTGTGTGCTCCATCAGATTTTAAACTCGCCACGCGTTATTTATTTAAATATATGAAAGTAGAACACTTCAATAAAATCTTAAGCATCTATACTTGACTTTTACTCGTTCCAGATGATATGAAGTATATTTCATTTACTTCCATGTGTTCCGTTCAGATATTGCATTTTTTATTAATATATTTGGTTTTGGACATCAATAAATATACGGCAGCACTTCCTCGACCAAAATAGAAAACTTATACTGTAGCACTCTGGGTATCATGCATCTTGATCGCTGCAAACCATTAACTAAACTTCAAAGGAAACACCATCTGCCTATAGCGCAGAAGAAATCGTTATAGCATCCTAAACGTGCATGTGTGAATGTACATTTTATACATCCGTAAAGTAAGGTCAAATATTTTAATAAAATACATATTCTCCGATACAAGTGCAACCTTTTAATTGTAATGAATTACCATGAATGCATGCTAAGCATATGACCGTTTTCAAGCTAGTGTAATATCTGAGTATGGTTGCTTTTGGTACTTTTTTACATGTAGATATGCTCCTTTTATGTATTAAAAAAACCTCAGCAATTGGGGACATTATCAAGGTATACGTACCAGGGCCTGCAAACGTGCATTGAGCAACTTCTATTTAAACAGTGACACCGTGCCCGATATCATTTTTAAGCCAATTTAGTTTCAGGAACAAATTCTGGGCCATTTATCACCATCAGAGTCTCCTCCTCAGCAGTCAGGACAGTTAAACCACCGATGTTACGTGCTGGAAAACTGCACGTTCGGCACAATCCGCAAAAAAAAACGGTGTCGAACGCATCGTGTGCTGTGATAACATCTGCGAACCCAGCAAAGCGGTCGTTTCACAGCCGGTGCTGCGCTGATGAGACCATCAAAGTTGAAACAGAGTACAGCACATTACTGTGTGTGTTCCAGCAGCTTTGCTGTACAGGCAGCACAGCTAACCAATGTGCCTTGGGGTCTCGCGTGTCGCCTTTAAAAACATTAGCGTAGCAGGCGCATAGGACAATTGACAAAAAAATGTGGTTTCATATGGAGAACCTACTTCCACTCTGTTCGTTATTATTTATATTGGCGTTAATGTTTCAAATGTAGAGTTTGGCAGTAAAACTAACAAATGCCAACTAATACATTTCACATTTTGAAATATGCTCGTCGTGTCTATAAACTTCTTGAGATGTAAAGTAAACTATTCAGTATTTGCATGCCCAATTTTTACATTCTCATTCATCCCGGCAACTTCTCCTTTTGAATGAATAATCCCATTGTGATTTAACACCGAAAGATGAGTCTTTATAGTAAGTAAAGCAAGAGGCAGGTGTAATGTCTTGCAGCGGCTTGTCTTAAGGGCATTTTGATCACAGCTCATATATACATGTTATTTGTATACTGCAGAGGAATGTGATTTGCTTCCACATTAGCTTATATAAAACGTGCATTATTATTATATTTATTTGGCGCACATCCTTTTCTTTTAACTTATATCAGGTCCTTCTTGGTGCTGCTTAGCCATGATTTTGATGTAAATTCAAAGCAGACTGGCGATAACTGCAAACAGTTATAGAAAGGGAAATATTATAATTCTTCAATGGCTTCCCTTCCTTCCGGTTCGACTGATGTGTAAATGGTGCGTGAGGTTTCTCTCCGCATGGGTCAAAATTCAGTGCGTGGGCTGATGTCATCGCTTTGGCTCTGCCCCAGACGCATCTGACAACAATATTGGACCCGGCCGTCAGGGCTTAGAAAGAACCTCTCCTCTGGCTTCAAAGCACCTCTCTATGGCTGATTTATCTCGCCTTGATCTGATAGCTGAGCCGCTGAAGATGGCAGGAAGCGAGTGAATAGGAAGGGCTGCTTTTAGTTGTCTTTTTTTTATACACGCCGGGGTTTTGTTTTTTTTGTGCCAACTGTACTGTAACAGAAGTGAGCTCTGCATGCTTTGAACAAGTACAGGAAGCAGAGGTGTATTTATAGGAAACCTCACTCTACATCACGGAGATGGGATTATCTGCAATGCTATGAATCGCATGATGGACATTACACTTCTGATGTTTTGAATGATTTAAGTGAGTAGCGCTGTCACCCCACAGCAAGAAACCCGGGTTCGATTCCCGGCTCGGGTGCCTTTCTGTGTGGAGTTTGCATGTTCTCTCCCCGTGTCCGCGTGGCTTTTTGCTTGGTACTCCGCTTTCCTCTCACCGTCAAAAAATTCGCTGCTGCCTAGGTTAATTGGCCTGCTGAGTAAATTTCCCCCCCGTGCCCTGCGATGTACACATCATGGGTATAGCACCGCCTTGCGCCCTGTGTCTTCCAGGATAGGCTTCGGCCCCCCGCGACCCTGTACAGGATTAATCGGTTATTATAATAATAATAATTAATGTTGAACTCCTAGATTGCTCTTCACGCGTGGGTCACAAAGCGCTGTATTGATAATGATGTAACACAGGTCACTTCACAAATACTATTCTGTTTTTTTTATTGCTCTCGAATTCTCACCTGATTTAACGAAGTAAACTTAAACGCTTAATTAGGAGCCATTGGTTTAATGCTGATGTGTTATTTGATCATCTATAAACCATATTGCGCTTTTATATTGAAGAAATACGTTACATTGTACATGTACATTGTATCAAATCATATCAGCACGTTGATTACACACTGTAGCAATGGGAAGTGATAACCTTTTCAACGTTACTTTAAAGCTCAGAAGTGAAATAGTTTGCGACATCAGAAATCTTATAAAGTAAATAACAAGGTAAATAAAAGTATATATGTGAAATTTTGTTTGGTTGGCTGCAGATTAATATATATTTTGACAGGTTTTTTTGATCTACCTTTTTTATTCATGAATAATTTGAATGGAGCTGCACGGTGGCACAGTGAGTAGCGCTGCCACCTCACGGAGATAAGACCCGGGTTAAATTCCAGGCTTGGATGCCACCTTTCTGTGTGGCGTTTGCACGTTCTTCCTCTGTCCTGCTGATTAGTTGCCGGGTACTCTAGTTTTATCCCACAGTCCAAAGTCACACTGCCGAGATGAATTGGCCTGACAATTTTCCCCGTGCCCAGTTTTTGACTGGCAACCTTTCCTGGGTATAGCCTTACCTTATGGCCGTGTCTGCCGGTATCGGCTCTGCCACACCACGACTATATAAGATTAAGTTGGTACTGATAAAGGATGACTACTCTTAATGTACCCTTTGTCTATCGATACTCTTATCATTTAAGTGACAGGGAAAGGACATCTGTTTGATTGAAAAGTCAATAATTAAATAGTTTAGATTGAATAATGAATGAGGCCCATTTTTATTTATTGCTAATCACAGTGGCCTACGAATAGATTTCAAAAGGAGTGCCTTTCAGATTGGCTGCCATACGGATAATGCTGTGAATGATGAAAAGTCTGCCATTAAACATGTTGATACACAGAATGATAATGAAAGTAGCGTTCGTTCACAATTGAGTTTTGGATCGCGTCGCAATGATTAAAGATGTGTTGTGAATCCTCCTCCACCGAGCACTTCTGGTTGTAATTACCAGTGAAATGTGGTACTACCCAATTGTTAAACGTTGTGAGATTACTCTGCCGCGTTATCGGTGGCTAAAGCGCTATTCAATTTGCACGTTTGTTCACGTGACGCATTATTGAACCAACTGTGTCCGGTAGAGGAGTTATTTTTTAACAACATTATTCTCATGCAATCTGACTCCCCCCCCCCCCAAAAAATAAAATCAATTACAAATCACGATATTGGTCACGGAAGCCTACGTGTTAAGTGTCGTGGTGTTGTTAATAAAGTTAATGTGGGTTAACGGGTTGATCCTGAGCCATTCGTAACCATCAGCACTAACGCGAGCGGAGATGATAATACCGATGGTGATAGATGATGATTGCGCGGTGCACACACAAAAACAAATCCGGCTTCTAAACAGCCTACGTGGGCCACAGTTAGATGATACTCTGTGCAGTGTAAATCTTCGATGGCAGGGTTGTACAGCTGCACTTGATGGTGCCTTGGGACAGGAAACCACATGCTCTATGTTAATGGGGCATGATCGGACAAAATTCTTTGTGCTCAGCGTTCCATGGGTGAGTTTGCACACGTGCTCGCGTGAGTGTGCAAAGGCATTTGCATACGATCTTGCTACAGTGAGACGGTGTATTTGGCGTTTGCGTGTGCAGTCAAAACGGCGCGGTGGCGCAGTGGTTAGCGCTGACGCCTCACAGCAAGAAGGTCCCGGGTTCGAGTCCCTCGGCTCCGGTGCCTTTCTGTGTGGAGTTTGCATGCTCTCCCCGTGTCCGCGTGGGTTTTCGCCGGGTACTCCGGTTTCCTCCCACAGTCCAAAAGCATGCTCCTGGATAGGTTGATTGGCTCGCAGACTAAAATTGTCCCGCAATGCCTGGCGATGGACCGGCGTCCCATCGTCGGGTGTATTCCTGCCTTGCGCCCTGTGTTTCCGGGATAGGCTCCGGCTTCACCGTGACCCTATATAGGATTAAGCGGTTTCAGATAATGAGATGAGATGAGTGTACAGTCAATACTGGATGGAAAACAAAAAACCCAACATGTAGCAATCAGGGATGACTTGCAATGTACATCGTCTGAAACGTTCACCGTCAGCCGAGAAAAGACGCGCGACGGCTCTTGAAAAAATAACGCGCACAATTACGTGAAAATATAAACCAAAGCATCGTTTCAATCCACCGCAGTTTTTCGATTCAAAGCCAAATAAATATGCATTCACTATTGTATCACCGTTTTGCAGAGAATTAGGAGAGGGAACGTTTTGAAAAAAAAAAATTTCTACAAATATCTAAAACCGTAGCCACAACTTGTGAGTTCCCGGGCACAATTGTATATTTTTCCAGTGTAAAGGTCAACCTACTTATCTGTTAGTTTTGCACGCTCTTCCACCCCGGCCCCCCCGCCCGCCCGCCCCCCCATGCACACAAACACCCCCGATGGCCCTTCGTGTGTTGTGCTCTCATTTTCCGACCATCCATCCGCCGCGCGATGTTTGTGTAGGTGGATAGCGACACGGTCTGGAACGAGCTGCACTCGGCCAGCGCCGCGCGGATGGCGGCCGGCTGCGTGAACGAACTCGCATGCAAGGTGGCCTCTGGGGAGCTTAAGGTAGGGGAGGCGGCGGGCGCACCGGGGACGATGGCACTGGGATTTTGAAGGAAAGGCGGACGCGGGGTGGGGGGGGAGAGAGAGAGGCGGACACACGGAGAAAAACCGGGAGAGATAGAGGCTTCATTGTTAAATCGGTGCGGCGTTGTGTGGGTTGTCGTTCGTGTTTTGGTGGTAGAGGTTTTGGGGGGGGGTTTTGGTTGACTGTGGCCTGGGTTAGCTAATACGTGACCTGTCGGGTGGCTTGACATGCCTCGAACTCTGACTGGCTACTGGGGCCCTCCTTTCCCTGTGGCCTCACTTTGCATTTGTGGGCCACAGTTTGTCGCTGCTTCAATCGGTTTTTTCCTTATTTTTTAAATCTTTCTTTTCGCCCGTCATCCCCGTATTACCCCTACGTGATTGCTTTTGTTTAAAACAATGTGAGTCGCTGTTGCATTTTCGCACTAAATGCGTGTAAATCCCCGTTTTCATCGTGAGTTACAAGCTGATGGGCAGAAAGCTGACAAAAAATAGCGTTTGGAGATAAGGACGTGAATGAACTCGAGAGAGTGATCGGTGTGGTTGCACAGGTGTGGGATATTTAGTTTCGGATATATTACATGTTATAACGGAAACAGGAAATTGCACTTTTACGGACAAGCCTTTGCCCAGATATTGCTCCCTTTTACAATAAGCAATGGGTGATGTGAAACGGGACAGGGTTTTATGCGTGTCCCGTTGTATGACGTGTACATGGATAGCACACGTGCGCACATGCACGAGTACTGCTGTACGCGTGCTTTGAAACGCGCGCAAGAACGCATTCATTCACACGACCCCGCACACATTCTCACACCTGCACATACACGAACGCACACCCGCACACATGAGCATGCGAGCTGACGCGCACACACACACGCACGATCACATGTATATACAAACTCTCGCCACCCATCGGCCGCCCAAGGGACCGTTACGGCACTTGTAGAAAAAATATTCTCACCGCGCGCTATTTGTCGTGCTGTCCACAGTTTCCGCTGGGTCTTCTCAAAACAATAAAATTCTGAATTGAGGCCACACACGTGGCCTCTATAAACAATGTTAAATCTCGTCGAATGTGCTTCGCCCTGTTCTGTTGTGGAGCGTAACACTTTGCGTCGTTAGTTTGCTTCTTGTGTGACTTGTTTTACGCTGGTAGTGTCAACGTGCCAGTTTAATACTCAGTGGGAAAATACCGTATTTAAGCGTCGTTTCATATTTAATAATATTAACATTTTACCTACTTTTCCACTTACGATAAGCTGTTTTTTTTATAAAACAATGGATAGTTGCCACAGCCTTATCAAACATAATTTTCACGTACAACGTTAGTGTTTCTAAACATCAATTAAGATTCTTCTTTTCACTTTTACGGCGGGTTTAAAATAAATAAATTTCAGCCGTTATAGATCCGTCAATGGATTAAGATTTGCCAGCACGAGAACACGTTAAGTGTTTTTGTGTGGGTCACACTTCACTATGCTGGTCAATGCTTGGTTAGTCAATGGGGGGCGGCGTGGATGGAGGGGAGGGGGCATGAGTACAAGATCAAACAATCATGTTGACTGTGGCCACCAATAGAACTTGGGTCACCGAGTTCGACTCCCAGCAGCGCTATCCACGCTACCACGGCTCTCCAACCCCGCAGAAGCGATTGTTTCTGTGAGTGTATTTATAGAACGCAATGCGCACGTTTTCGCTTTACAGTACATTCACACATGGCATTTCAAGGATGAGAAAACGCACCGCCTAACCATGAGTGTGCCGACCCCTGCAGAACGGCTTCGCGGTGGTGCGACCTCCGGGCCACCACGCCGAAGAGTCGGCGGCTATGTGAGTTTACACAGCCCGTCGCACACGGGAGGAAATGGGGGGGCGCGGAGAGGATCTCCTGCCCCCTTAGCCCACATTCACCCCCTCCATCACGGTGTGTCACTGATCCACCACAACCACCACCTGCCCCACTTCTCTCCCCCCCCCGCGTATATCCCACGTGCTGCAGCCTCACACCTGCACGGTTGAAGCGGCACAGCATGCGAGCGTGGTGCTGCACTGACATGTGGGGCTTTATAGCAACGTCTGTCCTCAGTGGGGGGGGGGGCATCAGTGGGTTTCATTGAGAGAGGGCGGAGAAGGGCACGCTTTCTGGCGAGGCTCAGGTTTCGTGCAGTGGATATTTATACAGTGTTTGCAAATGAGAGGTGCAATGCTTGTGATTGATGCTTATCACTGAGCAGGCATTTTTTGATCTTTTTTTTCTTTCAACATTGCATCCTTTTTACCCAAGCAATTAAATGAACATGATATTTTCCACATGCATTTTAAATTAATAATTGTGCCGGGGGCGGATTCTGTGTTTAGCTCATGAACGCCCTAGGATTTTATATTTATAACGACCAACATTTGGGGGGTTGAGTTGCCTATTAAAAAAAGAAAGCAAGACTCTAAAATAAGTTTTTTTTTCATCCACACATTAACTATTTAATTCTTTGCCAATTACGTAATGTTACGATGGTGTGAAAGGCAATTTCACATGTTTGTGTGCATCATTTCAAGTTGAAATGCAATCCTCTCTTTTCCTAATGCTATCTCAAAATATTTATTTTATATTTAGAGATTTAAGCCATTGCTTAAAGGCAAAATGGTTGTAATCCTGTGGTTTGTTTTTTCTTATATTAACTTGAAAGGAATTGAAATATCGCATTCAATGCCAGTGTTTTATCCGAAGCTGAGACATGAGGAAGAATTAGACTTCGAAGCCAATTAAATTAGGGAATGTCAAAATACATTAGAGGGACCTTTTGCAATGGGGAATGCTTAACAGATGAGGACGAAACGCATCAGCTGGGCTACTTATTGTTTCCATTTTGAGTACGATTGACCAGAAACAGGTTTCTCCACAAATCACGGGTGAAACATCCTTGTGTGTCCACGTCCGGACTAATGTTGCATTTATGCATCAGCCAGCTTGCTCGTTTATGTTACACGTGCAGTACGTACAGTTCAATTCAATATCAGTACCAGCGCTTAACACCATACAGGGTCGTAGGCGGGAGAGGCAGAGCCTATCCCGGCAGTCACAGGGTGCAAGGTGGGGCTATACCCAGAATATGATGCTAGTACATCGCAGAGCACTTATTTTGGGGGCCAATTCTAATTAGTCTAGGGAGCAGCGTGTCTTTGGACGGTGGGAGGAAGCCGCAGTACCCGGCGAAAATCCACGCGGACACAGGATGAGAAGCACGCAAACTCCACACAGAAACGCACCCGAGCCGGGAATCGAACCGGGGGATTCGTGCTGCGAGGCGGTCGCCCTGTGCATACAGCCGTGAGCAAATAAACCGTCATTTCTTTGCTAAGCATGGCAAGCATTCGTTGTTTTTTTTGCTGTGTATAGCAATGAAGGTATTGCAGTGCCGCTGACGCGAGTGATGCTTTTCTGCAGGGGTTTCTGCTTCTTCAACTCCGTGGCGATCGCTGCGAAGCTGTTGCAGCAGAAATACAACGTGAGAAAGATTCTCATCATCGACTGGGTGAGTACCCGCTAAACTACTGACTCCCAGCAAAGTACTCGCCCAGTCTGTCCAACAGAAGAAGAAGAAGACCGCATTGAAAAGCTCGTCTGGGAAAGAAGTACAGTGCTAGAGCACGCATCCAACCACAATATAACCGTCCTGACCAATTAACCGTGTGGTGTGACTGGCATTTTCTATTGATATTCACAAATATGACCTCTTTAGACACGCAAGAACGCATTTGTAATTTTACGTGCATTCGCTTTTAAAATCCAGCGAAACACTTTCCTTGTATATTTTTTTTGCTTTTATTAAATATTCTTTTCCACGTATGAAAAAGGCTTTACCATCTTACAAGCCACGAAAGAACAACCTGTCTATGCGTGTAGCTGCACAGAGCAAGCGTGTAAAACCAACCTTAGGTAAACTGGGAGAGAAAGGTGTAGGAAACATATATGGGCGGGAGAACATCTTCCTATTTTGAAGGAGATGAGTGCTTTATTTTTGATCAGTGTTCGTGTTGCAACTGTCCATTCATGTTCTTGCCTAACCAGCACAGTCACACTTAATTATACATCATGAACTTAAGAAATTTGCATATGTGCAAGCCTGTAAAGTAAGCCTGGCATGGACTGATACGGTAAGTCTAAAATACTACGTTCAATGGTAAGTAAATGCAACCACTCTTAGATGTGGTATATTTTCCATTTAAGTAGATACATAATACATATATATGGATCATTTTTCAAAAAAAATATCATTGCAACGTATGATTAGTTTCGAAATAATTGTTTAAAAACCAATTGGAAAATATGTTGTATATTTTTGCAATGCATATTTATCATAATTCATCGTGCTTAAATTACTACATATTAGCATTGCATGTTTTGACGTGACTGCATAGTATTGATTTTTCTTGTTGATTTTATGTAAAGGAAATTCCAATTAGTGACTATGCAGTAATATTTGAACCTACGCAGATTGTTTCGTTTTAAGACAAATTCTGCTTTATATATTCAGTAATTACTGATAAAAAAATCTTACAAAACGACCCTATGACTAATATTGAAATTTATAACGTGCACATAGTCACTCTATTTTGAAGGTATTCATTCATTATTTTTGAAGGCGAAAAAAAAATCTTATGATGTTTAAAACTGAGCCTTTAGAGCTCAGCTAAGGAATCTTTTGCTTCTTAACCCATCACATAAAACCTTCGAGATTCTAAACGCAACAGAAGAATTGAACCACATGTTTTTTCCCCACCAATTCCTGAACACTGAATCTCCCTTAAATGAAGGAAATCTCTGTGCAGCAATAAAAAAAACGAAATCCTTCCAACGAATGAACATATATTATGTTCTGCCCAGATGTAATTGTGAGTGCAAAGGGCACAAAAGCACTAAAAAAACAGAACATATATTGATCAAATGTTCACAATAAAAGTATATGCTTGCAGCTGTTGCAAATTTACATTTAAACCAATTCTGCACTAAGCTTTTTGTTAAATTTTCACTAAGCCAATGACCTCCTACTCCAATAAAATTGGATTAAAATATTATATTATTTTAATTGCACTACAATTTCGATGACTGTTTAAGGGTTTTTCACAATTAACATTCTGTGCTGGCCATGCAAGTTATGAATAATGACCCTGAAGACATATTCTTCATCTACAATTTAGGAACAATTTTTTTTTACATATTTATTTTCCTAAACACTATGAAGCTGTCCCAAACAAATGTAAAATTTTAAAAACATTTGTAAAATAATTATTTTCTTTCTTTAACGAAGATAGTTTTTTTCCACTCTTCCATATGGAGAAAATGTTTTCACACTTTGTTCTTAAATGTTTCGTATTTTAAAATCGTTAAGTATGCAGGCGTTTAGGCGCAACCTTGGCTCACCCCACTTAATTTGAGTCATTTTACACACGTGAAGGGCAATGATTGCTGTACATACTCTGTATACACTGTTATTCATACGTTTGTAAACATTAATATAATATCGCAGAAGACCTAATTGCATCCCCTGAAATCGTATAATAATGACCGTTCCGTGTATATGTTTGAAGAGCAGGACAAATGATAAATAATTGCTTATTATACATTTATTTTTACCATTTGTTATTCCTGTGAAAAGATGGAAAAGCAACAGCTAGCTCACTTGTCCCTCAATTTAAATTCAAGTAATATGCCCAAACACACTACTCCTCGACGAATCATTTCATTTTAAAGCAAAAGAATAGGAAACAAATTTCAGAAAACTGTCGCCAGTCCGTCCTGCCACACGACAAAAGAAGATGGAACGACGACGATTCTGATCCTGCTGCCAAATGTGATGCGGGGAGGGTGAGCGAGGCGGGATGGCGCTGCGCGTGTGTGCGCGCGTGTGTGACCGTGGCTCCCTCCCGCAGGACGTCCATCACGGCAACGGCACACAGCAGGCGTTCTATGGCGACTCGTCTGTGCTCTACCTCTCGCTGCACCGCTACGACGGGGGGAACTTCTTCCCGGGGAGCGGAGCGTCCGAGGAGGTCAGTTGCCGGCAACGGCGGCGGCAGCAAGCAAGCAGCAGGAGTAACGGCGTAAATAGATTGATATTTATTTTCACAG
>JAZEWT010000001.1:41211569-41240699 GCA_036362905.1 Mordacia mordax
CATGTTTTTCTTTGGTTTAAGCCATATTTATCTTCATATACACTTTGCAGCCTTCCATTTGACTATCAGTCACGTTGTCCACATCATTACATAATTGTTGGTAATTAACTTGACTGATGGACGTTTTCACAGCTCAACGTTTACGAATTGCTCTCAAGCTGCCGTTTTGGAATAGCCCGACGATGCCTTCAACGTTCGGAGCAAAATGTTGTGAACAAGCGAGGAAGGAATGCTCAACGCAGCTATCTTGAAAGAGCAGCGCTTGAATTTAAATATCAGATTGTTAGCGAATTTAAGGTGAACACTTTCACCATTTATGTTCCGCCTTTAGTTCTCCAATCATTCTTACAGAACATATATTATAATGTCACTTTAGCCTTGGTGAGAGAAAACATCTACAATCTCAGTATAACTTTCATTTATATATTTTAAGTTATGAAGGCAATGGTTTATGAGCGTTCAAATGGCCACATTGGTTGCCACTAGGGATGGGGACAAATATAAATCTGGATCAAAATACGAGTGGGCATGTTGGCACATTTTGGGAAGTTTGAATAACTCCATATCTGCATGCTGAATCAGAAACTGAAAATGTACAGTCAGTGGCTGTGTTGGCAGCACAATGTGCACGTGCAAATACATGGCAGGCAGTGCTCCAGCCACATCAAAGTCTCAAATACACATTTGAATTGCACTGAAATAACTTGTGTAGCTAAAAATCTATTTAAAATATACTGGTGTAGCATGATGTATCGTGTACTGTATTATATATGAACTGGAGTAGCTTTTGTAGTTGATAATGCATTTCAAATGCTCTAGAAATAGTGTTGTCAAACATAATGTATTTTAAATGCACAACAATATCTTACGTAGGGTTGAATGTACAAGCTTCATTGTGACCACATTGTGATTAGTTTACTGCTGTGCTTTTTAAACTCGAGCAATAGAGAGTGTACAGTGATTTGGTCTGATTCGGTTCTGAGAACAATTTTCATTGTATTCAATTTGGCTCCGATGAATTCATCCCATCGCTGGTTTCCACAGAACCACAGAGTCACTGTCGTGCATATATACAGCGTCCCGCAATGGAACTGGTATGAAATCACTAGAGGTACCCCTGCCATCCTCTTTACACACTTGAGGCATCTCTCCGTCAGACGTGCTTGCTTTTGAGATCCAGAGAGTGACAGACGCTTGAGAATTCTACATGTTCCTGATTCCATCCAGAATGGACTCCAGTCCAAATTTTAACTCCCACCAGAGCATTCCGGGTCATTCCGGCACATTCCGGCACATTCCCACCCCTCTCGCTGTGTATAATAATTCACATCTCAAAACGTTGTAATGTATGTCATGAAAGAGTTGAATGAATACGTTCAACAATAAATGTAGACTGAACTGTATTATCTGTACACTAAGTAAGTTATAAATGTAATAATCACTTTGATATATTTAGATTTTGTATTTAACTCGTATTATTTGAACACAAAGAGTGGACTTGAAAAAAAAGTCTACTGCTTGGTCAATGTGACTTTTTAGCATCTTTGTTTTAAAAGTCAGATCCACCGGCATATATTGCTTCAGAGTAACTCTGTTGACTCAGAGTTGTCTCTGGTTCTTTGGAACATTTTAATTACGAGAGGAAATGTTTGTAACATGGAACAAAATGCACAGGCCAAGGCAACTAGTTGACACTGCAATGGTTCGTGCTCAAATTAAAACAATTATGATGCAACTCGAGATTTGTTTAATGTCATACGTTTGTACTATTGGTACTTTTTTTGCCAGTAAGAGTTGTTTAAAAGAAGAGGCATTGCCCATTTTTCTGGCAATAATAGTGTTAAGTTCTTAAAAACACCAAACAAACACTTTTCATAACGTGTCAAGTTTGCAAAAACCACACACGTTGGTGGTAAATACTGCAAACAGCACGCTTTGATAATATATGCATTGTCCTTGAAACTGCTGGGCCTGCATCTCTCTCTCTCTCTCTCTCGTGTTCTCTCCCAGTCATCTGCGACCATGGCCTTCAGTTAGTTCCTTCCATGACATTATTCGGTAACTTCATGCTAGTTGCTCCCACTGTCATACAACTGTTCAAATTGCGTATATGCTGACATCACTGTCTAACACAGATTTATTATAAGTATATATTCCAGTCAAATATTCTATTAAAACATTGAATTATAATTCTGTAATAGAACCTGTACTGACTTTGGAGTGCGATTATGAGTAGCACTAAGAGGTTAATAACATTGTACTTGGTTATTTGTGTATTTAAATTATTTTTTTCCGACCGCAGACTAATTTGATTGTTTCCATCATTTTCACAAAAATAACCAATAAGTGGAAAATAAGGCTGAAAAAGGCACAAAAAAGCGTGGTGCTGTATGCATAAAACTTGAGGTTGTCAAAGATTGGAACCCAGTACCTTCAGTGCTGATGTACTTACATAAAAACACGGATATAATTATAAAAATTGCACGTTTAGAGCGCTTTTCACTCCAGGGTCACAATGTAAGTTGCATGGCTCGATGTGAGGGAATTGCTCTCCATAGTTCTTCTTTCGGGATAGCCGTGTCGAGTGTTCCTTCTCGCTCCTTCACGACATTTCAGTTCCCTTGTTGGAGCCATCATCAAGCATTCTGATGATGCCTCCAATCTGTTTGATGTAACAGTGCACATAAAGACACTTTATCCATTATATAGAGACGAGTGTAATTCCCTGTCACAAATGACAGGCTGGAAGAATTGCGTTTTATTGATAAACAATTCAAACAAAAACTTGTCTTTTTTTCACACGCAAAAATTGCCTGTCCAAATCTAAGTGACTATGTTATTAGATTTGTATGGCAGGTAGTCGTTCCAGAACCCAGATCGGACCCAAAACGTCAGAAGCACATTTTACAACGAATAACGTCATTGAGCCAAATGTTGAAGACAGTCAGCCAAGCCATCCTCACGGTGGAGCCATTCAAAGAGCGTTTCACACACACACACGTTGCACTTGCGTTTAATATCAAGCAATGTATATATTTCCCTTTTTTTATTGTTCATAAAGTAGTTGTCCATGAGGAAGACTCACCCTCATGATAGGAATGAGGCATTTTCACAACTGCCTCAGAGCTGTAAACAGGAAATCACTGCCTCAATGCCCATTTGAGCAAGATATCACGTTAACTTTTTTATTGTTAATTCATTATTCTTTTAAAATGTGAATTGTTCACGCATTTTTGAGTACAGAACAATAAGAAATAATCCTGAATTTAGCATTATATGTAAGCAATGTCTGCTCATAAAATGTACTGGAACATTGTTGACAAATGTTACAATTTGTAATATTCTGTACTGTATATCACATACAGATCATAAACATGGGTCGCTAATACGCATCGAAAAGTATTTCACCGTTCATTGAAAATCATTATAGTGGACATGACAAAAATGGGATTATCTCCTCTCATCTCAATGTCAGAAAACGCTTAGTCCTGTACAGGATCGCTGTGAGCCAGAGTATATACCGGCAGACACAGGGCGCAAGGCAGGGATATACCCACGATGGGACACCAGTCCATCACCGGGCACTGCAGGCAGTTTAGTCTGTGAGCCAATTAACCTATGCAGCAGCATGTTTTTTGGACTGTGGGAGGAAATCGGAGTGCCTAGCGAAAACCCATGTGGACACGGGGACAACATGCAAACTCCATATAGAAAGGCACCCGAGCCGAAATTTGAACCCGGGACCTTCTTGCTGTGAGGCGACAGTGCTACCTACTGAGCCACCGTGCCGCCCAAAAATAGGACTATAATTAGCTAATTAGTAGAAAGGAACTTAATTGATGGGCATATAATTTGGGCTATAATGATATTCGCATCAATTAAGTGCCTTTCTACAAGTTGCTAAATATTGTGACACTGTGGATTTTTACGGTTTGATATATGAGAATTGTTTTAAGAGCTGGTATTTCATGACAGCCATATCGAGCGTTCATCTTCTGTCCTGCACAGAGACTTCTAAGTCAGACGCCCGGTGATGTCTCAACACGGCTATCCCAAATGGGCAGACCTTAAGAGGAGTTAAGCGACACACAAATCATTCATAAGCCTGATGGTGCCTCCCGCATGGGAGGCGAATCTTCGCGAACGAGCGAGTAACTCTCGACGCGGCTGTCTTTGTGTGCTTCTTGCTTTCGTGTGTTCCGGCAGGACGGTGGTGCTGCCGATCGCCAACGAATTCTCGCCGGACGTGGTGCTCGTGTCGTCAGGTTTTGACGCGGCAGAGGGGCATCCACCACCTCTCGGGGGGTACAAGGTTTCCGCGAAGTGTAAGACAATTCCCGTTGGAGACGCTTTGTTTTTCGTAGAAAATTTACCAGTTCGTTCATCAAACGGTAACGTGTACGTTATCCTTTAATGTTGCGCACGTTGCTCTACTCGCGTCCACTTTACGTCTCTAACATGCAGGTATACACACTCAAGTTGGGCCGAGATGGATTGCAGCTGTATATGAGCAAAGACAATGGAATGACTATGGAAATGCCTTCAGTATGAAAAGAACACACAGTAGATGATGGTTGTGATGATGATGATGATGGAGCTGTATGAATTGAAGTAGTAAATAATTTTATGTCGCTTCAAAATGGCTGACATGCTTGCACATTGAATGTGTTTTCGTTGTTTGGATTTACAGCGACGGTCAATAATAATCGCGTTGTTTTTGCACACCGTGTACCATGCGATGAAAGTGTCCGCCATCGTATAGGTAAATTAAATGCACGTGCAGCGTTGGGATGAAGGGAGGATGGATTATAGATTGACGGGCTGCATTAATATCCACCTGCGAGAGCTGACGTGGATTGTGGTTGGGGGGGAAGTAAAAAAACAGCTTCGTGGTTGAGGTCTTCACAAAACCACACCACCCACTCGCTTGACGTTCACCTCCCCAACCACAAATGCTTACAGGCCCATGCGACCCAAACTTATCCCATCAGGTGTCATGTCAGAGCCTTTCCTCAAAGTGTTCCTAGCGCACGGTTCGGGCTGCGATTGATTACGGCGCCGTGTGAGTTTGTTTGAGACCCCCTTCGCCAACAGTGGGCGGCATCTGGTTCGGGGTAGCGCCGTTTCCTCACTGCTCACCGCGCCGCAAAGCCGGCCTCTTTTCAAGTGGAACCCTTCTGGGGATTGGCGAGTCGCTGCCAAGTCCCCAGCCGTGGAATGCGTGTACACACTGAAATTTAAAAATACTTAAAAGAGCCAGCAAGCTAGATTTAACTCAATAGCGGTGCGCATGAAGAAAAAAAGTTCCTTTTTTTGCTGTTGGCTTTAGATTATTTTCAGAATCAAAATTAGTTTACATTAAAACCGTACTAATCATTCCTCCGTTAATTTATCCAGTTATGTTTTCCAGAGTTTTTTTAACAGCACAGTTTTATTTGTGTTTATTTCTACAGCTTCAATAAACACGTGACAACGCCAGAACACCGATAACACATTACTTTTCTTCATCCCTATGACGTTTTAGTGATATATTTGACACATTAAAATGCCAAGTGCCATGAAAGTAGATTAACACGCTTTCGAAGGCCCAATTAATCTTCTTTACATCATTTTATTTATAGCTCGTGGCTCGTAGGTGAGTGTGGGAGGGCATTTGTTGCAGGAGCGATTGCCCCCGTAATGTTCTTTCTGTGATGTTTTTGGAAATAATTGTGGCTCGCGTTTGTGGTTGCTTGTGTTTGTGCGCACCATTTGTCTGGTTTTTGTGTTTGCCTTACACCACATCTCCCATGACTTCCTGATAAAAACAACTAGCTGACTCAGTGACCGCTAATTGTCTCTGACTCAACCACCGTATAACATCAATTTTTGAAACCGTGAATACTTTTAAATACAAATACTCGTCTATTTATATCGTGACGTAAGAACAGTCAGTGCTGATGGTATTTCATTTAATAATTACCAACATCGTCATCATTATTCACATAACTGACGTCAGTTGTTTATAATTGAGGTTATTTTTCGCAAGGTCATGCCAAGACAAACATAATTTTTTTTCCAACACACCTAACACATTTTAGATCATAAACACTGTGGTCTGCTGTTTTCGTTTTCATTTTGGCATGCTGACTAATGTGACCTTGGGGATCTTTCTATTTGCCATTCTAGAAACATGACCAACCCAAATAAGTTAATATATCTCAAAGAGTGTGACATCTGCTAAGACCAATTACTGAGCTCACGGTTTGAATACAATTCTTTTGTCAAAACTTACTCTTCAGGATGTTATTCCTGGGCAAATTTAAAATACATGCAGTGGGAATGTGTTTTTTTCCCTCCCACCGGTTTTATTCAGAGCTATGGAAATTGCACCAACCTTTTCACATAACTTAATTGGCTATAATTGTAACAAAATGCCTTCGGTTCAGAAATGATTAAAGTTGATCATCAATAAAGTATTAACTTTAATTATCTGCGTCTAGATAGTTAACGGAAGAGAAGACGTCTGTAAACCTGTATCTTCCACAGTGGTGCAATGGATTAGAAAATATTATGAATTGATCGAAGCAATCCTAATTGCCACCGTGTCCACTCTATTAAAGCAGATACTTCTTTAATAGTTACACACCAGGCCTGTGTGCATCCATGCAGGAGATGGGATCTCCCACCCAAAGCATTCAATGAACGATACTACAACAAGACGGTGTCTGGCTAACATAGGGTTGAGTAAGTGCGTGTTATCTGCATTGTGGGATAATTGTTCTTTGCACAAATTAAAAATAGGAGCACAGCTGCAATTTGTGCAGATTTCGTGCAGAAACTAATGGTAATTGTGTCACAGACTACGTATCCAATACCACACCTTGCTCAACGTGTGACAGTATGTGCATATGTGTGCTTAGCATCACGAATAATGAGTTTGCTTAATAAATATGAGGCTACTGGATTATCCACGATGTACATTTATAGAAACATTCCCTAATGGCATTTTCTTTCTGTTAGCCATTCAACGGCTACAAGTATACAGTGTGTGGTTTTGATATGGCCAGGGGTAGGTTGTTCGACGAGGCACCAGCTGTGACGTTCAAGGCCTGTGACCTGACACTCGCCATTCCTCACCACCACATCTTATTCGTGAGCCATATCCTTGATTCCAGTTTCTGGTTAGAGGTCTTAACAGCATTAAGGGTCCAGGTTCAAACCCTGTCCAGGGCTTGATAACTCGGCAAGTCATTCCTTTTTGGTTGATAAAATCAGTACCACTGTAAACGCATAGTATTCATATGCCCTTGTTCAAGTCAAGGGTTAAGATCCATTTCTTTTCACGTACTTGTAGCAAATTTTTTTCTTTTCCGAAGCGTATAGAGATACTGTTGCATTCAGACACGACAAAAGTGAAAATTGTATCGAATAATTGTATAAGGAGATTGGCGTCTGACCTGGGATTGCATATTCGTAACACTGCCTCAAGGCCACTGATGGAGATGAGAACTGCTACGTTGCATACCCGAGCAGAGCGGTGATCGACACTTTCACTCGACACGACCGCCACGGGTCAGCCCTGTCCCTCACCAGCGCTCACGGCTGTGGCCTCTCGGTGCAGGTTTCGGGCACCTGACGCGGCAGCTCATGGGGCTGGCAGGTGGCCGCGTGGTAATGGCGCTCGAGGGCGGGCATGACCTGGCGGCGATCTGCGACGGCTCCGAGTCCTGCATCTCGGCCCTGCTCGGCAATGAGGTGAGAGCCCCCGCCACCGCTACCCCCCGGACAATGTCACCCGAACGCCTGCCTGTCTTCTTCCTGTCCAGCCCCTTTACGCGAAGGCTGCTGGTTCTGCGATCCACCGCCAGAAAGAAGTCCTCCACTGTTGGCTATCATTATCGCGTCACGAATATTCCTTATAATTTCTTGCATCCTCATTGACGCCTCGCAAAGTGTCTTATTTCAGAAACCGTATTCTCTTTTACAACCTAACAAATTAACACCAATGTATTGGAGTGACCAAATTACATTTACCGTCAACGTTTCATAAAGCGCCTATATTAAATTACAGATGTCGAACGTATTTTGGAATTCTGTTAAGAAGTAATCGCTGAGGTTTTCATGGAGGAACATGTAACATTTGAACTCGTGATAATGCAAAAAGAAACACTGTACTGATGTTTCATTCATGCATTCATTATCAATACTCGTTTTATCCCGAACAGGGTGGCGGGGAATTGGGGCGGAATCTATCCCGGTTGACAGGGCGCAAGTTGGGGGAATACCCAGGATGTGACGCCAGTACATCGCAGGACACACTTTTTGGGCAATTTACTCAGCAGACTAATTAACCTAAGCAGCAGCGTGTCATTGTACGGTGGGAGGAAACCGGAGTACCTGGTGAAAACCCACGAGGGCACGGGAAGAACATGCAAACTCCACACAGAAGTACTGATTTCAATTACTAAAAAAAACGACGCATAGAGCAAATGGGAATGTGTGCACTTAGAGTGAAACTTTGGGGACCGATTGGGTATTAAAGAGGCTCTTTGTTGCATAGCATAATATTTAAATGCAAGTAACCACTTTACAGCACCTTGCAAAGGGGTTCTCTAAATTAGCTGTTAATGTTGCCCTTGGTGATCCGAATATGGAAAGTAGTAAGTGATTGGAGCAAGTCCCGAAACAGCAATCTTGCTAAACTTTCGGCCAAACTCATATGCCTTTTAAGATGAATGTATAACTAACTAGCTTTTTGCCAAAATGCCAGAGAGAGAGAGAAAAAAAAGGTCCCGTATTAACCATAATCAGGCTGGCAAGCGTGTCACTCCAGCAGGGTCTATATAAACAGGCCGTCAATCAAAACTCCGGACAATGTTATTATCCATTTCCTGGTAAATATTTCCACAAGTCCCCGTGCACAAAGGCTAATCTGTTCCTCTCTGCGAGGGGCTTGGAAACCCCTGCAGCCAGAGTCCTGACCCTCAAAGGCGAGTGGCCACGCGTCCACAGAGCCACGCACGCTATAAATAGCCTTGACGACTCCGTGAGATTAAGTCGTGTGCACTTTTTTTGCATAACCGCTGACCTCCGTGTATCGCACAGGAACAAAAAAAAGGATACTTGATCAATGTTCATAGCCGTGCATAATAATGTGTGAGCCTCCGACCTCGGGGTTAATGTGGCAGGGTTCACGGTGCTTGTTTAGGGTCGTCCTACTGTCCTCCACTGCTTTTCTTGGCACTGGCTTCAATAAATTACTGTCTTTTTGACACTGTTACAACAATGGTTGGAAAAAAAACACTCAGTCAGGGCCTATCTTTGAAAATGTAGCCTCATTTGAAGCGATAAAATCTGATTTAATCAGAGCTGTGCTCTGTTAGTTTTTGGGGCATGTGGCAATATTGCTATTTTTATTTAACCATTTTTTAAAATTTACGTGCAATTGTTGCCACATCCTAATTAGCTATCACGTATTACCTACTGTGGTAAGTGTTCAGTATTCATTTACTGTTGCATATTTTGTCAACATATTTCACACATACATTAATTTAATGATGTAGATTATCACGGCTCGATGCATGATGATTGCTTCGAAAAGCTGCTCTCTCGGGACAGCCGCGTCGATGGCTCTCTCTCCTCTCCTCGCGACGTTTCGCCTCACACGTTGGAGGCATCCTCAGGCGTAGTAGCAGCTTTTCGAAGCAGTCATCATACATTAATTTTCAACTTTCCAACGATAAAGTAATAATTTATTGTCATACATGTCAGGGTTGTTCAAAAATTACCGATAACAAATGTGAATCAACAGAAGGTATTTCTTGGCATCCTGTCTCTATTTTATCCGCTTTTACTTAACTTACATTGGGGGATGTGTGTAATGGTTAAAGTTTTTGAGCACAAAGTTAAAGCATTTCCGATAAAGGTGGAGAGCTGAAATTTTGTACGCAGACATAACTCGGATGACAATGCAATCTAGTGAAAAGTATGAAGACCGGTGACAAGCCGATCCTGGGCCCGCCATAGAAACGAGCCTTTAAAATTACTATTTATTTAGTCTGATGGGGTTGATATTTTCCCAATGCCAGACATGCACTGAGCTGACTTGACATTTTTACGTCTGTAGGGGGCAATGCCTAGTTAGGGGTGAACCAGTCCACAACTTTACACCTCTTAACGATTTCTATAAATTAATCGGATTCTTGCCCATCAAAAATTGTTGGATGCAAGAATTCTGTTTTGTTGATTTAACAATTCAAAGAGCTTGACTTGATTTGCAAGAAAAAAATCAAATAATAAATGGCTAAGACTAAAAAAAGTAGAAAATAAAATAGGATAAATTTTTCATTTTAAAATGACCGGCTTTTACCGCACTCAGAAGTAGAATATATATATTTTTTTTAACACAAAATCTATCTGGGGATACAGACTAAAAGCGGGTGGCCAAACACTGACCATATCACACTATAATAATATTTTCCTTTAATGAAAACCTTTGAACCTTACTGATATTAAGTGATAACTGAGAGTTGTTCCTTTTACAAAACATTAGAAAAAACACGTATTTATGACTAAAATAATTAAAATGTAAATTTCACAGTATTATCACTCAATCGTAAGTCACATTGTGTTTGGCCACCCGCTTTAAGTCTGTATCCCTAGATAGATTGATTTTGTGTTCAAATTTTTGTTCTACTTATGAGTGCGGTAAGAGCGGGTCATTTCAATTTTAAATTTTTATTCTATTTTATTCTCCTTCCAAAGCGTCTGGACAGTATGGACAAGTAGACACATACCGAATAGGGAGCGGTATAGAGCTCCCTTTAGTGGAGAGCCTTCCAGCAGCAGTGTTGTGAGCAAGCAATTGCAGGGCTGCACCTTTACCATTGCAGGAAAGATTACGCTGCTGAGCTATCACCATTACCTTGCCAATAATCCGCCTAATCTTATAACATTGATTTTGCAATGTTCCCCTGTTTGGAAATGTGGAATCTGGTACAATGTTTGCAAACAGCATTGCTCATGCTCGAGTGAGCCTCTGCTGAATATATTTGAATGACTGATGTTTGTACACTTTATAAACAAACAGTCGCAGGATTTCAAGGAAATTGGCTACCAGGGAGCAGCGCTTATCGCTGTACCGCAGCAAACTTGAAAAACTCCCCACCCCACATGATGTTGTGTGGGAGCCTCTGCGCTGATATTTTGTTACCAACTCATTTCAATGAAAAGCCGGTTCTCGGGGGAGTTTTACGAATGGGGTGAAATGCACGACGTTTTACGTCGTGTTGATGTGTGAAATGTTTCATAATCATTTGTCACCCGCGTGCAGACTGGTAGCTACTGGCAGTCTTTGGCACACGAATCTCCCTGTAACTCATCACGCTGATTTATAACACCATTAGGAACCCAAGAGAAAAGAAAATGTGATTAATAAATTATGCTGGGTATGTAATAATGTGTCGCTGACACATTGGGTGGAAAAAATACAAGGTAAATTTAAAGTTAACAACTTGTCATGTGGTGAAGTGGCCGCACAGTTGCTAGTGAGTTCTATTCAAGACCATAGCTAACGTAATGCACAGATAACTGAACGAGTTTTGGGTCCATCTCTCTTACAAAGCAGTACGCACCAACGTGGTGAAGTATGATCAAACAACCCCCATGACTGATATGGTATTAAAATACTTTCACCCAGCAGCGGATTAACAAGGGTCTCTAATAAAAGTGAAAACAAACATGCCAGGAATCAGTGTTTCAGTTTTCTTTTACCATTTCCTAATCACAAGCGATACACTTTCCTCTATAACTATAGTAACACTTTGGGTTGTGATATTTAAAGTCTCGAATAGCTGAGGAACATAACGACTGTGCTGGGCATTGCTATGGATTGTCATGATGATGTCATTGTTGGGGTCTTGTTCTTTCCCAAAGCCTCAGGCCATTCTCCACGCAGTTCACACAGGACCACTCTGCCTATAGGGGAAGGAAGCATTTAACTCTGTGTCACTGTCTGCAGGCCTTGTGGGAGATTGGATTGTCAGCAAATGACGATCTCCATGCCCCACCGCAGAGTCTCCATACTTTATCAGATCGTTGGGAAAGTGAAGCGCAGCAAACGCTGCACATCGACGCCTACAGTGCACCCACCACGTTCACCCACTCAGATGGCAGTGTATTCAGTCACTTGTTCGTATACAAATGTATGAGGCAAAAGGTTGCACGCGTGCTCTCACATTGCACTTGCACTTTCCGTGGCTGTGTGCGAATCGTGTGCCATGTTTCGCATTGGATGTTTATGTTGGAACTGTTCCAGTAGAATCCTGAATTAAATTAGATGACTTGCAGTCGCCTGTTTTTGCACCTGCTCACGTGGTACAGGTAATTCTGCGTTTAGTTGATTGAATTAAACAAAAAGTTTGCACACATGGAAACCGACAGGCCACTTTAAACAAATAGCTTTTTCTCAAAGATATGTCAGCATGTTCCAAAACAGAAGCAGATGGATGTATATCTTCGCAACCTTCAGATCAGGGTGAAAAATACGAATTGAGAGTGTAAATTGCACGCACGTTTAATGCCCCCTTTATTTCTGTTTAAACTGAAAAATAAATTTGGGCTGTTTAAAGTGCATGTTTCCACTGAACTGTGCAATACCTTACCTTAACATTTGCAGCAGTATTTACAATGGCATTGCCAATTGTGCTGTCGGGAATTCTTTGTACAGTTCCCAGGTCCTGCCCTCATTTCCCCGAGTTCTCGAAACTGCTCGGAGGCGGCTCCTGTGACGCCTATTGGGCAGCAACTTTAATTTGAATTCACGACGTGAGTTCTTTTTTTTACGCAGGTTTTGTGTCCTCGTTTCACTTTGGGAATTAAAGCAGGATTTATTTATTTTCTTGCCACAGGAATTCAGGTGACCGTGGAGGCTGAGTTGCAAATTTGCACTTGCAAAGTGACTTTTTAAGTAATTGATGTCCCGTTAATTGCTTTTCGTCATGCTTGCAAAAGCGTGAAAATGTGTGTGTTTGCAGCTCTATGAGGCAGCTTGTTTTTACCCAAAAACTGACAAGTTTTACTCTTGTTGTGTTGGGTGATCCTATAATACAGTGCACCTTTTCACACAAAGACAGACATTCCTAGTAGAGTCTGCAATAGGCTGTTGGGCAGAGCGCAGTTAGCGAGCACATATGAAGGCCTGCATAGCACACGAAAATGGCCTGGCTGCCGTTACTTCTCCAATGCTGATGGTTACATACTGCACCAGGTACTCATTTAAAGCTGAGTCGACCTAGCGGAGGCTCAGATCCAGTTCAGATATTGACCGCTGTCGTTGGTCGTGAGCAGGATTCGACCTCAGGTCTCTGGGTTCGTAGCAAAGCGCACTGACGGACTGCGCTACAGCTTCCCATCATGTTCCCACGCACAAACATTCCGTCACTTCATGTGCATTCGGTACACTTATCAACTGTCACACATTGCTTACTCTCTCATTGGCTGTAAGAACGCCCTCCCCCTACCCAACCCCAATGTTTGAATGTCTTAACCAATTTTCTTGCTAAGGTGTGTCAGCTGACATCGTAGCATACGCAGGGGAGGTCGCATGCGGGCCTCTTAGTGCTGACTGAGCTGCCTATGTTCTAAATTTCCCTGCATTAGGAGTGGGCAGTTAGAGACGGTGATTGCGTGTTGATGGAAGCGTGCGTGTCTTGGTTGCCGTTATTTCAGTTCATAGTTGGGGGGTGTTGTTAGCTTGTTCTGTTGCGTCTAAAATAAAACAGGGGCAGGGGGGTGGTTGAGAAGAGTAATCCACTGTGACAGATGCGTGCATGTCCAGCACCGTGTGTGCAAAGAGAGGGCCTTTTAGGACGTGATAATTATTTATGCCAACTCATTTGTCTGTAGCCTGGCGGACTACCATCTGTTGGGAAAGCTTGTATTGTAGGGCACTGAAGGACCGTAAAACGTTTATCGTTTTTTTTTAAATAAAGAGAGTTTGTGCCATAAGGGGGTCAAAATTGTGAAATGTTGTAGGTGTTATGTATTTTGATACTGTATGACAATGTATGGTCTCCGTGGGTATAATAGCCACCACATCACAATAGTCAATTTATATTATTGTTTATGGTGGTGGGGAGGAGATTGGAGGGAGTGTCTGCAATATTTAAATGAAATTTGCATGTCAGAGTCACATTCACTTGTAACACATGTACTGCTTAGCAAGTTGCTGGTTTTCAATGAGTGCTTATATTTACGTTTATTTGACAGAGAGAAGAGTGCTTTTTGAGACATGATACTTTAGTTGGTTCTGCAAGCCGTCTCTGAGAAGTATTTGAAAGTGCAGAACATTACACAAAGTTGATTTACGACATCACTTCTTGGTGTCTGGCTCCTTGTGCGTGTGTGTAAACGACCCTGCGCGTGTATGTGTGTGTGTGTGTTACAGCTGGAGCCTCTCTCCATGGACATCCTTCAGCAGCAGCCCAACCCCAACGCTGTGGCCTCTCTAGAGAAGGTCATCGACATTCAGAGTAAGGGACAGCTTTAATTTAAACAATGTCAATAAAACGCGACGGGCCAAAACCAAAACGCTTGACTCCTCGTAAAAAATACCATGAGAAAACAATCTGGAATTACTTTCTACTCCAATGTATTATGCACAGCGTCACTGTAAAGTATGGGTAAAGCACAGCCCTGAAACGTTTTGCTCTTGCCACAGCTTGGGAGAAGGCCCTCAATGAGACGGGGCTTCCCTGAGCGCCTTCTAGCGGAGAATATTTTGTCCCACTCTTCCACGATGACCAGACGTCTTGGATGAAATGAATGCACCCAGACTTATTACCATAGAGTATGACATGACAAATGCATTAATAAAGCACAGATTGTGCCCTTGGAATATGTCAGTATCACTTGGCCTAACGTTCAGAGTGATACAAATAATCATGTATACTAAAGACTCTTGAAGGAGGAAAAAAGAAGCTCTTTAACCATCATAAATCCACTGCTGCTAGAAAAGACCAACGTACACATAAAAGGCAAAACATGTTTGGGTTTCTCTTTCAGGAAGGAAAAGGCAATAGGGCAAAGGTTACAAGAGTCAGTTGACCCCAGGGGTGCTGCGGTCCTGCCGCATTATGACCTCCCAAAAATTACCCCTTCATTCAGAATAATCTTCCCGTGGAGCACTCAGGTCAGATGTTCTTGGGTTTCCAGCAGCGAGCGGCTGCCACTTGCACGTTGCCTCTAGTCTTACTGAAGATCACGTTGCAAATTGTAAACAAAATTCTTCGAGCCTTTCATTAAAACATATTTATTATTTTACAAGGTGGGGGTGCCGGGGGAGGGGGGTGCGAGCCACGGTTATTAACCGCTTTTAACTTTGGAGACGTCAGCTGAAGCAATTTGGTGGTGAATGACACAGCTGCCTGTGCGATTCGACAAATAAAAACGCATTTATTGTCCGCTACGTAAAGCCGAAGGAGCGTGCGCGGGCGCGTGTTCACGCCGAGATGGGAACGAGTGGAGGGGGGAAACGATGACGTATTTGTTACTGCACTGCTGTTGAGCGGTCTCCCTTTCCTGGCCAAGTATTTCAGAGGCAACTGGTCTTTGTGTACCCACCGTTCAAACCTCCCCAAGGTGAACTTGGTTAAGAAGCAATGCGGCACGGGTGTGTCGACATCGGCACCGGGGAGACACGCATAGATGTGCCTCTGTTTCAGATCGAGTTGCGTTGGTCGTCGCTGGCTTATTTGGCCAGAGACTTGATTTCCTTTTTGGCCTCACTATCCAGTTGGCTTACGTGAGTGCTCACTAATAGTTGTTGACTTAATAGTTTAACCACGTTAAAGGGGGGAGTTTTTTGTTTTTATTATCATGAGTGCGTGCGTTTTTACAGGAACATACTAGCCCAAGCACATTTAACTGTTGTCCATTAACATACCGTTATTTATCTTGGTTGTGTGTCATGCATGTCAGGCGTGACACTTTCAGTTTGCATTGAACGATAATTTTAACTGTCATTTATTTGGAACTGTTGCATCGCTGCTGTCATGCCATAACCTTGAAAGTGAAATGCACAGTACAGAGGATTATCTCGGTTGAACATATTATTCTTATCATGTTTCCTTTGGTCATTCATCATTACGATTACATTTTTTGTGCTTTCGCCGTGACTCTTCTTCCACGACTTACGCCAATGACACGCAGCAGTTACAAAATGTCCTGGCAAATCGCGTGTGTCTTTGTGCATTTGTGTCTTTATTGTTGTTGTTAACAAATTAGGCAAGTATTGGAAGTCGGTGGCCTCCTTCGCCTCCAACGCCGGCCACTCCCTGGTGGAGTCTCAGCAGCACGAGGTGGAGGAAACCGAGACGGTGACCGCTCTGGCGTCGCTCTCCATGGACGCGGCGCAGGCGCGCGGACTGCGCGCGCAGCCCAGGTATCCGTTGTCGGCGCGGCCGAATGCGGGCGGCTGACGGCGATGGTTGCCACCGTTGTGGTTTTAGCTTGCGGTGCGCCGCGTGCCACCCACCCGCCCTGGAGGAATGATCGAGAGGTGTGAGGAGGAACCGCGGAGAGATATATGTTCATTATCATAAGAGCAGAAAAATATCCAGTGAGCTTTCAAGCTATAGATGCGGGATTGCTGCAATGTATCAACAGTTCGAACTGGCCAATGTGACCACAGCAACAGATGGGTCAGGGAAGGAAGCTGCGTGGTCAGTTGGTGCCAACAATTGGCCATGCTCTGCTGTTCTCTCTATATTAAGGTGTTTATGGTCAACGTGCCCAGAAAGAAACTATGCTTGCGAAGAGGCAACATTATTTTTCACACAGATGGAACAGCCGAGGTCCACCTTTGCTGCACAGCCTACTCTTGGCAAGCCAAGCTGCGGCTCGTTGATGCCCGTGGGAAAGGAGTTTCGCAACATTTGCGAGATCCACCAACCGTTGCTGCCTCCACGTTGCGAGATTACAGACATGCCCCGACCACTGCTGGGTTGAAGATTTCATCTAGCAGTGAATTGATCATGGCTGATGGTGACAATCAAGTTCTGAATACAACATCCAAAGCAGAGGTTGATTTGTCCCACCATCTCACCATTATCACCTTTGACATCATTCCTTAGGAGTCAATAAAATGAACAACATTGCTTCGTAAGTGCTTGTCACGTTCTTATGTCGATGTTGATATGCTGTCCTCTCCGCAGCTCTGTGCAGCGCTTTGTGACCCTCGGGTGAAAAGCACTCTATAAATGCTATTATTATTATCTGGAGGAATGGGCTCCTTACATTGTATTGTGCCATTTAGATTGGCGATGAATGCTACAGATCCATTCTGCCAGCCCTGCACACATAGGTGTGTGTGTGTGTGTGACTGTGCATTGTACAGATTGTAAGGAGCGGTGGCTCGGCGGTTAGAGCGCTGGACTATAAACCTGGCGACCCGCGTTCGATTCTCACTCACGCCGCCCAACACCAGTGACGATATGATGAACTGGTCCTGGTCCTCATCTAGGTCGACTCAGCATCAACTGAGTACCTAGTGGGGAGTGTAAACATTGCCAGTCGGAAGACAAAGGCGGCTGGGCGTGGTGCTGGTCACCCACCTCCTTGAGTGCGGTGGTCGACCTTATTCGGTGCTTGCTAACGACACTTGACTCAACAGTCTGTTAAGGCTACACGGAGGAATTTTTGTGTTATCCGTTATACAGATTTAAACTTGATTGGTCAGCTGTCTATGGATGAGGACTGTGCCATGATGTCATGATACTTTGGCAGTTTTCCCTTGGCCCTAAACTTGGAGTAAGTTAGCTTTTGCAAAGCGTGCTCGTGATCTGCAGTTCATGGCAGGATGGCACTCTGGGCAATGAATGAAGAGCACCAAAATTGCTGGAACTTTCCAGCGAGGCGAATATATGCCTCTAGCATGCAAATGGTGAAACGCGTCTGCACGGATGTTCTCCAGTGAGAAATATGCTCGTGTGCAGGTGCTTGGCAGATTGTTTATTCGCAGCATCGTGAGGTGTGGTGACGGCTTGGGAGACGTTTATCCAGCACTTAATTGATCATGGTTGATGATAACATGATTTACACTGCCTGAGTCACATGTATTGTCTTTAATTTTCTAAGTTTAAATGAAAGGCAATTAAAACGCAAGCATGTTGTTTTTTTGGAAATCTTCAGTTTTCACTGGAACCCGTTAACAAAACCTAAGCTTTTTGTTTTATTTATTCGTCGGTAGAATGTTAACGCATTTGCATTTTGATAATATGCATAATGACTAATGAGATCGACACCTAAATATACACTCGTCTGATCTAATTATGCAATTCACTCTGAGCCTAAATTTGCTTAACAATTTCATTACATTTGTGGCAACATTGACAACGAATCGCAATCCCATTGTATTTTATTCGTCATCAATTGACACTAAAGCCCTTATTTGCAAACGGCAGCAGACGCCACGTGATCCTGGCTGATCTGGTCTTGCGCGAAAAACGTCGGCTGACGCGTGTTGATTTGCACCACACATTATTGACGGCAGCCTAAACTCCCAACACGCCATTGTGATGCGTGGAGGGTTTCTGGTGGCAGGGTCCGGGAGGGGGGTTGTTTACGTTTGAGGACACAGTCGGACCTCTGCTGACCCTGTTGTGACAGAAGCCACTATTTCGATGTGGCTGTGTTTAGAGGCGTGCCCTGTCGTGTTTTGACACGCTGGAGTTGAAGTTTGTTTGTTTGTGCACACGTTGCTGTCCTTAGAGGTCTGACTGCTTCTTGCAGCTGGGCAGGAGCAGCCTTGATTGGAACAGGTCAATCGCTGGAAAACAACGACCTCACTCCACTCAGCACCGATTTGGCTGTTAGAGTTTTTTTGGGTTTGCACGTCAATTCACTCAGCCCTGCCTTGGCTGTTGGAATTGTTGGGGTTTTTTTTAATTTCCTCTAGCCGAAGGTGTCAGAACAGCATGAAAATATTTCGAACAGATTAGCAGTAAAATTCTTGCTTGTAGATGGGTATTGCATTTTGTGCTCTTAAACCTAATGCAGATTGCACGAGCGTATACGATAACTTAACAATTTTCTTTAATGGTCAACAAATATAGTTTTTATTGTATTACATTGTTGGATGCATCGTATGTATTGCATCGAGGGGCACGAAAATAGGAATATGTTGATTGGAGTGCACGTTCGGGTTATTGATATCAAACAATGCGTGAAGTAATTAGGCTTGGGTGCGATATGCCGCCAGGAGAGACGATGAACGACATTGATTGAGATAATGATGGACGTGCAGCCGGATGAAATCACCTAGTGTGCCGGTGCATGGTGGCTGATTATCACATCATGCGATCGTGAGAGACGCTGAGCGTTTGCAGAAACCTTTACCCACTACTGGTTTGGTAATGCCTGACAATGATTGTGTTTATCATATTGCGTTGATCTGAACAAGTGTTGCCTGTCAGTAAAACTCGGGATAATGGGAAATATTTTGAGATAAAGATTTTGGAGGCCTGGAGTGATGCACAGGGCTGTGTTCACCAAGAGGTCACGCTTTTTACACATTTTAACATTCATTATAATGGCCTAAGGAGCAACAATTGACTGCAGATGGATGCCCCATCATCGGGTTAGGGTTTGGCCACAAAAGCCTTAAACCTTCCCCTGGGTGTTATTGAATAGTAATAAACAAGCCCATCGTTAAATCACTTTTGCTCACTTTGTAACATGAGCAAATGCAAAAGCACAGCTGGTTTACCTCTAACCAATTACATTAATGATATATGACATTAACTCAAATGACATCAGCCTAAGTCCTTCATGAGTAATTGTTTATATTTAGAAAATGAGCACCAAGGTTGATGTTGCTGTGAATCCAAAGGAAATGGATTCACAGCAAGATTACCTTGCTGTGTATGTACTGGAAGATTACCAATTTATATCCGACCGTAAATGTGCACTAGTTTTTTTTTTATGGCACAATAGCTGTTATGTGTGCAGTTTTCCGATCTATATCGTTTGATCTAGTTTAACACTTAATTGTGGACCCTGCTCTTTAAATCACACTTTATGACATTTAAACAACATCTTAATAATAACTGTCCTCATGCACTGATGTAGAATTTCACAATTCCATGTTTGAACATTGCTCTTCATAGCCGTTCTTTCATGACAGCCGTTTCGAGTGTTCCTTCCTCGCTCCTTCGCAACGTTTCACCTGCCACGTTCAAGTCATCATCAGGCATTTCCTGCCTCCGCTGTTGCCTTTTCACCAACCTGCACTGAGCAGTGTTGTGAATCACAGTCGGTTAATTCCCACGATCGGCAAGGCATGCGCATTGTTTCATCCAGCAGTGGATTGACAGAGGTGTAAAGTATTATTTGTAAATGTATAATTGTTATTCATTTGCACGTGCTAAATTTAGATATGAAATGCATTGAGCTTAACATTGTATAAAGGGGTAAGCGTTATCTCTTAAATGCTCAAATTTACCTACGTAATATTCCCATAGTGTGAGATATATTTACTATGTTATATAATTGGACATGCATAAGCACGTTAGTTCGTTATCACTTCTGAAGTAAACTACTTGTTAGGAATCAGAATCTATCGTGGAAAATTGTGATCGGTATAGCTGCACAATGACGAAGAGTACTGTGTGGCTGCTAATAGTGAGTGATTCATGATAGAGCTGTGAACATGCATTGGTGTCCTTGTGACCTCAACAACTATCCCATCATCATGACAGACAATGCTAATAATGCAGAGTCTGGGTGACAAGGGATCAAACAGAAACACAGGAGCCCCGTGCCGTTTTGCGTTGGGTTGGGTTGCTTACAAAGGTGCTGTTTTCTTTCTGTGTAGGTCATCTGAGGAGACGATGGAGCCAATGGAAGCGGAGCCTGCTGTTTAGAGGTCACCGAATGAACTTCCCGTGTACCCACGAGAAGGGAAAAACAACATACTCCTTCTCTTCCTACCCGCCGCCACCGTCTCAACTACTCGTTGCACTCTCCTCCCGTTCAGAGTCGCTCGGTAATCCGAAGCCTTTCCCTTTTTCTGTTTCGAATGACGGGCGACTGGTGAATGACAGTCGTCTCTATGTTTTTGTATCATTTAAATGAACACTGTAAGATTATTATTTTTTATCTGTGCTGCCTCTGACCTTTAAAATGAGGCCCCCTATCTCGGAGGGGGTGGGCTTTCTGTTTGCATCACTTTCTTGCCTGCCGTGAGGAAACGTGCATATTGGTGTTAACGCTGCATTTGACAAATAGACCGCAGCATTTATTTAGTTTCCACTGCCAAGAGATTTTTTTTTATTTTAGTCTATGGCAGTTTGTTTGAAACAGCTAGCGGAGTGTGTACTACAGTATGCATTGTAAATTCCTAGCCCTTTTTGTTGTATTGTCTCAACGAAGGTTTAGCAATCAGTACACGGCACATCCAATGCATGTTATAATGGCACAGAGAGACTGTCACCCTCAGTGAAAAGTCTCATCTCATTGTCTGAAACCGCTTAGTCCTCTACAGGGTCGCGGTGAAGCCGGAGCCTATCCCGGCAGACACAGGGCGCAAGGCAAGGATATACCGACGATGGGACGCCAGTCCATCGCCGGGCACTGCGGGGCAATTTTAGCCTGCGAGCCAATTAACCTATGCAGCAGCATGTTTTTGGACTGTGGGAGGAAACCGGAGTGCCCGGCGAAAACCCACGCGGACACGGGGAGAGCATGCAAACTCCACACAGAAAGGCACCCGAGCCGAGAGATTCTAACCCGGGACCTTCTTGCTGTGAGGCGACAGCGCTAACCACTGGGCCACCGCGCCGCCCACTCAGTGAAAAGTGTCATCACAAAAGCTTTACCCTCACCATACATTTTAAACAGAGTCTCATCTCATCACATTTGCTTAAATTCTCAAACATCTTTGTACCATTCAAGGAATGTATTTTCGATTACCTGTCCTCACAACATGTGACAGCTGTCGAACGTATGGCTTGTTCCTGCATTTATTGGGGGTCTGGCATTGTTTTTCAGAAGCAGACAATCTATGTGGCAAATATTTTATGACAACAATCTTCAACAATCTATTGGGCAATGATGCAATCCGGGCGGCTGAATTAAGCCATCAGTTTAGCATCTCGAGTGTTATTCCGTTGGAAGGTGCAATGAAATATGTGATTTAAATGCATCGACAATGTGTGAGTTCAGTTAACCAGCTCTAGTATTATACAACCCCTGAAATGTCAGATAAAGCGTGAGGCTTCCTCCAATTGCCTATGTTTGAATTGGGTAAAAAATAGTGATATGCTTTGCAGTTGTATTTTAACGTACAGCACACCCACCTTCAAAACCAGGTCACACGTCACGCACGCGAGTACCAGCGAAATAAACAATTGCTTCAGTACATTTTTACTCGAGCGCCATTGAGTCAAAGTTCATTCATTATCAATACCCGCTTAATCCTGTACAGGGTCGCGGGGGGCGGTGCCTGTCAACGTTTTTTAAATAAAATCAAGACATAACTCACTTCAGCTAAGACATGTTTTTCACAAGGGCCTAATCAACAACATATTGTACATACGTGTGAAGTAAAACTGTACTTGCATTGGCAGTACCCGTGTAAAAGAAATTGTGCTCACAGTGTCCATGCTTTCCCGAGTGACTTAATTATTTCTTCGCTCAGGGCAAAAGGGTGTGTGGATTGATGATGCAGAGGTGATGGTATGGGGACAGTGGGAGTAAGCTGCGTAAACAATGACAGGGGAACCTTACAATCGTGTGGGTGTGAGAGGTTGCTGGCTTCCTCTCTGGCCAGGAGCAAGCAGCCCAACATAGGCATAGACTGTGCTTATGCCAGCTGTCTCAATACCGTGGCATAGAATCCCTAATTTTGCAGATCAATGTTGCCACCTCTGTGTGGCAATATCTCTGAAGATGCCCCCTGTGTTTGTATACTTTATTGATTTGTGGATAAGAACAAGGTTTATTTTATGAGGGTCACAAACCGCTCACCTCTGTCACCGCTCCTCTTTGAGCCTGTTGGGTGTCTTGAGTGATACGTTTCCTGAAATTATTATTTAAAAAATAATAATTGTGCTGCTTTGAGAAATTATTTGTGTACACATTTAATTTATATATATTTGTTTAATATATTTTCTATATGTAGTTCAAAAAAACATGACAAACTGTGCTTTACAGTGTGCAAAATGGTGTATATTATTCTTTAACAGTACCGTAATGCGATTATTACTTGACGGAAAGGCTGCGTTACATCCAGACTGTGGAATTTTTTTTTGCTTGGCTTATAACGTTGAACTGAAAGCATCTAGGCATGCCTTGCCTTATAAAAACTATCTTACACATGGTTCGATATGCTTGGTACAAATACGAAATACCCTGAAACAACTCACTGTTTAAGAATTCAGTATGTTTACACTGAAGCTGTCCATTGCCAAATAAAAATTAATAATCTGTCACGTGTACTATAACTCTGATAGAGCCAACTCCCAGTAAATAAACATTAAGAATTTCTCTCAGCTGTAGACATCTCATCTCATCTCATTGTCTGAAACCGCTTAGTCCTATACAGGGCCGGAGCCTATCCCGGCAGACACAGGGCGCAAGGCAAGGATATACCGACGATGGGACGCCAGTCCATTGCCGGGCACTGCGGGGCAATTTGGCCTGTGAGCCAATTAACCTATGTAGCAGCATGCTTTTTGGACTGTGGGAGGAAACCGGAGTGCCCGGCGAAAACCCACGCGGACACGGGGAGAGCATGCAAACTCCACACAGAAAGGCACCCGAACCGAGAGATTCGAACCCGGGACCTTCTTGCTGTGAGGCGACAGCTCTAACCACTGGGCCACTGCGCCGCCCAGCTATAGACATCGAACACAAAAAAAAAAGCCTTCATTTTTTTTCCATTTCTGTTAGATATTCTTCAGAAGGGGCTTGGAGAAGAAGGGGCTATTAGCGAACACATTTTTGAAACTGGTCTTGACAGCCGCTATTACCCACTCAAACCCAAAAAACAAAAGGTACACCATGGGTTGTGTTATTACATCTTGCCAAAGCCCACAGCATAATGCTTCCTGAAGCTGTCGGCCAACGACACACACCTGGTCCATCCAGCCATCAAGCTGCTCCACCACCACTACCCCAGAACTTGTTTTGAATTGAACGTAAACAACTTAGCAAATAATTAAAAGTTAAAATTAAAAACAAGTGCTGGTTACCGTTGTGGCTTAATAGCAGACTGGGGCTTAGAATCCAGAGGTTGCTGGTTCGTTTGGATTTGAAAGCAGTTGCCAATGAAAACAATGGGAAGCTTCCCTAAATCCCCATACATCTGTCCACGCATAAGTATGAACGGCTACACCACAGTCATTTGGCAGACAGCGTGTCGGGGAGGGGGAGGTGTGAGTACTCCCACCGATTCCTGGTAGGAAATTGCTTCCCTCGTGGGGTGTTTTAGAGATCCTTCCAGCGAAGTTGCTTCTGCTAGCAGTGGTGTGGGCAGGAAATTGCATGGCTGCACTTTTGCATTTCATTAGCGTTTTTGCTTTTTGCTTTTTGTGCAATTTGGTGCTAGGTTTTGAATGGCTTTATTTTCAGCACATTATTCATGGTTTGTTCAAAATATTTTACCAAGCATGTTGCCTTTATAATATTCAGATTTGCAGCAATAAAACACTCGCTCTCGGTAATTTGTTCGTATGAAAATGTGTATTTAATTACTGTGATGTAACAAATAGTACAAAATATTATTTACTGCAAAAGTAGACGAAACAAGCTTGATAACGTTTTGGGGCCGTAGGCGTTTCCCACAATCTGTTTTTTGAGATATGTTTTTTAAACTCCAACAGTTATGCTTTGCTTGTCTTCACAAGCAACAAATTAACGTAAAGCAGAAAAAGGTCGCTTTCTTAAAAAACGTGTGAAGGGACCACACTTATGTGGCATGGTAATAGGAAGTGTTTTTAACAGAATGTGTTTCTTTAATAATGTTGTTCATTAATAGGTTTGCAAGGCATAGTGATGGACAACAATTTCACTGTCATGTAATATGGCTGGTTATTGAAGTTTGTGGAGACACAATGTATGACTTCGTCATGCAGCTCATGTGGCTATATGGGTTTTAAAATAGTACGTTTAGTGGACATACACTATTACCCCTCTGGTATGATCTTCAGATCAATATTTTTTGTAGAGATTGGTATTACCGTCACAACATTGCCTTGAAAAGTCCCAATATAACAGCATGGGTAACTGGTGGCATACCTGTAATGGGACGGTACTATTAATAACCTTTTAAAGCAAGTAAGAGCATATTAAACCTATTATAATCGCTTTCAAAACGTGGGAGTCGAAACATCGCAAAGGAGATGGAAAGAGCGCTCGACACAGGCTATCCCAAAGAGCAGACTTTGAAAGCAATTGTTATGCACCATGCCATGAAAACCTACATCACTAGCGTGCTGTTGTCAAAGTACAAGGCAGTACAACGCTGTATACCTGGCTCACTGGGAACGGATTTATAGGAGGATTTGTGAAAAGGTCAGATATGTGAACATTTATAGAAAATGACAGCTTGCACAAGGTTACTCGGTAAAAAAAGCGCAAACTGCTTTAAATGTGGGATGGTTCTTAAGTGAATGTACGTGAGTTTAAGAAGACATTTCGGTCTGTAAAAAGGTCAGGTTTGTCAATCGATCTAAGATGAGTTACACCTTGCGCAAATACTGCAGTGGGTGTGTTAGCGATTCGTCAGTCAGGGTAGGCTGTGACAGTCGGATATGTCACTTCACTCGCTTCGTTACGAAACGCTACAACACTCCTGGATGATGTGCCGATGCTTATCGGTTCTGTTAACGAACCTGGCGATGCCCTCATTTATAAAGTCGCGTTCTCTCACGCTGCTCCGTGTTAAGTGGTTGAGAATTCCGTTCATGTCGCTGTTCTGCTTTGGTGAACATTTTATTCCGCTTTAGGGGGGGGGGGGGTTCCCGCTCTCGAGTATGTAAAAGAGAAGCAAGGTTGAGCGCTGCAGTAAATTGTTTTCAGGAAAAATGGCTAAAGTGGATGAACGTGCGAAGTTTTCTTGACGAGGGACGACTTTGCAGGAAGGAGGGGTGGGAGCCTGCCGGGTTCGAGCTGCACATGGGCTGCCTTTTGACAAGTGGCTTACATGTCAGACATGCTGTGTACATAGGATGTATTTACTGCTACGCTGTAGCCATTCATTGTATGTCAAGCTAAGAACATGTTTAGATAGGCATTCCTTTGAACACGGCAAAACCCGCATTCCTGTTTATACTTTTTTTTTTAGCAATGCTGTAATTTATTGAGAATGTTGTTACCCATGGAGTAGTGTTAATGGAATTATATCGTCACTGTCATTCGCCATTTTCAGGAAGCCAAAGGCAATTTACAGGGCAGGTATATTGAATGACATGGCGTAGTGCAACTGCCTCGAGGCGCCAAGCGTGATATTGTGTTCTGGCTCAGGCTTCGGTGTGCCTCCCAGCGTCTTTAACTCATACAACTTGCCGAAAGTCACAAAGTGGCTTAAGTAAGACATCATATAAACCTGCCTAATAGGGCCATTTACAAACCCATGTCGTTAAATATACCCACCCTTTGAGATTTGTTGATTCCTTTTGAAAAGGCGATGCCTTGCGTTTATTTGTATTTCTAAAGATTTCTTTATTTGTTATACTTTCATCATAGACTAGAAGGTGAAAACGTTCTGCCCTGTTCAGTACTTTTAAATATGTTCGTTGATTTTTGCGAAGAAGGGAATCCTAGAAAATGTATATTTTTGAATATAAAAAAAGACTTGTTCGCCTTAGAATTCATGAATTATTGGTGTGAAGATTTTCTGGTTTTGTAGGAAGAAACGCTCATTTAAAGTTTAACCCAGTTGTGGTTAATGTATTCCTGCACAAAAATACGAGGCATTTACTGTTCTTTAACATTGAGTGTATGTAGTAGTATACTGTTTTATTTAAAGGTTCTTTATAACTGCTACTGCATATTGAGGTTATTACTTTACTGTTGAAAATCAAATTGTTGTATAAGTATTTACTGTGTAATTCTCCTCAAGGCTTTGTACCGTGTTGGTAATTTTACTTTATTTTCAAAACTGTTTTAATATTTGATTACGACGACAAATGAACGATATCATAAATACGTGGAGAAAGTCTTTAATCTATGTGGATTCTTTCTTTGTTTAAAAACGGTGAATTCAAGTTTAAAAATAGAATGTTACCTGGCAGCATGGAGAGGAATGTGTGCTCAGTCTGATTCCTTCCAGTGAAGAAGGGACCTCTTGTGTACAATGAGGCCAAATCAAAGAGCAAGATTCTTGCAGGTGGAAATCCTTTTGTGTCGTGGTCACACTTCTATTGAATGCCTCCCCCCTTCCCCCCAAATTGATTGTATGACAAACATCTCATTATTATTGCTAAAACTGTATTGTTCGATCAGGTCAACAGTCTATCTGCTCTTATCTATCAAAAAAATTCCAGTATGCCACGTAGCTACTTGTCTTGAGCCACAATAGTATTTTTTGACAAAATGTCAACTTTTACTGGTTGTCCAGTGGATTTATTGAATGACATGTCGTTGTTATAAATAAATTTTAACGAGTAGCTTTGAAAAGTGTTACCTCATTGTGGATCTCTTTACTTCCATGACGAATACACAGACCTGTACTGTATATTCCTTGAAAAAACGTTTCGTGCATTGGTGGACTCCCGACTTTAACTGTAAATACTGTGGATGAATTAGAACCAGGCACCGTTTTTTGAGGATGTCAAGTAACAACGTGTTTAAGTATATGGAATTAATTTTGGGATGTCTGTTTACACTTGCCATCAATTGTGAAGTTGGCCCTCAGTCCGTGTAATCAGAAATGTAGATAATTAACCGCCTATCGTGTTTAGAGCATGACACATCGGGGCCTGCCATACGTTTCTACTTGTTGTAAATGTACTGTTTAGTTCACGTCTTCCGATAGCACATGTTCATTGCCTCTTTCTTGACCAGCCTGCGTTCCTCAACTTGGCTTCCATCTCCTGCCATTCCGGATCACTTCCCTGTACTTGCTCAGCCAAATCATCTCCTTGTTCTGCCGTCAGCCTCCTTGCCGAGGTTGCCGCTCGCAACCGAAGGCTTGTTCGCCGACACTTGGCTCACAATTCCGACAGATCAACTCGCAAGCGCAAAAGCAATCAACTTTGAAGCAATTCCTGTGTGTAACGGATGTTGCTGTTCAAATGACAATTGATTGTGTTGGGCAGCCACACCGCCAGAATCTATCTATAATTTCTGGGTCTCTCGCAAAGGGTCCCACCTCCACAATTGATAGAAGGGTAATGATTGCTTACAAGAGCTGCGCTTTAGGGATAGCCGCGTCGATCGGCTATCCCGAAAGAGTAGCTTTTGCAAGCAGAAAAAATGTTGTCATTGATGTGCCGTTCTCTCCACAGCTCCGTGCAGCGCTTTGCGACCCTCGGGTGAGAAGCGCTGTCGAAGTACAATTGTTATTATGAAGAGTGTCTGTATTGCTCCTCGGCGGAGCGTGGAGTTATTCCACACGGACCAGCTGCTTCCAATCTCATAACTTGGGCATCTGTAGTTTTCTTCACAGCACATGTTTAATCATCTAAATATATGTAGATGAATCAACACTTTGCACACATTTTACAATCCTCCGGCGCTTCCAAGTGAGTGACTGCATTATTTGCAATGAATGGCGAATCGCCATGTAAAAAATTCTGCGCTCGAACCGAAAGGATAATAATAATTGCACTTCCAGAGCGCTTTTCACCCGAGGGTCACAAAGCGATGCACAGAACCGCGGAGAGAGCGGTATATCGGTAACTAAAACGACACAAGAACACGCAAATTAACAACAATAACGTTTTAGTTTTTCGCTTGTTACAAAATCGTTGTTTCGAGAATTCTCAAATGGAAAACAATGTTGCATCCAACCATTTATTTATAAGTGGCATATGCGTGACCAATTACACGATCGTGAACGCCTAAGGATGCTTACGACGTTGGAGGCGAAACGTCACGATCACGATGGAGGGAGTAGGAGCGCTCGACACGGCGATCCGGAGAGAA
>JAZEWT010000001.1:41288312-41304756 GCA_036362905.1 Mordacia mordax
GGAAGCAGATGTACAGTCCGCCCGCCACAAAACGATGCGGACACCTGTGGTGGAGGCTGACACATTGCACGCTGCCCTCGGCCGCGTGGGCCAACCGAATCGAGCCCAGGAGATCAGACGCCTGTGTCGATTGTGGAGAGAGGACCTCACTCGCCAGTTCCCCGAATGCCGGCGACTGCGCCTGCTGTTTCAGTTCCTGCACGGCATCTTCAGGAAACTGAGTGTGCCGTTCTACAGCAGCACCATCGTGTGCGGCTGTGCATCCCAAGCCGCGAGTGACCGCAACAGCATCGCGAACTTTGTCTTCACTCAGGCGATGATAGTGATCGAGAAGACCCGCAAGGAGCTGCTGTAGGGTGACGTGGGTGAAAGCTCCGCGTTAGCGATAACCAAAGGACTCATCAAGGTGCGGCTCCTCATAGAGCAAACTTTCTATGAACATGCCGGGGAGCTGGCCACTTTCCTGGAGCGCTGGGGCAGCGCTCTGTGCACAGACACTCAATGGATCCTGTTTCACGCTTTAATTTGCTCTCTATTCTGCGGGTTTTACTGCCCTTTTCTAAGACCCCCACCTTGCTGTCACATCTGTAAATTGAATGCGTGTGCGTTATAAATTGCATTGAAGAGTATGTGGGCCACGGGTTGTGTAAACGGATGTACATATTGTATATTGCATTAATTATATATATTTTGGAAAACTTGCTCGGAAGAGATATAAAATCAGACGTAAAGTCTGACAGTTCTGTGCAGCGCTTTGTGACCCACGGGTGAAGAGCGCTCTGGAAGTGCAACTATTATTATCTTGTGGCCACTTCTCAGAGCAGCGAGTTTTTAAAATTTCACAAATCTTTACGTGGCCCGCCAATCCTCGAATCCAAAGCGTTCTCCGGAATTGCTGCGTTGTGATATTAAATGTGATGGAGTGATGTTGCTATGATGTCCCTAGATTACTACAATGAACTTTAATGTCCATGCTGTGCCCAAATCCCATCACAGTCCTGCACTACAATGGTCAACTGTTTACGTTCATCTATTAGAGATTAAACCAATTAAAAAACACCTATTTTGCGTTTCACAGTTTTTACATTTAAGTTCCCTTCTTTGTATTAATACACATGCATCGCTTGCAGACGATAAAGAAGGTAAGCCTGCCAAACCGATGGCTGTCACGGGAGGTGGATGTGTGCGGCCCACCCCTAGGGCGACTCGGCCTCAAATCAACTGTAAAAACGTGTAAACGTCGCCCTTCGGGGGAGTTGTTACACGACAAGGAAACGACTAACAACAGGTGAATCCATACCAACCAACTTAAATGCTTGCACCGTCTATATACAGCGATTGCTCGTATTATGAAGCCAGTGTGGTTTTAATGTATATTGTATATGCATACCCTGTACGCCCGCACTGATGAAGGTCCCGGGCCTCAATTATTCATGGCGCACATTTTATCTGCGCAACAACAATGCTTTTTCGATGTCTTATTTCAGCTTTACTTTCCGCGTTTTCATTGCTTAAATATCAATAACAATCGCCGCCACCGCGCTACAATGAACGCTCGAAAGCAGCCTTCGTTATATCCTAACGTCGAACGAACGTGTAAACGCACTTGGAACAATATCCCTCGCAGGGCGTTCTACTCAGCCGCTTACCTTTAATAATAACAACGATCAACTGTGCTGTACTAAAGCGGAGACTCGGGCATCGTAGAATTATCTCGTATGGTGTAAACGTCAGTACCGGGGGAGACAAAGGTGGCCGTGCGTGGTGAATAGCCACAGTTAATTCCTCGTATGCCGTGCCGGGGCCTTAATAGCTGCTCGCTAACAGAACGTTGTCCCAGTAGGAGTGATCTGTAGATCGTGTGTACGTGTCTCTGTATTAAGTGTTTATTAGTGCAGTATAGCCGTGCGTCTGTCCACGTCTGTATTAAACCCGCGTCTGTCGGTACACGTGTGGGACAGTCGTCGCTTGTGCAGGAGTAACCTACAGGGTATTCTGTGGTGCACGAGTGTAATCATGGAATACCCGACACGTGCAGACCTTTGTCGATACACTTGCTGGCTGAGGGCCTTCCTTACCGTTGTACCATCAAGGTTGCTCGACCACACGTGGCCGCGGCCGCTTCACAGGCACTGTACAACACGTGTGCCGTTCAGTTGATCACTGCTGTAACTTGCTTACCCCCTGCCCGCTGGACAACTGTTAAAACCAAGAGGTACATAGCTCAACTGTTCCTTTACCGCTTAACGACTGACACGTGTTTGCTTTGAGTAGTAAGTCACTCGTTTCGCGTGGTTTTAATTTGAACAATGCAGATGCCTACCAAGTATTAACTACAGTAGACTCTATGTACTCTCGGTAAGGAATACGTAAAGCTCACTTAAATGTACAATAACGCTTACGTGTAAGTATAACATACCATTGTGCGTTATTTAAGTCACAGCATTATTATTTTTACCGTGCCGAAAGCAAGCCTTAATTAGAGCCAAGCAAAAGCACTCGGCCGCTTTCCACGAGTTTATGATTAAACCACGAAGGTGGTTGTTTCCACAGAACACCCATAGAGAAGCAACGACTGCAGGAGGCGGCAAACATGCCTTAACCCACACTAGGCTAAATTTGAAACTAATTAATTGTCATACCCCAAGAGGACGAAGGAGCCATTAAGTCAACTTAATGTACCGGGAGTGAGATGGATGTTGGCCGAACAGGACCTTTGATGGATGGCCACGGGCTGAGGAGAAGGCCCTCCGTGCAGCAGTGGATAGAGAACGCTTGATGATGGTGGTGATGCACGTCGATTAACGCACATGCTGTTGACATTAGCCCCGTTGAGTATAAGCCACCTCTGTGGGTTTTTTTCGTGAAATAAATAGCGCTTCGATGGCTGCTTATTTCAGAAATTGTGCCCGGTGGCAATAAATCTTGACAAAAGCGGCCACACACACTCACCTACCGGATGGTGAGACACATTGCAGCAAGGGAAATGCACAGGATTAATATTTTCCTTCGCGTTTCTAAAAATATGGCCATGCTACAAAGCCACATAAGGGTAACGGAAATGTATACGTGTTATAGAGTTACACGTTTAAAATTAAACCAACAAATGCAATAAGCAAGTGCTGTTAATTTAGTGTTTACTGCTCTCCGACATCGGATCCGAAGGTTTAGATCCACAGAATATAGAAAGCCCCCTGCAGCAAGCTGCACTGGGGCACGGAAAATGCATTTGGAACGAGGCAGGGGGCAGTGGAAAGATATTAAAGACACCTGTCTGTTTCTCTCCCACAAAGCACTCCTTGTGCTAACATGTGAGTGACTTAACGGGCCAAACGCTCCCGTCTAAATCGTGTTTATTTTGATGGGTTGCATCAAGTTACCGTGAAAGTCAGAAGATTTTAGGCGATCCTTAAAAAATAAATGGTGTCATCAGAAGAATTTTTTTTTTTGGATCACAAAGTTCTGCAATACAGCGTATGGTTTGATAAATTTATTGTTTCCAGATGCTTGTATCCTTGATAATTGGTGTATCGAACGCTTATTAAGATGTGTAGCATTTTGTGACCATCACACCATTTTATTGGATTCAGAAATCAAAATGTTTTCCCCCCTCAAAGGTCTGCTACGTGACACTGAAATGTCTTCACATCCTCGAACCAGTCATTAAAACTCCACATTCCCATGACAAGGGCTGGATTATTTATAGGACAACCACTGATGGCTTTCTATGTAGTTAAACTCATTGTAATCACCATTGAGGACTGAAGGAAGAAATCACTAACGGGATTGGATTCTTTAAATATTTCATTTAGTTAAATATACACAATCTGACCACACCACACATCTTTTCCCATTATGTAATACAGCATGTTCATCGTTTTCTGCAGTTGACATCCTAGAAAAACAGTTCATAAAGCGTTTTCATACGTTTATGATATTTTAATTGGTCATTTTAGAGATAGAATGCTTCTGCTGTATTTATCGCAAACAAGTCTGGCAGTAAGATTGGTTGTAAACTAGTATGTTTGCTTACCTTACAGGACAAACACTTTTAATGAAATATTTCCATTTTATTTAAAGGAAGGAATACATTACACTATATATATTAATTTCTTATGTACAAGAATGTAACCCCGGTCTGAATGACTTTGGTGTTTGTTTCTTAAGAAGCAGTTATCATACCTTTCAAATAAAATAATACATTAAAAAAAGTATAAATGCAAAACATATAAACTCCTCTACGTATATTAAGTTGACCCAGTATTCAGCTTAAGTCAAAGCAATTAAAGACGTTTGAATCTTCAAACAGACTTTAGCGGAAGCAGATGTTTGAGGTGGGTGGATGTGATCTTGTAGGAAGCGTTTGTAGTTAATACATTTACCAGTTTCACATTTCAATGTTTGTCCAAACAGCATGTTGTATGCATTTCATTTTAATTGCATTATATTTTATTATATTACTCATATAAAAGTTGTCTCAACTCAGTATTTACTTTAATGAGTTAAATGTAGTTTTTTAAACTAAAGAAAGCTAATGATATATCTTAACACACTTCTCAAGATGTTTTTTTTTTCTGGACAGCCGTGTCAAGTGTTCCTCCTCACACCTTCGCGATGGAGCCATTCTATAGCCTGATGATTCCTCCAACGTAGGAGGTGAAACATCACGGACTTCTGACTTTTAATTTCCATTTAATTGCTCTTCCGAGCAAATTTTCCAAGAACAAAATATGCAAGAAATACAATACACATTGTGTACAACCACTTACACCCTGTGACCCACATCCCCTTCAATACACTTTCTAATTTATAATGTCACAGAGAGAGAGAAAGAAGGCTTGTCACGGCTATGCCAAAAGAACATCACTTGCGAGCAACTCTCATACATCCAGCCGTAAAAAACTACATCATTACTTTAACACAATGTTTTAAAGTTCCCACTTGTACGTGTTACTTGTTCTTGTGTACCATTGCCAGCACTTCAGGGCATCACATGTACTTGGTTTGGATCCATGCAGCAGCTCAGGATTGATCCCCATGCTTTAGCATAGTCAGTTGACCGACTTGCACTGGTAGAATGTCTACTGCACACAAAACACATCGTATTATATTTTAATGTCACATAATTTGGTATATTCTGATAAATAATCAACATTTATGCCAGGTTGTCATAGGCGACCGTGATGCCGTACAACACCCCCGTCAGCAGAGGGCAGGGCAACAGAATCCGTTATTGTTTGTCAATGCCTTCATGTATGCCTATGGCTCCAGCCAATGACTGGCATGGGGAAACATGGTCAAATAACATTTGAGGAGGCCCTCAGCCGGTAGTAGTGTCAGGAACTAAATATCACGTTTAATTGTTGATGGACAATATAATGCTTCTTCTGTGACAGGCTAATCAGACACCAACATATCAACCAATCACAAGAAGCCCTGACTGATCAGGTAACATTTTGGTCCACGCAAGGTCAATGTGATCATCTGATCCGGACTAAAAGTGCACCCTTATTAAATACGGTCTGTCATATGTGCTGAAATATTGTATGCTTAACTTTGCAGTACGTGATGTAAAACTACTTCCTTCTACTCATCTGTAGAGTTATGGATAATGCAGATAGTAGGATGACTGGCATGCAAATTCCTATCAGCCAGGAAAATCATTGTGTAAAATATCAATAACTTAGTGCTCTGAGAATACTGCTTACGGGTCACTTATCCACAAATAAGCATAGATAATAAGATGAATTTGTGTGTGTGTGGAAACCATTTCTGGGAACCTCTCTTAGCGTGCGCTGTGAGAATAAAGAATTGCAGATCAGCTCGGGTCCGCAGATACTGTGAAGAGCAGCTAATACAGACATGGGTAAGAGGGATTTTTACTCTATTTTAGTTTTTCAAAAAGGCAAAACATTCCTTGGTTTCGCTGAGGTTAGAGTCATCGGCTCATAATCACATCAGTTCAATTCGGGTTTCGGATCGACAGCACATCCATGCAGATTGTTAAATGTGGGACGTTAACAGTAAAGTGATTTGTGCGGAATATTTACCGCCTGTGGCAGAGGTTCACGGTTCGGGCCTGGTAGGCATCCTGGTTAATGCCTCGGGTTCATTAACAAAAATACATGCCGTCTGCTTTACGGTGGGTATTAAAGATCCCGTGACGTTATTAGTTAGCCCTGTGTGTCTGGAAAACTTGTACCGACACATTGTGTCGGAAATATGAAAAATGATATGCAGATTGCTTAATTGGTTAAACCACATTACGATATGGCTATATAGTTTCAGTGGGCGGCGCGGTGGCCCAGTGGTTAGCGCTGACGCCTCACAGCAAGAAGGTCCNNCCCGCAATGCCCAGCGATGGACTGGCGTCCCGTCGTCGGGTGTATTCCTGCCTTACGCCCTGTGTTTCCGGGATAGGCTCCGGCTCACCGTGACCCTATATGTATATAGGATTAAGCGGTTTCAGATAATGAGAATATAGTTTCAGACTATACACAACTGTGCAACATAGCTCCTTTGTGATAGCAATATGTTATTATATTGGCGCAAATACCAAATGTACTACAGCAATTGTTATTAATTACTTTATTGACCCACTGTTGTGTGTGAGGAACAGTTACTCTAGCTTTATTGCTATTGCTGAAGGAGTGCCCCATGTTATTGAAGGTGTACCAGCAGCTACACATAGCACTTGAGTGAGATCTGACACTAACTACTGTGCCAACATACAGCTCACCAGAAAATACCACTATATTTCCTTTGGCAGATGAATGGCAAACACGTAAAATTCCACAAGAGTGATACCAGGGCAATCTGCGTAGGTCACCGCGCTATAAATCTCAGGGTATTTATTTCGTCGCTAACTGCGCATATCGCGGACGAATGCCAAAAAACCCACGAGGCTTGGACACGATGAAGCAAAACGGTCGCCTCTCAGCTAAAAAACAAAGTTTGTCATTCCAGCAAACCCAAACATGTCTCTCGCACAGCTTCCTGCGCCTGAATTCGTATATTTTAGCTGGGGACTGTTTATTAGTTTTCTGTCTACCACTGTGCTCATAAAAAAAAACCTAGGCTTCATGTTTTAATGTTTGCAGAGGACACAGCCCAGTGCACCTAACACTAACAGAGGAAGGCAGAAAATATTTTATGCAAGTGATCAAAGTAATTTTTTACCTGCAGCTGTACAACATAAGGCATTTTCTTTTTAGTTATTGCAACCTATATTCTTTATAACTTTCTACTATGTGTATATTGCAGTAATTGATGAATTTAATACTTTTAATTATCTCATAAACATACCATACGAGAGGTCTGCTGACAGTGTTCTGCGCATTGTGCTCTGCACCCAGTGATCCGAGTTCGATTCTCGGCCATAACGTCAGTGGCAAGAAATATCTGAACTGGTCCGCAAGCCTCCCTCAAGTACCAGCCTGCACTCACCAATGTGGCGAAGTATGGTTGACCAAATCTCACGACCGCATGGCGAGGCCTTCATCCAGCAGAGGACTGACAAACGGCTGTAAATTGTGTAATTTATAATTTAAATATTGACTACATTAAGCATGATGACATATATAAATGGTTAAAAGTGTTTCATTTGGTTGGGGTAGGTGTTACATTACATAACATTCTTATATTTGAATTGTTTATGCGTGTGATATTTATAATCACGATCACAATGGACTCATGGCCAGAGCCGGTGGTGCTGCCACATCTCGCAAATACTTTTTTACCTTCTCCCAGATTTTGCAGATTCTGACCGTAGACACGCAATCTCTAAGACCTGCTCGAACAGAATGCCATAAGTACTATTTATGATGATAATCGAGCAGGTATTTAATGTTAATTTTATATGAAAATATTTGAAAAAAAACCTACTAGGTGGCTGCAGGCATTGCAGTGTAGACCCCGCACAAACTCTGGCAAAGAGCACATTAACTGCTAGGCTATTTAGCCACATAATACAGAGCATTGTCTGTAATGAACATTGGTAATTTCATAGGATAAAAAAGTCTAATGGAAAAAAAACTGTAATAGAACCCAACTGGTATTACAGAACTCCAGTGATCTTTGAGTAAATCGTATCAGTCCGTGCACATTTAATATGGGCACTCGTCACTTTGTGCATTTTTCATTTTCCAAGAACAGTATTCTTTTTCCCAAGCACATTCCATGGTGTAATTTACACAAATAACCATTAAGTAAATATAATATAATGGATACCATGAAACCAATAATGTAAGTCAAGTCACACAATTCCCTTGCATAGCAGACACAAATTATTTCCGTTAAATTCACTCTAGCATCCAGGCGGGACATTTACATATAAATACAGCATAGCCAGATGTTGCAATGGCGTAATGGTTAGTACACTGGAATTGCATTCTAGAGGTCGCCAATTCTATTAGATTCCGCTGGCAGTTAAAACGGTAAGTTTTAAAATCGACCCTCCTGTATACACCAAGAAGTATAAATCGGTACACCACGATTAGCTGGTGGGCAAGCCGCATATGGTGTAGTAAAGTGTGGATAAGGGACTCTTAATTTCTTCCAATCTGCCTAGCCAGCATAGAGGATTGTGCCAAAATTGTACCCTCGACAAGGCTCTCTAGAGCTTTGCCAGCAGTGGTATAAGCAAGCAATTACAGGGCTTCACCATTAACGGAACTGTATTATCAGTTCAGGAACAACTTCCGCATCACGAACCCAATTGTTCATCTTCCTGACTTTGATCTGCTGCTGTGGGTATATGCCCTGCTGAACAGATTTCATATCGGCAAGGAAATTGTGTGCATTCAACGTCATCTCCTCTCCTCTCATTGTCAGAAACTGCTTATAGTTCTGTACAGGGTCGTGGTGAGCCGGAGCATATCCCAGCAGACACAGTGTGCAAGCAGGGATATACCCACGATGGGACGCCAGTCCTTCACCGGGCACTGCGGGCAATTTAGTCTGCAAGTCAATTAACCTATGCAGCAGCATGTTTTTGGACTGTGGGAGGAAACCGGAGTGCTCGGCGAAAACCCACGCGGACACGGGGAGAGCATGCAAACTCCACACAGAAAGGCACCCGAGCCGAGATTCGAACCCGGGGGCTTCTTGCTGTGAGGCGACAGCGCTACCCACTGGGCCGTGCCGCGCCGCATCCAATCTCAACAACTGAAACCAACGCGACAATGACCCACGTTGTGATGTCGTCAGCGACAGACTGTCAAACGTTGTCGACATGTGCACCCTGACTAAACTCAAAGGTGGACTCCGGGATCTCCACGCTGCTGGCAAACGATACTAACAATAATGACTAACAGTATATCAGTGGATGCGTGATTTTCATCTGTTTAGCAGATATATGAGATCAGTTTATTTTAATGCACTCAGAAATCACAAAAGGAGCTTAATTCGAATCGTTTGCCGACATCCAACACTATTAAAGCTTGATCACTTGCAATATGCACCGTTATAATTTCAACAACGTAAAAATGGATATTGATGAATAAAATTGCGCCCATTTATAATAAATTTTGAAGACCAAATTCACATCCAGTATAGAAAACTATATGTAGTTGCATAGTCCCCAAAGCTCCATATAAGTGCGACATCATTTGTTCATCCTTAAACATATTTAAGCAAAAACAAGATGGTTACAGTGCATTATAAAAATTGGTTTCAGGTGCCACATTAGTGCTATAATTAAATAAAATGAAGCGTGGGTTTAATAATTGACATTAGTAGCTATGATGTTGATCTAATTGCTAGATATAATGTATTTATAAATTACAGCTTTCATCCAGTAGTGGCCTAATGACCGCTACTGACATTGGCCGAACGCCTACTCTTGCATGAAGCCTTTCAACAGTCGGTCATGAGGGCTGTTGACCATACTCTTTTCATCCATGGTTTAGAGGTGATTACTTTCAGGGTTGAGGGATCACTAGTACCCCACACCTGTCCAGAGCCCTCTTGGCCAATGTAGTGGCTTTGAGAACAGCCACCACAGCGATTCCTGCCGGTACCCACGAGGCTGCAGTAGGTGGGAAATGTAGCCCGCATGACCAGTCACCACATGACCGAACAGCTTGTTTGGTCGGATCGAGGGGCCAAACGAGCGTGGCATTGGCTAGAGAAGAGATGGACTAATTCAGGAAGACCTCTCTGGAAAAGGGTCGTGAAGGACACTACGGGGCAGTTGGAGGCAATCATCTCTAACAACAGTGGAGAGCACAGGAGCGACGCTCACAACAACGAGCGGAGTGGGGAGCATAGGTGGTGCGTCTGCCAGTCATCTCAGTCAGACAACCCATAACACCTGGTTCTGTCCCGTTGATGAGCCTTAGACGCATCACGTGGCCTGAAAGTGCACCTGGCCTAGCACAGACGCCGTGGTGACATCCTGGCCACTTAGTGGCGAACGGCCGTTGTTGTTGAGCATAATATAACCCGCTGTTCAGTGTGGCTTAGTGATGGCGACTACCCAGGACCAGTTCAAATATGACACGCCAATGATGTTGGCAATCGCTGGGTGTAGAATGCAAGTCACTGAGTTCATAGCACGGTATGAGAACCACTGCACCAGTTTCCCAGACATAACTGCACAGTGCTAGATAATAAAAATCGCTTCTTTGTATGCAAGCCTAATGAAGCCACTGGAAAAAAGTAAAGGCATCTTCCTGCGCACCATCTCCCTCTGCTCTATCGACCTGTAGTTGCTTGAGAAAACCACTTATTATTCTTTTGGTACATCCTTTATGATCCACACTAAGATTGTCATTGTTAACATGACCATGGAAGCTATAATATAATCCATATAACTAATGTATATGAAAGCAACGTGGCGTTTTTGAGTTATTTCAGTGTGTGTGAATGGAATGGCTTGCATGCTGTGGAAAAGACATTGCAGCTGCACTGCTTACTTCCCAATTCCACTTGCGGAATAAACATTATTTTAGGATAAATGTCCACTAGTATTTTTCCCAAGTGCTATGTTGTGTGAGATGGATTCATCTTTAAACTAGTTCCAAAAACATTGATATATAGAAATACCTACTCGTGGGGGAGACGGTTAGTGTTGGGGGCAAGAACAATGTCAGCATCTGTGTCTGTTCTCTGTTGTTGGTAATATGAATAGACACGAGATGCCTCATTAACCCCTCTTTACGTGGGTTCACACTAATCTCGGTTCTTCAGAGCCCAAGTTAATTTGAGAGGGACTGGGCTCTCGAAGCACCTGCAGATGCATTATACAGCTCTCGGAAGTGATTTCAGGTTGCACCACGTGTTGTTCTGTGTGATTCCCGATGTTTAGCTGCGCGTGCTGTGGAACAAATGTCAAAGAGAGTGCCAAACAACACGTGGCGCAACCCAAAAACAAATGACGGCTCAAGGAGACTTACCGTTATAATAGTGGTGCCAGACAGCCCTGATCATGCCTCCAAAGTGGGAGGCGAAGCGTCACGAAGGATAGAGGAACGATGGACACGGCTATCCCGAAAGAGCAGCGCCTAAGATCAATTTTCATACACCGGTGCCATGAAAGGTACAATATACAACATAGGCATTCTGTGGGTGTTTTACACTGCCTTTTATATAATAAAAAAAAATAGATTTATACTTCATTTAAACATTTCGTATTGCCCGGTTTTACAATGTCTGTACTTTGACAACAAAAATAAAGCATATTTGATCATAAATCAAAGTTTTCAAAAGCATTTGAATATTATTTTATTTTGTGGAGGGGAGCACAAGCATATTTCAAAGAAAAACTGAATTAAGGTAATGTTGTTCACAGGCTAGTTTTAACAGTGCTTTCCTTCAGTAGGCATTATATTCTTCATTGGCAGATGTTTAAATTACACATCAGCCTTCATTAAATAAACTTGCCATTGCCATACTATAATTTCTGTCAACGAGCAGAGCCACTACATGATGTCATCACTGCAGTCGCTCCCATCAGTGTTCCGCAACCCTGGGAAGGTTTTCAGCTCAACGTTTTTAACATTTGTTAATGGCGCAATGCGCACTTTAATGAAACCCACATTGTCATCTACATAGTAAAATGTATTGCAGGCTCAGAGATTATTCAGGGTTTTAAGAGCAAAACCGGACATAGCAATTTCTGAGTCCCATGTGAATCGTGACTTGAGGGGCCCATTGATAGGGCCAGTCACGTGACTAATAACGCAAGCCCTACGCGTGCATGCCGTCAAACATTTCCTACTGGGTCGGGGTTTCGAGCACTCATGTCACGTGTGTTAAATATTTATAAAGTACCGAATTTTGAGGACTCGAGAAGGAAAAGCGATACATGGTGCTGCCACTCGCAACTCAAAGCAAGAATATCCTGGGTTCGATTCCCACATCGGATCCTTTCTATTTGTAGTTTGTGTTCCCCCTGTTCTGCAATCGTTCTTCCTGATTCAGAGCTTTCCTCGCATAGCTAAAAAGCATACATTGTAACATGTATTGGCCAAATATCACAATGCTCAAAGTTACATACACGTCTCATTTGGGTTCTACATAGTAACATCGGGGCGGCGCGGTGGCCCAGTGGTTAGCGCTGTCGCCTCACAGCAAGAAGGTCCCGGGTTCGAATCTCTCGGCTCGGGTGCCTTTCTGTGTGGAGTTTCCATGCTCTCCCCGTGTCCGCGTGGGTTTTCGCCGGGCACTCTGGTTTCCTCCCACAGTGCAAAAAGCATGCTGCTACATAGGTTAATTGGCTCGCAGGCTAAATTGCCCCGCAGTGCCCGGCGATGGACTGGCGTCCTATCGTCGGTATATCGTTGCCTTGCGCCCTGTGTCTGCCGGGATAGGCTCCGGCTTCACCGTGACCCTGTATAGGACTAAGCGGTTTCAGACAATGAGATGAGATGAGATAGTAACATCGTCACCTATTTTTAAAATGTGGTAGGACTGCCCTGAAAGAGGCTCCTGTGACTTATTGACGCTTTATTGATTAGAATATTTGCATTTATAGACTGCTTATCACTCGACGGTCACAAAGCGCTGCACAGAGCTGTGGAGAGAATGGCACATCAACAACGAGATAAGAATGGCAATTCAGCAAAACACTTTTTTTTCGGTTATTATTTTTTTTATAAATCCGAGCCGTAGAGACACCGGCATGTCAAGAATATCAGGAGAGCCCATCCAAAAGTCAAATAGTAGCCATAAATTATAGAAGGAGAAAAAAAATTAGCGATTTAATAACAATAATAATTCTGCAACAAACAAGGAAGTAATAAATGTTCCCGAGCAGGCGCAGGTTGGAGGAAAGCCATCATCCTGACACCACAACACTGAGCTGCTAAATCCAAAGTCCTAACCAGAAGAAGGAATTTTTGGATGAACAAAATAACAGATAGAAATATAACACACATTATTACATATGGCGCAACTCTAACTTGACAAACTCATTTCCTACTGGGTCGGGGTCATTATGCGGTTTAACCTTCCAACAGCACTACACTTTCCTTCCCCTTATCATCTTTATTTCATCGTTTTTATCCTGATCCTTTTCAATAACTGCCCTAGGTACATACATTCTTCTACATTTTCCAGTTGTGCCTCTTTAAGCATCAACATTTTTAAGGCATTTTCCCAATTTTCTTCAGAGTAGCTGTTACCACGGATTATTCTTGTCCACGTTTCCTATCCTTTGCATCCTCTCTCATTAAACGTTTTCCTATCCTTTGTATCCTCTCTCATTGAACTCTCATTAAACCCATTTTCTTAAGGTCGTCTTACACTATGGGTGTTAAGATTTTAACACCTGCATAATCGCCAGATACGGTAAAACCTGTTGTAATCTAATATATCGTCTTACACTGTCTGTGTGTTTTGATTGGCTTGCTACCTTTACCAACTTTCCCTCCTTCCACTTCTTTCCACTTCCAATGTCACACAAGTTTTGATCCAATCATCATCTCATCTCATTATCTGAAACCGCTTAATCCTATATAGGGTCACGGTGAAGCCGGAGCCTATCCCGGAAACATAGGGCGTAAGGCAGGAATACACCCGACGACGGGACGCCGGTCCATCGCCGGGCATTGCGGGACAATTTTAGTCTGCGAGCCAATCAACCTATCCAGGAGCATGCTTTTGGACTGTGGGAGGAAACCGGAGTATCTGGCGAAAACCCACGCGGACACGGGGAGAGCATGCAAACTCCACACAGAAAGGCACCGGAGCCGAGAGACTCGAACCCGGGACCTTCTTGCTGTGAGGCGTCAGCGCTAACCACTGCGCCACCGCGCCGCTCCCAATCATCATCTTGTTTCCTTAAAACATGATTTTTGCTTAACATATCCGTTATTTTCTCTATGTATGCACGCTCTATTAATTCCACATTGTATTTCCTGTCTTTCAGGGAAACTCCGTTCATCCGTCTGATCATTCTCGTGTCTATTTTCTCAAACATATCGACCTTAATTGTCAATACACTGAGCACACGCTGAATACATCTTTCATCGTTATTTGTTTCAAACTTAACCAAACCTCTCTTGTTGTAAGTTCTACCTGAAAATAGATTTCGTAAAAACTGAGTTACCAACTACTTTTTTAGCATTCTAGCTGCATCCTAGCTGATACCAAACCCCAATTTTTTTATTGTTGCTGACTTTTCCGTTCTAATGTCGTAGACGTGCCGTTTTCTCTGCAGCTCTGTGCAGCGCTTTGTAACCCTCAGGTGAAAATCTCTATAAATGCAATTAATATTATACCTGGGACAAGCGCAAGATCCTATTCTCGACCATCCATCGACTCCTTCACCCAATCAGTCACTCACCCTCACCTCTCTTTATTAATAAAGACCAGGTGGATCAGCTGAATTCAGTTTTTCTCAGAAAATAAAAACAAAGCCCACCACATCTCTGCCCAGTCGCAACCTCCAACCATGATCTCAACAATTGTTCCTTCTCTGACCATGAGGGGGTGATCATGTATCAGTCGCAGCAGCTGAGGCCGCACCTGTAAGAGGGCACACACTGGGCCGGGCTCTCCGGTGAGCTCCCGCACCACCCCATCGTACAGACCCAGCCGGTCGTATAACCCCTGCCAGGGTCCCTCAATGGCCAGGGTACGGCGGGCCAGGGCGTCGCCCACCGCGGCTAGATCAGGATCGCGACGTTGGGCCTGGCGCAGCTGCTCCGGGCTCAGCCCAGGGAAGGCGCACCCAGCGCCGGCCTCCACCGGCTCGACGACGGCCGGGCACGCGGACGCCCCCATTAGAGCCGCGGCCTCTCCCCCAGTGCTCTGCCCCACCGCGACGCAGACAGTGTCAGCCGGCGTACAAAACTGGGCCCCAGGCTCCTGTGGGAGCCGACAGCGCCCACCGGAGAAGCACGGACAAATCTGTTCAAAGGGGGTATCCGCGGCCACTGGGGGTCACGTCGACAGCGCGTCTGCGTTGGCATGCGCGCGGCCTTCCCGGTACCCGACCGGCGAGTCGTATTCCTGCAGCTGAGCCAGCCAGCAGGCCACCTGCCCCCTCGGTTCCTTGAAGTTCAGTAAGAACTACAAGGCATAGTGGTCAGTGCGCACTCAACATCCCCGAGCATACAAGTACAGCCTAAATTCACGGTACGCGAACACAACGGCATACGGTCCCTGGCGGGTGACGCAGTAGTTCAGCTCGGCCCCACTCAGGGTCCAGCTGCCGTACACGATAACCCATTCCGTGCTAGGATGGGGATGTGAGTGAGGTGGTCCTTGAGGGCTTCAAACGCCGTGGCACACTGCTCTGTCCACCTAAAGGGATTTTTTTCGGGGAGGTTAGTTGGGACAGGGGCCTCGCAATCTCACTGAAATCCTGGCACGAATCGACGATAGGTGGCCAGTCCCAGGAATGAGCGCACCTCAGCGACATTGACTTTGTGGCCCAGGTAGGCCACTTCCCTCTGAGCGAGAAAACATTTTTGGGGCTTTAATTTGAGGTGCACCTCACGCAGTCTTGCAAACACCTCCCCGTAGTTGGGCGAGATGCCCCGACATATCTCTCCCAAAGACGATGACGTCATCGAGATATATCAGGCACTGTTCCCACTGCAGTCCCCGCATTACCAGCTCCATTAGCCTCCAGAAGGTTGCGGAGGCATTGGACAGTCCGAACGGCATCACGCGGATCTCGAAAAGCCCTAGGCAGGTCGTGAATGCCGTTTTCGAGCGATCTTCTGGAGCCATCTCGATTCGCCAATATTCTGATGACATATCGAGGATCGATAAATACTTGGCCCTGGCGAGGCTGTCTAAAGTCTCGTCCATGCGAGGGATTGGAAATGCATATCCCAGCGTGACAGCGTTTAGTTTGTGATAATCAATGCAAAGCTGGTCGACCCGTCTTTTTTGCTGACTAGCACAACTGGGGCTCGCCATGGGCTCGAGGACGGCTGAATTATCCCGTCCCTGAGCATTTCCTTCACTGCGTTACCAATCTGGGCTCTCG
>JAZEWT010000001.1:41334812-41344982 GCA_036362905.1 Mordacia mordax
GGACACGCTGGAGAGACTATGTCTCTCAGCTGGCCTGGGAACGCCTCGGGGTCCCCCCGGAAGAGCTGGAGGAAGTGTCTGGGGTTAGGGAAGTTTGGGCATCGCTGCTTAGACTGCTGCCCCCACGACCCGGCACCGGATAAGCGGAAGAAGATGGATGGATGGATCTCGTTGTTGAACTGCCGTTCTCTCAGTGGCTCTGTGTAGCACTGTGTGGCCCTAGGGTGATCTTATCTCATCTCATTGTCTGAAACCGCTTAGTCCTATACAGGGTCACGGTGAAGCCGGAGCCTATCCCGGCAGACACAGGGCGCAAGGCAAGGATATACCGACGATGGGACGCCAGTCCATCGCCGCCTAGGGTGATACACGCTCTAGAAATGCTATTATTATAAGTATTGAATTAAACCATTTCCCAATGTATGTATGATATACACTGATAATTTAGCATTTTAAAATTCTAGTTGATAGCCTGATTATTTTACTTGTGGTTCTGCAACGATGTGTTGTATATAAAAAAAAATATTGATATTGCTGCTGATTTTCTGTTCTAGTGCCGTTGTTGGCATGCCATTCTCTCTACAGCTCTGTGAAGCACTTTGTGACCCTTGGGTGAAAAGCGCTCTATAAATGCAATTATTATTATTAAGTGGTGCAAGTAAAGTCCTTGTTGTCTCATCTCATCTCATTATCTGAAACCGCTTAATCCTATATCGGGTTACGGTGAGCCGGAGCCTATCCCGGAAACACAGGGCGTAAGGCAGGAATACACCCAACGACGGGACGCCAGTCCATCGCCGGGCATTGCGGGACAATTTTAGTCTGCGAGCCAATCAACCTATCCAGGAGCATGCTTTTGGACTGTGGGAGGAAACCAGAGTGCCCGGCGAAAACCCACGCGGACACGGGGAGAGCATGCAAATTCCACACAGAAAGGCACCCGAGCCGAGATTCGAACCCTGGACCTTCTTGCTGTGAGGCGTCAGTGCTAACCACTGGGCCACCGCGCCGCCCAGTCCTTGTTGTATCCTTCTATAATTACATGACTGTGTCTGTGCAACTCTACATGACACTATGTATTTTTGGACGGTGTCTCAAAAATGTAAAATTTTGTTTACAATTTCTGAGCCAAATATGCCTTACTTGCAAATAGCGGTTTTGTATCTGTCCATAGTTTTGTTTTAATCGGACTCTTCTTGTTGCCTGGTGGCAATATAGCACCAATACCATATGTCATGCAGGAAAGGATTGTTAAGCACTAATGCTTAATCCACAAGACGATATAAAAAATCATATGGACTTTTCTGCACCAATGAAATGTATATTTGCGAACAGATGGGAGAGTTTTGTCAGGGTTTCTTTGTGTATGTAAGTCCACACACATCCACGCAGATTTATATGGGTCACGTGGTTGTCAGCTTCCCTTTACAGCATAGCAGACTGAGGGATAATGGACCCTTTTATTGTCATGCCCTTTGCTTTAGTGTGTGACATTAAATGCCCTGCCCAGTATGATTTTGAAACGATACAGGTTATTTTATGGCATCATTTACGATGACTTGGGAACGAAATATATACTTAACGTTAACCGACTTAATCCTCTCTCATTGAAACCCAATGTGATGCCAGACCGAAGCGTGCTGTTGATTGATTCTGCGCGAACAGAAGGATGTGTAACGTGTTCGTTGTTAACTTGCATCGACACACTCTGTGCCGTCGCCGCTTGTGGTTACGCGTCCTTCACGAGCACCACTAATTTCCACAACAGTCGATGCATTGTCTCTCGCCGTCGTGCCCGTTCGCTCCGCAGTAGGCGTTCTGTGCTCCCCTCTCATGCCCTCGGTGTAAATGCCCCAGCATGCGTCTGTCCGTGAACTTTGTGTTGCCGTTCCGCTCGTTGTTCCGCGGTCTCTGCTGGCGTGCGTGTGTTCACGTCACGGCGAGTCGCTAATGGGGACAAAAAAGGTGACTTGCGTGGTAACTCGTCACCGCGCCCCCGCCTCCGCTTTGTGCGCCATGCCGGCCTTCATAGGTGCTCACTGATAGCACTTGCCCGAGAAATTTCTCGAGGCTATGCAGGGGGTGTCTTTGTTTCGCCTGCACAGTGTGGAGCATGGGCAGTGCGTCATCTCAATAAATCAACCCGTAACACCTGGATCTACCCCGTGCCCTGCCAACGGGCCTTAGCTTGGCACGAGCACTGTGGTGGTGTCACCTCCACTTAGCGTAGAATGGCAGCTCTTGTTGACGTACGGTGTGAAACGACTTTCTTCACGGTATGTTATGAGCAATTGTAGCCTTACGGATGTTTGTGATCTACATTGATCCCAGGGTATGGCAGTGTGCCCATATTAAATGTCTATTCAAATAAGTTGAAGGAATTAATGTGTGTTCTCACAGAAACCTTCATTTTGATGGCATATGCATGTCTATTGCGTTATGGTTACGTCTGCTTATGTAGACTCTGAAAAGGCATTTGACTTGATGAAAATTGATGCAGTCATTCAGGTTCTCAGAAACCAAGGCCTAAATACATTTGTAAAGGTGGTACACTTATATTGCGATTGCGTGTGTAAAGTAACAAAACACATCAAAACGTGAGTCATATAGGGACATATGCTTAAACCAAGGCTATTCACAGTAACGTTAAATATTTTTTATTGAAAATTATAATGGGATACATGTAAAAATAAAGTACTATCCATTTGTGATTGGCTCAGAGCATGGGAATCGTAGAATGACCTTAAAATAGGTAGAAGAAATTAATGGATAATGGTAACAGAAAGGCTCATGAGAAGCATGAGCAAAGTAAGTCATGTGTAAATAGTTTGCTGAACATAAGCTAATGATTATCGGAATTGATTAACTTGAAAACACGACAAGGTACACCAAGGCCAGTTATTGAGGGCAGATCAAGAGGATGATGAAACGGAGACCAATGAGAGTACTTCAGGAAAAATAATTATTTGATAACGAAACCTGCATAAAATTGTACCTAACAGAGGGACGTTTTCCATGAAATAATTTTATGCACCGTAGCCGGTATTCAAATAAAGCAGAGTCGGCCTAGGGGAGGCTCAGGACTGGTTCAGATATTTACCACTCTGATTAGTCGTAATTGGGTATCGAACTGAGTCAACCAGGTTTCCAGTGTTCTGCGTTTACCACAGCACCACCGTGATGCTTATGAATGCCCACACAATCACAAACAACCGGAGACACACACGCACAAGTCACACAACACTCCAGCGAAAACAGGAATATAAATAAACAGATCATACGCACAGATACATTTGTGGTATAAAACTCATTGAAAAACAGTACTTTGAATATTTGGTATGAGAACAACACAAAAAGGTGTTTGTTACGCAATCCTCATGTCTCGTATGACTCCACATACAGAAATACTACTCAACGCAGACAAGAGTGATAAACCGCATCATTTAAAACAACAACACGCCAAAATGGGGAATTTAATAATGGGCTGCATGCTGGAACAACGAATAATTGTGTGCGTGTGTGTCATAACATATCACAAGCCACGATTCATAGTGTAAAGATAATAAAATTGGAGTAATTACTTATTTTACATCCCGTCGATTGTAAAGTTTATTTGTTATGTATATAGCTTTTAATTTAAGCTCTTTAAATATAATCATATTTCAACACGTGAAACCGCTGAGCATGGCAACAGTTAAAACTTTAAAACCAAATGAAGGAATTCCATCGTCCGAGGGAGCCACACTGCCCGGAGCTCATTGTCGGCATAATTCCATCCTGTGTCTGCCAAGCCGAAACCAAATTGTCTTGCCATGGGATATAAATGTCATGTCCCAAAATCAGGATGAATTAATGTAATGAAACCCTGCCATTTGTCTAACAACGAGTTTTATTTTTATTTTCATAATGTGGGTTGCACTGCTTTCTTAAATTTAGACCAGAAGAGCGCAAATATATGCATGCTCAGTTTCACAGGTACACAAAATTACAAGTTGTGGCTCCAATGTGTATCCCAACACCGTCACATAGCAAATCGAGTGATAAGCACAAGTTGACATGTCGGTGTGTGGTTCTATGAAGCTGATATTGTTACTGGATTAAACGACCACTATCTAGCTTCACCCGGGTTGTCTGGTGACCTCCCAATAATAATAAAATGTGCATTTATAGAGCGCTTTCACCCGAGGGGCACAAAGCGCTGAACAGAGCTGCGAGAGCGGCACATATGACCCAAAAAACTCAACACATTTATCAATAAATTGCATCAAAAGAAGATTATATATAACATGACATTTTAGGTAATGGCCCATCATCATAGCTCAACTTCAAAATGGTATATTCCTAATGGCGGGGGCATTGTAGAAAAATGTTACCGCAGGATGCCCTTCCTGACTCAAACCTCTATCAGGGTCTTCGGATCGTTATATGTCTGGTACTTCCCCGCAGGGGCGGCACGGTGGCCCAGTGGTTAGCGCTGTTGCCTCACAGCAAGAAGGTCCCGGGTTCGAATCTCTCGGCTCGGGTGCATTTCTGTGTGGAGTTTGCATGCTCTCCCCGTGTCCGCGTGGGTTTTCGCCGGGCACTCCGGTTTCCTCCTACAGTCCAAAAGCATGCTGCTGCATAGGTTAATTGGCTCGCAGGCTAAATTGCCCCGCAGTGCCCGGCGATGGACTGGCGTCCCATCGTCGGTATATCCTTGCCTTGCGCCCTGTGTCTGCCGGGATAGGCTCCGGCTCACCGTGACCCTGTATAGGACTAAGCGGTTTCAGACAATGAGATGAGATGAGACTTCCCCGCAGACCTTTTCACCAAGGGAGACCCTACTCCACCATAACGAGGTTATGATCCCAGAGGGAGTTCTGTCAAACCGATGCTCTCTTGTAATTGCCGCCCCTCATGCCCCATCCCCCATCCCCCATCCCAACACCGCAGACAGCAACTTTGTGCTGGGGAACGCGCAGGTGTCCAACGGCTACCCCATCGTGTACTGCTCGGACGGCTTCTGCGAACTGACGGGCTACCTGCGCGGCGAGGTCATGCAGAAGAACTGCGCGTGTCGCTTCCTGTACGGCGACGAGACGGGCGAGATCGCCACGCTGCGCATATGGGAGGCTCTGGAGGAGAAACAGGAGTTCAAGACCGACCTGAAGCTCTACAAAAAGGATGGTGAGCCATTGCACGTGGTTGTGGGAGCATTGGCATGGTGGGAGCATTGAAACAGAATTGTATGACCAGATGTCCTTTCTGACCCCAACCTCCAATAGTCGAGGGGGTTTCGGATCGTTCTTTGCCTGGAACCTCCTCTCAAGCCTATTCTCCGAGGTAGACCCTACCCACGGCACTAGATTCCAGGTGACATAGCTCTGGGGTTTATTGAAACACGCAACCCTTTCCACTGAGATATGGTTACAAACCAAGGGGGGCGTTTTATGCATGCGGGATAACATTAAAATGCTTAGAAATAAACCTTTGCATATGAGACGACACCACGTTTAAATTGTGTAAAATAATACTTACAGCTGGGATATCCAATAATCAATTACTCAAATAATAGCATAACACGAAAACAGTCAGTAAAGTATGATGATAGCTTGCCACAGCTGTTATTCCAGGATAACCGTGTCGAGTGCTCCTCCTCTCTCCTTCACGACGCTTTATCCCCCCACGTTTGAGGCATCTGCAGGCTTTCCGTGACTGAGTGCTTGTGACTGAGCAACTGAGTCACAAAACGCCTGAGGATGCCCTCCAACGTGAGAGGCCAAACGTCGTGAAGGAGAGAGTAAGAGCACTCGACACGCCTATCCCAAAAAAAAAAACAGCTTTGGAAAGCGATTATCATGCATCGAGCCGTGACAAAGCTACATTAGTACATTCAGTAAAGAATTTTCTCCTTTATTTAGCACACGTGTGCCGCCTGACGGGAGGTAATGGATTTGGCACGGCGACGTCACCAATATGATCATCTGCGTCACACTTGGCGTGGCTTGTTTAAGGGTTTCCTGCATTCAGGCTGACAGGGTGGCTTTCATTATTTAAGATGCCCAATTGTATAACCACTAAGCAAATGCTGATAAAAGTCGCTTGTCAATAATGATGATTGTTTATGTAAAACGACAACACTGTTGAAAATCTTTTGCCGTGCTGTGCAGTGCAATGTGTTGTCTGAAACGTTGCCAGAGGAATCTGGTAGGTTTTGTCCCACATTAATATGTCACTGCAATGAGCAATGGTACCATGTCTGGTGCACGACCCACACATTGATCCATTGCTTTTAAAGGCATCTTCTGATAAATGCTGAAAAGAGGTGGATGAATCTTGTAAGATAAGACTGTGTTGGCAGTGACATGAAGTGCATTTTTGCAATGCAAGGTGGGTTTGTATAAAGAGGCATGTGTCAACAACAAGGTTTTTTTTGCAGAAGCAGAAAAAAGTGTTAGGCAGCTCAAGAGATTATTGTGATAGCACACGGTTATCGATGGAGCTTACAGATGTGCGTGTATGGCTTTAAAATAAACCTTAAGAAGACCTGGAAAAGATCCAGAAGAATGTGTTCAAGGCATGCATATTTATCACAGATGCGTTGAACAACAAAACATTATTTGAATTCATGCAGAAGTTTCACGCGTAGGTTAAGAAGCCACATTGAGTACGTAATGTCATTTTTTTAAGCACACGAACGTGTAAGAGAAAGCAATAGAAAAAGCATACGATTGTTATTTACTCTACCTGGGTATACTAAAACATTCAAGGTTTTATGACGATATGTTGAAACTAAAACGAAACTTATTCACACGCTGACAATAGATTGCATTGTATATAGGAAATATAATTCGAGGAACGTGATATTTCTGTGTGATACCGATGTCGTTATGCATTATGTTTTCTTGCTTTCATTCTTCGAAGCAAGCATCATATCTGTATTCAGCCAGATGTGTGCTGCCCCATTGCTCAACGGCTCTGTTTCTGCAAACCGATTTGAGATATTGCATTAGCAGTGGTGCACAAGCACAGATAACAAAACATTGTCATAAAAAGTCGCCTTATCATCGTATTTCTTCTTTTAAGACTGTTATTGACGATGAGTTGAAATTACATTTAAGGTCAATATAGACTGTCTTCCACATTTACTTATTAATCGTCATTTTGGGACACTTACCATTTTTTAGCCATTTTCCAGCTTCATGGCTGAAAACATGATACGACCTGCGGTGTGGTGGGTCTCCCTTTGAAATATTGAAGTATGCTTAACCAATTTATCCAGCTCTCTACGCCAGTTGATCTTGCTCGAAGAGTACAAGGCTGAATTATAGCAGAGAATCATTCATCAGCTTGTTTCCCCACACTCTTGCACTGTCAAATGAAAAAATAGCAAGCAACTGCTTTGCATTGGGCTTCTTCCTTGTTTGTTCCAGCTCATATTGAATTGAAGTGGCATCATACTGATCTGAACATTAATTTTCTGAGAAAATTTTTAAGCTGTTGTTTAAACATTGACCAAGTCCCCCAATTAGCACCTCGGTGCTACTGTCATTGCGCATTTACCAGCGGATTGGATTTCCGTTTTGATCGTGTCACACAACAATTTGTCCTGTCCTTGACTTTAGGTGCCACTACTCATTGGGTAGTCTTCATCAAATATCCGCCCCCCCCTTGGGATCACATGTCCTGGCTTGTACGCGGTGTACACGGGAAATATGCACTGAGCTTATGACCCGGTGTTTGATATCGAAACTAGCTGAGCATTAGAGGCATTTTTACAGAACACTTCATGTTCCTAGCTCTGTTAGCTCTTTGGCTGCACTAAAGTGTGGAACTTGGGAACGCGAGGACATCCAAGAAGCTGTAATTGTATCCAATTAAGGCTTTGCACTTTGGAGAATATACGGAAAGAAATACTTGAATCCCGTTCTGCAGAACTGACGTGTTTGTATTACTAGCATTATGCCCCGTGTTTAAATAAAGACTGAGGCAGCAGCGACAACTATTATGGTTGGTGGAGAAGTGAGCGATTTTTTTTGGTGTGGCTATGGGGGTAAAAATCAATCTTTAATCAACTGGCTTTGTGTTAGTTTGTCTAGCGTATAGTTTGAGCTGTATCAAAATTTTCCCCCCTAGTGAACAAGATTTTCTGTTGATTCGCCACTGAGAAACACGGTGAAATTATAAACTAATAACAACTCAACACATTTCAATGTCTCAATAGTGAACATTAGGAATTGCGATCAAGTAAACATTTCTTCCATCGTCGTATTTTAAATGTAAACTTTACTTCCAAATATAATTTTCATTCTCACATCTGCATCTCTCTTATCCAGTATTTTGGTGATTGCAACTTATCCCCAGTGAAATCAATAATCTGTGCACCAGACAGATTGTTTGCTTTTCTCGCTATAAATAGAGATGGGGTTTATAGCATCAGTGGCGCAGGGAGTAGCGCTATCGTCTTATATCAAGAAGGTCCCGCGTTCGGTTCACGGCTGGGATGCCTGTGTATGGAGTTTGCGAGTTCTCTCCCCGTGTCCGTGTGGGTTGTCGCCGGGTGCTCCGGTTTCCTCCCACCGTCCAATGACGCGCTGCTATCTAGGTTTATTGGCCTGCTGAGTAAATTTTCCTCCGTGCCCTGCGATGTACTGGCGTTACATCCTGGCTATACCTTCGCCTTACGCCCTCTGTCTCCCGGGAGAGGCTCTGACTCCCCGCGACCCTGTACACGATTAAGCGGGTATTGATAATGATGATTATTTATAGCATCGTTTGCATAACTTTTTTAAATAGCGGAATATTTGCATTAGAATCACATAGCCAACGATGCGATGCAAGTAAGGGTCAAATGTATGTTCCCTAATGATTTATCCCACGAGGTGTGTCATGGGAGTTCCTGTCGTATGCGGCATTGAGTGACGATGTCAGTGGTAAAGCCAACACTCGTGGCTGTATGCTATATATGAACAGAGCATACACTGTGTTCGTATATTCATAAGAATTTCAATCACTTCCAGTGAATGCGCTAAATAAATCACATAGGCATTCTTGTTCCCCGCGCTCCCCACCCTCACCCCTTCTGCCTTTCCCACATTCGGACAAAACATTAGCTTGGAGGACGAATGCAGTTGTACGTAAGAGAATAACATACTTCATCACGTTTATTTACCATGGGGTTTTATGGTTTCTTGGTAAATTTACTCTGCGCTTTCTGAACATTTTTGCAATTTCATTTTATGACAATGGGTTTCGTCTCATTTCCAACCCAGCTTAATATGGTAAGTGTTCTGTGCTATACTAATACAGAGACAAGCAAAACAACAACCATTCTCCAGCATTTTGCCTGCATTTACACACGTGTTGCTGGGCATTGGTTTAGAACAAGGGGGGCCACGTTGTGGTCCCCCTTGAAAAAGAGTAGTTACTTCAATTCGGAGATAAAAGGACAACCTTAAAAAAGAGAGAGCATGCAATTGCGTTTTACCTTTTTAAAATGCTAAACAAACCACGATGGGTGGGCTGTCATATACAATCACTATTATCTATATGAAGTAATGACAGAACCCTTTTAAACAACTACATTAGAGTTGTTTTTAGAGTTTTCATAGCACGTCACTTAATCATTGTGACATTCAGTGTTTGTTAAGGTCATTTTAAAACTCTAATAACTGGCATTGTAAAGGTAAACTGCGGCTAAGAGGCTTTTTATTGTAGCTGCGTGATAACAGGAAGCCGTTGCATTTTGACAAGAATTGATATGGTTCAAAAATTATAATTAAGACAAAACCAAATCACTAGGTGCCCGGCGATGGACTGGCGTCCCATCGTCGGGTGTATTCCTGCCTTGCGCCCTGTGTTTCCAGGATGGGCTCCGGCTCACCGTGACCCTGTATAGGATTAAGCGGTTTCAGATAATGAGATGAGATGAGAAATCACTAGGTTAATTGGCCTACTCAGTAAATTGCCTCAAAAACTGTGACTTGCGATGTACTGGCATCAGATCCTGGATATTCCCCCGCTTTGCGCCCTCTGTCGGTCGAGAATCGGCTTCGGCCACCCTGTACAGGACGAAGCGGCTATTGATGATCAATGGGGCGGCGCGGTGGCCCAGTGGTTAGCGCTGACGCCTCACAGCAAGAAGGTCCCGGGTTCGAATCTCTCGGCTCGGGTGCCTTTCTGTGTGGAGTT
>JAZEWT010000001.1:41376735-41399658 GCA_036362905.1 Mordacia mordax
AGTGTCCAAGACATACGGCCGGAGATCAGATGAAACGACAACAAAGTCGATCAAATCTCATGGTAGAAAACAAGCTCTGGAGAGTGATAAGCTACGCTTGAGATCCATTCATTATCATCATCATTATCCATCATCTATCCACTGCTGGATGATGTCCTCACCACACAATCACCACACTCCATAGTTCATCAAGGCAAAACTCCATCTCACTCCTGAGAATAATTTAAAGCCATCGCTCCACCTCCACTGCAGGCATCCTCTCAGGCAGTTTTTGATATTTGGCTGTGATTCTATTAGCAGTCACATTTATTGGTGAGGGTGGCGCGGTGGCCCAGTGGTTAGCGCTGACGCCTCACAGCAAGAAGGTCCCGGGTTCGAATCTCTCGGCTCCGGTGCCTTTCTGTGTGGAGTTTGCATGCTCTCCCCGTGTCCGCGTGGGTTTTCGCCGGGCACTCCGGTTTCCTCCCACAGTCCAAAAAGCATGCTGCTACATAGGTTGATTGGCTCGCAGACTAAAATTGTCCCGCAATGCCCGGCGATGGACTGGCGTCCCGTCGTCGGGTGTATTCCTGCCTTACGCCCTATGTTTCCGGGATAGGCTCCGGCTTCACCGTGACCCTATATAAGATTAAGCGGTTTCAGATAATGAGAGATGAGATGAGGTTTCAGATAATGAGATGAGATTTATTGGTGATCATCCTTTCGACTGATCATTATCCTTCCCCAAGACGACTTATTTTTGACAGACAACAAAATCTCTCTGATTTCTGCTAATTCCATGATCCGTGTGTTTTTCTGAATCTAAGTGCAATTCCAAGCATGTATCTCTCCCCGTATTAGATTTCTTTCTCACGTTACGATCGCGCCAAAAAAAGTGCGCAAACACTAGGTCTGGAAATATCTCATCTCATCTCATTATCTGAAACCGCTTAATCCTATATAGGGTCACGGTGAAGCCGGAGCCTATCCCGGAAACACAGGGCGTAAGGCAGGAATACACCCGACGACGGGACGCCGGTCCATCGCCGGGCATTGCGGGACAATTTTAGTCTGCGAGCCAATCAACCTATCAAGGAGCATGCTTTTGGACTTCGGGAGGAAACCGGAGTACCCGGCGAAAACCCACGCAGACATGGGGAGAGCATGCAAACTCCACACAGAAAGGCACCCGAGCCGAGAGATTCGAACCCGGGACCTTCTTGCTGTGAGGCGACAGCGCTAACCACTGGGCCACCGTGCCGCCCGTCTGGAAATATGCAACAACAAAAAAGTAATGATCGTCATCAGTGGCCATGCTAGGACTATAGGCTTACTAAGTTGAGAACCTATAGTAACCAATGGTGAATGTTTACAGCAGAACTGAGGACCTCAGCAGGATTAAATTATTAATATAATACAGTATTTCTAGTTTGTGTTACCCACCTATCTAATTTGACACTCAAATTAATTCTACTAAAATATAATTCATACATGAGCATTTTATGGAAGAGCAAAATCACATGGGCTAAATTAACAGAGAGAATATTTAACTGTGTTTTGAAGCTGATGACTGACATTTGTTCTTCTTACTTAAAACTTTGTTTCATACATTTTCACACTTTTTTTATAATCAGGCTTATTAGTTACATACGTAAAAAATCTGTCTAAATACATATTACCATTCGGTTTTCCACCATCTTTCTATTAATGTCATCTCATCTCATTGTCAGAAACCGCTTAGTCCTGTACAGGGTCGCGGTGAGCCAGAGCCTATCCGGGCAGACACAAGGTGCAAGGCAGGGATATGCCCATGATGGGACGCCAGTCCATCACCGGGCACTGCAGGCAATTTAGTCTGCAAGCCAAATAACCTATGTAGCAACATGTTTTTTGGACTGTGGGAGGAAATCGGAGTGCTTGGCAAAAACCCACGCGGACACGGGGAGAACATGCAAACTCCACACAGAAAGGCACCCGAGCCGAGATTCGAACCTGTGAGTTCTTGCTCTGAGGCGTTAGCGCTACCCACTGCCACCCCCTTTATATTAATATAAAACCACATTCTTTTTTAATTTTACAGGAAATGTTTTTAGAGCAACACAAACAAGTCATTATTATTTCATGGACATAATTAGATTCGCAAATAAAATCCAATATTCATACAAAAATGTAATGCATTTTAATTATGCTCAACGTACCAAATGCATTGCATTACTTTTGTTTCTTCATGAACTGGCAGGTTTACTTTGCCATAGTTACATTTAAATTATTGTTCCTGTCGTTGTCGTACCTGGCTTTCACGTTTCAGAATGTTGCATAGTAAAGACTGGATACCAAAGATCATTCAGCTCTTACTTTAGTTTATCTTTGGCATGCCAAATGTCATCATTAAAAATATACACGTCTCATTAAACACATTTTTGTAATGGTACTTTTGTCATTGACAAATGTATTTCTTACTTAGCCGCAGCCATTAATTTAAAATGTGATACATTATGTATTACTTTGTTAGAGTAAACGAAACATGTTTTGAAGCTGCGCAGTAGCCACTGCCTTGGCTAAGGTCTTATGTGAAGCTTCAAGTCTTCTAGACTGACAAATTATTTCCGTGCTACTGCATTGACAGCGATGCGCAAGGACAAATAACAAAACAACTAAACGCATACTTCGGCATCTCTCATCTCATTGTCAGAAACCGCTTAGTCCTGTACAGGGTCGCGGTGAGCCGGAGCCGCGATGGCTCTTTCTTCATAGAATATATTGTCATCTGTGCCGGTTGTAGTATGTTGGCAATTGAACTTAATACTGATAAAGCAGAATTCGATGTGACCATTATGGAGAACGTTTAGTCAATAAATTTTGCTGCACATGAATTAGATTGTTAGCAAAAGTTAGTGAGCTTGGGCAGGACGCATTGCTCAATGTCAGAGCATGGGACTGAGCCACGAAAATTGTACACAGTCACGACATTGGCTGCCAATACACAACTGATTTACTTATGAACCGCAATCATCCACACAGGTCACCCACAATCCCTCGCTACACCACTCCGGGTGCACACCTCAATGCAATCTCGCGCACTCATCCCTGCGCCTACGTCACGCGAATAGTGCTGAGCTAGGCTCCGCACCTCCGAGTTTGCGATCCCTTTGCATGCTGGCGAAAAATGTGCACGTTACGAGTTTCATTTAGTAATAATAATTGCACTTCGAGGGCGCTTTTCATCCGATGGTTACAAAGCGCTGCACAGAGCTGTGCAGAGAAAGGCATGTCAACAGCAACATCAGAGGTTAGTTACTTTAATCCGAAGGCTTTCGGTGTGTTGAGATAGTGAAGAGATAGTGAAGAATTGGCACGTTCTGTTCACGTGACAAGCCTTGCTAATTGGCCGTGTCGGGTGTGGAGGGTTAAACGACACGACTTTTTGCATGACCTAACCCAGAAAAATGGATTTCAACAACATCAGAGCAGATCAATTAAAGTAAAATAGTGGCTATAAGTCAATGATGGACATAAACTAACAAATAAAATAATTGTGAAACAAATCAAGCATACAGCAGTGAACAGCATCAACAGTCCTAGCCAGAGAACTTTAAGGCCTTACGGAACAAATGAGTCTTGACACAGGATTTCAAGATGGCTGGTGGTCGAGACTAACGAAGGAGTGACAGCCAAAGGTAAAAAAAAAACATGGCTTAGAGGATTCCTACTGCTGAGAGTAAGTGATGAACTTAGCTCGTGTACATCATCTGTATGGATTTTTGCATCGTTAAGACAATGAGAATTGATAAGGAGCTGGAGTAGCCTACATCCGGCTTACGATGACAATCAAAACTGCCTCTTTACCCCTATTGCCTTTTTGACTCACATCAAGAGCCACCAGGAACACTCCACCTATTGATGCCTGTGTTTATTTTTCATGTTGTCTCTCTACAGACATTTTGCTCAACTTCCGCACGACGTATGTGAGCAAGTCGGGGCAAGTAGTTTACGACGGCCGTTCTATCTGCGTGCACTACGTAACCACCTGGTTGTTCATCGACCTCATTGCAGCACTGCCCTTTGACCTCCTCTATGCATTTAAAGTCCCAGTGGTACGTGCGGATTTTATCGATTGCCCGTTGATTGTTAACGTTGCCTAAATCGTCGACGCATTGCCGGTGCTGCTAGCGGTAAAGTATAACGACGGATTTCACTGCGCTGCCGAGCTGGGAGCCTTCAACAGCACGCCTGTTTCGTGTGTAGTGGTATGCTGCTAGCGGTAAAGTATAACGACGGATTTCACTGCGCTGCCGAGCTGGGAGCCTTCAACAGCACGTCTGTTTCGTGTGTAGTGGTCGCCCATCCAGGCAACATTCAGGCGTACCTACACTTGCTTGGACCTGGTGTGATTGTGCTCAATCAAGGGTAATTTACACATCAGCCCTGTAATAATGTTACAAAAATGTTTGCTTAGGAAAGCCTCAGATTCCATCAATGGCGTACGTGTATCAGCAGTTAACCGAGCTCGGTTGCAGGCGCATTTGATCTATCACATGTTTTAAAAGAAGGCTGTATTCTGAAAAGAGGCAGCGCCTAGTATGAACAGAGTAGAGTGATTGGCAAAGTGGTAGTAGCAACAGCAGCATTGGACGGTTTTAAAAGCAGTGGTGTCACGTTTCGTTGTGCATCAGATCGAAGAGGTCAGCCTGAAGGGCAAATCATTTGTGATAAACAACCACTTTCAGTGATTCTCTTGAAAGAAATATCGGCAATAATTGATGACTCGTTATGCACGACCTCTTTGGTCTATCATTCCAGATGACCTAGCAGGATACTACCAGCATTGCAGTGTTGGTGATTAAGTGGGAAAATTTGGCTGCAGGAATGCAGCATCACTATTGTGTATTTGTAACACTTGGGATTACACATTACAACCGTTGCTCCTTCTGCTTAAACATGGCAAGTCCCTCTTGAAAATGAGTTCAGGGACTCAGTGAGATTTTTTTGGGAAACAAGACTAATAATATTAAATTACATTCATTGAACAATGTGCACATTTTTAAATTAAGGATAAGTATCAACTACTTTGTAGTACAATGTACGATTTCTTCAAAGTAAATTACAGCATCAAATCCACACAAATATAAATTATGACAATAAATACGACAATACATTCCTTGCCAGATGAAGATATGAACGAACGTTAAAAGTAATATTTTGGAATGTGGATATGTTATTATAGGTGGCACGGTGGCCCAGTGGGTAGCGCTGTCGCCTCATAGCAAGACTCTCCCGGGTTCGAATCTTGGCTCCGGTGCCTTTCTGTGTGGAGTTTGCATGTTCTCCCCGTGTCCACGTGGGTTTTCGCTGGGCACTCCGATTTCCTCCCACAGTCCAAAAAAACACGCTACTGCATAGGTTAATTGTCTTGCAGACTAAATTGCCCGCAGTGCCTGGTGATGGACTGGCGTCCCATCGTGGGTATATCCCTGCCTTGCTCCCTGTGTCTGCCGGGATAGTCTCCGGCTCACCACGACCCCTAACAGAACTAAGCGGTTTCTGACAATGAGATGAGACGAGATATGTTATTATATTGATGTAGGTTGTCATGACTCGTTACATGATGAGTTACTTTCCAAAGCCCTTATTTCGGGATCGCTGTGTCGAGCGCACCTCCTCTCTCCTTCATGACGTTTCACCTCCCAAGTTGAAGGCATCAAACGTCCAAAGGATATAAAATAATAGTAATAATTGCATTACTAGAGCACTTTTCACCCGAGGGTCACAAAGCGTGCACGGAGCTGCGGAGAGAACGGCACGCCAACAACAACGACATAAGAACGGAAATCAACAACAACATCGATTGCTTAAACAGCCTTTTGAAAGGATATTTTAATAAAATTCATCCTTTCATGCTTATGAAAAGAATTAATGGAAGATATTGAATCACAGAAACAATTAAAAAGGTGTTTTTGTTGTTGTCAGGGAGCCATGCTGGTGTATTCCAACTGATGAGCCATGTAAAAACAGAAAAGTGCAATTAAATATCTATTTTTCTATGATACGCAAATTAAGTTTGGAGGTTTGCTTAAACAACAAACATCCAGAGCTATTTGTGCAAGAATACAATTAAGGTCACAATGTATTGTTTACACCACAAATCGTGGAACGCTGTTAAGTCTTCTTGAACAATTGTAGCTTGTGAGCAAGGTAAGTATTTATACGGCAATAATAATTATGTCTGGTATATTATTTAACGTGGTCACATTTATTTTGTGGGGCGGCACGGTGGCCCAGTGGGTAGCGCTGTCGCCTCACAGCAAGAAAGTCCCGGGTTCGAATCTCGGCTCGGGTGCCTTTCTGTGTGGAGTTTGCATGTTCTCTCCTCGTGTCCGTGTGGGATTTCGCCGGGCACTCCGGTTTCCTTCCACAGTCCAATAAACATGCTGCTGTATAGGTTAATTGGCTTGCAGACTAAATTGCCCGCAGTGCTCGTTAATGGACTGGCGTCCCATCGTGGTTATATCCCTGCCTTGTGCCCTGTGTCTGCCGGGATGGCTCCGGCTAACCGTGACCCTGTACAGAACTAAGCGGTTTCTGACAATGAGACGAGACATTTATTTTGTCAGTTTACTCCTCTAGGTATTTGAATCGGTTGCTTAGCATTGTATCGATGTCGGTTTTCACGGCTCGATGCATGATAAATACTTGCAAACGTTGCTCTTTCTGGGTAGCCGTGTCGAGCGCTCCTCTTCTCTCCTTCGCGACGTCAGTCTCATTTTCAAAGACTAGCGTTAATTCAATTACCCGCCAGATGTTAAAATGTTGACCATCATATTTTTGCCTCTAATTAGTTTTGCCCTCTCTTTGATTATATTCAAGTATGGTACATCTTGCATCACCCAAGTAGTAATCATTGCACGTGTGGATTTTGTTTAGGACAGAGATGTCTTTAGCAAACCGGGTATTGTTTATTGTAATGAAGTCGATCTCAATTGCAATTTCACCATTTCGGCTCTGCCAAGTCCATTTGTAAGAACACAGTGGTTGTGTTTGAAAAAAACACCGTGTTCATTATTTTCATGACCTTTATTCCAATAAACCGCAATAGATGTTCAGCATTTCTCCCTCCAATGTAAAGCTTTGCTAATCATTCGATCTCACACACATTTTACCCACTGTTGCACAAGGTAAGCCATAATAATACCGTATTAGCATAATAATAATAATACGTGCATTAAAAGTGGGATGGAAAAGGTTTAAAAGCTGACAACCAATTATCTGAAACCACAAAAGACATCTTGCGGATGCGGAGAGATATAAAAGATGTTGGATTTGCTAAACCAAATATGATTTCGAGAGATCTCCGTAAAATTGAGAATAACAAAGAGAGAAGACATCAAGGGGGGAAACGTAAAACGATTGAAGACGTTGGAACAAGCAATGGGAGTATGAAAACAGCGATAGGAAGGTTGATGATTGATAGTTCACAAATGCCAGCCACTATGGAGAAATACGGAACTCTGAGGCACGTCAGAGTTGTGGAAGTAATGCAGGTTATAGCAAACAATGCGTATGTTCCAGGAAGAGAAGCATTTTTCTAACGAAGAGAAGATTCCAGATGTTGTACAGACACTCCTGCACAGTATTGAAAAACGCAAAATTTCCTGGCCCCAATCGTGAAGCCGTGAACCTCGTCGAAGAAGTGGTAGCAGTTATTCAAACTAAATTAGACCTATTGATAGTCCTACAACAATGACGTTGCAATTATGCATGTAACTGTTTACATTATGATTATGGTTGGGGTTTCATCCTTACACAAATTGGTGCTGGGAGTTTGTTGATTTACCTTGTGATGCTATACGGTGTTGCGTTGGTCACTTAGACCGCTTGTTGAATCGCAGTAATACTGCGTAGAGAGATTGCAAAATCGCTGGGTATTTTTGCTGTAATGTAATTCTGTCCACCAATTATCAACCCTGGAAAACCTTTGATTTTTCTCAAGAGGTTCTCACTGTACAAGTTAAATACTTCCAGTAACATACACACTTGCCTCAAACCTCTTTAAATTTGGATGAAATCACTTAGTTCATTTCCAATCCATACTGCTGCAGTTTGATCCCAGGATATGTTCCTTAACATTCCCAAATCTCTACCATTAATGTCCAGTCTTAGAGCATTTTCATTATCTCATCGTGTTTTATACAGAATGCTTTGTTATTGTCAATGAAACACAAGTAGGCAGCTAGCGTGTCATAGGAAGGTGTGAGGAAACCGGAGTACCCGGCAACTCACATGGACACAGGGAGAACACTGAAGCAGCACACAAAGAGGCACCCTAGGTGGGAATCGAACCCGAGTTATTATTGCTGTGAGGCGACAGTGCTAATCACTGGGTCACCGTGCCAACATCACAAGGTGACGAAGGTAGCCTACTTCCATCTCAGAAATATAGCCAGACTGTGCAACATCCTGTCATCCGCTGATGCTGAGAAGATAATACACATCTTCATCTCCTCACGAATCGATTGCTGCAATGCACTGCTCTCTAGCACTCCTGCATATGTGATCATCGTCTCCAACGTGTGCAGAATGTGGCTGCTAGAGTCCTAACTCGCAAACCCATCCGCAATCACATATCCCCAGTACTGATGTCCCTCCACTGGTTACCAGTTAAATACAGGATTTGATTCAAGATCCTCCTTCCCACCTATAAGATTCTCACTGGCGCTGCTCTAACATACATTCGTGACCTTCTTCAGGCACCCTCCTCAACACAACAACTTTGATCCTCCAATACGGGCTTGCTGCATGTACCCAGATCACACCTCTATTCGATGAGTGACAGAGCCTTCTCGCGTGCTGCTGCCAGACTCTGGAATGCCCTTCCATTGGAGATTCGATCAGCTGAGCCCCTGGGCATCTTCAAATCTCGTCTCAAGACTCATTGTTCCGTAAGGCTTTCAAGCCCTCTGGCTAGGACTGTTTATGTGGCTCAACGCTGTCATGCCGAGATGATGGCTTTCTGCCGACCTGCGCCTGCTCAGGAACATTTATGCCTTCCTTGTTAAGAATAGAATAGGTTTTTGCCAGAAATCGTAAAAATCTATTTTATTATTTACATTTATTCCTTCCTTGTTTGTTGCAGAATTATATTTTTTCTGCTTATTTTATGTCCTATAATTTTTAGCAACTACTTGACTTTCAGTTGAACTCTCCTGATGTTCTTATTTACATGCCATTCTCTCCGTAGCTCTGTACAGCACTTTGCGAGCCTCGGGTGAAAACCACTCTATAAATGCTATTATTATTATTTCAATTGCCCTTTTAGAAAGCATTTGGACAATAAAAATGGCATTTCTTTTACCTTGATCTTCAACGAATCCATATTGAACCTTTGCAGCCTCTGGTTTTTAGTTTGCTTCTGGCTCTAAGCTTTTAATAGGATCTTTGTTACATGACTCATTAGACTAATCATTTTATGGAGGTCACATTTAATAGTTGTAGGTTTTTTGGGCCATGCAATAAATATCGATTTACTGAGATCCCCAGATATTTCACTGTCATAAATCTCGTTGATAACAGCTGTCAAGTTTTCTAAACCAAAGTCTTCCAAACATTTTCTTTGTTCTACTGCTATTCCGTCTGCTCTTACAGCTTTAGTTGTTTTTCATTCTATTCATAACTTCTGACTTAAGGATTTTCAAACCATCTATCCGTTTTTTAATCAATGACTTTCCTTCTCGGTATCGTGAAATAAATCTTCAATACAGTCTGTCCATATTTCAAAACGTTTTCTCCATGTTTATGTCACCATTTTTTGTTTTTTGCATCTGCTAGCATTCCACCTCCATTTACTGTGATGTCTTTAATATTTCTATACAACGATATAACATCTGTGACCTTTTACTTTTCTATTTCTGTGCATTTTTCATAAAGTCACTTTCTTTTTCTATATTTTATAACGATCGAATTTTTTAAAATCCAGTGTCTGGTACTCTGTCACGTTACAGTTTTTCATCTTCCGTCTGCCCTCGATTACTTGCAAGACCTCCTCCGTCATACATTTCTCTTTCCTTTGGGGTTGTTTTAACTGGTATAATTGCCTTGGCTGTTCCAACTCATGCTTCTTTAATAAACAAACATTTTTCACCTTTCTACCTATTACCTTCCTCTTCAAACTCTTGAAATAGTTTTTTTTAACTACAGTTGTGTAAGCTCCTTAAATCAATTTTCTTTTGCATTAGACGTTTATAATCGAGCTTCTTTGTTGATTTTGATTGCTTAGGCTACTTGGGCCGTATCTTGATGGTGCAAACTATAGGTACATGGTCACATCCACAATCAGCCCTTAGGTAACATTTTGATTGTTGAACTGCATTCCTGAATTTCAGTTGTAAGTTCATCTCCAAAGCTTTCCAAGTGTGCCTTCTTTTGCAGATCGTGCTCAAACCATGTGTTCGTAATAACCTGACCATTCTCAACACACCAGACGAATCGTTTATCTCCTCTCTCATTTTTCTCCAAGCTCATGGGGATCCAACAATATTATCTATTCGTTTACTCCAAACTTTTACATTCAGATCACCCATCACTATCACGACCTCTTCTGGTCTACATTGCTTCTTTGCTTCATCCAGATATTCATACAAATACTCCATATCTGTTTCTTCTTTTGGTCCTCTCAGCGCATAAACTGATATCACTGAAATTTGAATGATTTCGCATATATTTTCACCAGCATGACTATCAGGTATTACCCAAAGCCCATGTAGATACTTTGAGGTTTCTTCATCTAATATTAAGCCAACACTTCTTTCATGCCTCTGACTTTCTGCAAAAATAATCTTCACACCTCCTGATACAATCGCTCCCTCATCCTTCCAATATGCTTTACACATGCCTAGAATATTAATTCCCGATTTTATTTAGAGCTCTATCGTTCCATGTTGCGCTTCTAAGTTGTGTTTCTTCTGGGTGCTAAGAGTCGTAGATTGAGGGTCCAGTCACCTGTCGCACGTGAAATCCTTACCGGGTGGGCTGTCCACACGATTAATAGTGTAGACCCCCTTCACGCCGTTGTGTTTTTGGCATATTTCTTTTTTTACCATTTTTTTCTTGGCAAAATTCTGTAGTTGCGTGCCAATTCTTCCTGCAGGTCGCAGTTCATCTCTAACTGAAGCAGGTCTCTGCCGTTGTCGCAGTATCGCTGGGCATCTGCAAGACGAGACGATCTAACCATCCTGTGCCCCAGTGACTTCAACCGTAACTCTGGTCAGAGAGGCTAATGGGTGCTATGCTTCGCCCGAGGGCAACCCAGACACCACAGTAACAGGAGAGTACCTGTCTCACGAATACTCTGACAGGTGTGACTGCCTTACTGTGGGATATAGTTTGCCGTTAAACCCAGGACATGCGTCTACCGGCACTCAAATTTACTTGAAGATTTATAGAATGACCAGATTCCAATAAAACATCCTAATACAGATACCATTGTGCCTAACCTTTGTAGACTATGAAAATGTATATGATTTTGAAGAAGGTGCTGCAGTTAACTAAGCTCTCACACAGCCAAGGTCTAAATATGAAAGCATTTAGCCATAAAATAAAACAGGAGAAAAGTTACGTTTTTAAATGACCCGCTTTAACCACACTTAAAAGTAGAAAATACAAGTTTTAACACAAAATCAATCTTTCTAGGGATACAGACTATAAGCGGTTGGCCAAAGACTGACAGAATGTGACATACGATTGACTGATAATACAGTGAGATTTACATTTTAATTATTTTAGTCATACATTGGTGTTTTTCTAATGTTTTGTAAAAGGAACAACTATCAGTTATCACTTAATATCAGTATGGTTTAAAGGTTTTCATTACAGGAAAATATTGTTGTAGTCTTATACGGTCAGTGTTTGGCCACCCGCTTTTAGTCTGTATCCCTAGAAAGATTGATTTTGTGTTAAAAAAATATTTGCTAGGTGAGTGCGGTAAAAGCGGATCATTTAAAATTGTTATTTTTAGCCTATTTTATTTTCTACTTTTTTTAGTCTTAGCCATTTATTGTTTGATGTAAACTTGCAAATCAAGTCAAGCTCTTTGAATTGTTAATCAACATAACAGAATTTTTGCATGCAGCATTTTTTTACGGGCAAGAACCCGATTGATTTTTAGAAACCGTTCAGAGGTGTAAAGTTGTGGACTGGTTCACCCCTAACTAGACATTGCCCCCTACAGATGTAAAAATGTCAAGTCAACTAAGTGCGTGTCTGGCGTCGGGAAAATATCGCCCCCATCAGACAGAATAAATGGTAATTTTAAAAGGTTGTTTCTATGGCGAGCCCAGAATCGGCTTGTCACCGATCTTCAAACTTTTCACTAGATTGCATTATCACCCAAGTTAAGACTACGTGCAAAATTTCAGCTCTCCAGCTTTATCGGAAATGCTTTAATTTTGTGCTCAAACTATTACACACAACCTCCAATGTAAGTTCTGTAAAAGCGGGTAAAAAATCAGTTATCGCAGTTTCAAACTGAGATTATGAAGAAAACGCAATACGTATTACAAATTTATTCTGACAAGGCGACACGCATTTGTAGAACATGTTTTCATCAATATTAAAAGATGAATTATAAATATTTAATTGGAGATATAATTACATAAAAGTAAATGAGAAGATATTCATCATCTCAGATTTTTTTTTATGACATTGTTATTACAATAGCCAATGGCAATGAAGTACTGTAAGTTAATGCAGAATTTAAGAAAGTTGCACAGCTTGAATCGATATAAACACAAAATAACTTTTTTTTTTAAAGGTTGACAAGGGCAGTTACTAAAGGACTTGGGTCAAAATAATGAAATGAACATGTGAATAAGAACATTTCCGAATGCTTTTGAAAACTAAACCTGGTTAAGAAAATCAATGCACCAACGTACCTCGTGAAAAACTATTTTAATCAGTTAACATAACTTACTATGACATTTGATTCAAGACATGCCTGCTGACAGCATTGAACAAAAAATTAAGTGTGCACAACAAGCGTGTTGGAATGCACAGCAATGCTCAGGGAACACAGCCAAGAAGATACCCACTGTGGAGATGGGGCAACGCGTTTTGCTCAGAAGCGAGCTGTTTGAATTGCCGTGTTGTGCAATCCTGATAGTCGGCAGCATCTTGTGGAGGCTTTCGTCCAGCAGTGGATGGATCACGACTAATGAAAATGAACGTTTGCATTGCTTACAGAAACACTATACTTCAGCAATATTTCAGGTTCGAATTAAGTATTTATTTTCAGTTCCCCGTTCTCTGCTTGTACAACTTCATGAACGTAGACTCCACATGTATATGAAGATTTTATGTGGAGCATATTTTATCTGGAAGGCATTTAATTAACATCAGTATTTTTTACGTGCACAAACAATATACATGTAGGCATTTGCTTAGCTAATTTTCAGCCACAAGCAATATTCCCAGTGGAAATTGTCAAAAGTAATGATAAATATTGCTCAATATGCTGTATAATAATTCTATTTCCTCATTATAAATATATATCAAAACAAATGCTTATGCATTGTTGTAAAATGTTTTATGCTACTGGTTAAACATGCGCATTTAAAATGATACGTTAGCAATCAAGTATGAAAAATACTCATAGCATCTGTTTTATTGGCTTTGCCGTAGCACGCGTATTTTATTTTTGTGACGTTTCACCTGCTTACCACCGCGAACCTGGAAGGACAGCTGTTAAGAGCAATTCTCAAACATCGAGCCGTGAAAACGTACATCAATGCAACCAGATGTGTAAATGAAATCGTGGTTCCGCTGCCTGAATGTCATAAATTTGTGTCATGCCCTGACAGTGCTAATTTTGGTGGTGCCAGACCAGATGCTCTGGCAGATTGTGTTGGGAATTTCTAGATACCATGAGGAATGTGGATTGAGGTGGCTCCCTTACTGCCCCTATCTCGATCATCTGTGTTTGAGCTCAAGCTTTCATTTGGTCTTATATCCCCGTTGCTGTCCTGAGGGTGCTTGTCAATATTGTAATTTTAAAATCTGAGGTCCCTGCTCAGATACGTTACATAATTTGCATTTTCTCATTTATTTGTCAATCCAATCCTGCAAGAAGGCCTCCCAAATGTTAGTCATGGCGTTGTTTGACCATACTTCACCGATCTGGTTAGTGAGGGTTGGTAAAGGCTGCCCTCATACCACATTATTGTATTCGTCTCTCGTCTCACTTTAAAAATATATATATATATTGTGCCAGTGGGCCACCCCTTGGTTATAAATAACCGTGTCCAATCTTTCACCTTGCCTTCAAAACAGAAATGATTATGACCATGCAGCCTTCGGGGTGCATGAAACGTTCCTGTTCTGCAAATAATGTTCATCCCACCCGAACTCCCGTGTGCGTCCAGAAAATAGGGGTGCATTTGCTGAAGACGGTGCGACTGCTGAGACTGCTGCGACTGCTGCAGAAAGTTGACCGCTACTCGCAGTACAGCACGGTCGTGCTCACGCTACTCATGTTCATGTTCGGCCTGCTCGCTCACTGGATGGCGTGCATCTGGTACAAGATCGGCAAGGTGGAGATGGACAGCAACAACCAGCAGAGCTGGGACATCGGTGAGGGGGGACGCAGGGGTGAAAAGTAAATGTCTTGAGCGGTACGGCTGTGTCACAACACCGCCACCGCCCACATGTAAAGCTTCTGCCCCTTTTCTTTATTTTAGCTCTGGGGGGAATATTAAATAAAACCTGGCACATTCATCATTAACATTCATTATTGACAGTGCACTAGGAGAGATTTATCCAAACTTTTGGAGCTGTCAGTTGTCCCGTTTGGCCAAAAACTCATTTGCCACCAGTGAAAGAAAACTAGTAAACGCCTTTTAGTTTGGGTTTTTTCATCTATGGTATTAATTCCGAGTTGTTGTATTTTGCACGGTGTGCCAAATCTCACGTCATTTTTTTCTTTTCCAGATATGTCGCCATTAAATCAGCAACTTTTAATTGTTTTGATTGCGTTTTCAAAATTGTTTTGTTACCTGTGTCTGGGGGTGAGAGAGTTTTACAACTCTAATTCCACTCATGGGATCTGACCCAACAATCAATTGTGGCTAATAATATTGGTCGCAAAAGCCTACGGTGTTGAATGCACAGTGACAGTTTAAAATACGTCACTAACAGTTAGTGCTGAGTCACCTTTCAATCAACTGAAACGTTTTCAGACTGAACGTGGAGATGAACTCACGTGTGTATGCACACAATCTACGTGGACTGACCGTCATCAGTATGAACTCCAAAAGCCATTTTGAAAGCTTTATATTTGAAAGCATAAAGAAACAAAGAGATCACTTACAATGGCCTTTTGCATACCGCTAGGGCAAGTGCTGTTAGCAAGCATCCATTAAGGTCGGCACGGCGCATGAGTGGGTAGTGTGACCAACACAACGGCCCGCCAACTAGTAACTGGGTGGCACGGTGGCCCAGTGGGTAGCGCTGTCGCCTCACAGTAAGAAGGACCCAGGTTCGAATCTCGGCTCGGGTGCCTTTCTGTATGGAGTTTGCATGTTCTCTCTCCCAGTGTTCGCGTGGCCGCGTGCGTTTTGTCCGGCCACTCCGGTTTCCTCCCACAGTCCAAAAAACACGCTGCTGCATAGGATAATTGGCGTGCAGACTGAATTGCCCGCAATGTGCCCGGGATGGACTGGCGTCCCATCGTGGGTATATGCCTGCCTTGCGCCCTGTGTCTGCGGCGATAGGCTCCGGCTCACCGCGAGCCTGTACAGGACTAAGCGGTCTCTGACAATGAGATGAGAACTCGTGATTCGCTAAGCTCTGCGTCACAGCTCACCTGCACGCCCCGGATACACAATCGTGGTCGAGCAAAAACTCGCGTTTCGAGTTGAACAATTTCCTGGATTTCTTTTGTCCGCGTTCTGTTTGTTCAGTGATGATACTCTCTTGACCTGAACATGGTAACCAACTGGACTCGCAAGAACACCTTTTTGATTGCCATGCACATTTACAATAACATACCTACTAATTAGAGCATTGTCTCATCTCATCTCATTATCTGAAACCGCTTAATCCTATATAAGGTCACGGTGAGCCAGAGCCTATCCCGGAAACATAGGGCGTAAGGCAGGAATACACCCGACGACGGGACGCCAGTCCATCGCCGGGCATTGCGGGACAATTTTAGTCTGCGAGCCAATCAACCTATCCAGGAGCATGCTTTTGGACTGTGGGAGGAAACCGGAGTACCCGGCGAAAACCCACGCGGACACGGGGAGAGCATGCAAACTCCACACAGAAAGGCACCGGAGCCGAGAGACTCGAACCCGGGACCTTCTTGCTGTGAGGCGTCAGCGCTAACCACTGCGCCACCGCGCCGCCCTAGAGCATTGTCTGGTCATGCAAACTTATAATAAGAAAACAACTTAGTGAAATTATCGAGCCCAATTTACTGCATATCTAATGACAGTTTAATTAACCGTGTGCATATTATTCATTGCATTTATAATCTGCATTGCGTATTCGCTCTACATGCATATTTCTTCACCTTACGCAAAAATAAGCCTCACTCGAGTAAAATGACTCGGTGTAATGTGAGGAGTAAACCACTGCACGAGATGCTTTAATGCACACGTGCCGTATGTTTGTATCATAGGCGGACACATGCACACACACTGTGTACTGTGCAGCATACATTTCACTGGCAGTCAAATAACGAGGCGTGCAGATGAGGAGTCTCGCTCTTTCCCTCCCACTTCCTTCAAGTCTCATCTCATCTCATTATCTGAAACCGCTTAATCCTATATAGGGTCACGGTGAAGCCGGAGCCTATCCCGGAAACACAGGGCGTAAGGCAGGAATACACCCGACGACGGGACGCCGGTCCATCGCCAGGCATTGCGGGACAATTTTAGTCTGCGAGCCAATCAACCTATCCAGGAGCATGCTTTTGGACTGTGGGAGGAAACAAGTCTAATTCACCTATATTTAGTCGCATTGCGAACAGAGTCAAATACAGGAATGAAGCAATAGCGTAAGACTCTCGAACATAAATTAAAACGCGTTAAGAGTGGGGTGTCATTTGTTTCACGAATAGTTTTTTTTGTACTAGCTTCAGCTGCAGATGCATGAATGCGTTGTGTAATGATGTAGGTTTTCACGGCTCGATGCATGGAGGCCTCTAACGTGTGAGGCGAAACGTCGCGATGGGGAGAGAGGGAGCGATCGACGCGGCTGTCCCGAGAGACTAGGTTTTCGAAGCAATCATCACAAAAAAAGTTACGTTTTTGGAGGCGGTTGAGGCCGGTTTGCGCAGACGCTTAGAGGGCGATGACGTGTATCCGTGCTAAGGAGATGTCCTGGTGGTAGCTTTCCGTATCATTATTACACAAACACATATATGATTAAATAGTGGATTGACTACGTCAAAGGAACACTGTTGGGTTATCGTCAAGCTTAAAATTTCCTACAATCAGAATGCTCGTTTTCCGAAACATTTGTGACTTGTGTCATACATACATCATTTCTAGAGTTACTATTAAACACACACACAACTGAGAGTAAAACTTTGCAAAGGCCAATTTGTGTGTTCAATTGTTTAATACAATCTCTTCAGTATGTCCTGGACTCGATTTCTGTAGTGAGCATTAAAGCCAAAAATCAGTACATATCAAACATTATAGCATATCTCTCATCAAATTTTTGTTTATAATACAAATGTGTCAGTGTCAGCAGTGGTGCCCAAATACAAGTGTCAGCAACAAACACATTTATCAGTGGCACTGCCATGAACAGGAACAAAATGTAATAGGTGGCATTTTGGAGCAATGACCCTTCTACAGCCCTCATAGATAGAGGCCAATGACCTAAGAGTGTTGACAGTGCACTCTCCAACTATTAATCACTCGTCCCCTCTGCCCTCTGTATTTCTCTACCGTGAAAAAGGGCCGTTGATCAAAATGTATCACATTTATTTCGTCTGGTGGCGCTCACCCAAGTGCTGTGGTTTTGCTCCTGTAAATATAGGCAATGCAATATTAGATGTTTGCTTATTGTTACCAACAAAAATAACAGCTCATTTACAAAGGCTTGCTGCGGACCTGTTTGCGGCAGGCTGGCTGCATGAACTCAGCAAGAAGCTGGAGACACCGTACAGCAGCAACAAGACGGGTGGCCCTTCCACACGCAGCATCTACATCACTTCGCTTTACTTCGCACTCAGCAGCCTCACGAGCGTGGGCTTTGGCAACGTATCAGCCAACACAGATGTCGAGAAGATATTCTCCGTCTGCGCTATGTTAATCGGAGGTGAGAGTGAAGCGAGGGGATTCATTAATCCGTATTGCAAGCAATGTAGTTCCCACAGAAGACCTGTTTCAAAACAACATATATATTTGTTTGTTGTTATATTCCACATTAGGATAGGTCTAATTACAGAAAAGGCAATCAAGCTCATTAAACAGAATGGAGGGATTTTTTAGATGGAAATAGCGGATATCATCCAAATATATTTGACACAGGGCAGCATGGTAGAGCAGTGAGCAGCGCTGTCGCCTCACAGCCAGAAAGCCCTGGATTCTATTCCAGGCTCGGGTGCCTTTCTGCATGGAGTTTGCGTGTTATCTCCCGGTGCCCGCGTGGGTTTTTGAGGGTTAATTGGCCTGCTGAGTAAATTGCCCCAAAAAGTGTACCCTGTGGTGGATTGGCGTCACATCCTGGGTATTCCCCCGCCTTGCGCCCCCTGTTGGCCGGGATAGGCTCTGCCCGCCCCTCCCCCTGCTACCCTGTACAGGATTAAGCGGGTATTGATAATGAATGAATATTTAACGCAGTGTCTTACGGGTTGACGCCGGCTGATCACGGGGCTGCCTCCCCTCTACCTCTCTGCGATTTCCTGCAGTGTCCTTTGGACCTCTGGATAAAAGTTCCTGCTTATTTGCAATAAATTATTATTAGGTTATATTTTTAATTCGTGTCAGTGCTGTATTACACAATTAATTAAACACGATGTGAAAAAAAAATACCTAATATACTACTGTACATACCATAAAAATCAGCGTCATGGTGATGCTTTGTTTCGAATCCCCTATTTGATGAGGAATCCCACAGTCAGCAACCGTCCATCCACTAATATTATCTCGACGTGTCTGCTGCATACAGTCTGCTTCCTCGTTAGCAATGAAGAACTTTGAAATGATGATTGCTTCGAAAAGCTGCTCTCTCGTGTGCACACTGCACCTGAGGAAGCCTCTAACGTGTGAGGCGAAACGTCGCGAGGTGGAGAGAGGGAGCGATTGACGCGGCTGTCCCAAGAGGGCATCTTTTCGAAGCAATCATCATGCGTCGAGCCGTGAAAACCTACATCATTGCTTTGAAATGCGTTAAATATTTATTCTCTCTCTACAAAGGCAGCATGTAACACATTTCGTTCAATAGATTAGCTTTACGCTTGAATATTTGAAAATACAACTGTTATAGGCGTCAATGCTCAAAACTCTTTAGCACTGCAGGGTTTTGGTAAAAACCAATTGGTGGGTTTCTCTTCATTGAAAATCAGAATATTGGAAATGCAAATACGGATCAAATGATTATCACTGTCGAGTGCATGTAATGCGGGTGTTAAATATTATTTAACAATTACATCACGATGAAAATTACCATTGCAGTTACAATGATGAACCCACACATACTTCCCCTGGGCTTTTGATGAATTACATTAGGTCAATCGTACATTTTGCTACAGAACTAAGTACAATTGATGGGTATACTTCTTTCACATGTCGAAACATTATTTTTCATTAGTTAGGCAGCTGACAATAGTTTGCAATGTGTTATAACCTGGAATCTATTTAGATTTCATGATCATACAGTCAGCTAAGGACATTTCATTACAAAACTTGGTGGCACTTTTACAGATGTTCTAGCTTTTGGTGGAAGGTGATGAATTGCATTCTGGTCAGGGATAAATTCGCTTCAACATCATCCGGTGAAGGGTTTTTTTTAATATAAATTCTACTTTGTTGGAATTGGATAATAATTGTGGTATGGAAGAGACTTCCTACTCACAAGAACATGAGCTGTCCAGTATTCAATCAGCGAAAAAAAACTATAATAAAGGTGCTGTTTCACAGACGTGTATTGTCTACCATTGGGTGCGACGTTACAATGTGGTGTAACGTCATCTCATTGTCAGAATCGCTAAATCCTGTACAGCGTCGCTGTGCACCGGAGCCTATCCCGGCAGACACAGGGCGCAAGGCAGGGATATAGCCACGATGGGACGCCAGTCCATCACCGGGCACTGAGGGCAATTTAGTCTGCAAGCCAATAAACCTATGCAGCAGCATGTTTTGTGGACTGTGGGAGGAAACCGGAGTGCCTGGCAAAAGCCCACGCGGACACGGGGAGAACATGCACACTCCACACAGTAAGGCACCCGAGCCGAGATTCGAACCGGGGACCTTCTTGCTGTGAGGCGACAGCGCTACCAACTGGGATGTGGTTTAACCAATTAAGTGATTTTTGCCGTTGATTTTAAAATCTGGAGAATTCGCACGCTATCAGCACACATGGCCTACTCTATTCAGCATTGGCGCATCTACAATGCACACTGCTGAGCAGGCAACTTGCACTTTACGGCTTACACACCCCACAGTATTAATCAGGCTGGCCCGCCGGTTTCGAACCGCGTCTGCAACAACATGCGGCGAACGTGTCGACTCCCTTTAGATGACCGCGGCACCCAGCGACGACTTGGGTCGCAGTCACTCTCGATTTCCGTGCCGTGCCATTCTCATGCAAGCTCTGTTTGTCCGCGAACCTCCCCTCCTGCCCCCCCCCCCCCGGGCAGCGCTGATGCACGCGGTGGTGTTCGGGAACGTGACGGCGATCATCCAGCGCATGTACTCGCGCCGCTCGCAGTACCACACGCGCACCAAGGACCTCAAGGACTTCATCCGCGTGCACCGCCTGCCCAAGCAGCTGAAGCAGCGCATGCTCGAGTACTTCCAGACCACCTGGTCGGTCAACAGCGGCATCGACACCAACGAGGTGGGCGCAGCGCACGCGTCATCGATCAGCAGCAGGGAGACAGCTTTCCGTTTGTGTCTCGGCTGGGGTGTTGTCGCGCTCGACCACCAGACTTGCAGACGAAAGCAATTCGATGAAGCCTACGCCGATACATTGGAACAGGTCTCTGAATGTGTCTTGTCCCGCACTGCTCCACTGCGGGGTTCCCTCCAATGTCATCTCCATTCCCAAGCTCCTACACCCTTGCTCGAGTCAGCAAACGCATCGACTCACATCTGTAATGCATCCAGTGGTGTTGTTTGGTGCTGACCACGCGGCCTCTTTGGCCCTCGGGACTGTGCTCAGAAACTTTGATTTTATGCGAGGCACAGCGCACGTCTCCAATAAGAATAAGTGGCCGTGGGGACTTGGTTTTATTGAACAGTGCATTGATTTATTGATTAAATTGGTAAAAAATGATTCTTTGTTTTTAATTTGGTAATGAGACGTGCATCACATCATTATTATTCATGAATATGTAGTTACTTGTTCCAAATGTGTGCAATGCTGTTACAGCGTTTAGGTTAATGCAATGAACGAAACTATATTAAGAAGACAACATATGTAACAACAATTAAGATGATTATAATCATTATGCATCGAGCCGTGAAGACCTGCTTCATTACAACTGAGATTGTAAATCTAGGATTTACAAAAAAGGGCATGGTCCTTACATGGCATCACGACCCCGCATTGCGATATTTTCATCAATATATTACAAAGGGGCATTATTACGTGTCTAAAAGAGCAAATGTCTAGCAAGGTTATAATTAGTTATATCACCACATTGGCATGGCCCAGTTGAGATTGCCTGAAGAAGTTGACTGGTCCCCAGGATCAATAGAGTGTGGAGAAAATACTGCCAAGTCAGATCCCCCGTGACAATAAATTACGCGAACGAAGTGGCACTCTATCGACATTCGTTGTAACATAATTGGTTTGCCACCCAGTGGCTAATCAGCATGCTGTCAAATATCGCACGTGTGGCCTAAATATGGCATATGTTAAAAGACGCTGCGCTGTAATGTCTCAACTTCACCTGGTTTGTGATCTCCTTAAGCATAGCGAATCAGTTGCCATCAGTGCAAATACGATGTAATATTTAACGGAATGTATGTCGTTTCCTTGTATCATTAAACAGCACGAGTAGAGGCAGATGTGAGGCTAGTGGCATGCTTTAGTTTTTCCATTTTCTAATTATTCATATCCTTACATAACCCAATGTTCTTCCAAGACATAACCGTGCTTAAAACTTGTTCTTATTGGTAATTTATTTGCCAACTTAACCATAGTTGTTTTTTGTGCAGTTTTCGACGTTATTTTCTATGACAAACAGTTCGATAATGTTCTTATCACGCCAGCAAAGATGTTACGGTTTTATTTGGCACCAAAGGTCTCTACAAAGCTTAATCCAATCACACTGTTCACCGTGATCCCTATGGATTATGCTTTATTTCCCAAAGGAATTTAACATGCAAGTGTTCTCTTTTTTACGAGTAATCATTCCGTTTGATTGTGAGCTGATTAAGGTTGTATTTTTGTCTTCAGCAAAAAAGATTTACCCTTCATCAAGTCCTCAATGATTCGGTGAAATATCACAATGTTGTCACAAGTGAAAATGCTCATGTTTATACAGTCTTGTTTGTATTGTTGGTCTCGCATCTTCTCTCTAATTTGTTACATCTGTTTAAATGTTGAAAATTGTACGCAGTTTGCATACATTTTTAACAGTCAGTTGACGTATGCATGATTCAAAGCATATGCCACTAGCGTCATAACCAACTGATTTAAAATAAAATATTCGTATTATAGGGCGCCACGGTGGCCCAGTGGTTAGCGCTGTCGCCTCACAGCAAGAAGGTCCCG
>JAZEWT010000001.1:41403696-41419887 GCA_036362905.1 Mordacia mordax
CCAGGCAATGGCGCACGCGAAGCCATTCGAAGCGGCACCATTATCTCTTTGGTACAACAACGACAACCGCCTGTTCGTCGCTAGCAATTATAATAGTGATTGCACTTCTAGAGCGCTTTTCACCCGAGGGTCACAAAGCGCTGCACAGAGCTGTGGAGAGGACGGTGTGTCAGCAGCAACAACGACACGTGAATGGCAGATTAACAACGATGAAAATAATGTTTGCGGTGATGTCGCCACAGTACTTGTGCCGGGTCAGATGCACCGTGGGGTGAGGTCATGTGAAGTGTCGAAGGCTCGCTGACATATTACAGGATGGACTCAGGAGCCATGCTCTGACCGATTTCACCTGCACATAAACACAAAGCAGTCTGTCGTTATCATTGTTAAACAAGGCAGAGTGACGAGGGATGGACGGTGTGGCAGTGTGCTAGAGCAGAGGTAACATCTGCATCTCACTGAAAGAAAATCCAGCCCGAGATGGTTCAATGCACCTTTCTCTGTGGAGTTTGTGTATTCTTCCCCCTGTTCTGCGTGGGTTTCCTCCGGGTTCTGCAGATTTCTACCACAAATTAAACAAAACCCTGAATTATTTGGCCGATGACATCACAAAATATAGAAAGCAGTGTCTGGCGGATTGGCGCCGACTGACCGCCTGCCATCTCCTCGCAACTCCCGAACCGTGTCTCGTCCATGGCCAGGTATCGATTTGCGTAGCACGCTATAAATCGTAATATTATATATGTTTTTGTTTTAATAGCGATTGTTTTCACAGGTACAGGCAGATGCCCAAGGGGCCATGTACCCGAACCTTCCGTCAATTTTGGAGGATGAGGAAGATGCCGAAGGGGGTGAAGAAGATGAGTCGACGCCTCTAACCGTGCGCCACCTCACTCTGAGGCACAGATCGGGGAGCGTGGGCACAAAACCGAATTCGTTGGCAGTCGGAGGAAGACTGCAAGTTGCAGAAAATGGAGCCTTATCCGCCACTATGACAAGTCCAGGAAGATTATCTATGTTAGATGGAATCCGAAGTGGCCTGAAACCAGATAATCTGAGGCTTCCTGGGATTGTGCCATGCTGTGGCATACCAGAGCTCAGCCCAAGGTAACAGGGTTTTTACCACATCACGGTGATGGAATTTTAACTCCCGAGCAGATTAACATTAACAACAAACTCATAAAATATTAAAAAAATTGACCAGCTGCTACGAACCAACGGGGCTGTTTTGTATGCAAGTTCTGCTGGTGACATTCCCTAATGTAAATTAAAAGATTATGTTTCCATGGAATTAATATCCGAGATTAGGTGGCCAACACACGTAGCACAATCTTTATTTTTAATTAAACGTTTTGTTTAAATTAGTGATCATCTTAGACCTGCAGTCGGCAGTTTATAGTGACACGATAATGTAACTTTTAAAATATGCGATTTTTGTATTGTGCTTTTAAATATATATATATACACACACAACATATGCCACAACAAATATTTTGCACGATATTATATTGTGATAATAAAATTCACATAATTAAATAATTCAAAGTCAAATTATTCATACCGATTCATAGCATTTCGTTATACATTTCTGAAAGTGTTCACCAAAATGTTCATCTGCAACTACAGGATTTTTGGTCTAAAATGAAAGGAGTGAATTTTCACCACCTCTGTGTCATTCAAATGTATATTTCATGAAACTTTCCAGTCTTGGAGTGTGCTGCAGAACAGTGCTCTGGAGAGCTGGATAAATTGTTGATGACGTGTATATGTAACTAAATTCTTCAGCATTCATCACACTTGTAGTACATGGAGTGCCTTACATACCCTTCATCACGACTTAACGTTCTGATTGCAAAAAGAGCCCACAATAATAGAATTACACATGGCTTCATGAATTTAAATGGTATAGTGAAAACTATGCATTTGCATATTTAGTAGACGATTAAAATGCAAATGGGGATGTCTCATATCATCTTCGAAAACCCTGCCTTGATATTTGTAAATGTGTCTTCCTATATATGTTCCACTCTGGCAGAGCACTGTTTATTGCGATTCATAATAAGCAGTTGTAATTTATTTACACGAAGCCTCTTGAGCCATTAAAGTTACAACAAAGTGGGTTAATTTCAAAGTTAAGTGACATTTGAGAGGTACGGATCTGTACACACTGCTTGTCTTGTCAACCTTTGTTAAATATGCAGGCCGCTGTAATCAGCAAGAACTCTATTGGCAATGTTCAGGCTACACACTGAGTGCTTTAAGTAACTGCCTCATCAGCTGCCTGGAGAGGAGTCTACTTGGCTGCTTCAGTGAGATTTGATATTGATTGCCACATTGACTCTTCATGACTCTTTGACGTGGTACGTCTTTTAAACCTGCTCATGGTTGTTTGGAACCATCAAGATTTTTGAAGCGCTCTTCATTAAGGTTGCAATGTTCAAAAGAATACTGGGTCCAATTGGAACTGCAAAGATAGCAAACAACATCATCATGCTCCGAGCTATATTCTACCATAGATGTCTCACCGAAGCAGTATCAGCACTGAGGTCATAACTACACATTACACGCTCAGAGTCGGCAGTACTCACTGATTCGCTAAGCTGTGAATAACCACAATAACAAAGCACATCCTTCGTGCAACACAGGCCAATACAATTTCATTGGCCATAGCAATATTAATTGCTGCGTTTTTAGCTTCCGGAGGTCCTAAGTGTAAGCAATAACACTTGATGTGCTAATTTAGTGCCGCTCTTTCCTCCTGAATATTAACTCCGTCAATTACGCCGCGAGGCAATGGAAGAAATACGCTAACGATACTCCTGCTGCCTATGATCATCGCCGCGATGACGAGATTTATTAAAGAAATGCGCGTGCACCGTATATTGCAAACATGTCATTGAACCTGACTTTAGCGGGGATGAAGTGGGTTACATCGTAAGGCAGCAAACACACAGTGCTTTGTTTTCAACGGACACCGGACACGCTTCGCCTTCCCATTCTCCACATGCGTGCCAGCAGGTCTCTCAGTCCGTGCACAGCCCATCTGCTGTTGTTGTTCTTGTGCCAGTGACAAACCAGGCCAAGTAAATTGACATTATATGCTGCTATCGTTACTTATTAGGATGAAGCCCTCACTACCTCTTTCGGTAGCATTTTCCACTGGCGAGCCTGAGTTGTATTTTATTTACAATGGAATCACGTGTATGAAAGGTCCTGAATTAAATGTCCATCCAGTTGCTAAATATATAAATCCATTCCATTGCAATATGTATTATAATGGTCTAATAAATCATCTTATAGGTTTCAGGAGTCGCAGCCTGACAAAGGTTCCAGTGCATTAGTTCATTATTCAGCATCATAATAAATATTAGACAACACAAACATATTGTTAAGCACGTTCGAGTGTATTAGAAATGTAGATTCTTTCTGAAGGAATATAATATTGAGACTCCGTCGTGAAGACGCTAATCATATGGCAGATTATTGATTGTAGTGTGTCTGGATTATGATCTCACTTTCAAGGAATGACTTGTCTAATGATTGAAAATATGTTTGTTCAACTTAATGTTACTGTGTTATTCAGAATAGAAATTGCGTGCAGCAGCTTACGTAATAGGTGGCGATGTGTTACTAGGTTTGTTGATGGTATTGAAGACGATGGAAACACTCCGGTAAAGCCAAGATTCGAGTTCCTGTGCAAGGACCAAAGGCAACATTTGGGGAGTACCACCTCTACTATAGGTTAGTGGAAATTATCTCCCTTTTGTTAGATTAGAACATATTTTTATTTACAATTTTTTAGTTTCCGGGATAGGCTCCGGCTTCACCGTGACCCTATATAGGATTAAGCGGTTTCAGATAATGAGATGAGATGAGATATTTAAAAAGCAGCAGGCCCTTTTTACATTTTCCTTCATTTTTATTTGCGTAGCATTCACACTGTCACAGTATCACGTTGTATCAAAGCACTCTTTGTCCGAAAACACCTTGACACATTAATGACATATAAAAATACTGCCGATCCATGTAACGGTCGCAAACAGCAACGTGATTATCTTCCAATTCATATCGCACCGCAATTATCATGATTCCTTGCTGTGCCGTTGATTTTAACATCAGTCGAAAAATGTCGATTATTTCAGCTGCTGGTAATTATGTTCCGTTCTATCTTGGAGGGCTCCACTGTAACGCAAAGTGTGCTCTTCACGTTCGTGAGTGTGCTTACCAGTAACACTGCCTGCCCTAGGAGAGGACACAACGTGGACAAGTCCTGGGACCTTGGCACTGTCACCGGAAGAGCCCAACAAGAGCATCGCGCGACTCAACCAGGAGGTAACTCTACATCCTCAAACGCAACGTGGCGCAACAGCGCAGTCTCAAGCATTTTCATTCCCCGCACCAGCGAGCACGCTTGTCGTGGAGAAAAATAATATCAACAACGAGCCTCACCACGGCGTGCCTGTCGTACTGTATCATGCTGAACAGTGTAGCTTGGTCAACATGGGGCTCAGGACCAGTTTACGTGTCACTTCTCTTAACTGTGGCTGGCAATCAAGCTCTGATCACCAGGTTCATAGCGAGGTGCGCTTTGTGTAGATGTACAGGCGCTTAAATAAATGAGTAAATTGTTTAACATATTTTTATCTGCACTTGTGCTGGAGCCTTTGTAGTTTGACCTTAATGTGAATATTAGTATCGGTTACCGGCTGAGCCAAGTTTGTTTGGGATTTTTGATAAAATATCCCCTTGGTTCAAAGCGTGGCATTTAATGCAGAAGTAATCAATGTTATGCATTAGTAAACATTAATTCATCACTTTCACGTGTCTGCCATGCCTTCAGATGTCAAGCCTAACGAAGGAGGTCACGCAGCTGAGCACGGACCTGAGGAACATCATGGATCTCCTCAAAGGTCTCATGCAGGTCCACCACCACAACGCCCCCAGTGTCACGCTGTCCATAGACAGAACCCTATCGTGGCCCAACTCCACTCCGGCAGGCAGCGGTAGCAGCTGTGACAGCGTGCTCGCTCACGGCTCCGTCACCTCTCAGCCCCTTCCGCAAATGCCTCCGTTCGCGCAGCAGCCACACGGTTCACGCGAAGCTTCGCCGTTTGACCACGGCGCCCAGAACACCACGCAAGAGCCGGAGCTGCTTCAGCAGGACCAGCAGCAGCAGCAGCAGCCGCCGCCGCAACGGCAACATTGTGACGTTCCACTGAAGCAGTCCGTGGGCGCTTGTGCGGTCGCACAGACATTCGGTGACGGCAAAGAATCGAAGGACGGTGTGCATCGAGAATGTGTCACGGCGCCCGTGAACTCACTTGCGTCCGATGCTTGTATGGAACCCACGCACAGGCCTTCACTTGGCGAAGCTGCAGTTAGTTTTACTCTTCAGGGAAGCGAATCTCAGGTTGTGAAGAGTGGCTTCGATTCAGACAGCGGCAGTGGTGCCGTAGAAAACCTGATGACGATTCATGATCCTGGAGACGCCTCAGAGGAACGTCAAGAATATTCTGCAGAAATGACAGCAATGGGCAACTCTAAAACTACAACTGTTGTAAACATGATCGATGCCATAGACTTCATTGACGACGAAGGGACGAGTGTGTGAACAGATTGTGAGCAGTTTTTGAAAACTGTAGATGTGGGATTTTACTTTGCTTGTTCGAAAGTGTTTTTTGCAACGAGTGTCACATTCTTATGGCGATACACATGATACCTGTTGGGCAGGTGTAAAGGATGTATATTTGAGGCAAATAAGTTTACTTTCAAAGCGACTTCTACTTAAAGGAAATGTCACATTTTAAATACGATGCGAGCATGATATATATTAAACATAATATGTAATTTATTTTTTTCTGACATCATGCGTTTATAATGAGCATTGGTTTAAAGTGCATTGCATGTCCTATTAAACTACCTTATTGTATCGATCAGAGACAAGAATATTGATGTGTAGGGATTGTATGACTTCCAAAGGCTATTTTTCTATCACATGTCATGACCCTTCACGCTAAACTAAGAATAATGTTTTGTCTTGCCTTCAGAATGAATTATATTTCCAAGCAAACTGGCTTATTTTAAAATGCAACGATTGAAAACGAAAAGTAACACCTTTTCCTACGTATTTTGGTAAACTGTAATTGCCTGATTTGGGGAAAGTGCATTGCTTTTCAGAATTCCTGTTGAAGTATGAGACGAGATGAATACTCTCTCAATGCCAAAACACATACATGTACATAATCAGGTGAGGTATAAACTATGCCACTGATTGCAATCTTATTGTTGTTATAGAGATTTAGGGCATTTATTTGACCGAAATTAAAAGTCAGTACTGTAATGAATTATGTACTTAAAATACCAAAAAAATTTTCATCCTCCTTAGGATATTTAGACGCAATCTCTCAAGCGCTTTCTGGTCGTATCGCGTGCCATTGGGCAAGATGTCCGACGTTTCACTGCACTTGCTGGCAGCTTCTCCAGGCACGGGACTGGTTACGCTCCCACCGCGATGGCCGTACCATCCATCTGCGAGTGGCATCCTTCTTGGCAAACGGCTGATTTTTTTGTTGTTGTTGTTGTTGAGAAAGTTGCCAGCGTTTGTTCCAGCTCCAGGCTTAAAAGAACAAAGGGCGCACAGCGATGGACGGCATTTAAGGGCCGTGCCGCGCCGACCACAGTGCTGGGGGAACGTCGGGGCAACGTCGGGGGAACGTCGGGGGAACGTCAGGAATACTGATCGCTTTGCTCACCAACTCGGCTGCTGCGATGCACTCGCGCTCGCGAAGCGATCCTCGAGAACTCGATGGGCGAACATGTACGGGCATTTTTTGGCATTAATACAACCGCGTAGTTGTGGTGATGAGCAACGAGGGCGAGACGTTTAAAAAGGCGCATTATCCCTCACCTGCTAAATACACGTATGTACAAAGATATATACAGTATGAAAATGCTACATCGGTGTATGTATACATTTACATGCATACACTGTATATTTAAACTGCCACATAAGTGCCTTCAATGGGAGCAATTTGTAAGTTAACCATAACTCACCATAGTCCTACTTATCTTTTTGAGCGGTATCTCTTACTGGAGTAGGATGCCACTGTCCAAAATATGTTCTGCACACTTTGTGGACAGTCCTCTGTGGTGTCTACAGATTTTTAAGCATGAAATGTTTGCGTGTTTGTGTTATTTATAAAGTACAAGTACATTAGTGATTTACCTGTCCGAGTAGGTAACATTGTTTCAGTGTTGATTATAATGTTGTTGACGTGGTCTTACAGTGCAGACAAGCTCAAACCGATTGATGGTATCTCTTCAATTATTTGCAACGTGCGCGGAACTTCTTTGACAGCAGCTTCAGTGCGTTGAAGTCATGCACGTAATGCGATCAATGTGTCGATTTGGTGTCCGTTTGCTCGCATGTACATCTGTGCCTTTACCAGCATCTACCCATACGCTGAATGTCTTAAGAGCCCACCTGTTCACCGCAAGTATGAATTGCGTGCCCGCAGTTGCTAATTCTTCCTCACGACCAGAGAGTTCAGAGGCAGAAATGGCTTATTGGTTGACCTGACAAATGATTCACTCTCCTCCTCGTTCTATATTGCAGTGTAATGTTGGCTGGGGAAAATATTTATATATATACTTTAATTCGAAGGCATTCGTGACCAATATTATCGGTGATATCCATTTTTATGGGTCAGGTCAAGCAAAATATAGTGTCGTTTAACCGTCCACCACCCGACACGGCCAATGAGTAAGGTTTGTCACGTGAACAGAGTGTGCCAATTCCTTCACTATCTCAGCACACCGGTGTACACTCATTAAACTGTTTATGGAAATGTTTAAGTATTTATAAATATTGTGGGCTCGCTCTCTCACACACCGGTGTGCTGAGATAGTGAAGGAATTGGCACGTTCTGTTCACGTGACAAACCTCACCCATTGGTCGTGTCGGGTGGTGGAGGGTTAAACGACACTCTTTTTTATGTGACCTGACCCAGAAAAATGGATTTCATCAATAATATATATGTATATATTTTGCATGCTGCTGACGAAAATTGCAATGTGAAAAAAGTATGTTGTAAAAGCAAATCTTCAGTTTGTAACTGTTTCCTAAATTTTCCAAACAATGTCGTTGTTTGTTAAAGACCTAGCAATCTCAGGCATATTTGTCACAGGCAGATTTGAATATCTTGCATTTCAAATACTTTGCTCTCAAATGCAAATCATTGGTTACAATAAATGTTCTCTAAAAGAGGAAACCTTTTTGCACATCAAATTTATTTTAGCAGTGTTAGACAAAGATATACCAAAGCAATTGACAATACCTATTGATTTTATAATTACAACATTTTACTGTTACTATATATTTTGGGGCTATCATATTAATTTATGGGCATTTAATTATCTGCATAAGCTTAATGCATAATATTGAAAATGTTGAAGTATGGATTCTACTAGAATAATAGTACATTTATTTCATTAGATAATGCTTGACTTCAATAATATTTAACTTGCACTGCTTGTAAACACAATGAGGGTAGCAACTTGTAGTTCGTAGGATCCTACATTAAACTATAAGTTGCCAATATCAGTTTTCCAAAAAGGGAGATTGTTGATGGATCAGTTATATTCGAATCAATTTATTTTTGTCAGAGTTCGCTTTATACATACCTTTCTTGGTGGCTGGATGTCCTTAATCGTTAGCGTGTTCAATATTGTGGCAGATTGTAAGACATGAATTGGATACATCCAACTGACACGCGGCAATTTCTACAGACAGATCACCTAAGCACACTTGTAATAATAATTGCATTTATACAGCGTTTTTCACCCGAGGGCCACAAAGCGCTGTACCGAGCAGCGGAGAGAACGGCATGTCAACCACAACGACATAAGAATCGAAAATCAGCAACAATAGGGTTTTTTGGGGGTTGCGTTTTATTGGGTTTTTTTTTACAAATCCGAGCTGTGGAGAAGACAGCATGTCAACTACAACATCGGGACATTTCAACTGAAAGTCAAATAGTAACAATAAATTATTAGGACACAAAATAAGCAGAGAAAAATAATAATTCTTCAACAAACGAGGAAGGAATACATGTTCCCGAGCAGGTGCAGGTCGGCAGAAATGATTGTGACTGTAAAGTGAACAACTGTCGCAAAACTGAGACTGTCATGGCAGGTTGAACAGCCCAAATGTCTCTAAAAACGAGAGAAAACACAACAAAAACAATACATTACACATGTTTGTTCTATGCTAATCTTCCTTTGTTTGGTTCACAAAATGGAGGAGGTTAGCCCTGGACTCATTTAAGGTTGAACATTTGTGATGTGATCATTCTGAGAGTTTCTATTAAATCGGGTGTGGCAAGTGCATGGTGAACGATGAATCGATGCAAGTCAGATTTTTTTCCACAATTGCATAGATTAGAGGGACAAAAGATTCACCGATAACTGCATTAAGTGTTGCTTGATGTACACCTAACCCGCTCTCAGCGTCAAGAATCAGGGGTCATCAGACAGTTTTGAATCATAGCTGGATAATACGATGTTTTCTCTTCTTAAGTAACAGTGGAATTTCCACTATTATCTTGTGAGTTTGAAGATTAAGTAATTAGGAAGCATTTCTAATCTTCGCAGACTTGATCATGAAATGTCCACATCAATACAGAAACATTATTTAGATTTCCTTAATAATGATAGTGATCTCCCTAATAATATTAGGCAACATTTCCTCTCTCCATGGCTCCGGTGATATTCGTCATACAGATGTGTCGCATCTCATCTTTCCCCAGTGCTCTCACAAGAGCCCTCGCACACATTTTCACAAGCCCGATCTGCCCTCCCTCAACACTCAAGGGTGTTCCTGTTTATCCAAAATAAATATCCCCCCACTCACCCCGCAGGTGCATCCTCCACGCGTGTCGCCATTAATCATTCCATGCATTACTCCTCCACTGCAGTCTCAGCACAAAAGCTTCTCGTCACAAGGCATCCAGCGCTTGAGTCTTCCCTACCAAGTCCACACACCGCGCCTTCCTGTTCACATCTTTTACACTTTGCTTATCATTAATGGCAGCCTCCTAGTTCTCCTTAATGCAGTAATCTCCAGTTAAAGACTTCCAGCAAACCTTGCACAAATGTTGTCTTTTCGAAGTAGCCTTTAATCTGTTAAGTCTGCCCCAATCCTTTGACCCATTAAACTGTATATAGCATCATTCAATTCCTAAGACGCTCTCCTAAGACGGTATTCTTGTATACGAGAGGCATTGAATGCCTATCCTGGCTCTTGTTTGCAAACACGCGTTCACGCATAGTTTAGTTTACAATTGCTCCGTTTATATTCGTTATACAATCCACTTCCATTGGCCCATCGCCGATGTCACACACGCAGGCACAGATGCACCACCTCGATACCTACCCGCCCGCCTTCTCCATTGGCTATGCCTGGTCCTCCGTGGCTCTTTTCAAGACGATCACCACAACCAACGCAATCATACGCTCTTCTCGCGTGTCTACGTGGTTATTGTCCACGAAAATAATCGCTGACCCCTCCCCATCCCACTGATTGTGACGCAGCTGCCTCAGCACAGGGGCTTAACGTTGTATTATTACAACACAACGCCTCCTCCTAATATTACTGCGTACCTGTCGCGACCGTTTAAACTGATGCAGTTTGCGTGAATGACTCTTTAGTGCTCGATTATAAACATCATCATCAGCAGCAGCGGTCTTAATCCACTGCTGGATGAAGGTCTCTCCATTGCTTTGCCATCTCTCACGAGCCTCTGATACATAACCTTTATTTGCATCCCATCCGTATACAATTTCAGTGCGTATATTTAGAGAGGAACGAAATTTCATTCAACAACAGCCGCAATTCGTCACTAAGTGGCGTTGGCGTTGCTACGGCACCTGTGCCAGGCCACATGCACCTTGAGGCCATGTGAAGTATCGATGGCTCGAGCTGAGCTCACCAGCCCGTCTCTTCCATGATCACCCCTTTCCAGCCGCACGCCCTCTTCATTAATAGTCAGTACTCGGTGATATGACCCGGCGTCGCCCGGGTAAATTTGATGGTTGATCCACGTGCGCTGTCCGGGTAAATTTTCGGACTCATAACGACGATGACAAATAAAGCTGACTTTGTTTATGCAAGCGACGCCTTTTGAAAGCGGCTACTCCTCTGTGCACAGTTGGGCCACTCTGTTCGATGTTGTTGTTCAAGTGAACGAGTCGATCCGTCGCGTCTCAGCGGACCTCGCGGTGCGCGGCGCTAAGGCGCCAAAGACCCGTCTGGGACCGAGTGACGGCGTTCTGTGAAGGTCCCGTGCGATTTGGTTGCGATTTGCCAGAGTTTACCCTGATCAAGCAAGCAAGCAAGTAAACACAACTTGTTTATATATAGATGAGGTCGAACGTTCCTGCTGTGCTCAGACGCTGAACCTTAGTGTGACTCGTCTTTACCACGCATTCGTCCAGGAATCGCTAACGCCGCTTGCCAGCGTCTAAAACATTTCGCCCTCAACCGAAAATGCAATAATTTACCTTCATAAACGGAACTGTTCCCTAGCACGGTCATTGAACAGAGCGGAACTAAATGAAAAGCCATTATTCATCTCTCTCAAGCGCAAGACTCAGGCTAGCGCTGACGCACCGTCTCACATCCTCCGTTAACCCAGAATTATCTGGCTCTCTGACCTCGTTCTTTCTCTGGCAGCCTCCTCGTGACCTGTTCCCAATCAGCCCTCTTTGGAGCCTCTCTAGATCACTCGAAGCAGCACTGCACAACGCTATCGACTTATACGTCTTAGATCTCTCCCCCGCCCCCCATTCCTAGCCTTTCACACATACTCAAGCTCTCTCATTTCCTGCGGCTGACTGCAGCCGGTGCACGTTTAAAATAACCGGTGGCTTTGAATCCAGAAAAACAAATTAGAGCTGAGACCCACTCTGGTGAACGGCCCTGTTTTCTTTGCACGAGCCCATTAATGCGCCACCGTGGAGTGACTGACACACAACGTTGATGGTAGAGCACACAATGTCCCACATGGGTCGTCAGCAGCATCGTCACTCACTGTCACAGGGCAGCATGAGCAGAATAAAACGTCGGATATAATCTAATAGTTTGCTATTAGTGTTTAGATTCCAGCTGGAAAATTCAATATATTGACGAGTCTTCTTAATTAACCGTGAATCTCAACTGCTACCTGCGGTAGCGGTTGAGTTAGGAGTTAACACATGACATAGCCTCTCTCACGGTGGTACAGTATCGCTGCTGTCTCCCAGTCCCCACAAAAGCAATGTCCTCCGTGGACATAACCGCATTCCATTTGCCCTCACAATGTTGTGCAACTTTTCAATTTTGGCAAACTCTTGCCAATATTTAATAATAATAATATTTTCTTTCTTCCACTTCACTGGAGAAGCGGTGGTGTAGCGGTTAACGCGCTACGCTACGAACCCGGCCCAGCGAGTTCGATTCTCGCTCAGTGCTAACACCAGTGACCCGTTCATGAACCGGTACTGGGCCTCCCCTAGGTCGACTCCACCTCAAATGAGTACCTGGTGCGTAAACATTACCACTAGGGCGTGATGTTGGCCACCCACCTCGTGTGCCGTGCTGGCTAACAGCACTTGACTCTACCGTGTGTCGAGGCTATACGGGGGACCTTTGGCTTTGTACGACCGCACTTAGCCTGTGTTCTTGCATCATCTTGCGCACGTCTCCACGTGCTCTCACCGAATCCCTGTCAGCCTCACATCAAGCTCAGCAGCTTTTCCAAGTCTCTACGTCAGTCTGCATCGACACTCAAACGGATACTTTTTATCCGTAACACAAAACCACCATTTGTCCTTTTTTTCGAGCTAGAACCCATGTCCGACGAAGATGATTCGTTACCTATTAACAAATGTCTATTTTGCAACATTGGTTTTAAGTCTGACTGCTGATAGGACGCTAAATGTCGAAACTGGTGCAATGCTCAATGCCATTGGACACAAAAACAATGTTTGGTAGAATGCCCCGTGGCGAATTGGATGTATGTTCTAGGCATTAATATATTATTTTATACCAAGGAACAGATATAGGGAGGAGGCTTGCAGTGTTACTTTTTTTCCCAAAACCTATTCAGTCTTCACTGTGGTCTCTTTCACATGACCCACCAAGTGCCCTCTTCCTTTGCTTGTTGTAGCACCAAAATGGGCACGACACTGCAAATTCTCCCGCGATCATCGAGATGTCCAATTTAAATAATATTTATTTGATTCGTGTTAACAACACACTGGAATCAGCAGCTATTGGCTAACTTAAGGAAAAGGGATAACTCAGACAATTCTTCATAGTTATTCCGTTGCTAGTTGTGTAATGACACGTGAACGGACATCATATGTAAATCTCTCAAACTTTTAATCAACGGTCTGTTTACTTATGTAAATGTGTACGTTATGTTTAATGCTGGATTTTGAAACATGGTTAACAATTGCATGTGTAAGTACCGGGCAATGCTATATTCGTAATTGGAAACTTGTTTATGTGCATGGAATGAGTATTTCGGGACTTTAAAAAAAACTGAGAATTAAAATACAATATATACACACAAGTAGATGTGGACTAAAATCATTAGCGCAAAACTTATTCTATACAAGCGTGTTCTCTCAGCTAAGCATTCTGGTGAATGGGCAGAAGTCTGAAATGTGAAACCGTTCTTTGCAATTCTAAGAAAAAAAAATGTTCAGTTTATGTATTTTATTTAATCAACCCGCATTGTCGGAAATATTTAATGAAATGTCAGCGACTACTGCTTTCTGACTTCTTATTACGCTTTACAACCACAGTATTCTTATACATTCTCTAATAAATTATGAACACACAGATCTTTTGAGAATGTGTTTTTTTGTGGGGAAAATATAATTGTGAGGAAATTGTGGCTTAATTTGCTAATGAAAACAAAATGTGACTAAACATTAACCGGAAAACAGGTCTAAAGGATTGACAATGTAACTGAGGACAGTGACTGGATATTAGACATTCATACTAATATACTGCAAATGGCAACATCCTTTATGGAAAGGTTCACACGTGCTTTAAATATTAAGGGCCACAGTCATGCAGCCTTGTGGATAATTCTACCAACCTAATTCGTGTACCCATTTTTAGCCCGATTCGCTGGGATGAAAGGGTTGAGCTCCCAACAACAATAACCGCCACTAAGTAGCGATCACAGCGCCTGTGCCAGGCCGGGTGCACTTTGAGGTCACGAGAAGTGTCGAAGGACCACTGACGGGAGGTCACGGAGCAGACCCAGGCACCATGCATGGACTGATTCAATGAGATGATTGACCGAGACACCACCTGTGTCCCTACTGTATCAACTCGCTGAGTTTTATCCGCCCAACTCTCCGCTCGTTGTTGTGAGCGTCGCTCTTGCACCCTCTATTGTTGTTGGAGGGCGACTTGCCTCCAACTGCTCAGTAGCCTCCAAGAGGTCGATCTTGACACCGTTGGTACCAGTCATCAGCAAATGCGATCAGATTCACAACTTTCTGCACCACACCAGCGCCCGCGGTCACACACAGCCCCACAGCCAATCGGGAGTCCGGGGAACGACCGATGATTGAGCTGGGCAACGCCGACGGACCGAGACGCCCTTCTCGAGCACCCCCAGAGACAACCGCTCCATCCTCCACCGAGGCGCAGCATTGAGCGCTGAGCCAAAGACAGTTTAAGCTTTATAAAACACATAAACGGCAACACCGTCGATGATGCTGGCGACGAGGAAGACGACTTTAGACATGACCAATAATGATACCATAGTAATAGTTATGATGATGAATGAAGCACTTGAGAATGATCGTTATGATGGCATTAATAGGACGAGTTTAATGATCCGTGGAAATAGCGAAATTGATGACATACGTGATGGTGCCACCTGCTGCTGTTGCAATTACTGATGATCCACCAACCCACACATGGCCTTATCCCGGTGGTGAGGGATCAACGCTTACCTTGAACGGCTGCTGCTGCTGCTTAATACTGGGTCATCCTATGGGATCCGCAGAACAGGCACTAATGATGGTTGATATTCAAATGTTGCTGGGTTAGTTTGATCTCACAAAGCAAAGATATTCTTTCTTTCATCCATTATCACTAATCCTGGTGTGTCTGATGATTCCGCTGTGTGGTTTGATCATTAGGTACCGCCACCCATTTCCATCACCAAACACCAACAAATCCAATTCCCAAATCTTAACGTCATCACTCCAAACTTATTCACCACTTCAATCAACAGTTCATCATTCTCTGCCTCGGCTCACTTTGCCTCTGATGCGACAGTTAAAACTTACAACAGCTCGTTGTTAAGCATACTGGATGATTTGGACCCAATAAAATCACGCTATGTCTCAGGCGGAAATTATCCCCCTAGTATACTGCTGAAATGCTGAACCTTAAGGTGAATACACGCAGGGCCAAACGGACTTGGAGAAAACCTGGCATCACCGTTCACGCTCAAATCTTTGAGGACCAGCTCAACCAATACTGGAAGGCACTTGATTGCTTCCATACCAACCACTTTTCTAGCATCCTAGCTGATACCTTGGACAAGCCCACGATCCTTTTCATTACGATCCATCGGCTCATTCATCCAATAAGTCACTCGCCCTCACCTCTCTTCATTAATAAAGACCAGGCGGGTCAGTTGATTCAGTTTTTTTCTCAGAAACGACCAAATCCCACCACATCTCTACCCAGTCTCAACCACCAACCAATACCTCAACAATTGTTCCCTCTCCTATCCTCATCTCAAAACACCAGGAATTTACCGACTTAATGGAATTTGATGTCTCTTAATTATTTACCAGATCTCGGCCTACAAACTTCTCCCCAGACCTCTTCTCATCCAAACTCATCCAGGCAAATTTCAAAACCCTCGCCACGTTCGTCACTAATATCTTCAATAACTCACCTCACTGGCATCGTTGCCCCGCTATTCAAATGTGATGCAGTTATCTTTCTGCCCCATTTCATCCCTGATAATTATCGCCCCATCTCAAATTAACCATTCATCTCCAAGGTCCTTGAATGTGCAGTAGCCATGCAACTCCAAAAACACGTCCTCTGCAATGGCCTGCTCAATCCCTTTCCATCTGTGTTCAGATTCGGCCATAGTACTGAAACTG